>JAUIMM010000038.1:9605000-10805000 GCA_031769625.1 Taudactylus pleione
TGGTATGTGACCACATTGTTTAAATAGAAATCACAGGGGCACTGCACTCACCATAATAACTAACAATAATGATAATAAACATAATAAACAGTGGGGTTTTACAATTAAATTACAAGTTAATTTAAAGTTCATTTAAAGTCTATGGTGTATCTTGTCCCAGAATGGGGGTGATAGAACGTATCCTCCGGGATCATATAATTGCACGTAGTGCTTGTACACTTAACACATCCTTTTTTACCCTTTAGAAAATGACTAATAGTGGTCTTGTTGTGACAAGAAACATCTGTCTTGACTAAGTAGTCCCTGAGATTACGGCCACGTTGATAACTAGCCATAAGTTATATATATATATATATATATAATATATGCATATGGTGCCTTGACAAAAGGACCGGAGTGTCCTGAAACGTTGGCTAGATGAACGCATAATGTGAGTATTGCTTTTTCAAAGCCTCAGTGAGAGTTTTTAGAAGTGGAGATGTTGCCCATAGCAACCAGTCAGATTCAAGCTATAATCTTGTAGAAGGTGCTAGTTAAATGTTAAGTAGAATCTGAATGGTTGCCATGGGCAACATCTCCACTTCTGAAAACTGTCACTTTAGTAAATATACCCCTCAGAGTGCCCTTGTTGTTTTCATCTATTTATATACAGATTTATAATATATAAATGCCAATGCCATATGTATCACAAACACTGTTTTGCTACTGGTCTTCATTATCAGCCTGGATGTCCACATACTGTACTGTACCCTATACTAGTGTACAAGTTATTCCTATGTGTCACTTGTACTTTCTCATTGTGCATGATTAGTTCAAGAACATGCACAATGGGAGAACATGCAATCTATGTTCCACCAACAGACAAACATAACTGAGCATCAACCCTCATGTACCACACCTGTGCTTTAGAAGAAGCGCAGTATATAATGTAACACTCGTACAGTATGTCATGTTATATTTTTTGTACTTCTCTTACTATAACAAATCATAAATACAGAGTTCTCCCAACACCATTTTAAAAGTGTCGGTGTATTAAAAATGTAATTTGTAATTTGTCCAGTATGTGGTGTTCTTTTCATATATTAATTTATGTTCAGTCTTTCAGCATTGCTAATTACTGCAAAACAAGTCTGTTCCTGAGGGCATATAGCAAATAAAGTTCTAGATTTACCTACTGGTAAATGTAAGTTCATTGTGTACTGAAATATTGTTGGATAACATGATGCTCAGCTTCTGCCTTTCTTCCATAGCCACAGGATCGGGCTCTTTGAGTGTTCCTCAGATAAAATGTCCTTCTTGTTTATAGACAGGTCATTCTGTTAATAGCCACAGGAATGCATTGGAACACCCTGATTGATCAAAACACGAATTTTGATTAATCAAAGCATTCCATTGCATTCTTATGGCAGTGATCAGGAATAACTAGTGATTTTTCAGTCTAGGGCTTGTTGGCACTATGGCTGGGATTATCCTTCAGTAGTGCCACTAACCCTGGGTGGTTAAAGTCTAGTGATGATTAGTAAAAATTTTGTCGCCGTCATTTTTACACTACCAGCCTACCACACTCCCCGCACCTCCTAGTTATGACACTGATGCTGGGTGCAAAAGATCTGTCCATACAGCTCAAACTAGCCTAGAAATCTGGCTACACATCCAAAACATTTCTATGGCACATTCGAAGCACATCTGTTCCATGCATCCACACTTTAACTGCCAAGATGCTGTCCACAAACATTCATTTGATGGACAAATCTGACCATGCACAGTCTGCGATTGCTTTCTTCTGCGTATGGGCAGTTTGCCAATAATCGCTGGATACATCCACCTTTGGACTTGTGTGGGTTCTCTAACAGTGATAGAGCAAACTTTAGTAGAACAAAAACTATATATACAGTATACTGTATGTATATATATATATATATATATATATATATATACTGAATATATATATAATAAAAGAAACCCAGAGGTAGAAACATATTTTGACTCTAAATTCAGGGTTTTATATTTGAGTATTTTTGGTATCAGTATCTGAGTGAAAATAAAAAAGTAGAGATGTGCGGATTTGGTTCTACTCGGTTGTTTGCCAAATTGACACAAGTTCGGATTTATCTTATTGGCCATCTAAAACACATGACAGCCATATAGCCAATAAGATGCTGTTTTTGAGATCCAAACATATCCGAGTAAAACTAATCCTCTCATCTCTATTAAAAAGTGGAATTGCAATTTAATTTCATTGATCTCAGTAAAGAACATTTATAATTGTAATTTATATGTTATAACAAGCTGCCAAAATAAAGCCCTAACTGCTCACCGCTTCACAAAAAGAAAAAAAATCCTTTTAAGGTTACTTTGGTAGACAAAGTAATAAAATAAGTTAGTCACATGTAATCAACACTTGGCATAAGTGTAACAATTATTCTGGTCATAAAGAGCTGAAACATTTCAGAATGAGTAATGATGAAGCTTATGCAGTGTTATGCTCTAAATTTAATAAAAGTTGGAAACTAGATTACTTTAGGGATTTTTCTTTACTTTCCAGTTGCATTATACAGATAAAACCAACTGTTGCGTTCCAGAATACAGACTCAGATTAGATCCTTCTACTAAAAAGATAAAATGGAGGCACTAGGCAGGCTTCATAAATGACCAACGTAATGCTTCATAACTTAAATTACTTTTCCAGCACATCTTCCAATTAATGAGATACTGTTCAATAATGTTACTTTATCAAGTAATTTTCAACCCCCCTCCCATAAAAAAAATCATTTTTAATTAGTATAAAGTGCACAGCATGCAATTCTATTCATAAAATTGTTCAAGCGGAGAAATAGAAATCCAATTTTTCTTCAGCAGTTTTAGCATAAACAATATTAAGAAATTAACAATGAATAAAATATAATTAGATTAACTTTTTTATGATTGTGTTTATTACAATTACAGTAACTCCTTCAATATAATTTTACTTCTTTGATAATCTGCCTATTTCCCATATATAGAGAAGTGAGAATTCTTCTCCTTTTTGTCAGAGATCAAAGTCAAACTTATTAATAGGTAACCATGAACAATGGTTGGTAGAGTTGGATTTACTAAGATTTACAATGGCAATAAAAAATATTCACCCCCCCCTTGGGCATTTCACTGTTTACCATTTTGCAACATGAATCCATAAAGGATTGTGGAAAATTAGTGGCAAACATTTTTCCAATCATTTGTTAAGATTAATTAGAAAAAAAAAACTGAAATACATGATTGCATTAGTATTCACCTCCTTGCTATGTCCATAGCAGATTTCCTCTTATGTAACCAAAAGTCACAAGTCACATGACTAGTTTATTGCAGGTCACCTGGGTGTAGGTAAGGTGTGTCACATGATTGCAGCATACAGTAAATACCTATCCCTGCGAGTTCCCCAAAAGTTAGTGCAGTTCCAAGCAAACACTACTAAATGAAGACTAAAGAACACTCTAAGCAGATGAGGAACAAGGTCTTTGATAAGTATCAACTATGAAAAGGGAAAAATAATATTTTCAAGGCATTGAATACACCTCGAAGCACAGTAAAATCCATAATTTTAAAAAAAATGGAGAAAACACGGAACAACTATGTATCAGGCCATCCTCCAAGTGTCTTGATGAAAAGTGCTATAGTAAGGGAGGCTAACAAGAGGCTAAAGGCATACTAATATACTGTACTATTTAAACCTACTCTACATGTGAATCCTTTTACTGATTTCCTAAATTGTTTTTAACGTTGTATAAAATATCAACTGAGCAAACTCTGGTGCATTGACTTTCCTGAAGAAACAAAAATATTGTAATCAATTAAAGAGAGACATTTCTAATGCAGTCACTATAGACAGCAAATAAACTGATGTAATTTGTCCTACAAATTATCTGAGGATGATACAGATCATAGAGTACTGTAGATGTGCACAGGTACCTTACTTGTGTACTGTCATGCAAGTTTTGGGCTCCATTTCTGGTGCAACTATGCCATTGGCCCAGGGGCATATCTATAATGGGTGCACCCCTTATTTTTTTTCTGGATTTTTTTATGTATTCTCAATCTAAAGGGGAAATGTATTAAACCTTCAAGAGAGATAAAGTGGAAACGTTACTGTCACAAATCAGTCTGTCCTCAGATACGTCATTCTGAGGACAGCTGTCAATTACTTAATGGTTACATCATCACTTACGGTGAATGATGATTTGGCTGCCACCATCAAGGGATTCAGGGCCTGATTCAGACCCGCTCGCGAGAGCTGAGCGCTCGCAAGCGGGTTGATGGTGCCCAAGTGCGCATGTGCACAACGGAGGCGCCTCTGTCGTGCGCATGTGCGAGACCCGAATAATGATGGCCAAGCCGTCGTAAAGGGTCTTGCACCAAAGGGGGCATGCTGTCGATGGTGATTGACAGCACGCCCCCTTCAGTGGGCGTGCCGGGGGCGTGGCTGCCCAGACGAAGGCGTTCCCATGGGAACGCCTACCGTCTGGATCCGGCCCCACTGACATCACTAGTGATGTCAGTGGGAGTGTTTTTGGCTCTGATAGAGCCAAAAGCACACCTGAGCTTGCGGCAATGAGACCCTACCGCAGGGTCTCGTCGCAAGCCCGATGGTCGTGATGGTCTTCTTGACCATCGCGACCATCATCATGGCCGCTCGCTATAGCTGTGGGTGGTCAGGTCCGGACTGTGAGCAAGCCTTGTATCGGCGAAACGCACGTCAGACTGACACTTCCGGGTCACGTGATGTGCACATGTGACTCCGGTTTTCCAACTATACACAGCGGCATGCACTAGCATTACTGACAGCACTGCAGACTACAAACCAGGACCGCACGCTGGACAGGTAAGTGGCGTATACCCCCTGCACTGCCCAGCGCATCAGGGCAGACAGCCACCTAACCTGCCAGTTTATTTAACTATCACTTACATACATTGTGCTGGACCCCCCTCTTTTTTCTATCTGCAGCATATTATTCATCTATTAAGGGGGACAAGTGATTGACTGCTTTTTCACTATTGCCATCTATATACCATCATACTATGCTAATTGACATTCTATTGTATCATTAATTCCATTGTGAAAATATATTAATGAGGTCCATTCTGGTGTCTTTTGTGCTTTGTCATGTCTAGTTTTTTTAAGTTTTTCTGTGTGAGGTTTATTCATAATATTTAATATTATATGTTATTAACCACTTAATTTTACTATACACACAGTGTACGATCTATTTTGATGATATTTCTCTATATTAACTTCTAAATGCATGCAGGCATTTATATTTGCATATATATATATATTAGGGGTGAGCGGGTTCGGATTTCTGAAATCCGAACCCCCCCGAGCCCCCCCGATCCGATGCAGATCCGAGTCAGGCTCGACTTTTCCCGCCTGACTCGGATCTGAAATCGAGGCAAAACGTCATCATCCCGCCTTCCGGGTCTCGCGGGTTTTGGATCCTATATGAGGTACCCGCGTCGGTGCCATTTTCTCACTCGGCTGTGGACAGTGAAGAGGGAGGGTGGGAGTTAGGGCTGGCTGGGCTGTGTAGTGTAGTGTAGTGCAGAGTAGTGTTGTGCTGTGCTGTGCTGTGCTGCTGTTGTCCATAGGGGCTGTGTCCACTACTTCAAAGTCTATAGGGGCTGGCTGTGTTGTGCTGTGCTGCTGTTGTTAATAGGGGCTGTGTCCACTACTTCAAAGTCCATAGGGGCTGGCTGGACTGTGTTGTGCAGTCAGTTCTCCATAGGGGCTGTGTCCACTCCAAAGTCCTGTGCAGTGTCCCAGTCCTAAAGGTGTGCTGTAGTGTTGTCCAGGGGGTGCTCTGTCCATCAGGGGTGCTCCCCCCAAGTGCTAAAAAAATAATATTTTTTCTGTGTTTGTGAATTGTGTGCACAGTAGCCGCACGTGCATCAACAAAGTAGTGCCAAGCGTGCGCCTGTGTCATAAGTAAAGGGCCAGCTGGCTTGACTGTTAAAGGGTGCTGTAACCCCCAAAGTACACTCCAAACCAAATAACAAAATATTTTTTCTGTGTTTGTGAATTGTGTGCGCAGTAGCCGCATGTGCATCAACAAAGTAGTGCCAAGCGTGCGCCTGTGTCATAAGTAAAGGGCCAGCTGGCTTGACCGTTAAAGGGTGCTGTAACCCCCAAAGTACACTCCAAACCAAATAACAAAATATTTTTTCTGTGTTTGTGAATTGTGTGCGCAGTAGCCGCACGTGCATCAACAAAGTAGTGCCAAGCGTGCGCCTGTGTCATAAGTAAAGGGCCGGCTGGCTTGACCGTTAAAGGGTGCTGTAACCCCCAAAGTACACTCCAAACCAAATAACAAAATATTTTCTGTGTTTGTGAATTGTGTGCGCAGTAGCCGCATGTGCATCAACAAAGTAGTGCCAAGCGTGCGCCTGTGTCATAAGTAAAGGGCCGGCTGGCTTGACCGTTAAAGGGTACTGTAACCCCCAAAGTACACTCCAAACCAAATAACAAAATATTTTTTCTGTGTTTGTGAATTGTGTGCACAGTTGCCGCACGTGCATCAACAATGTAGTGCCAAGCGTGCGCCTGTGTCATAAGTAAAGGGCCGGCTGGCTTGACTGTTAAAGGGTGCTGTAACCCCCAAAGTAAACTCCAAACCATATAACAAAATATTTTTTCTGTGTTTGTGAATTGTGTGCGCAGTAGCCGCACGTGCATCAACAAAGTAGTGCCAAGCGTGCGCCTGTGTCATAAGTAAAGGGCTGGCTGGCTTGACCGTTAAAGGGTGCTGTAACCCCCAAAGTACACTCCAAACCAAATAACAAAATATTTTTTCAGTGTTTGTGAATTGTGTGCGCAGTAGCCGCACGTGCATCAACAAAGTAGTGCCAAGCGTGCGCCTGTGTCATAAGTAAAGGGCCGGCTGGCTTGACCATTAAAGGGTGCTGTAACCCCCAAAGTACACTCCAAACCAAATCACAAAATATTTTTTCTGTGTTTGTGAATTGTGTGCGCAGTAGCCGCACGTGCATCAACAAAGTAGTGCCAAGCGTGCGCCTGTGTCATAAGTAAAGGGCCGGCTGGCTTGACCATTAAAGGGTGCTGTAACCCCCAAAGTACACTCCAGTCCTAACCAAAAAAAATAATATTTTCTGTGTTTGTGAATTGTGTGCGCAGTAGCCGCACGTGCATCAACAAAGTAGTGCCAAGCGTGCGCCTGTGTCATAAGTAAAGGGCCGGCTGGCTTGACCGTTAAAGGGTGCTGTAACCCCCAAAGTACAATCCAAACCAAATATCAAAATATTTTCTGTGTTTGTGAATTGTGTGCGCAGTAGCCGCACGTGCATCAACAAAGGAGCAGCGCCAAGCGTGCGCCTGTGTCCCATAAGTAAAGAGCCGTCTGGCTCATTTCTTAAAAGGTGGTGTAACCCACAAAGTGCACTACTCTCCAGCAAAAATAAAAAAATATTTTCTGTGTTTGTGTGCGCCTTAGCCGCACGTATATATCAAATCGATAAAATAGAGAAAGATCAAGAACCACTTCCTCTTAGTGCTGAAGCTGCTGTCACTAGTCATGACATAGACGATAACATGCCATCAACATCGTCTGCCAAGGCCGATGCCCAATGTCATAGTAGAAGCCACATACAATCCCAAATGACAAAGTTCAGGAAAATGACCTTAAAAAAAACATTTAAATCATCTGAAGAGAAATGTAAACTTGCCAATATGCCATTTATGACACGGAGTGGCAAGGAACGTCAAAGGTCGATCCCTAGTATGTTCATGACTAGTGGTTCAGCTTCACATGACGATGGAAGCCCTCCTCCCACTAAAAAAATCAAACGATTTAAGCTGGCAAAAACACAGCGAAGAACTGTGCATTCTAAGAAGATATCACAAATCCCCAAGGAGAGTCCAAGTGTGGTGGCGGTTGCGATGCCTGACCTTCCCAGCACTGGACGGGAAGAGGTGGCTCTTTCCACCATTTGCACGCCCCCTGCAAGTGCTGAAAGGAGCACCCACAGTCCACTTGCTGATATGCAAATTGAAGATGTCACTGTTGAAGTACAACAGGATGAGGATACTGGTGTAGCTGGCGCTGAGGAGGAAGTTGGCGAGGAGGATTCTGATGGTGATGTGGTTTGTTTATATCAGGCTCAGGGGGAGACAGTTGTTGTCCGTGGGATGAAAAAGCCCATCACGGTCATGCCTGGGCAGGAGACCAAACATTCCACCTCTTTGGTCTGGCAATATTTCTATCCAAACCTGGACAACAACTGTCTTGCCATATGTACCTTATGTAATGGTGGAATAAGAATTGGTAGGGACGTTAACCACCTAGGAACATCCTCCCTTATACGGCACCTGCAGCGCATTCATAATAAGTTACTGTCAAGTTCAGAAACTTTGGCTAAGACCGTAAGCAGTCCAGGGACACCTAAATCCCGTTGTCCTGTTGTATCCAAGCGCCTGCAAACCACACCGTCAACTCCCTCCTCGTCAATTTCCTCCTTAGTCAGGATCGGAAGTAGTCCTGCAGGCCATGTCACTGGCATGACTGACTCTCCTATCCGGGATTCCTCCGGAGGATCCTGCATTGCTACGCCTCCTGCTGCTGCTGTTGCTGCTGCTGGGAGTCGTTCATCATCCCAGAGAGGAAGTAGGAACACCACTACTTTTACTAAACAATTGACCCTCCAACAGTCGTTAGCGAGGAGGATGAAGTACGACAGCAGTCATCCTGAAGCAAAACGTATAACTGAGGCCTTGACTGCTATGTTGGTGTTAGACGTGCGTCCGGTATCCGCCATTAGTGCAGTGGGATTTAGACAATTGATGGAGGTAGTGTGTCCCCGGTTCCAAATCCCGTCTAGATTCCACTTCACTAGGCAGGCGATACCGAGACTGTACAGAAACGTCAGAAAAAGTGTCCTCAGTGTCCTGAAAAATGCCGTTGTACCCAATGTCCACTTAACCACGGACATGTGGACAAGTGGAACAGGGCAGACTAAGGACTATATGACTGTGACAGCCCACTGGGTAGATGTATCACCTTACGCAGCAACAGCAGCAGCGTCACCAGTCGCAGCATCTCAGAAGCGCCAGCTTGTTCCAAGGCAGGCTACGCTGTGTATCACCGGTTTCAGTAAGAGGCACAACGCTGACAACCTCTTAGAGAAACTGAGGGAAATCATCGCCCAGTGGCTTACCCCACTTAGACTCTCCTGGGGATTTGTGATATCTGACAATGCCACCAATATTGTGCGGGCATTACATCTGGGCAAATTCCAGCACGTCCCATGTTTTGCTCACACAATAAACTTGGTGGTGCAGAATTTTCTGAAAAGCGACAGGGGCGTGCAGGAGACGCTTTGGGTGGCCCGAAAAATTTCTGGCCACTTTCGCCATTCAGCGACTGCGTGCCGAAGACTGGAGCGCCAGCAAACACTCTTGAACCTGCCCCGCCATCACCTGAAGCAAGAGGTTGTGACGCGGTGGAACTCAACCCTCTATATGCTTCAGAGGATGGAGGAGCAGCAAAAGGCCATTCAAGCCTATACATCCACCTATAACATAGGCAAAGGAGGGGGTATGCACCTGACTCAAGCGCAGTGGAGAATGATTTCCGTGTTGTGCAAGTTTGGACATCTTGTCCAGACTGAAGGACCTGGCAACAATTTCTGACATGTCTACTGTCACTGCATATGATACTGTCACCATTGACAGAATGGTGGAGGATTACATCGGTGACAGCATCCAAGTAGGCATGTCAGACAGTCCGTACCTGTACTGGCAGGAAAAAGAGGCAATTTGGAGGCCCCTGTACAAACTTGCTCTATTTTACCTGAGTTGCCCCCCCTCCAGTGTGTACTCCGAAAGAGTGTTTAGTGCAGCTGGGAACCTTGTCAGCGAAAGGCGTAGGAGGTTGCTTCCACAGAATGTGGAGAAGATGATGTTCATCAAAATGAATTATCAGCTCTTCCAGGGAGACCAGCCTCCAGAACGTACAGAGGGACCTGTGGTGGTGGATTCAAGTGGGGACGAGTTAATACTTTGTGAGGATGAGGATGTACACACTGAAGAGGGTGAGGAATCGGTGGATGAGGAGGATGAGGATGACATCTTGCCTCCGTAGAGCCAGTTTGTGCAGGGACAGATTAATTGCCAGCTTGTTTTGTGGGGGCCCAAACGAACCAATCATTTCAGCCACAGTTGTGTGGCAGACCCTGGCGCTGAAATGATTGGTTTGTTAAAGTGTGCATGTCCTGTTTATACAACATAAGGGTGGGTGGGTGGTTGGGCCCAAGGACAATTCCATCTTGCACCTCTTTTTTTTCTTTGCATTATGTACAGTTTGGGGCCTAGTTTTTCAAACTGCCATCCTGTCTGCCACTGCAGTATCACGCCTAGATGGGTCACGTGTTTGTGCCGCCCACTCGTGTCGCTTAGCATAGTCATCCAGCTACCTCGGTGCAACCTTTTGGACATAAAAACACTATTGTGAGGTGTGAGGTGTTCAGAATAGACTGGAAATGAGTTGAAATTAAGGTTATTGAGGTTAATAATAGCATAGGAGCAGAAAATCCTACAAATTCTGTGATTTTAGCTGTTTTTATGCTTTTTTTCAAAAAAATACAGATCCAAAACACAAAATCCAGAACCCAAAACACGGAAGGGTGGTTTTGGCAAAACCAATCCAGATCCAAAACACGAAGAAAGATCCAGATCCAAAACCAAAACACAAAACACGAAAAGTGGCCGGTGCACACCCCTAATATCTATACATATGATTATCTCTCCTACAAATGAATGGAAAATTGTTTCCTATTATAGATATCAGCATTAAAGGTGGAGTTACATGCCTATACTGTGAATTAATTGGTAAGATATTATATTGTGGCCAAAGGCACATATAAATATTCATATCAATGTCAACATTATCTCGCCTGGCTATCTATAACCCATAGTGGAGATAGTATCTCCCTTGATTTATGTATATGTATTGTTTGTTTGTGTGTTCAATAATTGTTAGTTGCTAAAATAATTTTTTTAAATATTTTGTCTATTAAAAGTTAATTTTTATATCTCAATACCTATTGTGCCCCCCCACCAAGAGTTCATTTTTTCTTTCTTTCCTATGGTCTATATGCTATATGCTGACTCTGGGGAGCACCACAAACTTCCTTATCGATAGGTCTGTTAGACTGTGGTCTCGTGATCCATGATAGAAGCATTATTACACGTATAAGTGTGTGTGTATATATATTCGGTTTGTTATAGGTATTGTTAAGAGATAATATCAATCATACAAGAGTAGAAATCTTTTCAGTGCGGTTCCAGTATTTTTCCCTTTGTGTATCTATTCACAAAAATACTTTAATAAGCTGACATGCAAAGTATAATACAAATTCAGTTTCAAGAAAATAAAAGGAATATAAATCAGAGAATTCAGATCACTTACAACAGGGCCTAGATAACTGTTGTGGAGGAGATCACTGGAAAGTTAGATTGGCGCGTCTCAGTCATATGGCTTCTCCTAGAAAATGAACACCACATTACAGGTCTCTGACCTTTATCCTGCAAAATGGGTGGTCACAGCTCCCCTCTCTCTGGCTGATTTTAGTGAGGATGTAAATTAGTTTTCTTTGTGCCTCACACAAATCCTCTGTCAGAGATCAGATTTCTGAGGCAAGAGGGAGTGTTTTTTTCTTTTATCACTACTTAAGTAATCCTTGGTAACCGGTTTCATATAGCTAGTTACCTAAGAAGTGGAACTGCTTTATCAATACGACCGGGGTTAGGTGACAGATTCCTCACCAAAAAAGTTATTGCAGCAACACTCAGGACAGGAGATCTGGGTTTTGGGGATTTACAATCCAGGACACTCTGGCAGCAGTGGTCATAAACCAAAATACACAATCATGGGATCTAAGGGCCACGATGTTGTTTAAAGTATCTCCCGTGTCAGTACAAGTGATTTCAATCACCCTCGATTATGACCCATCTTAAAAGGTGCTGGGCTTGCAGACATACCCACTGCTCAGAGCTGTCATTTCATCAGATACTTTACTGTACATCTGGATACATGCAATAGGTCACACATAGATCAACAGGCTACATGTATTACACACAAAAGTTTTAAAATATAGTTTTTGGGGGGATCAGGTAATGTGAATGATCATGAAAGTTACCCATAGCAACCAATCAGCTTCTGTCATTTGTCTAGCACAGTCTATAAAATGTCAGCTGAATGGTTGCTATGGACCACTTTATCTTTATCAAAGGTTTAATACATCTCCCCCTAGGTCTTAAAAGTAATCTGTTTTATTCCTGTTTATCTATAGGACAAGGACCCTGAAGCCCTTGTCGTTAAATACTTTTGACTGCAGGATTTAGTGCCAACTGAGAATTCCCGGTACAGGAGACTTCGGAGGGAGGTGGAGTACGAACAAGCAATAAATATTCTATACTTTATATTGTTCATAAGACCAAAGGTCCCTTTGGCTCATTATGAAATGTACGAGAATAATGTATAATTTTTCAGTTTGGTTCCTTAATGCAATGCTCCCAGTGCCTTATAACTATAAAAGGAGTAATATGCTTTAACCACAATTTCAATTCTTTTTTTGTGCTTTTATCTTTTCTGTTGGAGTAAGGAGACAATGTTATATGATAGCATTTCTTTGCTTTTATATTTTGGCTGTTCGAGAATCAACCATCAATCAATATAAGACAGGGCTTTTTTCAACTGATTAATCACTATATAAGTAGGCGTGTATGAGGGAATGTATAATCCAGAAATTTCCATTACATTTTCTTTTGCCATTGTTAAGTCATTTTTCAATTAACCTGAGTTACACACAATGGTCTTAGAACTACAGTATAGTCTAATTTGTACATCTTATGAAAATCCTTCCTTTTTTTAGACCATGCTAGTAAAACTGTGGGGTACCTGTCTAGAGGACCTTCACAATTAGAAATTAACTCCCCCACAGAGCTGGCTTACTAATTCTACAGTCTATATTGCAATTCAAGGAAACTCTTGTGTGTCTTCACCACAACAGACATATTGGGGTGCATGTAATAGTCGACAGAATCCCACCTGAGTCAATCTCAATGTGATGCTAGTAGCTGTCTCAATTTTTATAATTTCAAACAGAAAATTAATGATATGTAATAGCCAGAGAGTATTGCTGTTGGCGAAAATGGGCCAATAGGTCACGAAAAAATTGACTGGTCTCTGGGCAGCGAGATAGCCGCTCATGCATAATTAAGCAAATATTAATAAATAAATACATAAATAAGCATTAATGCTCCTGACTAGGCTGGTAATGGAAAAATCAGGGAGTTAAAGAGGTGGGGTCCCCATGATTTTTTTTATTACCAGCAAAAGGAATTACCAGCAAGGAATGATGTCACTCCACTATAACAGGGAGGACATGTGGGGTGGGGTCCCCATGCTGTATTGCAAACCTGTCCTAGCCTGGTCAGCACAGGGCTGGAATCTCTGCAATGGGCATGCAGTTAATAATTTTGTGTTAAAAAATAGTATTAATTAATATTCTTCAATATTGGCACACTACATGTCCCAGCTAGCCCTGCCATGGCCAATTTTAGAGATATATTGCCACATGGAGAACCAGAAGTGCCAACATGCCCTGGCAGACAATGCAGCGTGACTTTGTAGTGCACCTGTAAAGAAAATATTACAACAAAGTAGGGGTGTGCACCGGCCACTTTTCGTGTTTTGTGTTTTCGTTTTGGATCTGGATCTTTCTTCGTGTTTTGGATCTGGATTGGTTTTGCCAAAACCACCCTTCCGTGTTTTGGGTTCTGGGTTTTGTGTTTTGGATCTGTATTTTTTTGAAAAAAAGCATAAAAACAGCTAAAATCACAGAATTTGTAGGTTTTTCTGCTCCTATGCTATTATTAACCTCAATAACCTTAATTTCCACTCATTTCCAGTCTATTCTGAATACCTCACACCTCACAATAGTGTTTTTATGTCCAAAAGGTTGCACCGAGGTAGCTGGATGACTATGCTAAGCGACACGAGTGGGCGGCACAAACACGTGACCCATCTAGGCGTGAAACTGCAGTGGCAGACAGGATGGCATTGAAAAACTAGGCCCCAAACTGTACATAATGCAAAGAAAAAAAAGAGGTGCAAGATGGAATTGTCCTTGGGCCCTCCCACCCACCCTTATGTTGTATAAACAGGACATGCACACTTTAACAAACCAATCATTTCAGCGCCAGGATCTGCCACACAACTGTGGCTGAAATGATTGGTTCGTTTGGGCCCCCACAAAACAAGCTGGCAATTAATCTGTCCCTGCACAAACTGGCTCTACGGAGGCAAGAAGTCGTCCTCATCCTCCTCATCCACAGATTCCTCACCCTCTTCAGTGTTATGTACATCCTCATCCTCACAGAGTATTAATTCATCCCTGCTGGAACCACAGGTCCCTCTGTACGTTCTGGAGGCTGGTCTCCCTGGAAGAGTTGATCATTCATTTTATGAACATCATCTTCTCCACATTTTGTGGAAGCAACCTCCTACGCCTTTCGCTGACAAGGTTCCCGGCTGCACTAAACACTCTTTCGGAGTACACACTGGAGGGGGGGCAACTCAGGTAAAATAGAGCCAGTTTGTACAGGGACCTCCAAATTGCTTCTTTTTCCTGCCAGTACAGGTACGGACTGTCTGACATGCCTACTTGGATGCTGTCACCGATGTAATCCTTTAACAGACAGACGCACGCTTGTCGCTGCTGCTTTGAGGATTCAAGTGCGGCTACAGCCCACACAATTCACAAAGACAGAAAAAAAAAAAGAATATTTTTATTGTTTGTGGAGCACACTTTGAGGGTTACACCACCCTCTAACAGACAGACGCACGCTTGTCGCTGCTGCTTTGAGGATGCAAGTGCGGCTACAGCCCACACAATTCACAAAGACAGAAAAAAGAAGAAGAATATTTTGATTGTTTGTGTAGCACACTTTGAGGGTGTCACCACCCTTTAACAGACAGACGCACGCTTGTCGCTGCTGCTTTAAGGATGCAGGTGCGGCTACAGCCCACACAATTCACAAAGACAGAAAAAAGAAGAATATTTTTATTGTTTGTGTAGCACACTTTGAGGGTGTCACCACCCTTTAACAGACAGACGCACGCTTGTCGCTGCTGCTTTGAGGATGCAAGTGTGGCTACATCGCACACAAGTCACAAACACATTAAAAAAAATTTTTTGATTTTTTGGAGCACTTTGAGAGTTACAACACCCTCTAACAGACAGACGCACGCTTGTCGCTGCTGCTTTGAGGATGCAAGTGCGGCTACAGCCCACACAATTCACAAAGACAGAAAAAAAAAGAACAATATTTTAATTGTTTGTGTAGCACACTTTGAGGGTGTCACCACCCTTTAACAGACAGACGCACGCTTGTCGCTGCTGCTTTAAGGATGCAGGTGCGGCTACAGCCCACACATTTCACAAAGACAGAAAAAAAAAGAACAATATTTTAATTGTTTGTGTAGCACACTTTGAGGGTGTCACCACCCTTTAACAGACAGACGCACGCTTGTCGCTGCTGCTTTGAGGATGCAGGTGGAATCTAGACGGGATTTGGAACCGAGGACACACTACCTCCATCAATTGTCTAAATCCCACTGCACTAATGTCGGATACCGGACGCACGTCTAACACCAACATAGCAGTCAAGGCCTCAGTTATACGTTTTGCTTCAGGATGACTGCTGTCGTACTTCATCCTCATCGCTAGGGACTGTTGGAGGGTCAATTGTTTAGTAAAAGTAGTGATGTTCCTACTTCCTCTCTGGGATGATGAACAACTCCCAGCAACAGCAACAGCACTAGTAGGAAGTGGTTCTTGATCTTTTCCTATTTTATTTTTATCAGAGAAAGTTTGGTCCTCCATTTATGTTATATTGATATATATACGTGCGGCTAAAGCGCACACAAACACAGAAAATATTTTTTTATTTTTGCTGGAGAGTAGTGCACTTTGTGGGTTACACCACCCTTTAAGAAATGAGCCAGCCGGCTCTTTACTTATGGGACACAGGCGCACGCTTGGCGCTGCTCCTTTGTTGATGCACGTGCAGCCACAGTGCACACAAGTCACAAACACAGAAAATATATATTTTTTTGGTTTGGAGTGTACTTTGGGGGTTACAGAACCCTTTAACGGTCAAGCCAGCTGGCCCTTTACTTATGACACAGGCGCACGCTTGGCACTACTTTGTTGATGCACGTGCGGCTACTGCGCACACAATTCACAAACACAGAAAATAATTTTTTTTTTGGTTTGGACTGGAGTGTACTTTCGGGGGTTACAGCACCCTTTAACGGTCAAGCCAGCCGGCCCTTTACTTATGACACAGGCGCACGCTTGGCACTACTTTGTTGATGCACGTGCGGCTACTGCGCACACAATTCACAAACACAGAAAATAATTTTTTTTCGGTTTGGACTGGAGTGTACTTTGGGGGTTACAGCACCCTTAACGGTCAAGCCAGCCGGCCCTTTACTTATGACACAGGCGCACGCTTGGCACTACTTTGTTGATGCACGTGCGGCTACTGCGCACACAATTCACAAACACAGAAAATAATTTTTTTTTTGGTTTGGACTGGAGTGTACTTTCGGGGGTTACAGCACCCTTAACGGTCAAGCCAGCCGGCCCTTTACTTATGACACAGGCGCACGCTTGGCACTACTTTGTTGATGCACGTGCGGCTACTGCGCACACAATTCACAAACACAGAAAATAAATTTTTTTTGTGTTTGGACTGGAGTGTACTTTCGGGGGTTACAGCACCCTTAACGGTCAAGCCAGCCGGCCCTTTACTTATGACACAGGCGCACGCTTGGCACTACTTTGTTGATGCACGTGCGGCTACTGCGCACACAATTCACAAACACAGAAAATAATTTTTTTTTTGGTTTGGACTGGAGTGTACTTTCGGGGGTTACAGCACCCTTAACGGTCAAGCCAGCCGGCCCTTTACTTATGACACAGGCGCACGCTTGGCACTACTTTGTTGATGCACGTGCGGCTACTGCGCACACAATTCACAAACACAGAAAATAATTTTTTTTTTGGTTTGGACTGGAGTGTACTTTCGGGGGTTACAGCACCCTTAACGGTCAAGCCAGCCGGCCCTTTACTTATGACACAGGCGCACGCTTGGCACTACTTTGTTGATGCACGTGCGGCTACTGCGCACACAATTCACAAACACAGAAAATAATTTTTTTTTTGGTTTGGACTGGAGTGTACTTTCGGGGGTTACAGCACCCTTAACGGTCAAGCCAGCCGGCCCTTTACTTATGACACAGGCGCACGCTTGGCACTACTTTGTTGATGCACGTGCGGCTACTGCGCACACAATTCACAAACACAGAAAATAATTTTTTTTTGGTTTGGACTGGAGTGTACTTTCGGGGGTTACAGCACCCTTTAACGGTCAAGCCAGCCGGCCCTTTACTTATGACACAGGCGCACGCTTGGCACTACTTTGTTGATGCACGTGCGGCTACTGCGCACACAATTCACAAACACAGAAAATATATTATTTTTTTAGCACTTGGGGGGAGCACCCCTGATGGACAGAGCACCCCCTGGACAACACTACAGCACCTCTTTAGGACTGGGACACTGCACAGGACTTTGGAGTGGACACAGCCCCTATGGAGAACTGACTGCACAACACAGTCCAGCCAGCCCCTATGGACTTTGAAGTAGTGGACACAGCCCCTATTAACAACAGCAGCACAGCACAACACAGCCAGCCCCTATGGACTTTGAAGTAGTGGACAACAGCAGCACTACACTACACTACACTACACAGCCCTAACTCCCACCCTCCCTCTTCACTGTCCACAGCCGAGTGAGAAAATGGCGCCGACGTGGGTACCTTATATAGGATCCAAAACCCGCGAGACTCGGAAGGCGGGAAGATGACGTTTTGCCTCGATTTCAGAATCCGAGTCAGGCGGGAAAAGTCGAGCCTGACTCGGATCGGACTCGGATCGGGGGGGCTCGGGGGGGTTCGGATTTCAGAAATCCGAACCCGCTCACCCCTACAACAAAGATGGGATGCAGACATCAGTGTAAATATACTCCCAAACCCAACACAGTCTCCAATTTGTTACTATATTCTTTTGGGAAGAGTCCTATTCAGCCCATGTAGCATCAATCAACTTGGGGAAAAAAAATGTAACACAATATTGCACTTAGGGAGCCACACTCTAATGACAGATCACTTGAGGACAGATTGGTCAGAGGCTATTACATTTGCACCATTTTCTTTTATTAATGTTAAAGTATAACTTTATGGGGGAGATTCAATTAGCCTCTACACCTCACCTGCTTATCAGGAAAGGAAACCTCACTCATTTATCCATGCACTCCACAGAGGAGTGAGCAAAACTAGCCAGGATTTCCCTCGCATAATTAACCACAATGTGTGCACAATTGTGCAAGATTTCAGTGGGAACTCTAGTTTCACTGACTATAACTTGTGTGTGTACATGCTGGGATGACAATGAATGTGATAACCTGGAATGTGAGTCCAGGCCCATCTCTTAAGAAGCTATCCATGCCCCTGTAGAAACTGCTGGTGTATATTTGTGCAGCCTGCCAGCCCTACTGTGTCTTTCACTGTCTCCTCCTATTGAATTCAGTATCCATGGAACAAAACAAATTAGATCAGCCACTTATAGTATCAGAAGTCGAGGTTTGAATGCAATTTTTAAATTGCTTCCAGTGTAAGTGGAATGGGTCAATAGTAAACATGTTAACAAATCTCCTAATTCACTTGCTCAAGAAGTTTGTACAGAATAATGCACATTTGGGTCTCTGCAAATCACATTTTGAGCTACTCAGAGTGTGTGATCTGACATAACGTATCCAATCCATTATAGCAGGTATTACTGTTTAAATGCTTACAAGAAAATATATTGTACTCATATGACTCTGCAGACCCTGTATTAAGGAGAATATATTAGATGTGACAAGTCACATAGCATACATTCTTCAGGTTCTCATACATCAGATAAAGAGAAGCAGTTTGTTTAAACGAAAATGATCACTCCATGTATTAGACCTGTTTAAACCATTTGTGCCCAGCCTGAAAGGATATAATGTTTTTGATGACAGTTCTATGATCTATGAATATCTACTAACATATTTCTACCTGTTGATGGGTCAAAGGTCCCCCCCACAGACATACACTTACCCCACCTTCAGTGGGAGCCACTATGCATGTTAGAGATGGGACAGATCATCTGCAATTATGATATAGATATTGGGGGCTAGTTCTATAATAAACAAATGTATAACAATAATAAATATTAAGGACATTCACATTATCTATACAGAAATGTCACCTATATATCAGGTATTTCTATAATCTATAAATATGTACATACAGTATATATCTAAAGTGAGAGCATGTATATAGTCTAACTAAATACACACACACACATATATATATATATATACAGTCAGGTCCATAAATATTGGGACATTGACAGAATTTTCAGATTTTGGCCTCTATTCACCACCACAATGGTTTTGAAATGAAACAAACAAGATGTGCTTTAACTGCAGACTTTCAGATTTAATTTGAGGGTAATTACATCCAAATCGGGTGAACGGTGTAAGAATTACAACAGTTTCAATATGTGCCTTCCACTTTTTAAGGGGCCAAAAGTAATGGGACTATCAACTCAAAAGCAATTTCATGGACAGGTGTGGGCTATTCCCTCGTTATTTCATTATCAATTAAGCAGGTAAAAGGTCTGGAGTTGATTGGTGGTGGTAGTGTCATGGCGTGGGCATGTATGGCTGCCAATGGAACTGGTTCCCTTATATTTATTGATGATGTGACTGCTGACAAAAGCAGCAGAATGAATTCTGAAGTGTTTCGGGCAATATTATATGCTCATATTCAGTCAAATGCTTCAGAACTCATTGGACAGCGCTTCACAGTGCAGATGGACAATGACCCGAAGCATACTGCAAAAGCAACCAAAGAGTTTTTTAAGGCTAAAAAGTGGAATGTTATGCAATGGCCAAGTCAATCCCCTAACCTGAATCCGATTGAGCATACATTTCACTTGATGAAGACAAAACTGAAGGGAAAATGCCCCAAGAACAAGCAGGAACTGAAGACATTTGCAGTAGAGGCCTGGCAGAGCATCACCAGGGATGAAACCCAGCGTCTGGTGATGTCTATGCGTTCCAGACTTCAGGCTGTAATTGCCTGCAAAGGATTTGCAACAAAGTATTAAAAAGTGAAAGTTAGATTTAGGATTGTTTAGTTTCTCCCATTACTTTTGGCCCCTTAAAAAGTTAGAGGCACATATAGAAACCGTTGTAATTCCTACACCGTTCACCTGATTTGGATGTAATTACCCTCAAATTAAATCTGAAAGTCTTCAGTTAAATCACATCTTGTTTGTTTCATTTCAAAGCCATTGTGGTGGTGAATAGAGGCCAAAATATGAAAATTCTGTCAATGTCCCAATATTTATGGACCTGACAGTATATACACATATCATATACACGGCAGTGCACTTCAGCGCAATTAATCCCAACAACATCCAGAAAGTTTCCCAGGTGTATTGCTGCTTAGTCCTCAAAATTCCTCTTGCCAGGAGGATCCAATCTTTCTAAAGATGCAAACAATATGGATAGCGCAATCGTGAGAATATTATAAAGATAATTTTTACTTATAATAATGCTCACATACATCAAGGTAAAAGACTTTGCACATAGCCTGGTAATCAGCCCTCATTAGCTTGCAGATCTCTCAGCCATCGTAGGAGCCTCCGGACTGACACTACTCGTCGATATGAAGTAATTGACGAAACGCATTGGGTATTGCCAAACTGATGTGAGTCATTGTTTTGTCACCTGCAACCTCCAGAAGTAGTGTTGGTCCGGAGGCTCCTACGATGGCTGAGAGATCTGCAAGCTGGCGAGGGCTGATTACCGGGCTATGTTCAAAGTCTTTTACTTTGATGTATAAGAGCATTATTATAAGTAAAAATTATGTTTTATACCATTCTCACGGTTGCGTTATCCATTTTGTTTGCATATATATAATATATATATATGTCAATATAGAATGAATGGAGTGCGCTCCATGGTGCAAATAAACACTTTTTTAATGTAACACAATAATGCTAAAACACACGTTAGCGGTACAGTGCCGCTCGTACCTTTATTAAAAAGTGTGGTATGTTTAAAATACTCCCCTGGACTACACTCCAAACACCGTCCCAGGGATCCTTCAGCTCACACACCCCGCCGCTGGACACCGGCAACAGGCCGCCGCTGGAGCGCACTCCTTTCTTTCTATATTGACAGATTTGTGGACCTGAATTCCGGTCTTTTCCAAAGAAGAGCTGCGGTCCTTGAATAAGAGAACCAGGACCTGGTGTTTAAATAGAAACCCTGATATTGAAACCATATTAATTTCATTGCTGGACTCAAGTGAGACATATTGTTCACCATACAGTGCAGTTTTAAATTAATATACATAAATATAGTGCATAAGACTTTTTTTTATTAAACTAATGCACCCTTGCCCTGCAACAATTTATCAGATTCTGTAAATGTTTGATTGGTTGCTATGTATTAAATGGATATTTTAATAGGCTGTGCTCTGTGAGCCATAATAAATAAATGGATATATATATAATGTATACATATAATACAGACAGACAGATAGATACATAGATACTATAGGCAGACAGACAGACAGACAGACAGACAGACAGATAGATAGATAGATAGATAGATAGATATGAGATAGATAGATAGATAGATAGATAGATAGATAGATAGACAGATATATATGAGATAGATAGATAGATAGATAGATAGATAGATAGATAGATAGATAGATAGATAGAAAGATAGATATGAGATAGATAGATAGATAGATAGATATGAGATAGACAGACAGACAGATAGATAGATAGATAGATAGATAGATAGATAGATAGATAGATAGATAGATAGATAGCGTGCTGATTGTGATGACGGCGATATCATAAGCATAAGATGTAAGATGTGGCCAACTATGGACAGAAATAAATATTTGCATTTCTTTTCAAGCACACAATGTGGAAGCATCTGCGGCAGGCATGAATCTGTGTCTAAAGCTGGGTACACCCTGACAGATATATGGGCCGATCAATTGATCGGCCAATGCATCTGCTGCCCGTCGGGCAGTGTGTACCCGCGATATGTCGGTGAACGTCGGCGTTCACCGACATATCGCATAGGCTGTGCTGCACAGCCAATGGACAGATATGCAGACATATCTGTCCATCGGCAGGTGTGTACGGGCGGTCGTACCCCCGGGTATAGTGTGTACCCACCTTTAGTTAACGACTAACGTTTGTTTTCTACATATAAATTAAAGCTAGTGCTCTTCTACGCTGTTACATATATACTTACAAATTAATAAAAAAAGAACTTAATAATAATAAACTTTGTTTTAGTTTGACTCGTTTTGTATAAAGAAAAATGTTAATGTGGATCTCATACGACTGACAGCCCGTCTGAGATGTTGTGCTTGGAATAACAGGGTGGACAAGGCTATTTTAGCCCCTGGCTTCAGAATCACGTCTTTCTGTAAACACGTATTTTATTGTTTTCTGCTATGAGAAACAGTACACGCTCTCTAGACATTGTGCAGATTTTCAAGACAGCTGATGATGCCAAAAAGATTTATAGCTAGGGGATACATCACTGATAAATAAGAGCACTGGGGATGAAGGACCTATTTTAGGAATTAAATTAACCAGAAAAACACAAGTGTGACCTGGAGAACAGTAGCTACATAATAACATAAAATATACAAATTCTTAAATGTGCTGTGGACTAGTGACGTATTGCTTTTCAGGTTACACCTTCTCTTCTTTCAGTGTAGATTTTGGGCCTGATTCTAAATTAGACGCAAGTCCAAATACAGACAGATCCTGAGGATATCTGCAAACTGTGCGTGTGCCACAGAGAGCAATCGCAGGAGGCGCATGCACTGCACTGCGCACGTGCTCACTAACGGAGATTGAGTCCATCCATTGACGGATGACTTTTTCTGTTGAATGGACATTTTTGGGTGGCAACTGGGCAGCTACTACGGAACTGATCCATCTTGTGGGAGTATTATGGGAGGGTGGGGAGGCTGTAGCCAAACATCCGTGTTCAATTGTGGCATGCAGACGCAGATGGGAAGCCTGTTTCAGATGGGTCTTTTTCACCCAGCATGGGCAGGGTAGTTCTGAAACTAATGATGCCAGCTGCAGACGGAAAAACAGTGGGTGGCCCAGCCTTCCACATGAAAATGCAGTGGCAGGGGCCCGCTGAATGGGTGTTACCAACCATTGGGTAGGTGTGTGTTATGGTCTCCTAGGAATCATCGTTTAAGAGACTTAGAACTACGGCTATCCTGAAGGCCACTGGAAGTTTAAAAGGGCTGGTGTGGACACTGAACTATATAATACAATAGAGTCAAGGTGCAGCTAAGGAAGCCTTGGTGCAGCTTTGGGTGCCCAGGTGCGACTATGGGAGCCGATGTGCAGCTTTGGAAGCCAAGATGAGGCTTTTTAGGGCCAAAGAGTACTCTTACTACAAGGTACGGCCTTGAGGGCCGAGGTGCGGCTTTGGGAGTAAAGGTGTGGCTTTGAGAGCCGATGTGTATTCAGGCTGTATAATGCGGCCTTGAGAGCCGATGTGCAGTTTTGAGAGCCGATGTGTATTCAGGCTGAGATGTGGCCTTAAGGGCTGAGGTGCAACTTTGAGAACCGAGTTGTGGCTTTGAGAGCCGGTGTATTCAGGTTGTGTGATGCGGCCTTGAGAGCCAAGGTGTGGTTTTGAGAGCTGAGGTGTACTCAGGCTGTGAGATGCGGCCTTGAGAGCCGAGGTGCGGCTTTGAGAGCCGAGGTGCAGCTTTGAGAGCCAATGTGTATTCAGGCTGTTGAGATGCAGCCTTGAGGGATGAGGTATGACTTGGAGAGCCAAGATGTATTCAGGTCGTGAGATGCGGAATGAGAGGGCCGAGGTGCGTCTTTGAGAGCCAAGGTGCAGCTTTGAGAGTCAATGTGTATTCAGGCTGTGAGATGCAGACTTGAGTGCCGAGGTGCAACTTGGGGAGCCGAGGTGATGGAATGCTATAGCGAGGTCTCCGGGACATTTCTAACCGGAGTGCTAGTAGCATAACAAACTGTAGATGGAGGAGTGAGAGTACAGGCAGTAAATCTATGAAGTGGAGGTAGAGACAGGCACAGGTGAGGAGGAACACGACTGGCAGGAACCAGAAGGGCACGTACAGAAACGCTATAGCCGGCAAGGTGGTGATGAACCAGCAGGCTTAAGAAAGGAAAGGAACCAATGGACTTGCTCGGCGGATGATTGATAATAATCCAAAGGTGGGAACAAAACATCCAGCATTCCCAGTATCACGTTCCTCAGTCTGGCGTCTCAATCTCCTAGCAACTGAAGGTGTCATCTCAGTATGGCATGTACATTGCACAGGAGCAGAAGTCTGGGCGTGTGGCTGGCAAACCAGATGACCTGGAGGAGCAGAGACAAGCGGAACACAGGTATGTAACAAGGCACACCAGCAACTTGTGAAAATGTGATCATTAATAGGAGGAGCATGGCCATCCACAAGGGACACAGGGGATGATTCACGACCATACGCAACTGCGAATACGCATGTAACCTGCCGATTGTTTCGCACTGTGCATGCGTATGCATTGCAGTGCACCTGCAGGAACCAGCCACTGCGATGGGGCCTGCAGTGACTATGCAGACCCATCACAGAGTGATTGACAGCGAGTGCCGTTTGTGGGTGTTGATGGGGGGGAAAGGGGGTCGGCCGAATGCAGGCGTGCCATTGCAGGGGTGTGCATAAATTGTCCACTGCGATCCCATATGCATTCTGAGGTCTCATAGCATGCGTGGTTGTTAGCAATTTCTGAGTAAGGTCAGAGCTTGTGCAAGTGTGCGTGTGGCTGCGATGGTACTCGATTGTACCGATGGTTTTGCTATTCTGCTAAGTATTATAGATGTGTGCAATGTAAAGTGGGCGTCCCTATGTAGTTCTGAGTTTGCATTGCGATCGCAATGGATTAGCATACTATCGCAATTGAACTGCATGCATATGCAATACTGCGATCCGTAATGAATCAGGCCTACAGTATAATATTATACATTCTCTGATTCCCAGACACAGCACTGTCCCCAATTTAGTCTTATAAAATGTATCTGTGTCCCCTTTAGTCTAAATAATAATAATAATAATAATAATAATAATAATGATAATAATAATAATAATAATAAGTGGCAGCATTATAATAATAATAATAATAATAATAATAATAATAATAATAATAATAATAATAATCTGTGTCACCTTTTATGTAAATACAATAACCTGTTCTCACTTTACTCTAATGAGAATACTGTATGTACCCTCTGTGCTTCTCACAGTCACTGACACACACTCAGGGCCTAATTCAGACCCGCTCGCGAGCGCTGAGCGCTCGCAAGCGTGTCGATGGTGCCCTAATGCACATGCACACGACGGAGGGAGCTCCGTAGTGCGCATGCGCGAGACCCGCGTAGCGACAGCCAAGCTGTCGCTATGGGTCTCGCACCAAAGAGGGCGTGCTGTCGATGGTGAGTGACAGCATGCCCCCTTTGGTGTGCGTGCCAGGGGCGTTGCTGCCCAGACAGAGGCGTTCCCATGGGAATGCCTACCATCTTGGTCCGGCCCCACTGACATCACTAGTGATGTCAGTGGGAGTGCTTTTGGCTCTGATAGAGCCAATAGCACTCCTGGGCTTGCAGCAGCGAGACCCTACAGCAGGGTCTCGTCGCAAGCCCGATGGTCGCGATGGTCATTACCATCGCGACCATCTTTTTGGCCGCTCACATAAGCTGTGGGTGGTCACCCACAGCTATGAGAGCGGCCAGGAGACCGCTCCATTTTTAGGTAGGAGGGCCCTGATTCAGAGCGAGCGCTCTGGTCCGAGCGTCCGGCACTGAATCAGGCCCTCTGTGCCTCTCACACACACTGTGCCTCACACACACATACACACACTGTGTCATACTGACAATAACCTTTTTCCTGTCTACTGCCTGCAGTTTCCTCTTGCATCCAGCAGCCTCCTGTTTTTCCTCCACCTTCTGGAAGGGCTTCGAGTGGTGATGAATATGGAGGAGGCAGCAGGATGGAGTGTGACCAGGGTCGGCCTTGATTAATTTGGTGCCCTAGGAAAGATTTTTCTCTCAAATAATGGGGGGATAAAAGGCCAAGCGCCCGACTTATCATGGGGGCATGGGCCTAGTGTCCATTCACAAGTGCCCCTAGGCATAGCACCCGCACTACATGTGCTCCCGGGCCTAGCGCCTGTTTCAATGTTGCCAATACCTTGGTGGTCTAGGTTCATAGTTATAAAGACAGGGTGTACCACTGGGACCTTAAACACTCTGCAGACCTTGGTGGTCATAGAAGGGTACCCTCAATGTTGCTCCTCTCTTGCCTTACGGCGCTGGCGTTTCTTCTCACAGAACTCCTGTTCTCTGATTGGGCATCCATACTGGCAGTTTCTAATTAAGACACTTCCAGCTGTAGGCATTTTCAACTAAATAAACTTTTTATCTTACAGTTCCATAGTCCGTGTCCCTTCTGCTCAGAGGTAATCATTGCACAACACTCTTCCACTTCTGTGTCTAGGATGTATAGGAGCTGTGAATGGGTTGCTGTCCCTAATACAGTCCCTTTTTTATTTTGCACAACACACTTGCCCTCTGTGAACTTGACTCTTTATGCTATCTTGTCAAGGACACCTAGGGCAATGAGGTTTGTCCCCAAATCTTTCCAGAATAACACATTTTGGATGTCTGTGACTATGGATTCACCTTTGATTCTTAGACATAATGTGATGGTTCTGACATTTGTGGCTGTAAAGACTTTTTCTCCAATCCCTGTGACTGTTACAGAATCACACATGCCCAGTAATATAACCACATGAGACCCTTCATACACTTCCAGGGCTATCCACATGTCTTCTGCTGGCCAGAGCTGGATTTAGACCTCATGGGGCCCTAGGCAAGATACCGGTTTGGGCTCTCCCCCAAAAAAAACAATTCTGTGCATATATTACAATAGGTGTCGCTGGAGCAAGATATACACATTATTATATATATATATATATATATATATATTTGGCAAGAACATGTGATAGGCGCTGAACCCTTAGTGCTCACAAATAAAGTGAGTGAACAACTCACTGAGACATAAATGTTAGAAAAATCTAAGTTCATATAAGATCTGCTGCTCCTCTTCTGCAATAGAGTAAGTCCCGAATCCCTCAGGATAGTAGATCTAGAAATGGAAACACAAGAGAGGGCGCTCCATAGTGCATAAACAGTTTATTTTAAAATGCACACAGTACTGGTCATCCAAGCATAAGCATCAGTGTACTCGTACCACAATTGATGACTCTGTGGACTGGTTACCACATGGCAGAATGGGATCCTAACCAGGCAAAACTCTGAGCTCCGCACACCGCAGGAGACCTGTGCAGCATGCCGCGACTCTCCACGAGGCAATGGCGTCTCGGAAGAATACAAAGGACAGAGATCGGGAGGACAACCTGGTTGGATCAATCATCTTGTAGCCCCCGCTCTAACACATTTCGTCACCAGACTTCATCAGAGGGCTGTCATACAAGACGCATGGCTCAGTATTTACATTGGGAACCGCCAATCACCATTCGGTAGGCGTGTTTATCTCCCTCATCAACATTACACATATTTGAGTCAGCTTCTAAGTAATACTAAAGCCGATCAAACATTGGCTAAAACAAAGGTAGTGTTCTAAAACCAAACCGAGCTCCGTCAGGCCCCAGTACCCCAGTACATCAAATTTACATACATTGATCAAAATTACATAATAACAAATACAGAATAAAGATACATAATAAAAATGCAGCCCTTGAACATATAAAAATACATACAAAAAGATTCATAAATACCTAAAAACACATTAGTATCTAATAGCAGCCATAATAAGAATCTATGTGTAGCCACACTGTATCGGGGCCACACACCTATTCCATATATAAATGCATGAAACCTAAATAAATATAAAAAACAAGAAGAATCAATAAAATGTTTTATTCTATAAAGGGTGTAATTTTGTAGCCCTCGTTTAACCCTTCAGGAACGACAGTCTGGAGGGTTAAGATCCAGAAAGTTTCTCTCTTTAATAAACGTCTTTCACGGTCACCACTTCTACTATTCAGGGGTACATATTCGATGCCCTTAAATTTAAGCCCTGAAGGATCACTCTTGTGGCATAATTTGAAATGTTTTGGAACACTATGGTTCGTTACCCCATTTTTAATATTACGCAAGTGTTCCAAAATTCGCATTTTCAAATTTCTCTTACTTTTACCTATATACCTTAGTTCACAAGTCAGCATATAGATAATGAATGTAGAGTTACAATTTATAAATGACTTCACGTGATATTTGCTTTCATCCTTTCCAAATGTGGTACCTTTCTCAACCTGAGGGCAAACCTTACATTTCCCACACGGAAAAATAGCCTTTTAGCTCTAAAAAAGTCTCAGAAGACTCACTAACAGAGGGTAAAGGTTTAAGTTGACTCTTAGAAACGACAGATCTCATATTTTTGGCTTTCCTATATATAATTTTTGGGTAACTGGGAATATGATCTGATAACACTGGGTCAAGTTTCAATATGGACCAATTTATCTTCAGAATTTTTTTAGCTGTATATCAGAACTAGAATATTGAGTTACAAACGTACACTCACTATAGGAAGTCGTATTCTGTTCATTAACTTTTTTAGATTTAAATAAGGAACCCCGCTCTATATTTCTTGCTCTAATCCTAGCTGTTTCCACAATATGGTCAGGGTAACCTCTTTCCTTAAACCTGTCAATGAAAACCTGAGATTGAGTATTAAATTTCTCAATATTCGTACAGTTTCTTCTAAGTCTAAGAAACTGTGAGTAAGGAATGTTATTCTTCCAGCGAGGAAGGTGACAGCTATTAAATTCCAAATAACTATTGCTATCAACAGGTTTGAAACATGTATAAGTTTCAATATTAGTAACCTGAGGAAAATTTTCAGAGCTCAATACGAGATCCAAGAACTCAATTTTATCACAACTAAAACATGAGGTGAATTTTAAATGATAGGAATTTGTATTGAGTCCCTCAACAAATACATTAAACTCTGACTCATCACCCCTCCAGATTATCAATATATCGTCAATATATCGTTTATACATAACTATTTTATCAAGAAATTTGCCTGAAAGGGTGGCAGATTCCCACTTTCCCATATAAATATTCACCAGTCTCGGGGCACAAATAGTCCCCATCGCAGTCCCGCATACAGTAGCTGTAGGAAACATTCCCCCAAAAATTCTAAATAGTTATATTTTAATACAAATTGCAAGCATTCACAAATAAATTCTGCTAACTGTACGGGGACATCCGTATCAGATAACAGAGTCAATCTGACAGCATTAATACCCAAATCATGTGGGATAGCAGTATAAAGGGATTGGACGTCAATAGTCCCACATCTATAGTCTGCTTCCCATTTGATGTTATTAATCATCTGAAGTAAATGAGAGGAATCCCTAACATAAGAAGTCAACAAAGGGACATATTTCTTAATAAAAACATCTACATACAGTGAAATTCTCGATGTAAGAGACCCTATACCAGCTACTATCGGGCAGCCGGGAGGATTTTTCAAATCTTTGTGGATTTTTGGTATGTGATAGAAAGTTGCTAACGTGGGTTTAGTGTTGAATAGATATTTGTATTCCTCATTACTCAGAACCTTCATATCACAACCTTTTTGCAAAAGTATTCTCAAATCCTCTACATATTTCATAGTGGGATCGCAACTCAATTTCACATAGGAACAGGGGTCAGACAATAATTTATAAGCCTCTGTAGTATATGCTTCACGGTCCATAACCACTATACCACCCCCTTTGTCAACGGTTTTTATAACTAACTTGGGGTTAGAGGCTAGCCCTTGTAACACATCAAACTCTTTTTTAGTGAGGTTTTTATATTTTAAATTGGTATTAAGAGAGTCTAAATCTTTTTTTACTAATTTAGAGAACATTTCTACATACAGTCCTTTGGACTCTAAGGGAAAAAATGTGGACTTTGGTTTTAAACCTGAATATGATTGATCAATGTGATTGCCCCAATATTTTTACAATAGCGTCATTCTTTCTCAAGAAGTGACGTTTGAGGGTAAGTTTCCTCACAAATAAATTCAAATCTATATATAGATTGAATTTATCAGCTGAACAAGATAGTGCGAAGGATAACCCTTTCTTTAAGACTTGTTTCTCGATAGGCTCGAGTTCAATACTGGAGATGTTAAATACTCCCTTAACATCCCCATCTACTGAATGAGTCTCTTTTTTGATGGTGCTTTGCTTATTAGCCCTCCTTCCTCTCTTTCTTTTTCTACCCATCTTCTTTTTATACTGGTGGGGGACCATACTTGTTGTTGAAATGGAGGATACCTGTTTTTTCGTTTGTCTAAAAAAACCTCGGACTGTCGGTCATCATTTTTAATTTGCCGTAAGGCATCGAACCTGTTGGTATGTGAAAAATCAAATGAGGTTTTTCTAGCTGTACGAAATCTCGATGGCTTTTTTTTTTGTGGTCCATTCATAGAACAAAACTGCCTCAAACGACCTCTGGCTAAATATTTTTTTATTGGTGTATCCTTTTGAGAATTGCGTTCTAGGATATGGAGAACGTATAAGCAGATGCTCCTTATCAACCTGAGGCCTGACTTTATGGTCAGGACGAATTGAACGTCTTTTTAAGTGCCACGTCCTAACTTGTTGTTTGAGATAATCGTCCTTATCCCTCTGAATTTTTTTGTGTTTATTATCAATAATTTTAGATTCAATATTGGTCACTTTCATTTCAATAGTTTTAAAAGCACTGTCATTTTTATTTTTAACATGAGACATATCAGGCTCTAGTGATTAGTGCAGCTAATCTTTGTGTCTCATTTGTGTTCATTCCGTCATTTAAGTGTATGATACATATTGTGCATCTTATATGTTTTTAGGTATTTTATATTGCAGCCATTTATTGACATTAATCTGTCTAATTTTTGTGTTATTTAGATCCTTATAGCTTAGCTGCTGATTTGATTGTGTTTAGAAATAGTGATTGGACCTGAAAAGGTCACAGGAATGTTCCAGAATATTTGATGATAATTCTATTTGCCTGCAGTCTCCAGTGGGGTTTAATACTAAAGAGGATAAACTTCATTCCTTGGAAAGGTTATTGATAAAAGAGACAAAGACGTGGTGGCATATTAAGGGACTTGATAACTATTTAAACTCAGGTAGAATTCCGAGAGGCCTCAGACTTAATAAAACCCGTACGCTTGGTTATGACAACGAGAAATTTCTCAAAAAGTGGTATCGCATTCTGGATGATTGTTCGTTTGAACTTATGCGACTCCTAATTTTTGAGAAAAAGAAAATATTAAAAGAGGTTGAAAAGGAATTGGAAATAATAGAGCCTGATATGTCTCATCTTAAAAATAAAAATTACAGTTCTTTTAAAACTATTGAAATGAAAGTGACCAATATTGAATCTAAAATTATTGATAATAAACATAAAAAATTTCAGAGAGATAAGGACGATTATCTCAAACAACAAGTTAGGACGTGGCACTTAATAAGACGTTCGATTTGTCCTGACTATAAAGTCAGGCCCCAGGTTGATAACGAGCATCTGCTTATACGTTCTCCATATCCGAGACTGCAATTCTCAAAAGGATACACCAATAAAAAATTATTTTGCCTGAGGCCGTTTGAGGCATTTTCATCCTATGCATGGACCACACAAAAAAAGCCATCAAGATTTCGTCCAGCTAGAAAAACCTCATTTGATTTTTCACATACCAACAGGTTCGATGCCTTACGGCAAATTAAAAATGATGACCCACAGTCCGAGGTTTTTATAGACAAACGAAAAAAAAGGTACCCTCCGTTTCAACAACAAGTACAGACCCCCACCAGTATAAAAAGAAGATGGGTAGAAAAAGAAAAAGAGGAAAGAGGGCTAATAAGAAAAGCACCATCAAAAAAGAGACTCATTCAATAGATGGGGATGTTAAGGGAGTATTTAACATCTCCAGTATTGAACTCGAGCCTATCGAGAAACAAGTCTTAAAGAAGGGGTTATCCTTTGCACCATCTTGTTCAGCTAATAAATTCAATCTATATATAGATTTGAATTTATTTGTGAGGAAACTTACCCTCAAACGTCACTTCTTGAGAAAGAATGATGCTATTGTAAAAAATTGGGACAATCACATTGAAAGGTCCTATTCTGGTTTAAAACCAAAGTCCACATTTTTTCCCTTAGAGTCCAAAGGACCGTATGTAGAAATGTTCTCTAAATTAGTAAAAAAAAGATTTAGACTCTCTTAATACCAATTTAAAATATAAAAACCTCACTAAAAAAGAGTTTGATGTGTTACAAGGGCTAGCCTCTAACCCCAAGTTAGTTATAAAAAACGCTGACAAGGGGGGTGGTATAGTGGTTATGGACCTTGAAGCATATACTACAGAGGCTTATAAATTATTGTCTGACCCCTGTTCCTATGTGAAATTGAGTAGCGATCCCACAATGAAATATGTAGAGGATTTGAGAATACTTTTGCAAAAAGGTTGTGATATGAAGGTTCTGAGTAATGAGAAATACAAATATCTATTCAACACTAAACCCACGTTAGTGACTTTTTATCACACACCAAAAATCCACAAGGATTTGAAAAATCCTCCCGGCCGCCCGATAGTAGCTGGTATAGGGTCTCTTACATCGAGATTTTCGCAGTATGTAGATGTTTTTATTAAGAAATATGTCCCTTTGTTGACATCTTATGTTAGGGATTCCTCTCATTTACTTCAGATGATTAACAACATCAAATGGGAAGCAGAATATAGATGGGGGACTATTGATGTCCAATCCCTTTATACTGCTATCCCACATGATTTGGGTATTAATGCTGTCAGATTGACTCTGTTATCTGATACAGATGTTCCCGTGCAGTTAGCAGAATTTATTTGTGAATGCTTGCAATTTGTATTAAAATATAACTATTTTTAGTTTTTGGGGGAATGGTTCCTACAGCTATGCGGGACTGCAATGGGGACTATTTGTGCCCCGAGCCTGGCGAATATTTATATGGGAAAGTGGGAATCTGTCACCCTTTCAGGCAAATTTCTTGATAAAATAGTTATGTATAAACGATATATCAACGATATATTGATAATCTGGAGGGGTGATGAGTCAGAGTTTAATGTTTTTGTTGAGGGACTCAATACAAATTCCTATCATTTAAAATTCACCTCATGTTTTAGTTGTGATAAAATTGAGTTCTTGGATCTCGTATTGAGCTCTGAAAATTTTCCTCAGGTTACTAATATTGAAACTTATACATTTTTCAAGCCTCTTGATAGCAATAGTTATTTGGAATTTAATAGCTGTCACCTTCCTCTCTGGAAGAATAACATTCCTTACTCACAGTTTCTTAGACTTAGAAGAAACTGTACGAATATTGAGAAATTTAATACTCAATCTCAAGTTTTCATTGACAGGTTTAAGGAAAGAGGTTACCCTGACCATATTGTGGAAACAGCTAGGATTAGAGCAAGAAATATAGAGTGGGGTTCTTTATTTAAATCTAAAAAAGTTAATGAACAGAATACGACTTCCTATAGTGAGTGTACGTTTGTAACTCAATATTCTAGTTCTGATACAGCTACAAAAAATTCTGAAGATAAATTGGTCCATATTGAAACTTGACCCAGTGTTATCAGATCATATTCCCAGTTACCCAAAAATTATATATAGGAAAGCCAAAAATATGAGATCTGTCATTTCTGAGAGTCAACTTAAACCTTTACCCTCTGTTAGTGAATCTTCTAAGACTTTTTTAGTGCTAAAAGGCTTTTTTCCGTGTGGGAAATGTAAGGTTTGCCCTCAGGTCAAGAAAGGTACCACATTTGGAAATAATGAAAGCAAATATCACGTGAAGTCATTTATAAATTGTAACTCTACATTCATTATCTATATGCTGACTTGTCCTTGTGGACTAAGGTATATAGGTAAAACTAAGAGAAATGTGAAAATACGAATTTTGGAACACTTGCGTAATATTAGAAATGGGGTAACGAACCATAGTGTTCCAAAACATTTCAAATTATGCCACAAGGGTGATCCTTCAGGGCTTAAATTTAAGGGCATCGAATATGTACCCCCGAATAGTAGAAGTGGCGACCGTGAATTACAGAGAGAGAAACTTTCTGGATCTTAACCCTCCAGACTGTCGTTCCTGAAGGGTTAAACGAGGGCTGCAAAATTACACCCTTTATAGAATAAAACATTTTATTGATTCTTCTTGTTATTTATATTTATTTAGGTTTCATGTATTTATATATGGAATAGGTGTGTGGCCCCGATACAGTGTGGCTACACATAGATTCTTATTATGGCTGCTATTAGATACTAATGTGTTTTTAGGTATTTATGTATCTTTTTGTATGTATTTTTATATGTTCAAGGGCTGCATTTTTATTATGTATCTTTATTCTGTATTTGTTATTATGTAATTTTGATCAATGTATGTAAATTTGATGTACTGGGGTAAATTTCAAGTTAGGGCCTGACGGAGTTCGATTTGGTATTAGAACACTACCTTTGTTTTAGCCAGTGTTTGATCGGCTTTAATATTACTTAGAAGATGACTCAAATATGTGTAATGTTGATGAGGGAGATAAACACGCCTACCGAATGGTGATTGGTGGTTCCCAATGTAAATACTGAGCATTGCGTCTTGTAGGACAGCCCTCTGATGAAGTCTGGTGATGAAACGTGTTAGGGTGGGGCCTACAAGACTATTGATCCATCCAGGTTGTCCTCCTAGTCTCTGTCCTTTGGTTCTTCTGACACGCCATTGCCTCGTGGAGAGTCGCGGCGTGCTGCACAGGTCTCCTGCGGTGTGCGGAGCTCTGAGTTTTCCCTGGTTAGGATCCCATTCTGCGATGTGGTAACCAGTCCACAGAGTCATCAATTGTGGTACAAAGACACTGATGCTTATGCTTGGATGACCAGTACTGTGTGCATTTTAAAATAAACTGTTTATGCACTATGGAGCGCCCTCTTTTGTGTTTCCATTTCTCTCTCTCTCTCTCTCTCTCTCTCTCTCTATATATATATATATAATTTTTTATTTATTTATTTATTTATTTTGTATATTGCAACGGCAGCCCACGCTCCTCTACAGCACACATGCACGCCTCCGCAGCACCAATTGTGGGCTGCTACAAGAAGACCCTACTTGAACTGTCACACAAGAAAACAGGGGAAAGAACAGAGCAAAACTGGAGGAAAGGGGGACGAACAGAGGTAGACAGGAGGAAAAGGGGAAGAACATGGTGAAATAGAAGGAAAGGCGGAAGAACAGAGGGAGATGGGAGAAAGTGGAGGAACAGAAAATAAAATAAACACAATATCTAGTGACTCAGTGAATATATATATATATATATATATACACATATATAAAACAGGAAAAGAGAGCTGTTATTTAACACTAAGAAATATTTTTAAGTTAATCTAACCCAGAGTGCTGTCTCTGTGTCTGTGCATGCAGGGTCATATTGCTGCCCCTGATTCATAGGGCTCTATTTATTAACATTATTTTTACTAAAGTAAAGTGAAAAAGGGTGTTTCACACCCTTTTCACATTATTTTAGTTTCACCTAAATTTACTAAAGAGCAATTGGAATAGAATTCATAAAATTCCCTAATTATTACATATTTTTAGTAATCAGATCGCATTTCCCTTAATTATAATGGAAAATGCAAGCTGCCAGGGATTTACTAAAAATAAATTGTGAAAAAATAGCGGGGGAGGCCCTGTGAATAGAGGTGGCATTATCCAGGCTTTCCCCCAGTTACCGGACTCCTGCTCTGCTCTAACAGGCAGAGGAGAGCCTGGAGCTGGTCCCAGTGATCAGTATGTAGTCTAAACAGACCACAAGCTGATCACTGCAAAAATAATATAGTAAAAAACAAAAACTTACCTGAGTCCAGGGATCGGTGCACCAGTGATGTCCTACCTCCGGTCAGCTGGTCTCCCAGCTCCTGCACTGTGACCCTGCATTACACAGCTGACCAGGTCACAGTGCAGGACGGGAGACCGACTGGCCGGAGCCCCGGAGGGAGGACATCACCAGAGCAGCAATGACCTGACCGGAGGTAAGTAAAAGTAAAGAGGAGGACGCGGGAGTGGGGGGGGCAGCCACGAGTGTTGGTCATGGGTTGGGAAGGGGTGGTCCACAGTGGTGGCCGGTCGGCGCATACGCGGAATCTTGTCACTGTATTTTTTCTGAAAAAAATACAGTAATAAGGCCGCGGAGGGGATTCGCAGGGACAGAGCTTTATTGCAAGCTCTGTCCATGCAAAAGATTTTCAATAAATCCCTGTGATATTGCCTGAATTCGCAATGTGAATTCAGTCAGAAATATTGCACTACAAATCTGCATTTTAATGTGGATTGTAGTAAATAGAGCTCTTAGGCAGATAACCAGTGTCCAGTGGGAGGCGGGGCAGAAATGGCTGGCTACACTGTGGGGGGGGGGAAACTTTGGGGGAAAGTTGGCTGGCTACACTGAGGGGGCGGGCGCGGGGAGGTTTCAGATGGCTGGCTACACTGTGGAGGGGGGAAAGATGGCTGGCTACACTGCGTAGGGGGGAGATGGCTGGCTACACTGTGGGGGGGGGGGGGGAGATGGCTGGCTACACTGTTTAGGGGGGGAAGATGGCTGGCTACACTGTGGAGGGGGGGGAGATGGCTGGCTACTCTGCGAAGGGGGGGTTGGCTGGCTACACTGTGGAGGAGTGGAGATGGCTGGCTACACTGCAGAGGGGGGATGGTTGGATGCACTGTGGAGAGAGGAGTTGGCTGGCTACACTGTGGGGGGGACGGAGATGGCTAGCAACACTGTGGGGGGGGGGGCAGAGATGGCTGGCTACACTGCGAGGGGGGAGGCTACAATGGATGAGGAGGCTGTATTATTCTGTGTGACTGGGGAGGTTATTCTGTGTGATTTGGGGCTGCCTAGTGGCTACAGCATGCTGCAAGGAAGGGTGCTGGCTACACTGTGGGGGGGCATGGAGGAGACTGGCTGCAGCAGCTCACTGCGTACATGTTTTCACTGCGCACATGTTTTCACTGCACACAGTGCATGTTTTCTAGGTCTCCTCACAGAGTCTCAAGTGAAATAATTAGCTCCACCTGAGGATCTTTTAAAATGTGTCAGTGAGTAATGATTACACCTGTGCACCTGCTGGGTGACCTGGAAAACGTGAACTGTGTGGGGTGCTGAGGACCGAGTTTGAGAAGCAGGTGAAGCAGGGCGAGAACTTTTTCATCCTCATTCAAATGCAACAACAGAGTTCTGAAACCCAGTTAGAATGCAAAATTGTAACTGAAAAAATATTTGTAGTCACAAAACACTTAAGTTAAAGGAAAAGAAATGCATTATAAAACTTTTCGAAGGCTCAAAACATTTGGAAACCGGTAGAAAGATTTTTTATTTTTATTTTCTTCTGTATGCTACATTTTGTTTAGGATCTTTTCAAGAATAATCATTAATAGAACACACACAATGCAATAATATTCCATTAATTATTTATTTATTGAGAAAGAAATGCAGTGTATCGCCATCCCCTGAGATAGCTATTTCAGTCTATACTTGTGTCAAGAAACTAGAGAACATTTGGAACTCATTTCAGAAGGATAATAACTATCTTCATTCCTAATAAAATCATAAACATGCTAAGTGCAGTGAATCATATACTGCAGAGTCAATGTACACATAACAGGTGCTGAACCATTGTAATCACAAACGTACAAAGAAGGACAATGGTATTAGTGCTTATTGATAAAATGATCATTGACCTCATGGTCCTTTTACATGACAAACACCCTTATGCAGTGCCATAACACACATTTCACAGCATATTATTTCTTTTAAGTGATTTGGAAATTCAATTACTAGGAGGTTTTATTTCTCTTTGAGTTCATCTTGCACTTACTGCAGAATCTGTGTTTGTAACTCATTTTTACTCATTCATCAATAGACTATAAAACTTAATTGTTTTCTTTTTTTAATGGAGTGATCCAGTGAAAATTATGGCTGTTTACAAGATGACAACACTATCTAGACTGGATAATCTTTTCTGGTGATACTGACTCTGGCATTTTTCTATCTAATGCTGGCCATACACGCTACAATTATCGGGGCGATCCGCCCGATATCCGCGGATCGCCCTGATAATTATAGCGTGTGTGCAGGCTACCGAGTGTTAAATATTGCACAGTCGGGCATGCCGGATAGTCCAGCATTCCCGTCCAATGCAATAGTTATAAGTACAATGTCGGCAGCATCGGGCAGTGTATGCCCAGCCGCGGCCGACAGACAGACATTTCCTGTGTTCCTACCCATGGAAGGAACAGAGAAATATCTCCTCCCCGGGGGCCGAGCGCAGATGTCGGGCTAATACACTGTGAGAAATCTCACAGTGTATGCCGCGGACATCTTCGGCTGGCAGGCTGCCAGATAAAATGTCTGTTGGTCTGACAGGCATTTTATCTGGACGTGTATGCCAAACTTTTTTCTTGGAGGACCATATTAGGAAAAGATCTTTGATTGGAGGGCCACAAAATGTTTTCTCAGCCTCACAGCAAATAGGTCTGAATCCTTTGTTGAGTAAAACTTATTCTAAGAATCCCTAAAACTACTGTTCTAAAAACATCTTGAAACAAACCTATTTTTAATGATATTGAAAAAGGCAAAAATTCCCTGCCAACTGTTCTTCTCCTTTTTGTAGTTGCCATTACATCAATAGAAACAGCCCCCCCCCCCCGCCCCAACCCACACACATACACACACACACACACACACAACTACACACACACACCTACCTGCACACACACACACTCACCTACACACACACACACAAACCCACCCACCTACACACACACACGCACCTACACACACACACACACAAAAATAGTGATATTAATATATTCAGCACAAGCAGCAGCTACAGTATGTTCATAAAGCATGGAGTTACATCCTTATACAACTCATGGCACACTGAAGAAAATGCTAAATGGTAACGGCACACCATCATTTTTTTAAGGATAGATTTTATCATTAGCAAAAAAAATAGTATTAAGATTGTGCCCCCAATCTACCTTATGCCTTACTGTATTATTCCCAGTTCACATTATGCCGCATTGTATTGCTTTATGTGTATCACATTATTCCGCATTGTATTGCTTTATGTGTATCACATTATGCCGCATTGTATTGCTTTATGTGTATCACATTATGCCGCATTGTATGGTTTTATGTGTATCACATTATGCTGCATTGTATTGGCCCCAGTTGAAAAGAAGTGACCATCTTTTACCTCTCTTATGCACAGTCTCCTAGTAGGAAGAATGGAAACAAGAGTGGGCAGCAGGGGTATCTGGATGAAGGTCGAAATGTCGACCGCCGACTTCCCGACTATGCAATCCCGAACCTTTGTTAGGCACCAGGGGAGGGTTAGGGTAAGTCACTAGGGGGTTTTAGAGTAAGGATTAGCTTTAAAATACAAAACATGTGTCAACCTTTTGTACCTGTCGATCTTTTGCACTGTTGACCTTTGTCAGTCGACCTTTTGTACCTGTCAACCTATTGCCTGTCGACCATTCGGTGTTGACTTATACATTGTCGAGCTTTTGCCTGTCGATCTTTTATACCTTACACGGTGGCAGGAAAGGAAGAATGGGCATTAGGGACAAGAGAGTTGGCAGTATGGATAGGAATGTGAAGAGCAAAAACAAGAGAGTGGGCAGTGGGGACAGATACCTACTATGGAGATCTCTGTCTTTAACTGTAAAGCTGTTAGTCCTATGCACTTTTTCTACAATGACAGGCTGCCTGTCTGTCACTTGCGACACTACTGGGGCCACTCCCTTTAGGACCCGCTAGTAACATTCACTATATGGTGGTGGGCCTCATTTTGACCATAGTTTGAATACCATTGCAAAGGGCGTCTTTTGGAGTTTACCGATGCCCTCTAAGATGGGATGAGGAAGATTGAGCCATTTTGCAAAGTATGTTTGTATTAATATGTGCAACCTCAGAACAAGCTGCTATCATACCAGTGAATGTATTTTCTTATGAGAGATCTTCAGTAATAGCGGTTGGAGCTACCAATTCTATTCAAGAAAACCATCACACGTAAAAGGTAAATGGGCCCATATTTATTACATTGTGGGGAAAATCCGACATTCTAAGTAATGGTGAAATTATTGTCAGGAGTCGATTCCCTTTGAAACAACACATGTAAGACATCACAATAAATCCAGTGTTGTGACTATTTCTATCTTAAGATGTAAAGCACTTGAAATCTTATTAGTGCAAGCACTACTTAGAACAAGGCAATGTTCTGCAAATCTCTTGAAATGTAATAATCTGTAAAAACGCAGCTTTTAAAAAGCCATTTACAGGGTGCAAGGTAGCATGTTGCATTTTGTTACAAGCTAAACTAAAATGAAATGTACTATAAATATAATAATAATAATAATAATCATTGTTTAGTAAACTGCAGAACCATATATGATCCATACATTATGTCAGAATACTTACAAAGTAGGACTGACCCATTCCTTTATCATGATCCTAAGTGCAAGTTTGTTTACATTTTTATTATAGCAAATATTGTGGGCAAAAAAAAATAAAAGCAATATACTGTATCTGGAATAATACTATCATATTAGTGATGCAACTGTATAGAGCAGATTTTTTTATCAGTAAACTATATATATATTTACTTAAAACTGAAATAAATGCTAATTCTTAAATTAATATACAATATCTCTATTTTCAAAAAAATGACAACAATATAACATACACTTTTATAAACTCAAGAGATCAATATCTTGAAATAACATATTCACAACATTTTAAACTTTGCAACTTACTGTTGTTGGAATACAAGGTGCGTTGCTGCGCTTCCCTCCATATTACTTCACACCTGAAGCATTTGCCATACCTAACCAAGATGGCCAACAGATCTTAGGGCCTGATTCAGAGCCGGACACTATTTGCGCTCGCTCGTTCAGAAAATAGGGGTGGCTATTCAAATGAACCGTTCGCTCTTTGCGGTCTGTTCACGCCTCTATGTCTGAACGAGCGAACAAAACTTGCGGTAGTTTTTTGAAAAAATACGCCCCCTGGCCGCTCGCATCCTACGTCATGTCCGCTATTTATTAGATTAATCGAGTACATCGACCAGGGTATGAACTGCTCGCTATTCTTGTGGTTGGTTTTTGCTACCACAATTTTGCGAGCAGTTCTGGCTATAAAATAACCCAGTGACGTGGGCTGTATTATTTATGCACACCCTTAAAACGCCCGTTTTGACCTTTAAGCACGCCTGCGTTCGGATCTCCACTCCCCGTTTTCAAGCACCTTCCCCTGTTACCACCCACATACGCCTCATTTTGTCACTCAAAATAGCAGGCATTCGGTATTTTGTGAGCACACGATTTTCGGCCACACTGACTGGTTCGCGCATGCGTATTACGATCCGTATGCATGCGCAGTTGGGCAAACATCGCTCGGAGCGAACGAGCGGCCGCTTACGAGCGGCTCTAAATCAGGCCCTTAGTTTGCACATGTGCAGCACCATTGGCTCTTTACTGTGGCTTACCACTAGCTCCATGGGGGATCCTACAAATTTTGCTGCCACAGCCTACATACTTGACCAGTCGTTGTGCTACCTATATGCTCCGTTTCATCTCCACTACCCATATGTGTATCTGTTACTACAGCTGAGCTATTACTGTGCACTTTAAATAAACCAAAGCTCCTGGTTAAGTCTATCCAGCTGGAGTGCTAAAATAGTTATTTCAAAGAGCAAGCCACAGTGCAGCGACATACATATCCAAAGTGTGAGGTTACAGGTTATTATACAACCAAAACACAAGAAGTTACCCTGCACAGATACACGTTCATTTCCCAGTCTGCTTGTTCTCACTTCAGTCCCTCCTCAGTGTCTCACGGATGAAGTTAATCTCAGATGGTGAATATTTCAATAGTAATAATATCCTTCCTCTGCAGTTTGTGTCACAAGCCATGGCAGCGGCTTGTTTCCCACCTGCTCTGGACCTACACTGACTCAGAATCCGGTTCCGCTGATTACCAAGCACCGGGGATGCTGCAGAGAGTGACTCATACTCCATATGCTGCTGATTGGCTGCTACTCCTATTTATAGCTTCCAGATTCATTCCCCCTCACTGGTTATAGAGTTTCCTCCTACAGTTCGGTCTGGTTGTTCCAGCTATCCTCCGTGATTGTCTACACTTCAGCCGTTGCTTCTATTTACCACTCTCCGTCTCCGTCCATGCTGCCTTCCAGGTTTCAGCAGGTAGCTCAATTATTCAAGACTGTTGTTCCACTCTGCTCTGATTGCTGTTAGCTTGCTGCCTGTTTTCACCATCCACATGCTGTGCTCAGTGTATTCAGGCCCAAGCCTTTGGGTCCGTGCTTCCTCTGTATAATCAGCAGCTACAGCTTTCTCAGCCCTACTGTGTGTAATCAAACTGTACATTTTCACCTGAACTATTCACCATCCACATGCTGTGCTCAGTGTATGCAGGCCCAAGCCTTTGGGTCCGGGCTTCCTCTGTATAATCAGCAGCTACAGTTTTCTGGCATGCACCTCATCTAGCCAAGAAATCCTGCCCTCCTGGCTGGCAACTCATCTAGCCAAGAAATCCTGCCCTCCTGGCAGGCAACTCATCTAGCCAAGAAACCCTGCCCTCCTGGCAGGCAGCTCATCTAGCTAAGAAATCCTGCCCTCCTGGCAGGCAACTCATCTAGCCAAGAAATCCTGCCCTCCTGGCAAGCAACTCATCTAGCCAAGTAATCCTGCCCTCCCGGCAGGCAACTCATCTAGCCAAGAAATCCTGCCCTCCCGGCAGGCAACTCATCTAGCCAAGAAATCCTGCCCTCCTGGCAGGCAACTCATCTAGCCAAGAAATCCTGCCCTCCCAGCAGGCAACTCATCTAGCCAAGAAATCCTGCCCTCCGGCAGGCAACTCATCTAGCCAAGAAATCCTGCCCTCCTGGCAGGCAACTCGTCTAGCCAAGAAATCCTGCCCTCCTGGCAGGCAACTCATCTAGCCAAGAAATCCTGCCCTCCTGGCAGGCTACTCTACAAACCAAGTTTCCTGCCTTATCTGGTGAGACACTTTTCCATAACATTATAACCGGCCAACTTTGTATTTAAGTCTGTGCGTTCCATGTCCTTCATTAAGGAGCAGGCTCAAAACCCTGCACAAATCCTTGCCACACAGATCCAAGTGCTTACCCATAAAGTTCAGGAGCTCTCTATAAGATTTGAGGATGTTCGGGCATCCACTCCTGGAGCCGTTTCCGAGGAACCTAAAATGAATCTCCCTGATAGGTTTTCTGGAGACCGTACTCAGTTCCTGAACTTCCGTGAGAGTTGTAAACTCTATTTTTGTCTCCGACCTTTATCTTCTGAATCCAAGACTCAGCGGGTAGGATTAGTGATCTTGCTCTTACAAGGAGTTCCACAGACTTGGGCATTTGGTCTCGCTTCAACACATTCTGCGCTTTTATCAGTAGATGCCTTTTTTAATGCTCTTGGATTATTATATGCAGATCCTGACCGTAGTTCTTTGGCCGAATCCAATCTGCGGGTTCTTCGGCAGGGAAAGAATCCCGCAGAGGATTATTCCTCAGAGTTTCGGAGATGGGCAGTGGATTCAGGATGGAACGACCCGGCATTGCGTAGCCAATTCCACTTGGGTCTATCGGATGCCATCAAGGACATTTTGGTCCAACATCCATCACCTGAGTCCCGTGACGACTTAATCTCTTCAGCTATCCGTATTGACCGTCGCCTCAGAGAACGCAAACGAGAACGCAGTCTTTCTGTACAGTCGCCTCAGTCACCTTCCTGTCTGCTGGCGGAGGACTCTGAGGAACCCATGCAACTGGGAGCTTTCTGGCTATCGCCCAGGGAGAGACAAAGAGGATGATCTCAATGCCTCTGCCTATATTGTGGAGCTAGAGGTCATCCGCTGAAATCTTGCCCACATAGGCCAGTAAAAGATCGGGTCTGAATGTAAAAGAGGAGTTACATTTAGGCCTGGCATCTGTTTCCTCAAAAAATTTGTTGCTAGTTCCTGCGGTGGTACATCTGTTGCAATCCATCCATTCCGTATCGGCGTTTGTGGACAGCGGTGCTGCTGGGAACTTCATGGACTTATCATTTTTTCATTCCTTAGGTTTAGCTGCAGTTCCTTTACCTCAAGAGATTCCTATTTGTGGGTTAGATGGTGGTCTGGTGGCTAATGCTCTTATCAAATTCCAAACACCACCTCTTCGTCTCTCAGTTGGAATTTTGCATTCGGAGATGATTTATTTTTTGCTACTCCAGTGTCCTTTTTGCTCCCGTCAATTTGGGGTTTCCATGGTTAATTACCAATAATCCCGTCATTGATTGGATTATGGGGGATATTGTCAAATGGAGTCCAGTGTGTCAAAATTGCTGTTTATCTACACCCATCCAGATGGCTATCTCTGCTGTCTCTGAGTCTCTTCCAGGACTTCCTGCTCAATACCAACTTTTTGCAGATGTTTTTTCTAAATCAAAGGCCAATTCTCTACCACCTCATCGTCCGTATGATTGTGCCATACAGCTGTTACTAGGAGCCAAGTTACCCAAGGGTCTTCTCTAGTCTCTTTCTATACCTGAGAATAAGGCCATGGAGGAGTATATTGCGGATGGCTAAAGGATTCATCCGTCCTTCTAAATCTCCGGCTGGGGCTGGTTTCTTCTTCGTCCAGAAGAAGGATGGGTCATTACGTCCTTGCATTGACTTTAGGGCATTGAACGAAATCACCATCAAAAACTCGTACCCTTTGCCCTTGATATCGGTACGTTTTGATCAGCTCCGGCAAGCTTCCATTTTTTCCAAGATTGATCTCCGTGGAGCTTATAATTTGATCCGGATCAAGACCGGAGATGAATGGAAAACGGTGTTCAATACGCATAGGGGGCACTATGAAAATGTAGTTATGCAGTTTGGATTGGCTAATGCTCCAGCAGTCTTTCAAGACTTTATCAAGGATGTACTCTGGGAGTTTCTTGGCATTTTTGTGGTTGTTTATCTTGATGACATCCTCATTTACTCTCACTCCATGCACCAGCATGTCCAGCATGTCAGTCAGGTCCTATCTAAATTGAGAGAGAATTCGTTATTTGCCAAATTGGAGAAGTGTGAGTTTCATGTGGAGCAAGTATCTTTTCTTGGATATATTATTTCTCCTCATGGCTTCTCCATGGATCCTGGAAAGGTTAAAGCAGTATTGGACTGGGTTCAGCCTACTACATTGAAAGGCATTCAGCGTTTCCTTGGTTTTTCCAATTACTATCGGAGATTTATTGGCTTGTTTTCCTCCATTGTTGCCCCCACAGTAGAGTTAACCAAGAAAGGTGCGGATGCTTCAAACTGGCCTAGTCAGGCAGTTCGGGCCTTTGAACTTCTCAAACTTGCTTTCACCAGCGCCCCTGTTCTCAAACATTTGTATCCAGATCTGTCTTTTATGGTTGAGGTGGACGCCTCTGAGATTGGGACAGGAGCTATTCTCTCTAATCCGGTCAATGGCAAACTCCATCCATGTGCATTTTTTTCACGTAAATTTTCTTCAGCCAAGTGTAATTATGATGTTGTGAACAGGGAGCTGCTGGCCATTAAGTTAGTTTTTGAGGATTGGAGACATTGGCTTGATGGAGCCAAACACCGGATCTCTGTCCTCACTGACCACAAAAATTTGGCATACACTGAATCAGCCAAGAGACTTAACTCCAGGCAAGCACGATGGGCACTATTTTTTACCAGATTTAATTTTCTCATTTCTTTTTGACCCGGATCTACTAACATCAAGGCTGATGCATTGTCCAGGAGTTTCACTCCTGTCCAACAGGATACTGTGATCAAAGAATCCATCATTCCCAGATCTTGTATCCAGGTGGCTTTATCTTGAAATTTGGCTGAGGATCTGTCTGTGTTTCAAGAGGATTCGCCTCCTGGTAGACCATCCAATCGCCTGTTTGTTCCTGTAAATTTGAGAAAAGCTGTCCTACAGGACTTCAATGTGAGACGGGCTTTCGGATATCCAGGCATCAATAAGACCATTGAATTAATGTCTCGTGCGGTTTGATGGCCGTCTTTGGCTTTGGATGTTTGGGAGTTTGTTTTGGCATGTGAGGTTTGTGCTCATAACAAGACTCCTCGTACCCCACCATCAGGATTACTGCTTCCTCTTTCCACACCAAAAAGACCCTGGACACACATTGCGATGGACTTCATTGTGGACCTTCCTCGCTCTGCTGGCTGTTCAGTTATTTGGACTATCGTGGACCGCTTTAGCAAAATGACGCACTTTATTCCTCTGCCCAAATTGCCATCTGCCAAAGAACTTTCTGTCCTCTTCTTGGAACATATTTTTCGTTTGCATGGTCTTCCCTGTGACATTGTTTCCGACCATGGGACGCCATTTGTTGCACGGTTTTGGAGATGTTTTTGCACTGCACTGGGTATCAGTCTCAGCTTGTCTTCAGGATATCACCCACAGTCTAATGGGCAGACAGAACGTGCTAATCAAACCCTGGAGCAATATTTATGGTGTTACGTCTCAAAATTCCAGAATGATTGGGTGTCTCATCTTCCCATGGCTGAACTTGCTTTTAACAATTCCTGTCACTCTGTATCTTCAGTTTCACCCTTCTATTGTGTGATGGGCCAACATCCTCGGGCCAATTCATTTGATTTATCATTCTCCAGATCCTCTGATCTGGAGAATGATCTGCAGCAGAGATCTGATCTGGAGCAGGGACTGTTTCCAGACTCCGTGGTATTTGGGCCACGGTGCATCATAATCTCCTCAAGGCATCTCTCCATTCTAAGAAATTGCCAGATAGACATCGGAGGCCTTGCACGTTCAAAAGGGGGGACTTAGTGTGGTTGTCCACTAGAAATATCAAACTCCAGCAACCCTCTCACAAATTGGGTCCTCGGTTTATTGGTCCTTTCCGGATCATTTCTCAAGTTAACCCAGTTGCTTTCAAACTCCAACTACCAAATTCGTTAAAGAATAACAACACTTTTCATGCCTCTTTATTAAAGCCAGTCCATAAGTCAGATAGATTTGGGAACTGGAGTTCTTTCAGGCCTGCTCCGGTGGTGGTCCACGGTCAACAGCAGTTTGTGGTTGAATAAAGTGCTGGATTCTAGAGTATCTAGAGGTCGGTTGCAGTTTCTGGTCCATTGGAAGGGCTATGGTCCGGAAGAATGTTCCTGGATACCAGAAGATGCCTTACATGCTCCCAGGTTGAAGAGGATGTTTTTTCAGGAATTTCCCTTTAAACCAGGCTCTGGGGGTTCTTCAATCTCGCGTCAAGGGGGGGTACTGTCACAAGCAGTGGCAGAGGCTTGTTTCCCACCGGCTCGGGACCTACACTGACTCAGAATCCGGTTCCGCTGATTACCAAGCACCGGGGATGCTGCAGAGAGTGACTCATACTCCATATGCTGCTGATTGGCTGCTACTCCTATTTGTAGCTTCCAGATTCATTCCCCCTCGCTGGTTATAGAGTTTCCTCCTACAGCTCGGTCTGGTTGTTCCAGCTATCCTCCGTGATTGTCTTCACTTCAGCCGCTGCTTCTATTTACCACTCTCCGTCTCCCTCCATGCTGCCTTCCAGGCTTCAGCAGGTAGCTCAATTATTCAAGACTGTTGTTCCACTCTGCTCTGATTGCTGTTAGCTTGCTGTCTGTTTTCACCATCCACATGCTGTGCTCAGTGTATGCAGGCCCAAGCCTTTGGGTCCGTGCTTCCTCTGTATAATCGGCAGCTACAGTTTTCTCAGCCCTACTGCATGTAATCAAACTGTACATTTACACCTGAACTATTTTCAGCATGTGTTATCCTGCCCTCCTGGCAGGCAACTCATCTAGCCAAAAAATCCTGCCCTCCTGGCAGGCAACTCATCTAGCCAAGAAATCCTGCCCTCCTGGCTGGCAACTCATCTAGCCAAGAAATCCCGCCCTCCTGGCAGGCAACTCATCTAGCCAAGTTATCCTGCCCTCCTGGCAGGCAACTCATCTAGCCAAGAAACCCTGCCCTCCTGGCAGGCAACTCATCTAGACAAGAAATCCTGCCCTCCTGGCAGGCTACTCTACAAACCAAGTTTTCCTGCCTTATCTGATGAGACTCTTTTCAATAACATTATGCCAATTATATATTTTCCATATCAACTTCACCCTTCCAAGTCCCCACTATCAGGTCTGGTGCAACCTACAGTAACTCATTAAATCAGTATCAAATATCAAAAGAAAGAGAATGAGAACTATAGGTTCACTCCAGAAGTTACCTATATAAATAATATACAGATGTGGTAGAGTGAGTACGATATCCTAAAACATAACCTTTATTAGAATTATATCATGGATATTTTTCGGGACCTGATGTGGCCCGAAAAATAATCCACGATAAGTGCTGTTTTTTCACCCCCAAAAATGCGAAAACACATAGGTCTGTGAGCCTATAGCGGACCATATGTGTTTTTGTGAGATATATCCTATTATGTTGTTCGAAATAATAGGATAGGGCAGTGTTGGCTAACCTTGACACTCCAGCTGTTATGGAACTACATAACCCAGCATGCACTGCTACAGTTTTGCTATTATGGCATACTAAAACTGTGGCAGGGCATGCTGGGATATATAGTTCCACAACAGCTGGAGTGTCAAGGTTAGCCAACACTGGGATAGGGTGAAAAAAAACATTGCCAAAAAATGGGGATAATTGTCAAAATATCCCAGTTTTCTGCCAATCACATGGATCCATTAGCGCACAAACAATGTTCAGGGCTAATTGGATACTGCCCTTAGGAGCTCATTCAGAGCCGCTCACAAGCAGGCGCTCGCTCATTCATGGCCGATGGTGAGTGACCGCATATGCGCACGCTTCGTTCTGCGCGTGTGCGAACTACTAGGTGCGATCAGAATCCGCTCGCTCGCCCACCAAAGACAGGCCAGTGTAATGAGTGACAGGAGAGGCCATTTGTGGGTGGTAACAGGGGCAGAACACTAATAACGGGGGAGTGGAGGTGTGAACGCAGGCATGCCTGAGTGTTTAAATGCTGTTTCAGAGGCATGCATAATTAACAGTCAGCATCATAGTACACGTCACCTGCCTGTTATTTACACTGAAGTCCTCGCAGTGCTTGCGGTAACGTAAGGCAACCACAAGTGCAGCGAACCCTTCTGATGTACCAATGTTTAAAGACACTTCCTGGAGATGACGTGCGCTAGTGGGCATCAGTACATACGCTAATTGGCGTCTATAGACACAAAGTGATCGCTCACCAACACAAAGTGGGTGTTTATGCCTTTCCGAGCGAGAGCCTGCCATGCCGTCGCGTAGGCAAATTTGCATGTGCTGGGTGTGAGCGATCGCATCTAGCGAGCGGCTCTGAATCGGGTCCTTAGTGTTTTATCTTAAACCTTGCAGCAATAGCCAGTTATCTCTTCTCAATCTATTCTCTCCCTTATTACTGAGTACCAGCTTCCCTTTTGTTCAACTTCAAATCTTGCTGTCAGCTCTAATTAGTTATAAAATGTTACAGATACTGTGTCTATTTTCCATTTTCCGATACATGGAACTTCACTGATCATGTTACATTCTAACCATTGGTTTTCCTGGTTGTACTGTATATTCCTTAAGATTGCTTCCAATCATCAAAAGTATGCACTGATCACTGTAAGCACATACCACTTATCCAGTGTGAGTTATGCTGGCCATACACCTGCACGATTTTGGGCCGATTGCCCGATTTTCGACAAGTTATTAGATGGATCTAGTGAAAATTGTGTATTTTTTAAGTAAGATAAGATCCGATGCGCGCTCCCGCAGCTCCTATAATCGGATCTTATGATCAGATGCACAGCCCATATGTTCCATCGTACCATGTGAAGATCGTGCCATTTATTTTGTTCATGCCATCCATCGTGCAGCAATTCAAGTCATTTCAATGACTGTTTCCCTAATGAGCACGTGAGGCACAGGATCGATCATACGACACAACCTGTGCTAAGAAAAACAACAAACATGCTGTCGGGACTGCCAGGGAGCTCAGGGGAGTCGGATGGTGAATCGGATCTGATGCTGGTGGTGCAGGTGTATGGCTAGCATTAGTGTGATAATTATAAATTAATCAGCATGCTCCCCAAGGATGGAGTGTCACCACTAATTACTCCTGTAATGCTTATAGAATATCCATCGGTTATGAGAATAGTAGCAACTCGTTCAATTACCACAATATCTAAGTTTGAATATTCGTCCTATACTACAGTTCCACGGCGGATGGAACTGCAATATTATTGCCGAAGTGTAAATTATCATCGGCTCCCGGCGCTATGTTCTAATATTATAGCCGCACGGGAAATCTGTCTGTGTATCTATAGGGGTAACTGCTGACGCGAAGTATCTTGATTACTAGCGAGAGCCAGCTATCCAAACTGTTATTGGAAATTTTAAGACAATCATACATCAGGTGAGAGGACTAAAGCAAGTATGTATTCTTATGCACTCTACATGTCTCAGTCTGGCTACTCGCTACTGCTCAATCCTTCTACAGCCTGTAGAGGACGGCTTAATCCGTAATAATTACTGCCACTTGACTTCAGATCTCTTGCCCGGATCTTACATGCATCTGCCCTTATGTTAATTAGCATGACATTCACAGTAAAAACATTGTTATTACAGACATATTCACACAGCGGAGGTGCCGCCGATGCGCATTTCGCCCCTAAGGCTTTCTCAAGACGTCCGCTGTGTAAATGTGTCTGTAATAACAATGTTTTCACTGTGAATGTCATGCTAATTAACATAAGGGCAGATGTGAGAGCCGGGTTAGGGTTAGGAGGCGAAGAGGGGAGGGTTCAAAATTTAAATACTTACGGAGCCCCTGTCGGGATTCTAAGCATCGAGATGCCAATGTCTGTGTTTTGACAGCTGGCATGCTGGCCTCCCATACCCAACATGCTTCGCAACAGCTGGAGAGCCACAAGTTGGCCAGATCTGCTTTATTGGTAGCCAATGGTATTCAAATAAATGCAGCAGTGCAGGTTAGCCTAAATTACCACATCGATAAGTGTCTTTTTTTTAGATTTAGATCCCTTTAGATAAATAAAATCAATATTTTACCTATAGTCTCCAATCAGATTAGAACTTTTATTTTCCTACAACTGTTTAGATCAGTGGTTCCCAAACTCGGTCCTCAAGGCACCATAATAGTCCAGGTTTTCGGGATATCCATACTTAAGCACAGGTGATTTAATTAGTACTTCAGTCAGATTGATTATACCATCTATGCACAAGCATGGAAATCCTTAAAATCTGAACTGTTAGGGTCCATGAGGTCTGAGTTTGGGAACCCCTGGTTTAGAGGATGAAATTCAAATATGTGTTTAGTTCCTATCCATCGCTGCACAAATATTCCCTTCTAATATTAACCAACATGGTATTTTAGCTTCTAATTGACCATATTTTCATGGGTGATATCATTGGTTTATTTCTTTCCTGCATTAAATCTTCAGTATTCCTATCCGTCATTTCTCATCTAGGTGCTCGTTATTCTCTATAGGACATAGACTTGAAGTTTGCCTCAGGCTTGATCAGAGTTTGAGAAAACTTGAAAACCAGCAATATAAATGAACCTCAGCTAAGTCATGTTTATTAATTTACATTTGCAGATGATGAAAAGGATTAGATCAGACAGAAAAGAAAATTACAGAAAATCTGTGTTAAATTAACCAAAGGATATACTAATACTTTATTTATCCATCATAATGTGATATCCATAGCATAAAGCTCCTTATACAGAATAAGAGAAGAACCATTGATTGATTGCCTTAGAGCTACTAATAGATTCATGTCAGCTATGTAGTTTAAAGGGTCATAATAGAGAAAGTACTGTAAAGCCATTCTGATATATTGACATATATGAAAGCCTGTGGATTGCTGAGCTACCACCTTTGCAGGGGATGTGGCTTCTACAGGGCCCAGAAGTGAGAGGGGTAGAGAAATGACTGACTACTCTCTTCAGGTGTCTGCTGTACAGGGGCTACACTGCGAATGCGCTGGTCCGAGTGATGCCTGGGGCAGGGACACTGAAGGTGGCATGACCACGTCCCATCCAGGTGTACATTCCTGAGGTGCACATTGCTGCATGGTCATGGAGAGCATGGTAACCCCACCACTGCTGTGGCTCCAATAAATTTGTACCCCCTCCTCTTAGCATCCTTGGTGCTGGTGCACATATAGTCAGAATAGCATAGCAGGTTTCTTGGAAGGGTGGAACTCTTGCCAGGCATTGCACATGATTTTATATGGAGCCAAAGCATATTTGCTTATGGTTAACAAAATCTATCCTTCATTGTATATTTTTTTCCCAAAAATGCATCATACTGTGACCATAAAAAGCATTGAATCAAAGTGTACTTCCTTGTAGCACTGACAAACACAAAATAAGTCTAAGGGGTAAATTTACTAAAGTGAGAGTTTTTAGAAGTGGAGATGTTGCCCATAGCAACCAATCAGATTGTAGCTATTATATTCTAGAAGGTGCTATTTAAATGTTAAGTACTGTGGAATCTGATTGGTTTGTATGGGCAAAATTCCCACTTCAAAAAACTCTCACTTTAGTTAATATACCCCTGAGGGGGGAATTCATTTCCAGGTGATGTTGCATCACCTCTGCTTCAGCTTGACTTCACCTATGCAACCTTATAGGGGTGTGAGGTGATGTATAGGTGAAATCAAGGTGATATAATATCTAGAGATGAGTGGGTTCGGATCTCAGAGATCCGAGCCCACCCGAATTCTGAGATCCGGGGCGAGAACCGAACGGCGTTCGGTTCCTCTGCCGGCCCCGAATCTCAAACCGAGGTGAATCCATTGAGACGAAATCTTGCAGCTGTCGAGCTTTCATCTCTATATATAAGGGACAATACGGCGGCTGCCATTTCACTTCGGCTGTGGAGACTGAACATGGATGGTGGGTAGTGTAGGGCTGGGAGGTACTTACCTATGCTGGTGCTGTGCTGTCTGCTGTGTCCTGGGCTGGTGCACTGCTGATCTATCTGGTGCTGTCACTGCTGTGCTGTCTGCTGTGTCCATCTGGGCTGGTGCTGTTGCTGATCCATCTGGGCTGGTGCTGTGCTGTCTGCTGCATCCATCTGGGCTGGTGCTGTTCTGTCTGCTGCGTCCATCTGGGCTGGTGCTGTGCTGTCTGCTGCGTCCATCTGGGCTGGTGATGTGCTGTTTGCTTTGTCCATCTGGGCTGGTGCTGTGCTGTCTGCTGCTTCCATCTGGGCTGGTGCTGATCCATCTGGGCTGGTGCTGTGCTGTCTGCTGCGTCCATTTGGGCCCAAAATCTGGACCTGAAAACATTTTTTACAAAATAAATAAAATATATATGTCATTTGATTTTTTTTCTGTGTGTGCATGTTAGGCTTAGCCACGCAAGATACAGCAAGTCAGCAATGCAACCTAGTGCTGCCCGACTCCACTCATAATCAATCTGTGCTCTGGGCCCAAGTTCTGGACGCAAAAAAAATAAAATAAATAAAGTGTCTTTTTTGTCTAATATTTTTCTGTGTGTCTGTGCGTGTTAGGCTTAGCCGCACAAGATACAGCAAGTCAGCAACGCAACCTAGTGCTGCCCGACTCCAGTCATCATCAATCTGTACTCTGTGCCCAAATTGTGGACCAGCAAAAAAAATAAAACAGTGTATTTTTCATCAAATTTTTTTCAGTGTGCACACAACTGCACATGTGTGAATTTTGTAACTGCACCTTGGCTACACTAATGGTGCTTGTGACACTGCTTCAAGACTGCAGAAAATATGGAGGAATGTCACATGACAGGAGAGCAAGGCCAAGAACCACATGTTGCAGCTGCCGCCAGAGGTGCAAAACCATCAACTTTCTCATCCTCTATGAAGGCCCATGCCCCAGGGCTTAAGTCACAACATCGATATGGTAAAGCTACTTTTACTGAAGTTAAGAAAAAAAAAATGTAAAGGAAATTTGCCTTTAGATAAACAGAAAATTGGTAATATTCCATTCACTACACAAAGTGGCAAGGAAAGGATAAGGTCTTGGCCTTTATTTATGATGACTGCTGGTTCTGATTCTGATAGCCCTTCTGCTTGTAGTAGTAGTGGTGGTGGTACCATTAAAGAATTGAAAGTTGTTAAGATGAGTAAGACAGCTTCGGAAAAACCAATTGTGTGCCCTGAGAAATCGAAATCACAAATCCTCGAGGAGAGTGCAAGTGTGTCCGCAGTTGCCATGTGTGAGCCAGACCTAAATACTAGTGTTCTGGAGAATCCTCCAAGTTGCAACATATGTGTGTGCCCTCTGTAAATGTGGGGAAGGGCAGTCAACATCTAGCAGACATAGCCAGTGAGGATGCTTCTGTGGAAATGCACATAGAGGAGGATATTTTGGTATTTGAAAGCGCTAAGGATGATGAGGATGTTGATGATGAAGATGTTGGTGATGAGGATGTTGATGATGAAGATGTTGGTGATGAGGATGTTGATGCCGAGGATGTCCTTTGTGTAGGTAAGGCAACAGCTGTTGCACATGGATTGAAAAAGCCAAAGCCCATTGTTGTAATGCCAGGGCAAAAGACAAAAAAATTCACTTCTCTCGTGTGGAATTATTTCCACCACAATCCGGACAACAGTTGTCAAGCCATATGTAACCATTGCCAAACAAGAGTGAGTAGAGGGAGGAACCTAAACCACCTAGGAACCTCCTCCTTGTTACGTCACTTGGAGCGCATTCATCAAATATCAAAGTGTATGTCGCCAGGTTCCAAAACTCAAAATGTAACAAGTCCAGTGTCACCTACCTGCTCCCTCTCTGTGGGATCCAAGCGCCTTCAATCTCCAACACCAACACCTGCATCATTAACTTCCTCATTTGTCATCGGGAGTAGTCCTGTTGCATCCAATGTTGTTATTCGAAGCATGATTGACTCCTCTCCTATCCGTGATTCCTCAGAAGGATCCTTGATGACTATGCCTGTTGCTGCTGCTGTTGCTGTGAGTGGATCTTCATCCCAGAAGGGGACCAGGAGGACGACTACTTGTAGTGTATCCTGAAAAAAACAATTAACTGTCAAAAAATCGTTTGCAAGGGCAAACAAGTATTACAGCAATCTCCCATTTGCACAGCGGATTACTGACACCATAACAGTTATGCTGGTATAAGATGTACTTCCAGTATAAACCATTACTGCAGTGGGTTTTCAACAGTTAATTGAGGTCCTGTGTCCTCGCAACCAGATATCTTCTAGATTCCACTTTGCATGAACAGCAATTCCAAGTCTGTACAAGGATATTAAAAAAAAACCTTATTAATGTACTCAGAAAAGCAGTTGTACCCACTGTCCACTTGACCACTGATATGTGGACAAGTGGGACAGGGCAAACTAAGGATTACATGACTGTGACAGCCCACTGGGTAGGTGTATTGCCTACAACAGCAACAGCAGCAGCATCATCTACCAAAAGACAGCTGATACAGAGGCGGGATCTCTTTATTTAACTGGTTTGACTAAGAGGCATACCATTGAGAACCTCTTAGAAAAACTCAGGGAAATCATTGCTAAATGGATTACCCCACTTGGACTCTCCTCTGGATTTGTGATTTTGGACAATGCCACTAATATTGTGAGAGCATTACATGTGGGCGAATTCCAACACGTCCCATGTTTTGCTCACACAATTAATTTGGTGGTGCAACATTTTTTTAAAAATGACAGGGGCATGCAGGAGATGCACTCTCCGGACATTTTAGACATTCGGCAAATGCTTGTCGAAGATTGCATGACCAGCAGTTACAGTACTGTTAAATTTGCCCTGCCATCAGCTGAAGCAAGAATGTCACGATTGGTGTTTGAGAATTACCTGACTCAGGTGTTGAAGTGGATTCAGTGGAGACCGGCTTAACTGGAACCATGGTTGAGGTGAATAGCTCTATTTGTGAAAGAATTGTATAGCAGTGAGAACTGCCTTTGGTGAAAAATGACAGGAACAGGAAACTTGTAATGTTGGAGTGGAATCTAGTAGAAGACTTGGAGGAACTGGACCGGGACCAGCAGGAAGACTTGCTGAGTTGAACTGGTGAACTTGGAACTTGACTCTGGACTGGAATAACGTGGATTGAACTGATGAACTTGGAACTTGACTCTGGACTGGAGTAATGAGAATTGAACTGGTGAGCTTGGAACTTGACTTCGGACTGGAGTATCGTGGAACGGACTTGGAGTATCACTCCGGACTGGAGTATCGTGGAACGGACTTGGAATATCACTCCGGACTGGGGTGTCATGGAATGGACTTGGAATATCACTCCAGGCTGGAGTATCATGGAATAATGTGCTAGGAAGCACTGGTAACACACAGGGAACTTAGGATCATAAGTCATGCAACAACAGTGGACATAATGCACTGGCCTCGGAACTGGTAGGATTTCTGGATTGCCATGTATTGCTGTAGCAGGTTTTCAGGATTGCCAGGTATTGCAGTAGCAGGTTTTCTGGATTGCCAGGAATTGCAGTAGCAGGAACCTGGGATACACTAGTACACAGTAGCAGCATGAACCATACACCACGGGAAGTAATGAGATGTTCAGGCCCAGAATGCTGTCAGGGGAGGATATACATACCCTGGGTCTGGCAGCAATTGGTGGATATGGACAGGTGGTCTGGCAGTAGCATTCTGAGTGGTGGAAGGCACAACATGCAGAGGGAGTATTCATGTCTACAGCACTGAGAATCAGAACCACACCTGTGATTCCAATCAAGACTAGCAATGCTCACAGACAGAGGAGAGCCCAGGTGAACAATCAGTGTGGAAGGGAAGGCATACAGAGGAGTGTTGCAGCCAGCATGATCAGAGAAGATCCTCCATGCAAATTACACACACAGATCCATGGAGCAGCTGGCAGAGGTAAGTCTCAAGGCAAAAGGTAAAAAACTAGCCAGGGTTGTGACAGTATCCCACTCTTCATGGGTGGACTCTGAACACCCAAATAAATACATAAGAGAACATGAAAAAATGACACACCAGGAAAACTGAAAAACTTCCTTCCAAACATGACATTCCAGGAGCTTCAAATACAGGGACACCATAACTCTTGAAAACATCTCCTCAGACATCTTCCCAATACTCACATTTTATTGGGGCACCTGGAGTGGAAATTCTTGAAAGGAGATAGTTCAAGACCTTCGCTGATTCTTCCTTTTGCTGCGAGAACGTTTTGTGCCAACCAACGGACATGGGATCTCTAGTAACTCCTGTGGAAATACATGACTGGGAAGGACAGGGTCATATGACAGATGGTCTTCAGGGAATGGAGAATTATCGTGTGCATGATCAAACTCAGATTCTGAGTCAGTATCTAAAAGTAGAATGGAAGGCTTAGTATTATTGGAAAACTGGTAGGACTCCTGGGAGGAACTAAGTGAAACATGAGCAGTTTTGATGGTGTTAGATGGTTGGTTCCTAAAGGGTCCTTGAGACTTCTTCTCCTGGAGTGATTGATTCTGTACCTTACAAGAGGCATATTGGAGTCTAACCTCAGAGGGTGACCTCCTTTCACTAGAAACTTTGTCAGAGTCTTTATTTTTGTAGGTACAGTCATACAAAGGGAACAAGGAGGTGTGTGCACATCTCATATTCAGGAATGCCGATTCTATCATGTTGCTTTCCTTGGATACTTGTAGTTCAGCACAATGGCCCTTGAAAACTTGACCTTGTTTGGATTTCAGGGAAGTGGAGGACTCAGCAGAGGATGATTCCTTAGTAGAACCAACAGACTGCTTGGATCGAATGTTGGAACTGGGAACTTCACTAGGATTTTGTTTGACAGGTTTAGGACCAAATTCTTTAATAACAGCTTCATTGAAAGTCTTTATATTTAGAAGCATAGGATCTTTAGACTCGATGATAGTATTGGCCCAGTCCAATGCCTTACCTCTAAAGGAAGAGAGAAGGTACTTATTAAAGTTGGTAGGAGTGATACCAGAAGCTGGATCTGCTTCCATGATGGCAGCATATTGCTCCAGTAATGCAAAGTATTGCGATAAGTCCCAATCAAAATATTTGAACGCTGGAGTATCCGATGAATTCTGTGTGTTTGAGGATTGTGGGGCACATTCAGGTGCAGGGCTGGAGGAAACTTGAGGATACTCCGATATATGGGGAGTCAAAATAACTGAAGCTGATGTTCAGTATTAGGACCAGTTGATGGAACTGGAAGGCCAGAGGAGCTGGAGTCAGTAGGATAAACAACCAAAGCTGAAAACATTACAGAGATCATCATTCACGGGAGCAATATTCACAGGGGATGCTGAACAGGAACCATGATTAGAATTAGTAGTACATGACACTCCTCCCTGGGAACTGGAACCTGAAACCCCCTCCTGGGGCATGAGACTTGAGACCCCCTCCTGGGGTGTGAGACTTGAAACCCCTTGCTGGGGTGCGAGACTTGGAACCCCCTGCTGGGATGCATGACTTGAGACCCCCTTCTGGGGAATGGGACTAGAAACCCCCTCTTGGGGTACGAGACTTGAGACCCCCTCCTAGGGTGCGGGACTTAACTTCAGACTGGAGTATCATGGAATGGACTTGGAATATCACTCCAGACTGGAGTATCATGGAACAGACTTGGAATATCACTCTGGACTGGATTGTCGTGGAACGGACTTGGAATATCACTTCAGACTGGAGTATCATGGAATCTGATATCTGATAGAGCCAAAATCACTCCAGGGCTTGCAGCTGCGAGACCCTACCATAGGGTCTCGTCGCAAGCCCGATGGTCACGATGGTCTTGACCATTGCGACCATCATCATGGATGCTCGCATAAGCTGTGGGTGGTTACCCACAGCTATGTGAGCATCCAAGAGGCCACTCCAAGTTTAGGTAGGAGGGCACTGATTCAGAGCGAGTGCTCTGGTCAGAGCGTCCGGCTCTGAATCAGGCCCATAATGCACTGGCCTGGGAACTGGTAGGATTTCTGGATTGCAAGGTTTTGTTGTAGCAGGTTTTCAGGATTGCCAGGTATTGCAGTAGCAGGTTTTCTGGATTGCCAGGAATTGCAGTAGCAGGAGCCTGAGATACACTAATACACAGTAGCAGCACGAACCATACACCATGGGAAGTAACGAGATGTTCAGGCCCAGAATGCCATCAGGGGAGGATATACATACCCTGGGTCTGGCAGCAATTGGTGTATACGGACAGGTGGTCTGGCAGTAGCATTCTGAGTGGTGGAAGGCACAACATGCAGAGGGAGTATTCATGTCTACAGCACTGATGAACAGAACCACACCTGCGATTCCAATCAAGACTAGCAATGTTTACAGACAGAGGAGAGCCCAGGTGAACAATCAGTGTGGAAGGGAATGCATACAGAAGAGTGTTGCAGCCAGCATGATCAGAGAAGATCCTCCATGCAAATTACACACACAGATCCATGGAGCAGCTGGCAGAGGTAAGTCTCAAGGCAAAAGGTAAAAAACTAGCCAGGGTTGTGACAAAGAGGTAGTAACTCGCCAGAATTCTACCCTCTATATGCTTCAGCGGATGGAGGAACAGCAAAAGGCCATCCAGGGCTATACAATGGCCTATGACATAGGCCATGGAGGGGGAATGCACCTTACTCAAGCGCAGTGGAGAATAATTTCCGTGTTGTGCAAGGTTCTCAAACCCTTCAAACTTGCCACACATGAAGTTAGTTCAGACACTGCCAGCTTGAGTCAGGTCATTCCTCTCATCAGACTTTTGCAAAAACTGGAGACACTGAAGGAGGAACTAAAATGGAGCGATAGCGCAAGGTTTGTCGGATTGGTGGATCAAGCCCTTGATTCACTTCACCAGGATCCAAGAGCCGTCAATCTAATGAAACCTGAAAAATATATTTTGGAGACCATTATGGATCCTAGGTTTAAGTCCTACCTTGTGAGTTTTTTTCCAACAGACTGAAATCTAAAACTATGCAAAGAGTTGTTGGTAAAAAATTTGTCAGCTGCAGCCACGCGTGAAATGCCATCATCTCCTCCTTCAGTTTCTGCATCTGCCAGGAAAAAACTAAATTTTCCTTACAGAATGCCTGCTGGTCATGCAGATCATTCACCAAAAAATTACATCTGGTCGGGCCTGAGAGAACTGCCTACTAGTGACATGTCTTCTACCGTGAGTATGTGTGATATGGTCTCCATTCACAGAATGGTGGAGGACTATTTCAGAGATAACATCCTAATATGTCAGACAGTCCCTTTCAGTACTGGCAGGAAAAAAAGGCAATTTGGAGTCCCATACACAAACTGGCTTTGCATTACTTAAGTTGCCCACCCTCCAGTGTGTACTCTGAAAGAGTTTTCAGTGCAGCTGGCAACCTTGTCAGTGATCGGCATAGGAGGTATTAATGCCATTTAGTCGCTATGAAAAATAATTGCTTTCCAATCTAGTCTTGTGGTTCCAAAGCACAAAAAGTTACATGAAATAACATAGAAAAATACATAGTACAGCTCATACATATGCTAGCGTACTGAATCCAGCATACAATCATTCAGTCCTGAAGTCTGCAGCCACAAAATGGAGATGACTGAGTGCTGGGCCCAGGACACAGGTATATATACAATTCAGTTTACATTGGAAACAAAGGAGACAGTTGGCAGGTTTTCATTGATCCCGGCTTCAAGTCAGTCTGGTACTATGCAGGTCATTGGTCAGTTCATACGGTGTCATCAGGGGTATGGGTCAGTTCTCCAACAGTCTCTATTGTGCGTTTTCCCACTGAGGAATGAGTTTAAACAGGGTACAACACTACATACAGAAAATAGCATTCTAATCAATAATTCCCTATCATCCATTACTTTGGTATGCACGGTGCGATCGTTTTGCCGATAGAAATGGATTTCTACAAATAAATAGGGATTTAGTTTGGTACCAAACATGACATGTCCACTGTATCCTGAACCTTAGATATCTTTTAAATACATCTTAAATCGTCATTATTAATAACTTTAAATAACTCTGGTTATTAACTATAATGTGTGGGAACCATTTTATAAGTGCATGTGTGTGGGTGCATATATGTGTGTGCGTTCGCATGTAACTGTGTTAAAATTGCACCAGCACGCAGTAGCATGCTAGTCACATGCTATTAAACAAGGGACGATAGTGCAGACAGATAATAATTGTAAATAAATGATCCCATCCAATTATCTGACTTTGACAGTCCACCCTTTGATAGCAAACAAAACACTTTCATATTCTGTTCTTATCATATTTTAGTTAGACTTAATAAATTATTATCTAATGTTCTATACTGTATAATACAAATAGGTCATTGAACCATCAATAATGCACCTCAGGAAAGGGTAGAACAACCCTTATACGCAATCTGCGGATCTATAGGGGACCATTGGTAAGATGTGGGAATTCATCTAACCTATAAAGAATGTTTGGGGAAATTGAGACTACATTATCTATGATGTCTGGTGTAACCTTCACTATACATATAATTTTATTATCTGATAATACTTTCAATTTCAGGATTATAATGCAGTTCATCATTATATTAGCGTATGTGTTATGTATGTTGATCGTACAGGTGGTAAAAGAGAGAAAATTCAGTTTGGAGAGAATAATAACAATGTAACTTTCACAGTTCGAAATAAAAAGTAATGAAAGGGTGGAGAAGTAACAGTCCTCTCCTGCTTCGCATATGTAGATGGAAAAAAAAACCTTGTTTGTGTGTATGTAAGGATAAAAAAATATTTCATATGTGAACCAAACCCTTTCCTTATTTTTTTTAACATTTGGAATCAAAAGCCTATAGTTGTTCCTGTGATGTTATCTTCGCCAACTGGGGTGAGGGCGTGCTTCTGGAGTGTTGTCATCTTGGACATCTGTTTTGGATGATCTGTATCCCGTCCTTCCAATCTGTGTCCTGTCCAATCATCTGAGGGTTTGTGTAGTCATCTACCAGGAATATCGTTTGTCTGCAGCTAGGCCTCATCAGCACCTAAATAAGAAATTGGGAGATATCAGTACTTTTGAATGTCTCCATCTTTCCTACCAAATATGACGTCTTGTCTTCCATCCGATCCGATTTGCCTATATGGATGAAAAACAGATTCTCCGTGCGTTAGCAGTCCCTCCCCACCCATTGTGATAGTTTAGAATTTTGTCTACTCATATTGGAGTTTCCAAAAATCACATAACATTAACATTGATGAGTGACGAATGTTACAGACTCAACTTTACATTGTTTCCTCCAGTAGGTGGCATCCAAGATCCTACAACGCCTTTGTTTTTCTCATTTTCGACGAAAAATCTCTAACAAACAAATCCCTAATCTGGGAAATTCTACATTTCCAGCCTTCAAATACCCATATAACACCCCCCCTTTTCTCCTGACAATAATCTGTGCATTAATTGTTGAGGAGAATTGGAGAAGTCCTGGGCTCTTTGATACACTTTGACCTGCATTCCGATGTTCCAAATAAAAAATAGAAAGAAATGTTAGTATACATAATACAGGCATGTCAATATGTAACTAATTCCTATCTATTCTCAACATACAAACTATTAATAGAGATAGCCAATTAATTTAGTAATAACAGAAAATCATCCTGTTGAACCTGTTTAAATATAAGACCATGTTAAAACAACCTTAAATGTATTTTTTTTTCATTGAAAACTATAGTAATTCCAGGCATTACCACCTTTGCTGGGAAATGGATGCGTATTTCCCCTTCTACTCCTTCTCCTCCTGGGACATGTGAGTGTCCCTACTGGCCACAAGAGGTAAAACATCAAAATTACAACAGGTGTTTTTGAGAGAGAAAAAAAACTTACATTCCACTGAGTTATTGTCACTGCAACAGTTTCAAAACAGTATGATCATATGCATATTTTTATGATCTATTGTAATCCCCGTTATGGTGAATGAAACCTCCACCATAGGGTTATCCATAATACCTACATCACAATTTAACTAGATTTTACAGGGATTTATAAAACACAAAAATATCACGTTTGTGCCTGTTACTAACAATCACATGGGATCTCTAAAAACTATTTCTTAAGAACTGTTACCACTTACAACAGTTCCGATGGTATTTTACATATGTCACTTCATGAGATATACACAGTATTTTCAGCTATTAATATATTTCCAAGATCCTACAAAAAAGACCTTGTTCACCCATCTTCCAATTCCTATGAATTTGGTCAGGGGTTGCACTACTTACCTATTTCCACTAGGGCATTTTAGAATTTTTACTCCAATATACATATTTATACCATTATACTTTATCTGTATACACCTGGGATTTTAAAATGAGCAGGATTTTACACCACCTGTCTGTTTTTAACCTATATTATACCATATACAGTCTTAAGAACAATTGCATATACCATAAACATTGCTATAAGCATAAAGGTTAAACCCATTATCACCTATAATCATAAGGACATCTCCGTATTTACTGCAGTAATGACAAACCTAGATTTCCTTATTCCTGCTTTTCATATGATATCCCTACTTCTAAGGAATATCTCATGTCCAACATTCTGAGTACTACGCATATCACATTGTTCTTAATATCTATAATGTAACGTATATTACTGTCTAAAGATCATATTTCCTTACCATATATACATATATACTTACCACATGACCTGTTTACCTAAAGGAAAACAATTATTCAGACATCCTAACATCTATGGCATCTTAAATGAAATGATCCATTTTTACATTTATTACAGACTTCGCCAATCTGCGATTCAGTCTTTTTCAACCATTCTGCTTACCAGTGTGTATATAGAATGATTATTACAGGACTCATTGCGAACCTGCTATATGATCCAATTAATCAAACCTTGCTTAGCAATACTTCACCTGATTCTAAGCTTCACCCCGGTGTTACCTATATAACTGTTACAGAATTGAATAAATGGGTTAAACACAAAATTCTCCCTTTGTGAGTTCCTTATTCTATTTACAGAAATCCATATCTGAGTTATGACTAGTATACAGGGTCAGACTGAACCATAGGGGTACAGGAAACCTCTGGTGGTCCCCACTGTTCCATTCCGACACTGCTAGTGTATTACTTTTTCCTGTCTGTACCACTACAGACCCCAGACACCGGGTTGTCATTGCTATTCTATATATGTATAGCGACCAAAGCTTCATGTGTGCTAAACATGCCAGCTTTCGCAGGGCTACTACTGCCCTAATCTTCCTTGACAAAACATATCAAGTCCCTGATTATCTTAAACAATGTATTATGCATATTATGCAAACCTTCAAATCATACTCAGTTATAACTGCAATATTATATGTGGTTTACATGCGATCTAATACACAGATAATACAGTATAACACACCACACGTTATAACTTACTCAGAAGTGAATTTCTTAACTGCTGTATTGCAAGGATTTTTCAGAAGTACATAAAAACTCTACACATGTGATCACATACAAACTCCATACAGAAAATTTTCATATTAAGCACATACAAACTTCACACAAAATTTTAATATGTGGCACGTACAAACTCCACACAGAAAACCAAGATCATATGTACAGCACAAATACCTCAAAACTTCTATATTGCAGCTGTGTGTGTGGTCAATAATGCTCTATATGACACAGATACCTGTTTTCTGAGATTGGGTGTAAACCCCCCCATTTGTGCACAACCAGACATTGAGAACAACAGAAGGTAATAAATGCAAATCATGATTCATATTTGGGTTTTCTGTGATTTATTATGAATTCTCTAGTACTTTAAAACATGCACTGTACATGTGCCAATGTGTAATATGTGACCTTAATGCACAATTTTCACTGCAGATATGCTGCAGGGTGAATTAAACAGAATAAATGGAGTGATATACCGTGAATATATGTGTGAGAAGTGTACATGCGTGTGTGTATGAGGAGATATATGATATACTGTATGTATCTTTAAGGGAATGTTAATTATTCACCCACACTTCCGGCCCGACTACTAATCTAGAGATACATTGTGGAAAGCAATCTATCAGAGAAAATAATTATTTGTGTATGTATGTGCATGTGTGGGTTGTGTGATTTGTGTTGCTTTGAATTGGGATGGTGGGGCCTCATGGCATTGCAGCCATGATGGTATAAAGAGATCTATTTTACCAAGTGTGAGTGTGTTTATATTATTTTTTTATGGTTAGGTAGTGTGTTATTGCAAATATGATATAGGCAGCACACAGGGTACGTTGAATAACCAGGAGCTACAATTTATTCAACAATACAGCCTGCTGTTCAGTGTGACTTCAGTCCTGTAAAAATACTCTTTTTGGAAAGAAAACTTAAAATTCATTGCTGGATTGCCTTTCTATTGAGACACCACCTTATAACCAAGTTAACATTCCATCTATTGTAACCAAGAATCCTAATTTTGGTCAATACTTTATCAAAGTAAACCTCTTGTAAACAACAAATGACTATTGTCTAAAGCTCCAAGTAGACCAAAGAAAAACCTGTTCTTATTAACATATCCTAATCTCAATATTTACTGTAAACAAGGACACCTGAACTTCCCAAAATGCACAATGACTAAAGCTGCATACACTTAACACATATAGTACATTCAAAATTGTTTCTATGAAGTATTATGTAAGTTAAACATCCACTATGGTCAGAATCCTAAGATTCCAAAATTATGAATAACCACCTAAATATCTAAAATGTTAACAATTGCCCCTTTATGGCCATGGTAAATTATTTTGATTGACACATTAAACTAACGTTATTGTTCTCAATACTTTTTGAAATATTTCTTCAAACCATGACTTTCTACACTAATTTCACCAATTTCTGCTGCTGCCCCTGCTGGTGGGACCACTCCCCTTCCTTGCCTGCATGGTACTTCTTGCATGTTAATAACATGGGAAATGGCTGAAATTACAGTGGGTTCATTATCTTCTTCAGAAACATAACCTTAAAAATGCCTTAACACAGGATATGAATTACTTATTAAATTTTTTTGTTATTGGCTGTACTTCAACCTCCAACCGCATAGGGCGGCAGGAGGGTGGTTGCGCTCTCTTCTTTTTGCGTAGTAATGCTACCTTCTGGTGTGTACACGCTACTTTCCCACATGTTCCCCTCATGTTCCCACAGTTTTAAACAGCTATTATTCTTAACCCTTTTGTTCAGTGATTTAATTAAACATATGTTATTGCTAACATTACTTAATACCTCTGAATCGAAACTGCCAACCTTGGGAAATGGTCATCTTGACCCATATGTCGCAGTACGCCATAGCGTACGCACCATACTTTGCATACATTATATACCTTGTCGAACCAGTCGGCCCTTGCTTAAGCAGCACCTAATCGACCATCTCTAGCATTTGCTTACCACCCATCTGGAAAAAGATTTTTCCAATGCTTTGCAACTCACCTCTTGCTAGAGATTTTGTTCACCCTACTTTGAGTAACCTATACTGGTCACAATCACAGTTTTATACACAATCATGCGGTGTGTACGCAACCGTGCGGTCCAATTGCATTGCCTATAGATACTAACTACCAATAAACTTTGCAATTACTATTGGGTATGTCTGCCGAAAACCCCTTGATTTCACCAAAAACAAAAATCCCTGTTTTCACGCCAGTATACCTGCTGTGTATACCTACTCGTTGCCCCTACTTTACCTGCCTTGTCAGACAGCCAACCGCACTGTACGACAATATTTCAACAGTAACCACAACTTCAGTCACATGTTCCACATTCACACACACCTTGTTTTCTGCGCAGAAAAATACTTTCCCAAATGATCGTAATAACTATTCAGAGGCTTTTACAAGTGATCATACTATAAATACAACAAGATTATCTATCGATTGTTTAAACATGTGGCAATATTACGGGAAGTATGCATACGCTATGCGAAATATATCACATTAAATAACCAAATGACAATAAAAGAAACAGATTTTTTTTTCTCTTGTCCCTAGGTCCTAATCAGCGCTCCTTAAATCACACAAAAATGGACATTCGGTTTCACAACACAGAGTGATAAACAGGCTTTGAACACATTGTGTTCTTACCCGTATATGACGCGTCCCTCCACCCTTTGTTGAGGAACCAAAATCCGTATGCTCTGCAATCTTCTGGTAGCGTGATTCCACTGAAGAGCCCCCATCTATTAATGCCATCTAGGCGCTATGAAAAATAATTGCTTTCCAATCTAGTCTTGTGGTCCCAAAGTACAAAAAGTTATTTTATATGAAAAGGGGTAACAAATAAAGTAGTTTAACAATTCAGTTAAAATAACATAGAAAAATACATAGTACAGCCCATACATATGCTAGCGCACTGAATCCAGAATGCAGTCTTCCAGTCCTGAAGCCTGCAGTCACAAAATGGAGATGACTGAGTGCTGGACCCAGGACACAGGTATATATACAATTCAGTTTACATTGGAAACAAAGGAGACATTTGGCAGGTTTTCATTGGTCCCAGCTTCAAGTCAGTCTGGTACTATGCAGGTCATTGGTCAGTTCATACGGTGTCATCAGGGGTATTGGTCAGTTCTCCAACAGTCTCTATTGTGCATTTTCCCACCAAAGAACGAGTTTAAACTGGCTACAACACTACATACGGAAAATAGCATTCTAATTAATAACTCCCTATCATCCATAACTTGGGTACGCACGGTATGATCTCTTTGCAGATAGAAACAGATTTCTGCAAATAAATAGGGATTTAGTTTGGTACCAAACATGACATGTCCACTGTATCCCGAACCTTAGATCTCTTTTAAATATATCTTAAATCGTCATTATTAATAACTATAAATAACTCTGGTTATTAACTATAATGTGTGGGAACCATTTTATAAGTGCGTGTGTGTGGGTGTGTATATGTGTGTGCGTTCACATGTAATTGTTAAAAGTGCACCAGCCGCAGTAGCATGCCAGTCATATACTATTAGACAAGGGACGATAGTGTAGACAGATAATAATTGTAAATAAATGATCCCATCCAATTATCTGACTTTGACAGAGGTTACTTCCTCAAAATGTGGAAAAAATGATGTTCATTAAAATGAATTATAAATTCCATGAGGAAGACCTCTACCAACAATTACATAAAAAAAATTGCAGAGGTGCCTATGGTGGATTCCAGCGGGGACAAATTAATAATGTGTGAAGAAGAGGATGTACACACTGATGGGGATGATGAGGACGAGGATGACGACAACTTGTAATGTAAAGCCAGTTTGTGTATGGGATCATTTTAAGTTCCATGTCCAATGCACATTGGCAGCTTGTTTTATGGGGGTCGAAACAAACCAATAATTTCAGCCACAATTGGCAGTCCTTGTCGCTGAAATGATTGATTTGTTAAACTGTGAATGTCCTGTTTGTATACAACATAAGGGTGGGTGGGAGGACCCAAAGACTATTCCATCTTGCATCTTTTTCCTTTCTATTATGTGCTGGTTGGGACATTGCTGCCTGACATTTTAAATTAATGTTATGGTTGGTTTAGGAACCAATGATTTGTTTTTTAATTGATTTATTATCAATTTTACAGCCAGGGGCTGCACAAATGAATTTATTTTTATTATTCAGCCAGGGCTTGCACCAAATCAATTGTTTTTTACTTTTTTAATTAAATTATTATTAATTATTCAGCCCAGGGCTGCACCAATGAATTGTTTTTTAATTCATTTATTATCAATTTTACAGCCAGGCGCTGCACCAATGAATTGTTTTTAATTAATTTATCATGAATTTTACAGCCAGGGGCTGCACCACCTATCAACTATCAATTCTTCAATCCTCAAGGGTATCCCAACCATCATCTTTGCACAGTCCTCAACTCTATTAATAATTATATCAATCAGTTTTGAGCCAGCAAGCTGGATGCAACCTTTTGGCCCTTTAACTAGATGAAAAAAAATCAATATTGTGAGCTGTTAGGTGGTCAAAATTGACTGGAAAGGAGTGGAAATAAATGTTGTTGAAGTTATTAATACTGTAGGAACAAAAAAAGACCCATTTTATGTCATTTTAGCTGTTTTTTATTTGTTAAAAAAAATACAGATCCAAAACACAATCAAAACACGGAGGTAAGGTTTTGGCAAAACCAATCCAGATCCAAAACCAGGGGAGATCCAGATCCAAAACACGGGGGTCGGCGCACATCTCTAATAATATCACCTGGAGTTGAATTGGCCCCTAAATGTTTTAATTAATTACAAATATTTAAATAAATAAATAATTATTTACCAAATTATTCAGAATTCTTTGCCATGCTACACTTGAGCTAAAACAAACCTTGTAATTAACTTAACATGAACCACAATCCACACTCAGAGAACATCCGATGAGTGGCACAAAATAAATTATATGCAGAGATTCCATTTTTTTTAAGATCATGTAACACTAAATTCTTTATGATGAAATTAAAAACAAACTTAAAAGCACATATGACATCAGAGTCAGTTACTTTTTAGTCTGACATTTCTCCATTGAGGAATGTGTTTTCTCAAACTTAATTCTAATCAAAACTGAAAAGACTTGCGGCTTATAATAGGACAAACTTTTTTTAGACAGGTAAAACTCATCCATCAATGTTAATAAATCTTCATATGTTCTTTTCACTTCTTGAATACGGAATGGCAGGGTTACTTTTTTAAGACTTTATTTCGGAAAGCAACACTACTACCTAACCTCAGCTCAAGGGCATTTCTAGAGAGGAGGGGGCCCGTGTACAGTCTCCGACACGGGCCCCCTCCTCTCCGCCCGGCTTCTGGCAGCGCACTGAGCTGTGCACGGCCAGCGCCGGAGTTATAGACTCTGGGCACTAGAGTGTGCCCAGAGTCTATAGTGTATGCACAAGGCATCGGGAAAATGGCCACGGCAGCCATTTTCCCTGCACTGCGAATGCACAAATTACGGGAAAATGGGCGCTGCAGCCATTTTTCAGTTGTTTAACAGCGCTGGACCCCCGTGCCGACGTGGGACTCTGGAGAGGTAAGTTAGATTATGGGTGCAGGGTGTGCGGTGCGGGGCCCCCTGGACCCAGGGGCCCATGTTCCCCGTACCCTCTGCACCCATTATAGATACGCCACTGCCTCAGCTGTTGAAGTGAATATGTTCTCTTTTTCCTTTTGTTCCTTATGGTTATGGCAAACAAACAAGATGTAAATAAAGATTTTAACGCATGACATACCAAAATAGATTGTCCCATAAATAACACAAAAATTGTTTATTACTAGCAGTAATCATAAAATCACATATGTCATATTTATTTCAGTGAGTTATATTTTATTATTACAAATCAATCAGTAGTGGTATTTAATTATGATCACAGTCCCTGCTTAGAATTAATTTTATTTTTCGCATATGAGACAGTGAGTTGTTTTTGCTCTTTTTGTAAGAGGTTTTAGAAGTTTCATTGATGTGTAATGTGTTTATTGAAATTGAAATAGATGGTTAATGTCATAAACCAGGCGCTTATGCTACTGTTGTGGATTTTATCATGAATGCAAATTGTGACTGCAATATAATGCGCACTTGCGGCCAATGCTGCTTCAGCCTCAGGGTTTAAGCCCTTCAAGGTCATTCATCCTCTATGGCCATAAACCTGTATATTCTTTATTTAATTGCATGAATATTGAATAATAGTGTTGCAAAAAATAAAACATGACTTCTGCAGGCTACTAAACAACCTCACTTCAGTCTATGAAAAGTCAACATGGTCTCTTGTGTAATGCAGTACAATATTCAAAATGATTTAACTCTAAAGCAGTACACAGATTATCAGTACATTTTAATGCAGTAGGATGGCAACAGATCATGCTTTCTGTATCCTTTAATTAATGATGCTGCACATAGCTGTGGACAAACTTAAATAAGGATTTAAAAATGTGACAGAGAACATTTGGTAGAAGATGGATTCGTCATGTTCAGAGTCTGTTATTAGTATAATGGAATTAAAAATAAAATACATGATTAGAATTTTAAAGACACATAGGGCCTATTTCAGAGGTGCACACAATCCACACGCAACGCGGCCGTTCACGTAGTTAAGCGATAAATTGCAACTAGGCAAGAAATTCTGAAAACCCGTACTGCACATGCATTACACAGAGTGCGTTCAGCACAGACTATAACTGAAATGGGGCAGAAAAGTGATGGGCATTCTTGGGCATGTGAATGGAAGGTGGCCTGAAGTGAACGAAAAAAAAATGTCAGTCTCATGGGCATGGTATGGGAGTGTCACAGACGTAAAGAGGCTGCATTCCCAGATGCTCAGCTACTGCCACAGAGGCCACAGTCAGAGTAACCATACCTACCACAGGGCTGGTGCAAGTGTCACCAGCAGTGCTACAGCATGCAGAGATGCTAAAAGTGGGTGTCTCAGTCCTTTCACATTCAGATGCAGGATCTATCTGCCTACCCTCCAACATGACCCATTCCATTAGGTACAAAACACTCTGCTCCTGGACTTCCCACCTAATGTATGATTGCAATCACCTGTTTTGAACTAGGTAATTGATGAGACAGGTGTTTCAGCACAGGTGTCTACAATCATAAATTAAGAAGGAAGTCCAGGAGCAGAGCATTTTGTACCTAATGGAATGGGTCATGTTGGAGGGTCTGTATCTGTGGAGTCCGTGCTGTCTCTTGTCTTTAGGCACCGCCAATGGTGGCTTGTGCAATAAAGTTTTATTTGTTTATTGCAAGTCGCAATAAACAACAAAAGCTTTATTGCAACAACCACCAGTGGTGCTTAAAGAATTGCGATATACAGACATATATATATATATATATATATATATATATATATATTAGGGGTGTGCACCGGCCACTTTTCGTGTTTTGTGTTTTGGTTTAGGATCTGGATCTTTCTTCGTGTTTTGGATCTGGATTGGTTTTGCCAAAACCACCCGTGTTTTGGGTTCTGGGTTTTGTGTTTTGGATCTGTATTTTTTTGAAAAAAGCATAAAAACTGCTAAAATCACAGAATTTGTAGGTTTTTCTGCTCCTATGCTATTAATAACCTCAATAACCTTAATTTCCACTCATTTCCAGTCTATTCTGAACACCTCACACCTCACAATAGTGTTTTTATGTCCAAAAGGTTGCACCAAGGTAGCTGGATGACTATGCTAAGCGACACGAGTGGGCGGCACAAACACGTGACCCATCTAGGAGTGACACTGCAGTGGCAGACAGGATGGCAGTTAGAAAAACTAGGCCCCAAACTGTACATAATGCAAAGAAAAAAAAGAGGTGCAAGATGGAATTGTCCTTGGGCCCTCCCACCCACCCACCCTTATGTTGTATAAACAGGACATGCACACTTTAACAAACCAATCATTTCAGCGCCAGGGTCTGCCACACAACTGTGGCTGAAATGATTGGTTCGTTTGGGCCCGCACAAAACAAGCTGGCAATTAATGTGTCCCTGCACAAACTGGCTCTACGGAGGCAAGATGTCATCCTCATCCTCCTCATCCACCGATTCCTCACCCTCTTCAGTGTGTACATCCTCATCCTCACAAAGTATTAACTCGTCCCCACTTGAATCCACCACCACAGGTCCCTCTGTACCTTCTGGAGGCTGGTCTCCCTGGAAGAGCTGATAATTCATTTTGATGAACATCATCTTCTCCACATTCTGTGGAAGCAACCTCCTACGCCTTTCGCTGCCAAGGTTCCCGGCTGCACTAAACACTCTTTCGGAGTACACACTCGAGGGGGGGCAACTCAGGTAAAATAGAGCCAGTTTGTACAGGGGCCTCCAAATTGCCTCTTTTTCCTGCCAGTACAGGTATGGACTGTCTGTCATGCCTACTTGGATGCTGTCACCGATGTAATCCTCCACCATTCTGTCAATGGTGACAGTATCATATGCAGTAACAGTAGACATGTCAGAAATTGTTGCCAGGTCCTTCAGTCCGGACCAGATGTCCAAACTTGGTCCTGCCTGCCCTGCATCACCGCCAGCGGGTTGCTTAGGATACCTAAGTTTTTTCCTGGCAGCCCCAGTTGCGGGAGAAAATGAAGAAGGAGCCGTTGACGTGTCATGTTCCGCTTCAGCTGACAGTGTGTTTACCAGCAGGTCTTTGCACCTCTGCAGGCTTGTGTCGGCCGAAAAGAGAGACACCACATAGGCTTTAAACCTAGGATCGAGCACGGTGGCCAAAATGTAGTGGTCTGATTTCAACAGATTGACCACCCTGGAATCCTGGCAAAGCGAATGAAGGGCTTCATCCACAAGTCCCACATGCCGAGCGGAATCGCTCTGTCTTAGCTCCTCCTTCACTTTCTCCAGCTGCTTCTGCAAAAGCCTGATGAGGGGAATGACCTGACACAAGCTGGCAGTGTCTGAACTGACTTCACGTGTGGCAAGTTCGAAGGGCTGGAGAACCTTGCACAACAGGGAAATCATTCTCCACTGCACTTGAGTCAGGTGCATACCCCCTCCTTTGCCTATGTCATAGGTGGATGTATAGGCTTGTATGGCCTTTTGCTGCTCCTCCATCCTCTGAAGCATATAGAGGGTTGAGTTCCACCGCGTCACAACCTCTTGCTTCAGGTGATGGCGGGGCAGGTTCAAGAGTGTTTGCTGGTGCTCCAGTCTTCGGCACGCAGTCGCTGAATGGCGAAAGTGGCCAGAAATTTTTCGGGCCACCCAAAGCGTCTCCTGCACGCCCCTGTCGCTTTTCAGAAAATTCTGCACCACCAAGTTTATTGTGTGAGCAAAACATGGGACGTGCTGGAATTTGCCCAGATGTAATGCCCGCACAATATTGGTGGTGTTGTCAGATATCACAAATCCCCAGGAGAGTCTAAGTGGGGTAAGCCACTGGGCGATGATTTCCCTCAGCTTCTCTAAGAGGTTGTCGGCGGTGTGCCTCTTACTGAAACCAGTGATACACAGCGTAGCCTGCCTTGTAACGAGCTGGTGTTTCTGAGATGCTGCTACTGGTGACGCTGCTGCTGTTGCTGTGTAAGGTGATACATCTACCCAGTGGGCTGTCACAGTCATATAGTCCTTAGTCTGCCCTGTTCCACTTGTCCACATGTCCGTGGTTAAGTGGACATTGTGTACAACGGCATTTTTCAGGACACTGAGGACACTTTCTCTGACGTTTCTGTACAGTCTCGGTATCGCCTGCCTAGTGAAGTGGAATCTAGACGGGATTTGGAACCGGGGACACACTACCTCCATCAATTGTCTAAATCCCACTGCACTAATGGCGGATACCGGACGCACGTCTAACACCAACATAGCAGTCAAGGCCTCAGTTATACGTTTTGCTTCAGGATGACTGCTGTCGTACTTCATCCTCCTCGCTAAGGACTGTTGGAGGGTCAATTGTTTAGTAAAAGTAGTGGTGTTCCTACTTCCTCTCTGGGATGATGAACGACTCCCAGCAGCAGCAACAGCAGCAGCGGCAGCAGTAGGCGTAGCAATGCAGGATCCTCCGGAGGAATCCCGGATAGGAGAGTCAGTCATGCCAGTGACATGGCCTGCAGGACTACTTCCGATCCTGACTAAGGAGGAAATTGACGAGGAGGGTGTTGACGGTGTGGTTTGCAGGTGCTTGGATACAACAGGACAACGGGATTTAGGTGTCCCTGGACTGCTTACGGTCTTAGCCAAAGTTTCTGAACTTGACAGTAACTTTTTATGAACGCGCTGCAGGTGCCGTATAAGGGAGGATGTTCCTAGGTGGTTGATGTCCCTACCCCTACTTATTTCACCTTTACATAAGGTACATATGGCAAGACAGTTGTTGTCCGGATTTGGATAGAAATATTGCCAGACCAAAGAGGTGGAATGTTTGGTCTTCTGCCCAGGCATGACCGTGATGGGCTTTTTCATCCCACGGACAACAACTGTCTCCCCCGGAGCCTGATTTAAACAAACCACATCACCATCAGAATCCTCCTCGCCAACTTCCTCCTCAGCGCCAGCTACACCAGTATCCTCATCCTGTTGTACTTCAACAGTGACATCTTCAATTTGCATATCAGCAAGTGGACTGTGGGTGCTCCTTTCAGCACTTGCAGGGGGCGTGCAAATGGTGGAAAGAGCCACCTCTTCCCGTCCAGTGCTGGGAAGGTCAGGCATCGCAACCACCACACTTGGACTCTCCTTGGGGATTTGTGATACCTTCTTAGAAAGCACAGTTCTTCGCTGTGCTTTTGCCAGCTTAACTCTTTTGATTTTTTTAGTGGGAGGAGGGCTTCCATCGTCATGTGAAGCTGAACCACTAGTCATGAACATACTAGGGATCGACCTTAGCCGTTCCTTGCCACTCCGTGTCGTAAATGGCATATTGGCAAGTTTACGTTTCTCTTCAGCTGATTTAAATGTTTTTTTCAAGGTCATTTTCCTGAACTTTGTCATTTGGGATTGTATGTGCCCTCTACTAGACATATCGTCTATGTCATGACTAGTGGCAGCAGCTTCAGCACTAGGAGGAAGTGGTTCTTGATCTTTCTCTATTTTATTTTTATCGGAGAAAGTTTGGTCCTCCATTTATGTTATATCGATTTGATATATACGTGCGGCTAAACACAGAAAATATTTTTTTTTTTGGTTTGGACTGGAGTGTACTTTCGGGGGTTACAGCACCCTTTAACGGTCAAGCCAGCCGGCCCTTTACTTATGACACAGGCGCACGCTTGGCACTACTTTGTTGATGCACGTGCGGCTACTGCGCACACAATTCACAAACACAGAAAATAATTTTTTTTTTGGTTTGGACTGGAGTGTACTTTCGGGGGTTACAGCACCCTTTAACGGTCAAGCCAGCCGGCCCTTTACTTATGACACAGGCGCACGCTTGGCACTACTTTGTTGATGCATGTGCGGCTACTGCGCACACAATTCACAAACACAGAAAATTTTTTTTTTTTTGGTTTGGACTGGAGTGTACTTTGGGGGTTACAGCACCCTTTAACGGTCAAGCCAGCCGGCCCTTTACTTATGACACAGGCGCACGCTTGGCACTACTTTGTTGATGCACGTGCGGCTACTGCGCACACAATTCACAAACACAGAAAATAATTTTTTTTTTGGTTTGGACTGGAGTGTACTTTCGGGGGTTACAGCACCCTTAACGGTCAAGCCAGCCGGCCCTTTACTTATGACACAGGCGCACGCTTGGCACTACTTTGTTGATGCACGTGCGGCTACTGCGCACACAATTCACAAACACAGAAAATAATTTTTTTTTTGGTTTGGACTGGAGTGTACTTTGGGGGTTACAGCACCCTTTAACGGTCAAGCCAGCCGGCCCTTTACTTATGACACAGGCGCACGCTTGGCACTATTTTGTTTATGCATGTGCGGCTACTGCGCACACAATTCACAAACACAGAAAATAATTTTTTTTTTGGTTTGGACTGGAGTGTACTTTGGGGGTTACAGCACCCTTTAATGGTCAAGCCAGCCGGCCCTTTACTTATGACACAGGCGCACGCTTGGCACTACTTTGTTGATGCACGTGCGGCTACTGCGCACACAATTCACAAACACAGAAAATATATTATTTTTTTAGCTCTTGGGGGGAGCACCCCTGATGGACAGAGCACCCCCTGGACAACTCTACAGCACCCCTTTAGGACTGGGACACTGCACAGGACTTTGGAGTGGACACAGCCCCTATGGAGAACTGACTGCACAACACAGTCCAGCCAGCCCCTATTGACTTTGAAGTAGTGGACACAGCCCCTATTAACAACAGCAGCACAGCACAACACAGCCAGCCCCTATGGACTTTGAAGTAGTGGACAACAGCAGCACTACACTACACTACACAGCCCTAACTCCCACCCTCCCTCTTCACTGTCCACAGCCGAGTGAGAAAATGGCGCAGACGCGGGTACCTTATATAGGATCCAAAACCCGCGAGACTCGGAAGGCGGGATGATGATGTTTTGCCTCGATTTCAGATCCGACTCAGGCGGGAAAAGTCGAGCCTGACTCGGATCGGACTCGGATCGGGGGGGCTCGGGGGGGTTCGGATTTCAGAAATCCGAACCCGCTCACCCCTAAAATATATATATATATATATATACACACATACACATGCACTCGAGCGGCGGCACTCAGGTCAATAATTCTAAGACGCAGGTGGCTTTTAGAATCCTTATTGACCTGAATGCCACTGCTCTAGTGCATGTATTACTGACCCACGAGCTGGGTTAGTCTGCGGAGGGCGCCAGGGACTTTTGTTGACTGTTATAAGTGAATGGCCAGAGGCCTTCTGGGGTCGCCAGAAGCTTTACAGATTTTAGTAATGTGAAGTTGAGCTTAAATATTTTGTAACTATATATTGGGATATAATACATATGATATAAGAATATCCACCATGTGTACTTCACCTCCCGTATCCCACTAAATTCCTCTAATTAATATCTCCCCTGTGTATGCTCACCTCTCCTGTAACTGTATGTTATTAAACCTCCTTTTCTTTACCTGATTCTGTATCTGACCCCCGCCCCTAACAAAAAAAAACCTTCAATGTACACTAACAATGATCCCTCATCTGGAAAAAATAATCTTTACATCTCACCCCCATAAAACGCTAATACATCTTCTTGGAGGTGCATGTTGCGTCTCTACTTGCGCAGCAGGCGGGATAAGAAGGAGTAGGTGGGGGTTCAGAGAAGGGGAAAGAGGCAGGAAAAGATCTTCCAGCAGCAGCAACTGTGACTGTGTAACAGATTAACTGCCAGTTCCTCTGCAATGTGCTTTAAGGCACAGGCAGCATGATCAGCGCCCAATCACACCCACTCGCCTCCTACTAGGGAGAGCATTGTCACTGTGTGTAGTGACCAAAGGAGCGATCAGTGTACCCCCTCTCTCTCATCTGCCTGCATCAAGTACAGGAGACTCTCAGGGCCACAGAGACCTCCACCTTCCTCTTGGGAACCTGTCCAGAATTACAGGAATTACATATTAGACTTTTAAAAAAGGATTGAAAATGATGTCAGTGATGGGCTACACGTGGGCTTCCCGGGACATGAGGCTCTAGCCAGCTGCCTACACCACCTTGTGGGTGATCCGGCCCTGTCTGGAGGGAAGACAGGTATAGTTGCCAGTCACACACACAGGCTCACAGCTGTCAATATTTCATTTAGATTAAACTGAGGGGTTCTCCAAATCTCTCTGCTTTCTACATAATGAGCTATGTGGCTGTCATTAATAGGAGCCTGAAGAAACAAACCAAGAAAATGGTACAGGTTGAGTCTCCCATATCCAAAATGCTTGTGCCCAGAAGTACACTATTTTGGATACCGGATTTTTTTGTATTTTGAGTTTTCTAGGTGATGGGACCCAAGTCTAAACACAGATTGCATTTATGCTTCATATATATCATATACATACAGCTTTAAGTTAATTTGATACAATATTTTTGATAATTTTGTGCATCAAACAAAGTTTGTGTACATACACAAAATGAATTAGTTTTATATACACCTTATACACTAGGGATACTTTACCGGACAAGTGGACCGATAGCTACAGGGATACATAGGTGAGTATGTGTACATGTGTGTGTGTATGTGTGTGTACATTGTTGAGTGCATGTATGTTTAATAAACTTATACTGTCACGGTGTGTGTGTCCTGTGTTTTGTTGTTTTTTTTTACAGTTGAACTACAGGTACTAGTGGGCCCTTAATGCCCTGCATGCTGGTGCTTGTGGTTCTCCAAGTACCAGCATGTGGGGCAGACTTGCTGGGACCTGTAGTTCTACTTGTAAAGACAATGGTTGCTATTCTTTATTTACACTACACCACACTATCAACCCGCCACCCACTGCCACCCCAGGATAGCCCAGGGCTATCAGCCTGGGCCTGGGGTGCCCTAGAGAGGGGGACCCCTTTCTTGGGGGGGTCCCAGCTCTCCAGGGATTGCTGGCCTGGGCTGACTAGCGGTCAGGACTGATGATGCGGTTGGGACCCTGGTGAAAGGGCTCCCCTGGCTGTGGCATCAGCCCCCACTAGAAAAAAGTTTGGTGCTGGATCTGGAAAATACAGGGGTACCCTACTCATTTGTTTCCCCTGTATTTCCAGAACCAGAACCAGATCAGAGCCCAGTACTGGTTGCGCAGAATATGGGGGACCCCTACGTCATTTCACCCCCCGTATTTTCGCAACCAGGGCTGGTTCTAACTAGCCCGGTGCTGGTTGTGCTTAAGTACGGGGGACCCCTACGTCATTTGTCTCCTGTATTTAAGCACACCCAGCACTGGGTCACTAATGCCCGGGGCTGGTTGCTCTTTTTTTGGGGGAAGGGCACGCCATTTTTTTCTTTTTTTACCGAGGTCTGTGTCAATCACACAGATGCATGTAACATGGATCTCCCGGGTCCATGCTACATGCAAATAAGCAATTAAGCACCATAACGCTGATTGGCTTCCTGTCTGTCACTGCAGTTCCACTCCTAGATGGGCCACGTTTTTGTGCCACCCACTTGTGTTGCTTAGCATAGTCATCCAGCTACCTTGGTGCAACCTTTTGACCTAAAAACAATATTGTGAGGTGTTCAGAATAGACTGGAAATGAAAGTTATTGAGGTTATTAATATCATAGGAACAAAAAAAGCCAATTTTATGTGATTTTTTATCAGTTTTTTTTATTTTTTAAGAAAAAAATCCAGATCCAAAACCAAAACCCAAAAACAAAACACGGAGGTGAGGTTTTGGCAATACAAATCCAGATCCAAAACCAGGTGAGATCCAGATCCAAATCCAAAACCAAAACACTGGGGTCGGCGCACATCTCTATACACACAGCCTGAAGATAATTTTATATCATATTTTTAATAATATTGTGCCTTAAACAAAGTTTGTGTACATTGAACCACCAGAAAGTAAAGGTGTCACTACAGTATCTCAGTCATGCTCAAAAAGTTCTGTATTTTGGAAAATTTGGATATGGGAGATTCAACCTATAATTAGATTTTTCTTTCTTATTGTGTCACTGATTTATGTGAACAATAAAGAAACACTTCCTATTTACATGGTATTGCTGCTTTAACTTGAAAAAAAAAGGTTTTATTCATATTTGTATAAATTTTTCATTTTATCTATACACAGTGGCTATAAAAATAAGTATTCAACCCTTGTGCATATTTAAAATGTTATTTTCTGTAACCATGGAATGAAATTGGATTTATTTCTCGAATGTATACCATTCAGCAACACAATATGATAACTCTATCTGTAAAAAGAAAAAAAGAACAAACTTTTTCTTCATTAATTACAAAGAAAAGTAGACAATAGTTAGATAGGTCTCCCATTTATTTCTAGTTATAATACTTTGTAGAAGCACTTGTAAATGTAATTAAAGGTCAGTCTTTGCATATTTATCAGTACCCAAAAACTTTGCATATCTGGAAACTGCAGTTACTGTACATCAGGCTAAATGGGGACTATTAGTGAACAGCAATTTTAAAGTTATTGCACAGATTCTCGATGGGGTTGAAGTCTGAGCACTGACTGGGCCACTTTAGCCCATTGATATATTTTGTATTCGAGATATTCCAATGTGGTTATTGCTGTATGACCAAGGTCTACTGTAGAATGCAGCAGTAATACTGCCAAAACTTGTCTATATCTAATCCATTGAGTGTGTCCTCTATTATAATATTAATACATGTTTTACAGATAAGCTCCTGTCACTATGTTTCACAGTAATTATTGTGTTCTTAGGATTATGCCCAGTGTTAGGCTTCTATCAAATATGGCACCTTGGATCAAGGCCAAACAGTTTATCCTTGGTCTCAATGGAATCTTCCACTTTTTAATATAAGGGTTTCCCGGACTGACCCAGCAGGGGGCTGGGGGAATCCCTGGTGAGCCCCACTGCTTCAAAACCCCACCCTTTACCATGAGGAGACAGGGCCTAGACAATCCACCAATAAAGTCCTGCAATGGAAGGCAGCAGGACCAGTGGCCTGCTCAACTGACATCTGCTGTGGGGTCACAGGGGTGGAGTGAAATGTGGGCGGTGCATATGCAGGATGACATGTCTCAATGTGACCTCCTCCCTATTTGGACCATGTGATTTCCAAAACCTGTTGCAGCGAAACTCACCTGAAGACAACAGACAGTAATGAGCAATACATGAACTGTTATTCAATGTAAGGTAGCTCAGAGGCTCTCAGTATACAGTGGTCAGTTCAGTTACAGCAGAGTAGGGAACACTAACATCACTTTCCGGTTGGTGAAGTGGTGATCTATTATCACATGTGCAGTGGTCAGTCTGATCACTGTTACAGCAGTGCAGGCAGCAGCACTTCATATAATGTGGGCCCTGACAGCAGTAGGGGATGTAGAGTAATTAGAATGGAGGAGGCTACTGTGTATGTGACTTCTGATGTCTTTTTGGAGGAAATTAGCACTTGTTGAGCAGACATTATTGTTATGTATAAGGATCCTGCATGTCTGTTTCAGGCAGTATATGAACGAGTCCATGCTCCATGCAGCAATAATTTATGCCGAATTTGGCTCCCAAGAAGCCATCCAGGTGTCACTATCTAGCATTGATTTTATTTTTTAGTGATAGACTGTATCACCGGTCTGTTTATATTGCAACTAATAGCAGTTTCTCTGACATGAGAGGCAGCAGCCATGACACCCTGTATATGCTTCATTACCGTGCTTCTTTAGACCATCGTTCACACATCAAAACTTGCACCAGCCCTATGGTAGGTGCAGTTTCTCTGTCTGATTATGGCCTCCTTTGTGAGCTGTTGAGCGTCCCTGTGTGCTAGCAATTTCAGAGACACACCAATGATACGCTTGTGACACTCCCATAATATCCTACTTCTGTGTGCGACTGTTCAGCAACCACCCTGTTACCTACCAGTCACCACCCAGAAACGCCCCATACACTGCCTATACAGTTCTTTGCGTGAGCATCCAAATATGTTCTTTGTCTCTGTACAAACACCATGGGGAAGCATGTGCAGTACGTTTCAAACACGTACAAAGAAATTGTTAGTTTGCGTGACATTGGCTTAGAGTGCGACTCAGTGTGGTCCTCAACAGTCACTGAAACAACTGAAATAAATGCCCATCTCTGGTCTACAGTCTCATAAATATTGTCTCGGCTCCCACCATGGCTGCTGTCACAAAGTACTGTACCTTACTGGGTCTGACAGTGAACGGAAATGCTGCATTGTCATAAATATTATTTCAGCTCACAAAACAGCTGCCTCTGTTGGTGTCAATGCATTTTTAGGGAATGTTATGGAATGAGAGGATATATTAATATAGTGGGAGTCCATTTTATACATACATATTTATTTGCATAGCTATATACACTTGGATTGACTCTGCTAGCTGTACTGCTCCATGGTAGCTACAGAAGTGAAGCAGATCAGCCAGAATACAAGCTGCCAGGTACAGTAGGTGGGCATCCAAGGAGACATGTCCACATAGACAGGGAGAATCCAGGACCATCAGAATGGCAACAACCCAAACGGACATGGACGAACAGAAGAAGAAACAATTATAGATGGGAGAAACCCCTTCCACTAAGAAACAGATATGACTCTCTAAAAGATAACTTTGCTCCCAGATACTTGGACTGCCCATTTAGGAGGTCCTGACACAACATATTAAATAAGAAAATAAAGAAGAGGGGCAAAAGAGGGGGAAAAGATAACAAAGCTAAAAGAAAGAAGAGATTAAAGTAAAAAAAGACATCTGACTCCACAACCCTAGTATCTTCTGATATTAATCCTAACAACGAAAAAGGAACGAGGCTGTTTAATTTAAGTTCCAAAATCCTTGATGAAAGTTAAAAAAGGATTATTAAAGAAAGGACTCAAATTTGCCCCCACACATCAAATAAAACCTTTTGATATTTTCATAGACTTACAAAAGTTTATTAGGAAACTTACCTTGAAAAAATTATTTTATAAGAAGGAAAGAGATCTGGGAAAAACTTCCGCAGAGAATGAGGATGAAACAGCAACCACATCCACAGAAGTAGACATCCCAAGATTTAAAAATAAATCACATTTCTTTCCCTCACATATGAAAGGAAACTTCATGGAAACCTTCTCACAACTAGTACAAGAAGATCTGGAGAAGAAATCAAAAAAGAAAAAGAAGAAAACTAAAAACAATCTAACTCAGGAAGAAAGAAAAGCTATTAAAACGTTAAAGGACAACAAGAACATCATTTTGAAACCTGCAGATAAAGGTGGAGGTGTTGTCATCATGGACAGAGATAAATACGAAGATGAGATTACTAGGCAACTCCAAGACAATCAGACGTTCCAGAAATTAAGGAGTGATCCCACAAATAAAATAAAGAAAGAGATGGAAAAAATGTTATATAAATATAAGGAAAAAGGAACTATAAGGGAAGATTTGTATAATTACTTGAAGAAAGAAAACCCTTTAACCCCAGTAATTTACATCTTACCAAAGGTGCATAAAAACACAGAGAACCCCCCCAGAAGACCCATAATATCTGGGGTTGATGGTCTAACATCTAATCTTTCGTCCTTCATAGACTACCATCTTCAACCGCTGGTCAAAAAGAACGACTCATATTTAAAAGACACTATGGACATTTTAAATAAATTGGAGAATATAAAGTGGGAAAGAAATATGATCCTAGTAACGGCAGAGGTAACGTCCCTCTATACTATTATCAATCATGAGCAAGGCAAAGAGGCCATTTCACATTTTTTATTAAATACAGACATGATGGAGGATTTTAGGAATTTTATTGTAGAAAGCATTGATTTTATTTTAAAAAATAACTATTTATTTTTTAAAGGCGATTATTATTTGCAAAAACAAGGGACCGCAATGGGGACCAAGTTCGCCCCCAGCTATGCCAACTTATTTATGGCTCATTGGGAGTATAAAAAAATACAAGAAGGAACAAATGGGGCGAACTTAGTCCGATTGTTTCATTATATTGACGATATTATTTTTATTTGGAAGGGAACTGAAGAAAATTTGAAATGTTCTATATAGGATCTTAATGTGAATGAGAATTACATATTTTTAACTTTCACCTCTAGTAAAACCCTTATACACTTTCTGGACTTGGAAATCTATATCAAAGATGACCAAATTCACGCCAGAGGGTACAAAAAACCTATGGATTCCAGCACATATATACAAATTAATAGTGAACATCATAAAAAATGGCTTGAAGGAATCCCAAGGAGCCAATATATACATCTCAGACATAACTGCACGGAAAATGAAGTCTTCATACAACAAATTAAAACTATGGAAGACCAATTTCTACAAAGTGGCTATGAACCTACTTTGTTAAAAAAAGCAGAAAAAATGGCCCTCCAAACTGAAAGAAAAAAGCTTCTACTACCAAGATTAAGAAATCAAAAGAAGAACAGCAAAGTGGAATGGGCGTTTTTTACACAATACAATAGTGAGTATAAAGATACAGAGAGAACCATAAAGAAATATTGGAAAATCTTGCTGAGTGATCCGATATTAAAGGAAATCATTCCACCAATTCCATCTTTCATCTACCGGAAGGCACCTAATTTAAAGAACAAACTAGTAAAAAGCTCAGATGAAATACAAAGATCCCACATAAGAACTAAAGGATTTCATAGATGCGGACTATGTATCGCTTGTCGCTCCATCTAGGGAAAAGGAACAAAAACTGAAGAATTTACTGTGAATGGCAAAATATATAAAATCAACCAATTTATTACATGCAATACTAACAACATTATATATTTATTGGAGTGTATATGTGGCCTTAGGTACGTGGGGAGGACCACTAGACCTCTAAAAACTCGTATAGTAGAACACATGAGGAATATTAAAAAGGGAACAGTGCCACATTCAATACCGGAACATTTTAAAAAATCACACAATTGCTCTTGTAAAGGACTAAAATATTTCATTGGGATCGAAAACATCAGACCAAACTGGAGACAGAAAAATATTGAAGATCGTTTAGCAAGGGCTGAAATGCGCTAGATTTTTAATCTGAAAACCCTCATTCCTGGGGGCTTGAATGTGGACTTTGAACTTAAATGGTTCTTGTAAACACGATTTTATCATGTCCCCCTTTTTATCTATTTTCATGTCCTTGTATTTGACTCCATTTTATTCAGCTTGCCATCTATAGAAATACTTTATTTGTTCATTTTATTTATGAACTATTTATCTCCTATTAAATACTTTTTTATAAATCTTTTGGTTTTTTTTATACAAAACTGGAAATTGATGACTACAATACCCACAGAAGAACTGTCCATCCTCAAATTTATCCAGAAAGAAAAATGGAGCAAAGTAATGCAGAATGACTTTAAGGGAGAAGAACCATAAGTTTAGAAAATCCATGATTTCCCTTATCGGCTCCGAGGATAACGAAAGCTGGATATATATAAACAAGAGGATGCTGTGTTCCTGCTGCTATGGAGACCAGTGCCCTCAAACAAAATGTCCACCACTCGGCATCAGGAACACCACGTGACAATGCGCTACATCACTTCCGGCAAATACCGGAAGTTTAGTAAGCAGCGCATTGAGACAGGAAGCTCCACCTACTAGAATCCATGTGTTAGACGGAACCAGGAAATCCGACCACCACGAGGTAACACAACAAGGAACTATTCAGGTGGAAAATTTGGTCCGCATTTATGAAGGGAATCCGGAAGTGACATCACTCCCATCAAACGATTTTTTTAGGCCTTTTTTTTTCTTCCCTCTACATACAAATAATGTTTAAGAAATATAAACAGCTCCACACCATTAGGTGGACCGACATATGAAATTATATATAAAGTATCATTTACTACCTTAATTGATATTTTTTACGTTCCAGCATCACTTCCTGTTTTGAGTAATACCAAACAGGAAGTGAGTCATTCCATTAGTATATAAACCCTGATCAGTCACTACATATCCAGCCTTGACAAAGACCCAGGAGACGGTCGAAACGCGTTGGATGTAGAGACTGAGTGTTGGAAACCATTTGATACAAGCTTTGGGGCCCATTACATCCTTCCCCTTGATTCAGCCCTCCGGAGTTCCTAGGTCCGGAAGGCCAAGGTGCCCCATACTTCATCTTATGGTAGGAATCCAACCATTTATTTTTTTCTTTTCATATGCGCAGACACTGTATGAACAAAGTGACCCCAAACTATTATTCATACTTGTGAAAAAAAACATTTTTCTACAGATGTAACCATTGATGCATGGACACTTTATTTACTTGAATGAATCCATAACATGCAATTGAACCACTAATCACATTGTATATTCATTAAATTGTTTTTGGTGAAGGTTTTATTGCATTATTGTCTGCCACTGATGTTTTTATATTTTTCTATACCTTTTTACCCAATTGGGAGAATTTATGTATTGTATTAAAGTTATTTTTACATATTTATCTGGCTACCACTGAATTTTGATTAGAGGGAAAGCGCCAGTGAACTACATACCTCATATTTTACATCCAAGTAATGATACTGCTTACATTTCCAATGGCACAAATCACTTCCTCTGTTGGGCTGAACATTACTCCCTCTGGTGACTGGTTACACCATTTTGTGAGCCCCCAGATGGTATTACCACTGTGAGCCCTTCATGCCCAAGTTTGACACTGCCAGACATGCACTGGCATACCTACAGGATAATGGCTGCAGGATGTGTAGTGCACACAGGCCTCTGAGTCAAGGTGTGCCCACACTGTACACCCTCCAATCATTCTATAAATATTTACCTTGCGGTTACTTATCTAGGTAAAATGATGTAAGTGCATGCACAGTAGGGAAATCACCGGGAATATGGCACCTGAATAATTTTCCAGGAGACATACGCATTTGTTATAAGCTCTGGCACTATTTCAGTCTTCACTGTGCATGCGTTGATGTGAGTGGGGGTATTGCACAGAGCTTGCACAGGAACCCGATTCCCCATAAGATGCCTCTACTGACATGCTTTCTAGCAAGTAGTTTTTAAATTACCTCCCATTTGCTGCCAGCCATTCAGAAGTGGTTTCTTTTACTGTCCGCTTGAGATTGGCTAGTGGCTAGTGTAAAATATTGTGCATGCACTGTATAGTAATTTTTATTCTTTTGGCATAATGATCCAGCATCATAGAAACCTAAAGCTGGCCACACACTAGACCAACTTACATCCAACCAGCCAACTTGTTGATTGGTTGGAATGAAAATCTGGTAAGGTATGAAAGCAAATGACAATCAGCAATTTGCTCCCAAACGCCGGAAAATGGACAAAAACTGTTGTTTGAACAAATTGTTTAGACCAAACATTTAACAAACTTGTCTGACGACCATTTTCATCTGTTTTCTGGCATTTCGGAGCAAATTGTTGATCATCATTTACTCCCATACGTTAACAGATTTTCATTCCAACCAATCAACTAGTTGGATGGTTGGATGAAAGTTGGTCTAGTGTGTGGCCAGCTGATAACTGGGGTGGCAAAGATTGCCTAATCTTTTTATTTCCAGCCCCTGACTACTAAGATCACCAGTGTTTTTATGCACAATTTTTTGCTGCCCCTCCCCATAGAGGCACATTAACATAAGTGATAAATACTTATATAAACAATTATAGCATCAGTATTTCTAAAAAAAATAATAATAATAATTAAGTAAACACTTTAGAGTTTTTTTGTTTGACATTATATTGTAAAAATTATTATGACCACTGTACACATACAAAAATAAATACTACTTACAACAGAGATAAACATTTAATTAAAATTCTAAACATGTATTTAGTATTTTATTGCATGATAATAATAAACATTTTCATAAATGGAACATGTTTATTTTAGTAATTCAGTTATAAAGAAGAGCGTAGTGTTGCATTACCTTAAACAGTTTTAATCATATTTAATTTGTACATGTGCTCCAAATTGTTTTTGTGGCACTTACATGACATCCTTTGTGGGTGGGCATGAATCATGTCTCAATGACAAGTCTGCTCGTATTCAGCATATAAACATGCAGCATTATTTTCTCTGAGGCTTGCAGGGGTGATCATGGAGCAAAGATATCTAGCTTAGTAAATTAAGAAAGACAGTCCAGCTATCAGCAACATGAAAAAGCAGTCTTTCAGCACTAGAGTGTACATATGTTATTCATACATTATTTATCAACCATAGATTGCAATGTAGAGACTGGAAAACTCATAGTGATTGATTTAATAATTTAGTATTACTTGGAGGGATCAGAGTCAAAGTCCATGAGATTGAATTTTGAGAAAACATACCTCATACTTGAAGAACTGTAATTAATTAACTATTCAACTTTTAATTGTTATTACTGCTGGCAGATAACATTTTATCTATGGACTTGGTTCACTATTTCACAGAATTATATGATGTGTCCACTATAAAGTACCATAGTAGTTTTAGTACTAAATGGGCAAAAAAATTTACTTGGTTTACCTACTCTCCAACATGACCCCTTCCATCAGGTACAAAATACTCTGCTCCTGGACTTACCACCTAATTTATGATTGCAGTCACCTGTGTTGAACTAGGGAATCGATGAGAAGGGTGTTTCAACACAGGTGGCTGAAATAATAAATTAAGAAGGAAGTCCAGGACCAGAGTATTTTGTACCTAATGGAATGGGTCATGCTGTAGGGTCTGGGGTTACTTTAATTCTGAACACTCCACTTTTGAGGTAGTGAGTTGTGTCAGCGCAACACCTGGGGGTGCAAGGTGACCTGGGTAACAAAAGACTGGAAATGATGTGGTGGTGGGAATGAGACTATAATGACTACAAAGAGTAGCTACAACAGGGTATATCAGGTGGAGTCCTTAGGGCAGTGGCAAACGCAGGATTTTGAAAGGGGGGGTTCCTAATACAGAACCAATGGAAAAACTTTTAACCACAATAATATATCGTCGTTGAACTTTTTGCTGACTTCTAGTATCCTGCCGCCGGCACACATTAACCTCAATAGGAAAAAAATAAACACAATGGAACCCACAAGCAAAAAAAACAGACACATTAATCCCCACAGAATAGAGAAAACATATTGGCCACAATAGGAAAAAAATAAAACAGGAAAACACAGGAAAAGAATTAAATTCATTGGCCCCCAGAGAAAAAAAAATAAAACTTGGGAGGGGATAGGGAGGGCAGTGTATGTCCCCAGGGCTGGGGAATGTGTGATATGGTGGATAGTGTATGTTCCTTGGTTGAGGGGCACTCTGTCTAGGTAGCCAAAGGATAGGGTGGGAGTGTATGTCCCTAGGGCCAGTTGGTAGTTTAGTCATATATATATATATATATATATATATCAGAATGTGAAAGATATAGAAGAGAAGAATAGTATGTAGCAGAGGATGATGTAGCCGAGAAAGATAGTGTGTAACAGAGGGTGATGTAGCAGAGAAGGATAGTGTGTAACAGAGGGCGATGTAGCAGAGAAGGATAGGGTGTAACAGAGGGTGATGTAGCAGAGGATGATAGGGTGTAACAGGGTGATGTAGCAGAGGATGACAGGGTGTAACAGAGGGTGATGTAGCAGAGGAGAATAGTGTGCAACAGAGGGTGATAGATGTAGCAGAGGATAGTGTGTAACAGAGGGTGATAGATATGGTGGAGGATAATGTGTAGTAGAGGGTGATAGATGTAGCAGAGGATAAAAGGATAATATGTAGTAGAGGGTGATAGATGTAGCAGAGGATAGTGTGTAACAGAGGGTGATAGCTATGGTAGAGGAAGATAATGTGTAGGAGAGGGTGACAGATGTAGCAGAGCAGGACAGAGCTGAGTTGAGTGTGTTGTAATCACATTTACTAAAGTGCTCCTGACCAGAAGGCTTACATAAAAAGGGCTGTGCATATCAGATCGTCTCCTGTGTGTGTAGGGAGATCGGCAGCTCCATGACACTGTTCTTCGTGTTAAACAGCATGTGCCAGCCCGGCAGCACAATCAGCCCCTGCCTGTCTGAGCTCCAGTCTTTGATGCGCGGCAATGGATTGATGAACAGGGGTGGTTTCTGGGTACTCGGAAACCCCCCCTGCATGCGCGTATGCTTAGGGGAACACCCTTTGTTGGTATAGCACTAGGAGACTGCTATTCCTCCACTGTATATGATGTTTGCCTTTAAAAAGTGTACAGGTGGTTATTTCTAAAAGAGCCACCTGAACCTGAATTTCTTTCTGATACAGTATAATTGCACTCTAACCGATGCCTAATGCTGCTTATTTTAACTGCAAAGTGATAAGGTACTGTATGCAGTTATATAGGATACTGTATGCAGTTACAGAGGACGCAGAGCAAATTCAAGATTATAGGTATGACAAACAAGAACTGATAAGGTCAAGAAGTACTTAGAGAAACTCAGAGATAAACATCCTTTTTCATGTCTAAGAAAATTAACATCTAACAGTGTTGTTCATTCACTTGTATGACAGATATGATTAAGACTTCGGCAAGTGTGTTGACAGTAGGCAAGGGGATTGTAACTGTCAATATATTCCAAAAATGTATACTACAGTATATGTTTCATTGTTTACCTCACTAATTGTTTATTTTACACAATCCGAGCTTATACAGGATCAAAGTTTGTTAATCCTAGTTTAACATTTATCCTTTCTTAAATAAGTCAGTTTGAGGGCTATTCCAGGGAAAAATTGGATTTCAGCTGTCGGTAAAAACCTAAGCTGCTAAAACCTGGTGCTAGACAACCACTGGCTATATAATTATATTTAGTGTAATATAGCTGTGTACAATAATCAGTCAATAGATTATATGATCATCACCGTATGCTGCTGCTAATTTTAATGCCAGTACATAGTAATCACTATATGGAAATGAAGTAAAAAACTGCTTCAATGGTGAGAAAAATATATACTAAATGCTGGTGCTTGATAGACCAATTAAATACTGGCTTCTTCTGACTTCAAATACTGTTTTTGCAGGTTTGAAAACTCTTTGAAAAGAAATGGGGATAACTTTTCACTATGTTTTACATGGCAAAAAAAAGTGCACAATTGGGGTTTAGGGGTGCAGGCTTAAAAAAAATAGCCTGCACCCCTGGGAATGTCATTTAAAAATAAACGGTGTCAAAAAAAGTTTTTAAAAAAAATAGGGACACCCCAAAAAAATTAATTCAAAATTCCGGTGAAAAAAAGTGGAAACAGTGTTTAAAAATAGGGAAATAGCTTCAGGGGTGTTCTGCAAGTATGCGGCAGGTGTTTTCTAGAACAGGCTATTAGCGGCAGATGCATTTTTGCAGAATTTTTATAAAATGACTTTAGGGACTTAAAAATATGCTAGTACCCATATTCATGTAACCCAAATTTGATGAGACCACTTAAAAATAGGAAAAAAATAACCTAAGTGCTCTTCTGCATCACTAGTTCTAATGTCGGTAAAAAAACACCTGCCACGGCTATTTAAAAATGCATAACACATTCTTCATGGCTAAATGGGGGTACCCATAGTGAACCCCCATGTATGGACATCTTTAGGGGGTCCTAGAAACAAAACCCCCAAATTCCCGAATTTGTAGCGAAACATACCTTTCCGCAGGCTCGCGCCCGATATTTTATCCCAGGAAAAGCATTGATGTGGAGCGAAAAGTCCAGCATGGACTTTTCGCTCCCTAATTGAATATGGCCCTAAATATAAAACAAAAACATTTATTTAAAAAACATACAATATAAGATTAATATCAATAGTACATTCCCAATTTGCTATTGTAACAAAACATGAATTATGAATGAGAGATACATTTTTTTTTAGACAATCTTTGTATTATGTATTTCTTTAGGCAATATTTAAAGGCAACTAACTAAATGATAGTAAACATAAAATAGATAGATAGATAGAGACAGATAAAGCAAATTTTAATGTAGCCAATCATTTTTTTTAAATATATATGTTTATTATTTGTAGATAGGAAATTATGATTTCATACTATAAATTGTTTAAAATATATAAAATTACTTGCATTTCTTAAAGTAACCACTTGGATGTCAAGGTAAAAGGACACATGAAATTACTTCCAGGAGGAAACAAAGAACCTTAATTTCTTACATTCTTTTCAGAGGAGTGCCAAAGACCGCATGATGCTTTGGAGACTGAAGGCCTGATTCAGACCCACTCGCAAGATGTGTTCGCACACTGCCAAAGTATGCAAATCCCACGATCGCACAGCAGGGCATTAGCACGCCCACTATGTCTTGGCGTGAAATCGCATTGTGTATGTAGACGCCCACCAGCCTGTCTTAAGACACCCACTTTCCCTTAGCAATACACATCATCTCCAGGAAGTGTATGCAACAATCGGTAACATCGAGAACCATCTGATGCATAGGCAGCACTTGTGGCAGACTATATCCTACCGCAAACACTGCGAGTGATTCACTGTAAAATTCAGCCATGTGACATGTATTATGATGCTGCATCTTAATTATGCACGCCTCTGAAACGGCGTTAAGTTGCTCAGGAATGCCTGCGTTCGCACCACCACTCCCCCGTTTTCATCGACCAACCCCTGTCACCACCCACAAATGTCTCGTCCTGTCACTCAAGCTAGCGAGGCATCTATGCACAAGGGGTGATCGCTTCGCGATCGCATGGATTGGTACACGCACTGCGATATATATGCATGCACAGCATACAAACATCGGCAGTGTGTGTGCGAACGCATCCTAGTGAGCGGGTCTGAATCAGGCCCTGAGGACAAGCCCATGGATGCATTCAGAGACTTTTTTCTTGAAAAGTAAACCAATGGACTTTCAAAGCTTAACATGAATTAAAATGTGTAACCTCCATGTTTTATGTTTTATAAAAACTGCCTGCACATACAGCATGCAGAACATTCATTTTAAATTCCTTATTACAGAACTTCTGTATTGTGCCTGCTACATAATTTTATTTATATTTTATTTAATCCTTTTAATACCAACACAATTTTGTATGGCTATCCAATAATACATTTAATTAAATAATATATATCTGATTTAGTTTTCATGGATTACTACTATTTTTGTTTATTGGTTGAAGTACTATTGAAAGAAAGATCATGATTAATTAATGTTAACTGATTGTAAAACTTTATTATTCATTTTATTTGAAACTCTGAATGTCCTGTGCTGCAGAGTATTGTGGCACCTTACAAACAAACAATAAAAGTAGTGGGCAGCTCATACATAAATAAGACCATTGATGTTGTAAAAACAAACAGGTGTGCAAATAAAATATTTAAATGGAACTTCCCTTGTGTGTTGTATTTATTTTAGACACATTTTTCATATGCATAAAAGAAAGGAGATAAACAACATAGAGTAATGTTGTATGTTTGATATAACAGAATAGTTCTAAAGGGAACAAGATATATGAATGAATATGAATATAGATTTCGGGGATGTGAAACCCCTTAGGTAATTTATTTATCCAAACAAGTCTTTAAAACAGTGGTTGTATCAAGTGTTTCAACTAGAAGAGGTTAGTAATGTCACAGTTCTTAGGTGGAAGTGTAACTCTTAATGCAAGATAGTTTGCAGGATTATTTGGGGTACATATGAGGATAATTATATACTGTATACATAGCTATAGTAAATACTGTAAAATCAAATTTATTATAATGACAATGTTGAATCCATTTAATATCAATAAAACAAAAACAGCAAATATTCCCAAAAGGGATAATTGCTGGAAGGCAATTTAAAAGGTGATTGTATAAAAAGGGACATGAATACCTCTTTTCTCAGTTTTCAAAGTCCTGTGTGCTGAATCAAGTCTTTCAAGATATCTTGTGCTTCTGCAAGTCTTGCAGATAGTGTACAATACTGTGTTTCTTATAAAATCTCCCACCTTGAGTCTTGACACTCTGCTAATAGTGTTCAATGCCAAAATACTTTGACTCTGCTACCAGTGTGCAATCCTCAGATACTGCAAATCTGCCACCAGTAACAATCCTCAGCTTATATGATTCTTCTACTGGTGTGCAACCTCATGTGTCTCTACTACCAGTGTGAAATCTTAAACACTTGCAACTAAACTACCAGAGTGCAATCTTCAGCTCCTGTGACTCTCCAACCAGTGTGCAATCTTTATATACTGTGACTCTGCTACTAGTGTGCAATCCTAATATTCTCTGACTCTTCTACAAGTGTCCAACTTCAATTCCCATGTCTTTGCTAAAAGTGTACAATCATAACCTCCTGTAATACTGCTGCCAGTTGCATTTCTTAGCTACCGTGTTTCTGTTATCAGTGTGGAATCATCAGTTCCTGTGAATCTGCTACTAGGGTAAATCTTCAGCTCCTGTTATTCCTGTGCTACTAGTGCTCAAACCTAAGATCCTGGAAACCTTGCAATGTAGTACAAAACTCAGCTGTTGTGACTATTCTAGTAGGGTGCAATTATAAAATGTTGTTACTCTCCTACCAGTGTACAATCCTCAGATCCTGTGACTTTGCTACCATTGCACAATCTTCAACTCCTGTTGTAAGTCCAGTGTGCAGTCTTAAACTCATATAACTCTGACACCAGTATGCAATCCTGAGCTGCTGTCACTCACTACCAGTGTGCAACCTTTAAAACTTGTGACTCTTCTACCAGTGTATAATTGTAATTCCCATATTACCAGTATGCAATCTTAAACTCCTGTAACCCTTCTGATTTGTTTAATTAATCATGACAGTCATATTTTACTAATAAGTAATACCTATACTATTTCACTTGATCATGATTTAAATGCTGTTGAAATAGGAATCACAATTATTCAATAATTTTGAGAATGAATATCCTTTTCAGTTAATATTTTATAGAGCTAGTCTTTTTGAGATCATCAAGTATAGGCAATAGTTGTTTGTAATATCTATGATGTTGGTATTTAATTATGTGTGCTGTCTTGTAATACATAATTCGTATATTATTGATTGATAAATTCTCTCAGAATTATAAATACTGTACATATACTGTATTTTAATGCAGGAGCCACAACTCTGATGAAGTTGCAGAATGAAATGTGAAGAGTGGCTACATCACAATTTATTTTCTACTAAGCCAAGGAGTTGGGATGACCTGGTTGACAAGTTTTATTCACAGTTCTATTTGCACAGAACTCTGGTCTTTATGATACAAACATTCACTTTCATTTTGTAAATATTTAAGTGTTTTTATTATATATTTTACGTTCTCAGTGAAAATTGTTTTATTTCCCAATTTTAATTGCATTGATGCCATATTGGTATAGGCTTTTCACGTTTGTAAGCTTTAGTAAAATTGCAATATATGGAGCAAACATTCCCTGTTTTTATATAAAATAAAGCTAGGCATGTACTAGGTGAGGTCAAAGTCTCTAAGATTTTGTTTAAATAATGTGGTCTTATCCCTCTGGCACCACAGATGAATGATGATTAATGTCTTGTTTTTAAAATTTTATCTGATCATATTTCTCTTGCACCCCAGTTCCAGCATAATGTATGTAAGCCAATTTGCATTAGCTATTTCCTCAGGTGTCCAATAATTGCTATTTTTGAGAGGCCCTGTCCATGACAGTTAGGCTTCAACCTATATACGTACAAAGCATATCTTTTGCTTAAAATTTGTGTAATATCTAATATGGAAGGAAGAGAGCAATTGGTTATAGCATATACTATTACTTTGACACATGTTGTCTATGTCATTATGAATTTCTGTACATCTTAATAAAGGTCCAACTTAGAACCACAAAGTCGATTATTACTCCTGTTCCTGTGATGTTTGTTCTGAGGTAATAAACCATTTTAATTTAATTTTAAGAACGATATCATTTAACCTGCAATTTTTTAGCCCTCATTATATGATTTCAACTGATTACAACATTTTTGAGAAATTCCAGACTTGACAATTATTTGAGATATGTAATTACACAACAATTTTTATTGATATTTTGTTGTTTGCTTATGATAAACATTTCTGTACTGTACAGTCAGAAAATTGTCAATATATTTTTTTTTTACCACCAATTGAGAGCAAATTCAATTGGAAGCGAGGTTTAGCAAGGTAGAAAACATTGCACCCATCGTGTCCAATTTTGGATTACCATGGGTATGCGTGCTCCCAATAGCCGTGGTATCCAATTAAAAAAAGTAGTCACAGTATTTTCAGAGCTGATAACCCTGCGGTGCATGAAAAAAAATAAAAAAAATTATGCATACATGTCTGGGGGTCTCTGCAGCTCCCAGTGGCCTCCCCTCCATCTTGTCACTGGGAAAGGGGCTGCTGGGAGGCTCTGGAGGTGCTGGGAAGTGCAAGAGCTAATGGGTGATGTAGTTTCCTAGCCCCATTACAAGCAGGTATACACACACCAGGGGGCACTCATACATACATACAGACTCATGCACATACACTCAAACACACTTACAAACATTGACACACACTCACATACTCACCCTGCTGCAAAAGACCTGGCTCCCGATGCTGGATGCAGAAAACAGAACGTGAGTAATTAAGGACTAATTAAGCTCAGGGGGGTGCCACCGGGGTTCCATAGCAAGTCCCGCTGATTTTTCCTAAAATTAACAATTTTAGAAAATATCAGACTTGCTTTGGAGGTGTGAGAAAAAAGACGCATCCCATTTTCAGTCACCTTATTGAATAGCAAAACCCTGCGGCTGCAGGAAAAACCAGCGCCACAGACATTTTAATTTTCACACAATTAGTGTCTCCATACAGTTTGAGAGGCAGAACTCAGAGACTGTAGGCCCAGGCAAATGTAGGACGAGCACACAATTTGATGTTAGGGCATCTGCACATATGCTTTTTAGGAGACAATCCCTTGTGGGTACTGAAGGGCTAGTGCAAAGCTATGCAATGATGATGATTATCAGCAGCACTATCTAGTCAATTCTGATAGGCTGATTGCATCTTAACACCTCCAGCTGGTAGTAATTAATTCATTAGCATTATAGCAATATTATATCTAGTCACAGTTGTCTGTTTGCATTACTTAATTGACATTTCTGTGTGAACTACTATATGAAACAATATTTCCATTTAATTTTTAAAAGGAAAAACATACATCTGGGAAAACAGATGTTATGAAAACAAATGGTATTTATTTCTAATTTATTTTTAATTTCATTTGTAATTTGTATTTAATTATATTTTAAAGGGACACAACAACTTTCACTTTTATTAATTACTTGAGAAATGTTTCTTTTTTTAGGTATATAACACTTCATTATATAAATATATTGTTTACAAATAGGACACACCAGCGGGGACATTGTTTTTTATATGAGCAGCAGCCCATCAGCAGCGGGGGCTGTGCGGGGTGATGGGGGAAATGGAGGAGACACCAGTTGTGGACAATGTATTCAGCGGGCCATCAGCGTCGCGACTGCTGCAAAACCTGGCATGTTGTTATCTTTTCAACTGCGATGTTATGGGAAAACCTGGCATGTCATATAGGACCTGCTATGCTGCTGCAAAACCTGGCATGTTGTTATTTTTTCATCTGCGATGTTATGGGAAAACCTGGCATGTCATATAGGACCTGCTATGCTGCTGCAAAACCTGCCATGTTGTTATTTTTTCATCTGCGATGTTATGGGAAAACCTGGCATGTCATATAGGACCTGCCATGCTGCTGCAAAACCTGGCATGTTGTTATTTTTTCATCTGCGATGTTATGGGAAAACCTGGCATGTCATATAGGACCTACCATGCTGCTGCAAAACCTGGCATGTTGTTATTTTATCATCTGCAATGTTATGGGAAAACCTGGCATGTCATATAGGATCTGCTATGCTGCTGCAAAACCTGGCATGTTGTTATTTTTTCATCTGTGATGTTATGGGAAAACCTGGCATGTCATATAGGACCTGCTATGCTGCTGCAAAACCTGCCATGTTGATATTTTTTCATCTGCGATGTTATGTGAAAACCTGGCATGTCATATAGGACCTGCCATGCTGCTGTAAAACCTGCCATGTTGTTATTTTATCATCTGCGATGTTATGGGAAAACCTAGCATGTCATATAGGACCTGCTATGCTGCTGCAAAACCTGCCATGTTGTTGTTTTTTCAACTGCAATGTTATGGGAAAACCTGGCATGTCATATAGGACCTGCCATGCTGCTGTAAAACCTGCCATGTTGTTATTTTATCATCTGCGATGTTATGGGAAAACCTGGCATGTCATATAGGACCTGCTATGCTGCTGCAAAACCTGCCATGTTGGTTATGTGACAGAAGCCCTCACAGGTATCACGGGGAGAGGCACAGCACGTGCTAGCGCATAAATGGATCTCAGCGACATAGGATATAGTATTTTCGATGGGACAGGTTTTTTTTTATATTAAAGGCTTTTTTATTGTAATGTTAAGAGAATTGATATACCTGTTATTTTGAATGTCTCTTTGAGTCTTTGTATTTCAGACATGCCTGGTAACAAGGAATACTGGACAGGATTTCTTGAAATCTACCAAGCCAAAGAGTGTCTGTGGAATATGCAATTGAAAGAATACTCAGATCGGAGCTTGAAACACAAGGCCTATGTCAAACTGCAGGAGTATTGCAAGGCCCTGAACAAAAATGTAACCATTGACTGGGTAAAGCAGAAGATCAATAATTTCCGAACAACCTTTATGCGGGAGCACACAAAATATGAGAGTGCCAGGGGCATATGAGGTGAAGAAACCAACATTATAGTATTACGACATCCTGTCCTTCATCCTGACGAAAGAGGCGGAGACCCAGTCAGTTAGCTCACTGGAGGCGGCCGTGGAGGTGAATCCTCCTTTTGAAGTAGCAGAGACTCAGGATACTGTAAGTTTATGGACTATATAGTTTTTTTTAAAAATTCTAGAACCTGTTAAGTATAGTTTTCAGATGGTATGTAGTGATGTAGGTCCTATTTTTTTTTATTTTAAAAACTTTTTTTATTTATTTATTAATTTTTTTTGGCTTTTGCATTTTTAATAATTTGAAATTAATTCATATTTTCTTTCCTAGCTTCGTCCTACGGGGGAAGTGGATCCTGAGCCTCCAACCAGTGAGCTAACGGAACTTGAGGCAAGCAGTGTGGAGGCGCCACTAACACCGCAGCCCCAGCCAGCGGCGAAGAGACGGAGGTCGGCAGCCAAGGGGGCGCAAGCCTCAAGTTTCAGACCTGATCGGGCTGAAAGATTTTTAACACGTGCTGAGGAGGTTCTTCACACAAAATTGGATGACTTAACAGTTTTCGGTATCAACATGGGCAATGAGTTGGGGAAAATGAAGCCCCAAACTCAATTTCTTTGCCGGCGGCTTATATATTGGCTTATTTATCGTGGTATGACAGATGAGGTGGATGAAACCATGACGATAAGCCCATACATACCCCAGCAAAGTCTTCCCACGGAAAGAAGTACCAGTCACCTCCATGCGCCGATTCCCCCAATTCCTCCTCCACAAATGTCTCCCCGTTCTGCGTCGGGATCCCCTTCGCCACCGTCAAACCTTCCTGGGCCGTCCTCAATTGCCCTTCACTCTGCTGTTGGGAGTGCATTGGCCACTCTTGCCCATGACGATTTTTTGGATACCTAATTTTTGTAGACACGTTTTTTGATGGCATGTTTGTTAATTTTTTTTTTAGCCCGATTTCTCCTTCTCTTTCGTCTGGATTTTGGACACTTGCTCATAATACCATAATGTTGGACTCTCTTCACCTTATCTTTGCCCTTCCTTTGGAATGTTTGGCATTCCATATTTTGTGTTGACTTCCGCTGACATTGTTCAGAATTTTTTTTGATCTTCTGCTTTACCCAGTTTGGGTTGCATTTGTTTATTTGCCCATGCAATACTTCTGCAGCAGCTGATGAAGCCTTGTAGCCCCGATCTGAGTATTCTTTATTTTCAAGGCACTCATTGGCTTGGCACTACCCAGAATATCCTGTCCAGTATTCCTGGGCGATTTATTTATTTTTATTTTAAAAATTATATTTAATTTAAAATTCAAAATTCGTCTGTCTTTATTTAAAACTTATTTTAATTAAATATTATTAAGCAAAACAATTTATGTATTTAGTATTTGCAATTTATAACTATTGTTTTAAATCTGTGACCAGACAGTGGGCCCGATTTAGACCCCCTTGAACGCGCAGAACGCCTACAAGTGGGTTGATGTTCCATCATCCTTGACGCTTGCTAAAGCTGTGGGTGGTCACCCACAAGTTAATGAGCGGCCAGGAGGATGGTTTTAATAAACAAATTTTCCACCCTGATTCCGACCATTTGTAGATGATTAAAAACAATGTTTTTGGACATATTTTACAAAATACCAAATGGTCCCTGGGGGGTGGCTTGGCGAAAAAGGCAAAAAAGGACCCTAGATATTTTAATAATTACGTATATTTGCAGTAGGGGGGAAATCCACACTAATTTAACTATTTATTTTACAGTGAACTCACAGGTGCCACATAGCTGCTAGCACTTGTAGCTCCACAAGAGCATAATGACAGGCATGCTGGCACTTGTAGTTCAACTGTAAGATTCCAAAAATTAAGATCATTTGCCCAACACATTACACCCATACACAACACTGAAAGGGATAGGGAGAAGAGCGCCAGGCTTCAGCGCAAGCCGGGGGTGCTGGGGAGGGGGGTAAACTTCTTTGGGGGGTTCCCCACTCCCCCAAAATCCCTGGCTTTCCCTAAGTGATTTAGGGTGGTAATGCCAGGAGTTTGGGTCTCTGAAGCTTTGGCGTTACTCCCAGGTCTGTTTAATTTTGTAATGTACAAGAACAAAATGAGTAAAGAGACAACTTAAAAAGGCCAACACAGGAAAACATATAACAAAGAAGGGTTAAATTTATTTTTCCTTGTAAGTACAAATTGTACGTCAGGTAATTTTTTAAAAACTTTTAGGCCTGCCAGGGAACGGCACCTTCACCATTAAAATAAGAGATGTATCGATCCCTGATTTGCTTTGCCCCTGCTGTGAGACCTTGGGGAAGCAAGGGAGGATTGACAGAGGACCAGTTTGGAAGTGCCAGTTCACTGGAAACTCCTGTTGTCAAACTGGGTTGTCCTTGGGTTTTTACGCAGCAAAAGGTTATGTAAGACATGCTGACAGAACCACCCAATTTATCTTATCCACAGGCAGATTTATAGCCGTTTGGAAAACTCTAAACCGATTACTCAAAATCCCAAAGGCATTCTCCACTGTTCTTCTGGCTCTGGATAGACGATAGTTGAAAATTCGCCTTTCTGGTGTCAATGTTCTTTGGGCAAATGGCTTAAGAACATGTTTGTGCAAGGCAAATGCCTCATCACCCACAAATACAAATGATAAGCCATGTGAACAATCATTAGCAGTAGGAAGTTGTAACAAGTTCTTCTCCAACCTTTCAAAAAAGGTCGTGTTTTTAAATGATCCACCATCGGAGGCTCGACCATTCTTTCCTACATCAATGAAGATAAATTCATATTTGGCAGAAAATATTGCCATTAGGACGATACTGAAATAGCCCTTGTAATTAAAGTACAAGGAGCCAGTATTGCTGGGTTGGGTAATCCGGATGTGCTTGCCATCAATGGCACCACCGCAATTTGGAAAATCCCATCTCCTTTCAAATTCCGCAGCAATGTTCTGCCAATCGGCAACTGTAGCAGGGAACTGAAATTAAAAACATAAAATATGTTTCAGCACATTTAATTCTTAAATTGATGATCAAAAAATAACAGTATTTACAAGGGTCAATTTACTACGCAGTGTTTTCAGAGATAGAGTGAAACAACAATAAAGGTTGTTTGTGAAAAGACAGTGTGAAACTGTTGAAATGCCATCCTTACATAAAATCAAACTTGGTGTCCAAAATAATACTTCCTAAAAAAACAACTTAGCAAGGCTGGTTTAATGGGGAGGGAGGATTAAAAGGAGTGTTTGTACAATGGCCCACAATCACATGAGTTTACCAAAACTACTGGCCCATGTCTCAACCTGCCGTTGGTGTGCCCTCTGCTTGTGTCGTGTAGACTGCAGGGAGCGCAGGATGAAAAAAAAAAATTACATACATCCAGCCACCAACTGCCCCACAATCCATTTTCTCAAGGGAACGGCAAATGAAGAAAAACGTCATGACTTATACTGTAGTGCAATAGAAGAGTTGAGTCTCGGCGAAGGGTAAATTATGTTTGTGTCAGGTAGGTGAATTAAGGTATTTTTCTGACCAGTATTTTTGATGTGTGTGATAGGGGGCACTGTCAATGCATTAGAGTGGTGCAAAAACAGGCATTACAGTATACTGTGGCCACTATAGGGAGAACCATATAGGGGGGCCACTTCATGGGGACACAGCATAGGGTGTACTAATAAAGACGACAGAACTTATTAGCTTCCACTAGGCAAGCTTAGGCATCTTCCTAGGGGCGGCCCCCAGTAGAGGGCGGCCAGCCCTCGGATAACCCACTCCCCCAAATTGATGGGTGCCCACTGACATTGTGTTATCATCAGGCACCTGGCTCCTCCTCTACCCCCCCACCCTGCCCCCCGCGCCACCAACAAAGCCGGAGAAGGGAGCTGACTACTGAGCTCCATTTTCTAGGTTGCATAGTGCGCTATGGGAGTGACAAAACCCATGATGTCACTTCCATATTGCCGAGGAACGGACACCGTGGATGGACGGCAGCAGGTCTGGAGTGTGTTTTAATTTTTTTTTTTACATGTTTTGGAGATGTGTGTGCGCCCGGCTGGGGAGGGGTGGTTACTACAGGGGGCATTACTTTTGGGGGCACTACAGGGGACCAAAGTACTGGGGGCACTTCAAGGGGCATTACTACTAGATAACTGCAGGGAGCATTACTACATAGGGCACTAATAGGGCATTAGAACTGGGATCACTACAGGGGCCTTTACTACTGGGGCCACTGCAGGTGGCATTACTACTGGGGGCACTAATACAGGGGGCATTATTACTACTGGGAGCACTGTATAATGGCCACCATTACAGTGGGCATTGCATATTGACAATTGACATTGTCATATTGCAAATTGACATTTCCCACATGACAGTGCCCATCTGACATTACCCACATAGGTAATGTCTTATGCGATAGACAAACAGTGGGCCTGATTCAGAGCCGGACGCTCTGACAAGAGCGCTCGCTCTGAATCAGGGCCATCCTACCTATTATTGGAGCAGCCTCCTGGCCGCTCGCATAGCTGTGGGTGACCTTGCGGTAGGGTCTCGTCTGTCGCAAAGCCGGAGTGCTTTTGGGTCTATCAGAGCCGGCCCCAGGCGGTAGGTGTTCCCATGGGAACGCCTCCGTCTCGGCAGCCACGCCACCGGCACGCCCACCAAAGGGGGCGTACTGTCAATCACCATCGACAGCACGCCCCCTTTGGTGCGAGACCCATATCGATGGCTTGGCCATCGCTATTCGGGTCTCGCGCATGCACACGACGGAGCTCCCTCCGTCGTGCGTATGCACACTAGGGCAGCATCGACCCGCTTTCGAGCGCTCAGTGCTCACGAGCGGGTCTAAATCAGGCCCAGTGTCCGCTCTACAGTCAGTGCGGACGCTGATTGGCTGGCGGAACGTGCCAGCTACGTGCTTGGCCTATCAGCTGGCATTCGCAAGCTATCGGTATGTGTGTCAACACACATACAGATAGTGAGTCCGTCTGGACGGCATTCCTTTTTTTGGTTGTCAAAGTTCCTGGGGATGGTGCGCAGACCAGCGCCAGGATATAGGTGAGTATGTTTTCCTTCACTTGCAGGGGCAATCATTAAGGATTCTACTGGAGAAGAGAACAGACCGGCTGGTATAGGTAAGTATGTGTGAGTGGGTAGAGGTATGAAATAAAGTTATACTTGTCACGGTGTGTATGTTTTGTCTTTATTTTACTATTTATTTTACAGTGGGGGTACAGGTGCCGCATGTCTGCTGGCACTTGTAGTTCCACAAATGCCAAAGGGCAGACATTCTGGCACCTATAGTCCCACTGCAAAGTACAAAAGTTTTACATTCTTTACCCCCATAGCCTATTAGTCCCTGCAGCCTTGGATTGATTTCTAAAATACGGTTGAACCCTACACATTTTGTTCACCTTATTTTTAGAAACCACCCCTGGCTGCACCCCTAAACCTGCATTTTTTTTAACCTGCTAAAGGTAGGCAAAAATATATCCCCCTATTTTACATTGACTTTTCACCGGCAAAAAAATTTTTTATTAAATGTAATTAAATTAAATTGAATACGGGGATAATGAAAATCGGCAAACATATAACGTCATCGCCGATATTTTGGAGCCGATTCTGACCTTTTCCCTACAAATTTATTGACCCAGTCAGTTGGTTATAAAAAAAACAAAAAAAACCCACTATGTCATTACTTGCAAATCAAAATAATAATTTAAAATACCTTTAAGTACTGGGGCTGGAGGGCTTGGTATATGGCCTTGCACATCTCTGGTATGATGACGCCCAACGCCTGAGGTGAAATGAGGGAACCAAATTTCAGGTCAGCCAAGGATCTTCCGGTAGCCAAATATCGTAAGGTAACCACCAGCCTCTCCTCAGCCGATATGGCCCTCCTCATATTCGTATCCTGTCACTGAATATCAGGAGTCACAAGCTGCAGCAACTCCTGAAAGACGACGTCGTCCATCCGCAAGAAATTCCGGTAGTCATCCGGATTATTCTCACGGATTTCCATGAGCAAAGACATATGGGACATGGTATCCCTCCGCAAAAGCCACTCCTTTGTCCAGCAAGAGCGAGGCCTCCTCCTCCTCTTAGCCCTCTCCCTCTCAGACAAAATTGTGACTCCTGCGTAGGCCACCATCATTCGCTAACGAATGGGATCCATGTCACAATAGCACAATAAAACACACTTTGTAAAAGGCAAGCCAAAAACAAAGTGGAGCAAATTAGCAATGCAATGACGTTTAGCTGGTATAAACCGAACCAAACTAGCCACAGAGCAAGAAATGCAAAGCTTTAAAATGGCCCCCAGCTTTTTATTCCCTCATGCTAGTCACACCCACCATTTCCCTGTCAATCATTAACTTTGGACCAATCTTTGTCATTTGAATTTCCAACCTTTTTTTCGGTCAGATTTGTCCAATATCGTTTAAATTGTCCATAAAAATCATTCAAATCGTTGAGTAAATAGTTACAAAAATCGTTCAAATCGTTCAGACAATAAAAAATCTGACCGTGTGTATGCACCATTACTATGATCAGTTGTTTTTGGATCATTTACAGCAATTTTAAAATAAAAAAAAAGATCTATTTTTTACTGTAGATTGTTGATATAAACATATTTCACAAAAAAAAAACTACATAAAAAAAATGTACAACCAAATTGTCTAATTTCATAGGGAAATTATTTTCAAATACACTGAGCAGTTTTACTACTTGAAAAGGAAATTAAAGCAAAACTTTTGCTCCCAAATTAGAAAATATACATCCTAAGCACTCTTGAGTAAGTTAATGGTGTACTGATTGATTAATTGATTGATTGATTGATTGATTGATTGATTGTTTTCCATAGTCAGGATGGAATGACCTAAAAAATAAATGGGATCACTGCCTCCTGAAAATGCCTACAGTACATGAAACTAGTTTGCCCATTTGTTTCACATCCTTAATCATTCAATAATGTTGTATTTGTAAAATGTGTACATAATTTGTTTGTACTGTAATATTTGTTTTATTTATTTATTTATTTGTATTTTCAAGATAATCAAAAAAGTATTTTGTAAACTTTTTCAGAATCTGTCAGAATTTAATTGATTGCTATGAGTTAGTTATCTAATCAATGGTTTTTTTAAAGATTCCCCAAAAATGGGTGTACTTTTCTTAAAGCAGAAATAGAATACACATGCACATGTTTATTTACAATATAATTAAGTTGACATAAGAGTATTACATAACATGCCGCTATCACAGTAAGCTTTGTGGCACACCGAGATATTATTTATGAAAATTATTGCCAGTAAATTATTGATAAAAACTCTTCCTTTAAGTGGATGAAAGATAGTATTAAGTGTATTCTGGATTCTTCAGCCCACCCTAAATTGGACACATACAATTTACAATGGGTCTGTAGAGTGAGTTTTATTATAACCTTTAAGTGAATTGATTTTTGTTAGATGTTCATAAATACTTCAGTGCAGCCTTTGTTGTTATCTGTAATATGATTGATTAAAGAAGATGAAATAGACTTTCCTGAAATTTGCAGAAGTGTAAGCTGAGTTACTGGCGGTAAGGAAGTCGGTTCTATAAATTAATTCTAACAGCTCCTTGCTGCAAGGCCAGATCTAGTCACACCAATCATCAGCTGCGATTTTCTTAACATTTCCTTTAAATTAAACTGAACTTAAGGACTTCTTCTGTTTCACATAAACAATATTACATTTCAGCACAGATTGGTTTGGTGTTCACGTCTTTCCACATCTCAAAAGATACCAAATTTATATGAGGAAATGGACATAATACTTATTGTATTCTATATAATTTTCTTCTTTTTGACATGGAAACACAGGGCCTGATTTAGAGATGGGCGTTAATGTGTTCGCAGCTGTGTTTTCGTACTCAACACAGCTGCGAAAATATACTAATGTTTGCAAAGATCAGTCGAGCATAAGGACGCTTACTACAGTCTTCTTACTTGCGGGTGATGACGTATACCTGCATAAATATTGCTAATATTGACGCACATCGAGTGGCCATCTTGCCCTTGCTGCAAGTCCGACTAGCCGCATACTTCAGCAGCTCTCTTCTCACGTAGAGGGTTCTCATGCTGCGTTGGAGATCGCAAGAGATAATTAATCCATGCCCATGTAACAGCAGTTAAATGTTCAGACACACCTGTGTTATTCTGACAATCCCCCTGTTACCACCTCCAAATGCTGACAACCTGTCAATCACTGTGCGATTGCAGTGGACGTGCAGTGCAGCTTATACACGTGCATGATGGCAAACAAATTGCTCGATCTGCGTACTGAATCACCATTGCGTTCATCTCTGAATCAGGCCCAAAGTACTTAATAGATCTTTATTTTTCAGAAAGATTGCATTTAAATCTGGGAAAACTTTTTTTTAGCTTTCAAGTGAAGTTTCTATGATTACATGTATTATGCTAAAAAGTTTTAGGCACTTTCTCCACTCTAAAAATTTAGCTACAGTAACATTACAAAGTATGCACATGCTGGTGCTCCTCTTATTTGTTCCATTTAACAATACTGAAGGATGTTGTCATTTTACCTCCAAATTGTTTCCTACACTCATCAGTATACAGTAAATAGCAGTGATAAGCAGAATTCAAGTTATAGTGAAAAGATTAATAACTTTTTTAGGAGTGGTTCAAGCAAAACGTTATCTAAAAAGATGTTTTAAGAGTTTAAAAGATTGCTTCTAATATAGTTTGCTCTTTTGGTGCAAGACAAAATGAAAATAGCAATACGTGAAGGATTGGGGGTAAGATCTAAGGCGATTCAGACATATAAAAATAGAGCTTTAGCAATGATACTTAAACCAAAGGGTTGTCAAGGCTAGACTTCTCCTTCTCAAATGGATCAACTCCGATAAACGAGATATGAAATTTAAACCCCCCCAAAAAAAAACATATGTGAAGCAATACTAAAATGACACAAATCAATATTTCTCCTTTGTGTCTAAGGAAGAAGAAGGTGATGAAGATATTCTTTCGATCCAAGGTGGATATAAGTCAATCAAGTTAAGACAGGGCCACACCACCACTAGTTTTATGGATGGACGTACCATAAACTCACTTGATAAGTGTGTTGGGAATGTGTATAAAGGTTTCTTTCCATATACTTCACCCTGTATCATAAGAAGGTGTAATAAGTGGGCCTACCCCAACTCACGTGATTAATGGTTGGGATCCACATATAAAGGTATATTTACACTTCTTAATACAGTTCTCAATAGTAATTTATTCCAAACAACAATTGATGAAACATAGAATCAAAAATGGGCACAAAAACTTCTCCTTCTCAATTAGATCAACTCCGATAAATGAGATACGAAATCAAACACATAGAAAAAGAAAATGTATATGAAGTAATGCTAAAACTTTACACAAATCAAAATTCCTCCTTTGTGTATAAAGAAGAGGGTGATAATGATATTTCTTTGATCCAGAACATATGTAGATAAGAACAGAGCCTCACCACCACTAGTTTTAAGGATAGGCGTACCATGAACTCACTTAATGAGTATGTGGGAGATATGTATAAAGGTTTCTTTCCATATAATTCACCATGTGTCATATGAAAGCGTAATAAGTAGGCATACCCCAACTCACGTGCTTAAAAGGTTGGGATCCACATATAAAGGTATCTTTAAACTTCTTAATAAAATTTCACATAATAGATAGAAAAAACTCAATGGTGATTTATTCCAAACAACAAATGATAAAACATAAAACTAAAAATAGGCACAATGAAAGGGGATTTAAAATACACATCAGAGTCCACAGTCAGATGGAAAATTGAAACATAAATGGCGATATCTCCACTTGCAGGTAAAAGGTCCGGACTTTAACCTGTGTTAGATCTAATGTATACCTCAAGTATAAAAGTCCAGGTCTCTCTGATTATCCTAAAAGTTGCCCACAGTTCTCAGCACCAACGCCGCTCAATGGATCGTTATCAAGGTGTAATTAGAGAGTGGGCTAATGCTTGTATATATACTTCCTTACCGGAAGTGATGTCGCGCAATCGTATCTGCAATGCATTGTGGAACAAGAAACAACAAAGTCTTTTTAATAGCTTAATTGTCAACGAACATGCAGTTGTGAAAATTAAACTAAGGGTCTCATTCAGACCCGCTTGCAAGGGCTGAGGGCTCCCAAGCGGGTCGATGTTGAGGCCCTGCGCACGCGCAGCGGCCGCACTGCGCAGGCTCAAGCCTCTAGGGCTCACTACAAAAAGGTGGCTGTCGATGGTGATCACCCACAGCCAGGGGTGCCGATGGGGGGGGGGAGCAGGTACTGATTACCCGGGCCCGGCCATGCCAGGGGACCAGGGCCGCAGCACACCGGTAACTGTTTTGCCATTTATTTAAAAAAAAATCACCCTTATTACACCTCCGCCGTGAGGGGCGGCAGTGATAGTGGTGTTGGGAAGGGAGGGGGGGTAGTGGGTCATCGGACTATCCCAGCGTGCATGACTCACATGCTCACAGCTGCCGCGCCACTGTGGAGCGAATGGTCTCGCGAGATGATGACATCATCTCGCGAGGCTCTCACTCTTCACCAGGCTCCGGAAGACGGGCGGGGATTGGGAGGCACAACAGGAGGCAGGCATCAAGCTGGATGACCCTGGGGCTGGGCTCAGAGTGTGACTGAGGGGAAGGGAAGAGCCGAGGAGAGTGCCCAGCTGAATACTGACACTGCCTATATTAATTTACAAATGCATCTTTCCTTTAGTGTATTAGTTATGCAATATATATATATATATATATATATATATTAAGGGTGAGCGGGTTTGGATTTCTGAAATCTGAACCTCCCCGATCTGAGGCCGATCCGAGTCAGGCTCGACTTTTCCCGCCTGGCAGGGATCTGAAATCGAGGCAAAACGTCATCATCCCGCCTTCCGGGTCTCGGGGGTTTTGGATTCTATATAAGGTACCCGCGTCAGCGCCATTTTCTCACTCGGCTGTGGACAGTGAAGAGGGAGGTTGGGAGTTAGGGCTGGCTGGGTTGTGTAGTGTAGTGTAGTGCAGTGTAGTGTTGTGCTGTGCTGTGCTGCACTGTGCTGCTGTTGTCCATAGGGGCTGTGTCCACTCCTCCAAAGTCCATAGGGGCTGGCTGTGTTGTGCTGTGCTGCTGTTGTCCATAGGGGCTGTGTCCACTCCTCCAAAGTCCATAGGGGCTGGCTGTACTGTGTTGTGCAGCAGTTGTCCATAGGGGCTGTGTCCACTCCAAAGTCCTGTGCAGTGTCCCAGTCCTAAAGGGGTGCTGTAGTGTTGTCCAGGGGGTGCTCTGTCCATCAGGGGTGCTCCCCCCAAGTGCAAAAAAAATAGATATTTTTTCTGTGTTTGTGAATTGTGTGCGCAGTAGCCGTACGTGCATCAACAAAGGAGCAGCGCCAAGCGTGCGCCTGTGTCCCATAAGTAAAGGGCCGGCTGGCTTGTCCGTTAAAGGGTGCTGTAACCCCCAAAGGGCACTCCAAACAAAATAAAAAAATATTTTCAGTGTTTGTGAATTGTGTGCACTGTGGCTGCACGTGCATCAACAAAGGAGCAGCGCCAAGGGCCGGCTGGCTCATTTCTTAAAGGGTGTTGTAACCCACAAAGTGCACTAGTCTCCAACAAAAATAAAAAATTATTTTCTGTGTTTGTGTGCGCCTTAGCCACACATATATATCAATATAACATAAATGGAGGACCAAACTTCTCTGATAAAAATAAAATAGGGAAAGATCAAGAACCACTTCCTCCTAGTGCTGTTGCTGCTGCTGGGAGTTGTTCATCATCCCAGAGAGAAAGTAGGAACACCACTACTTTTACTAAACCTCCTTAGCGAGGAGGATGAAGTACAACAGCAGTCATCCTGAAGCAAAATGTATAACTGAGGCCTTGACTGCTATGTTGGTGTTAGACGTGCGTCCGGTATCCGCCATTAGTGCAGTGGGATTTAGACAATTGATAGAGGTAGTGTGTCCCCGGTTCCAAATCCCGTCTAGATTCCACCTGCATCCTCAAAGCAGCAGCGACAAGCGTGCGTCTGTCTGTTAAAGGGTGGTGTAACCCTCAAAGTGCGCTCCACAAACAATAAAAAAAATTATTCTTTTTTCTTCTGTCTTTGTGAATTGTGTGGGCTGAAACCGCACCTGCATCCTCAAAGCAGCAGCGACAAGCATGCGTCTGTCTGTTAAAGGATTACATCGGTGACAGCATCCAAGTAGGCATGTCAGACAGTCCGTACCTGTACTGGTAGGAAAAAGAGGCAATTTGGCGGCCCCTGTACAAACTGGCTCTATTTTACCTGAGTTGCCCCCCCTCCCGTGTGTACTCCGAAAGAGTGTTCAGTGCAGCCGGGAACCTTGTCAGCGATAGGCGTAGGAGGTTGCTTCCACAAAATGTGGAGAAGATGATGTTCATAAAAATGAATGATCAACTCTTCCAGGGAGACCAGCCTCCAGAACGTACAGAGGGACCTGTGGTTGTGGATTCCAGCGGGGACGAATTAATACTCTGTGAGGATGAGGATGTACACAACACTGAAAAGGGTGAGGAATCGGTGGATGAGGAGGATGAGGACGACATCTTGCCTCCGTAGAGCCAGTTTGTGCAGGGACAGATTAATTGCCAGCTTGTTTTGCGGGGGCCCAAACAAACCAATCATTTCAGCCACAGTCATGTGGCAGACCCTGGCGCTGAAATGATTGGTTTGTTAAAGTGTGCATGTCCTGTTTATACAACATAAGGGTGGGTGGGAGGGCCCAAGGACAATTCCATCTTGCACCTCTTTTTTTTCTTTGCATTATGTACAGTTTGGGGCCTAGTTTTTCAAACTGCCATCCTGTCTGCCACTGCAGTGTCACTCCTAGATGGGCCACGTGTTTGTGCCGCCCACTCGTGTCGCTTAGCATAGTCATCCAGCTACCTCGGTGCAACCTTTTGGATATAAAAACACTATTGTGAGGTGTTCAGAATAGACTGGAAATTAGTGGAAATTAAGGTTATTGAGGTTAATAATAGCATAGGAGCAGAAAAACCCACAAACTCTGTGATTTTAGCTGTTTTTATGCTTTTTAAAAAAAAAAAAAAAAAATACAGATCCAAAACACAAAACCCAGAACCCAAAACACGGGTGGTTTTGGCAAAACCAATCCAGATCCAAAACACAAAGAAAGATCCAGATCCAAAACACGAAAAGTGGCCTGTGCACACCCCTAATATATATATATATACATATACATATACACACACACACACGCTATATATATGTATGTATATATACATATATGTGTGTGTATATATAGATGTGTGTGTATATATATATATATATATAGATGTCTGTGTATGTATATATAGACGTGTGTGTGTGTGTATTTATATATATATATATATATAGATATAGAGATGTGTGTATATGTATATATAGATGTGTGTGTGTATATATATATATATATATATATATATATATATCTCATGTAGCGGGGCACTCTTGGATCCATGATGTAAATGCTGGGGTGCCTTACTTAAGTAAAGTACAGCATTCAGGTGTCCATGACAAAGGACCAGGCAACACTCACACACAGGGGTGCCAAGAGGGGGGGTGGAGCGGGTACAGATTACCCGGGGGCTGGGCATGGCAGGGGGGAGTGGATGGACGGGTCTCTGTCTCCGCTGTATCGCACACTGGGCTTGATTGAGAGCCACTTGCAAAAAGCGAGCACTCGCTCTGAATCAGGGCGGCCACTTTGTTTTAAAAAATCCGGCCTCCTGGCAGCTCGCTAAGCTTTTGCGAGCGGCCAGGTGATGGTAGCGATGGTCACGACCATCGGGCTTGCAACGAGAACCTTGTGGTAGGGTCTCGTCTGCCGCAAGCCCCAGTGAGCTTCCGGCTCTAATACAGCCACATGCTCATTGCTGACATCACTCGTGAAGTCTGTAGGGCTGCCCACAATGGCAGGCATTCCTTCAAGAACGCCTCCGTTTGACCAGCCACCCCCCCTCCCCGCCTACAAAACGGGGCGAGCTGTCGATCAACATCGACAGCCACCCCATTTGTAGCAAGCCCCGGAGCGCGCGGATATCTTAAGTGCTGTTCATTCAATGTTGGGAGGTATGATTATATATATATATATATATATATATATATATATATATATATATTATATATATATATACACAGTATGTGTGCAGCCCTGCCCCTAACATGATGTGACCACACCCCCTCCATGGGGGGAGGCCCTGGGAAGTTACTATACCGGGGCCCAGGATTTCTCTTGGCAGCCCTGCCCACAGCTTAGCGAACGGCCAGGAGGCTGGCTCTTTACAGAGAAGCGTCGGCCCTCATTCAGAGTGAGCGCTCACATTTTGCGAGCGGCTCTAAATGAGGTCCTAAGTATCTACACAGTGTCCACCAAGGGACCTATAGTTCGGCGCATGTACAGGGATTAAATAAGATGTTTGGAAGATGTGGGAATGGGAACCGGAAGTTCCGCGTTCCACGTGCGTTCCAATGTTTCCGGAAATGCGCACCCTCTAAACTAGGATGATGCACATGGTGGGAACTAATAGTCTTAGAGATGTGGACCAGAAGTTATGCGTTCCACTTACCGGATGTGCACTAATCTATAGCGTGATTGGGGAATTTCGCATTCCATATGCGTTTCACTTAACGTGCACAAACAAAAAAAATGTTTTTATTTTTTTACTGGTGGTGTGACTAACACACCCACACATATACTGGTACAGAGGCCCAGTATATGTGTATGGGAATGTAGTGCTGACAGCTCAGGTACTGAAGGGGAGAGGCTACTTATCACCATCTGGTACAGAGGCCCAGTATATGTGTATAGGAATGTAGTACTGACAGCTCAGGTACTGAGGGGAAAGGCTACTTATCACCATCTGTTACAGAGGCCCAGTATATGTGTATGGGAATGTAGTGCTGACAGCTCAAGTACTGAGGGGAAAGGCTACTTATCACCATCTGTTACAGAGGCCCAGTATATGTGTATGGGAATGTAGTACTGACAGCTCAGGTACTGAGGGGAAAGGCTACTTATCACCATCTGATACAGAGGCCCAGTATATGTGTATGGGAATGTAGTGCTGACAGCTCAGGTACTGAAGGGGAAAGGCTACTTATCACCATCTGATACAGAGGCCCAGTATATGTGTATGGGAATGTAGTGCTGACAGCTCAGGTACTGAAGGGGAAAGGCTACTTATCACCATCTGTTACAAAGGCCCAGTATATGTGTATGGGAATGTAGTGCTGACAGCTCAGGTACTGAAGGGGAGAGGCTACTTATCACCATCTGGTACAGAGGCCCATTATATGTGTATAGGAATGTAGTGCTGACAGCTCAGGTACTGAAGGTGAGAGGCTACTTACCACCATCTGATACAGAGGCCCAGTATATGCGTATGGGAATGTAGTACTGACAGTTCAGGTACTGAGGGGAAAGGCTACTTATCACCATCTGATACAGAGGCCCAGTATATGTGTATGGGAATGTAGTGCTGATATCCCAGGTACAGAGGGGAGAGGCTACTTACCACCATTTGGTACAGAGGCCCATTATATGTGTATAGGAATGTAGTGCTGATATCCCAGGTACTGAGGGGAGAGGCTACTTACCACCATTTGGTACAGAGGCCCAGTATATGTGTATGGGAGTGTAGCGCTGACAGCTCAGGTACTGAAGGGGAAAGGATACTTATCATCATATGGTACAGAGGCAAGTATATGTGTATGGGAATGTAGTGCTGACAGCTCAGGTACTGAAGGGGAGAGACTACTTATCACCATCTGGTACAGAGGCCCAGTATATGTGTATGGGAGTGTAGCGCTCACAGCTCAGGTACTGAAGGGGAAAGGCTACTTATCACCATTTTTTACAGAGGCCAGTATATGTGTATGGGAATGTAGTGCTGACAGCTCAGGTACTGAAGGGGAAAGGCTACTTATCACCATCTGGTACAGAGGCCCAGTATATGTGTATGGGAATTTAGTGCTGATAGCTCAGGTACTGAAGGGGAGAGGATACTTATCATCATATGGTACAGAGGCAAGTATATGTGTATGGGAATGTAGTGCTGACATTCCCATACACATATGACCCGCGAATCGCTGCAGTACGACGCGAGGGGGCGGGGCCTAATGAAGTGAGCAGCAGCTGGATAGAATGTAAGTATATTGTTTTATTATATATATATATATATATATATATATATATGTGTATGTAATGTGTTTGTGTATATATGTGCATGTGTAATTGTATATACAGGATTTGTTTGTGTGTGTATACTGTGTGTGTATATATATGTGTATGTATGTGTGTATGTGTTATTGTATATACATATGTGTTTGTGTGTGTACACTGTGTATGTGTTAGTGTGTATGTATGTGTTAATGACCGGGATGTACTAAGGTTGCGGTGACCAATCCGCCAATCACTGCAACCTTACTAATCCTATATGTACTAACATATGCGATTAGTATCGCAAAGGACAGTTCTTGCGATAAGAGTTGCCCTTTGCGAAGCATCCTCCGCCGGGTGACAGGGTCTCCGTAGGACCCCGCCCCCTCCGAGCCCCGGGAGCTTCCTGCTGGTCACCTGTGCAGGAACTCCCAGGCTCCTCCTTCTTCTCCATTCCTCCGGAAGATTAGGAGGAGGAGGAGGCAGAGGACCCAAGAGGAGCACAGGCCGGCGACCATGGAAAGCATGTGAGTGGGGGCCATCGCTGGGCGACGGCGAAGCGTCGGGAGCAGGGTGTGGTAAGAAGCCCATAGGCTTCTATAGGTAACGCCAGGTTTTTCTGGTGTTACCCTCTGCACCGATAAAAGTGCGGCCGGGGCTTAGTACATATGGAAATGCTGTAAAAATCCAGTTTTTGGGGGTTTTACCGCATTTTTCCTTTAGTACATCCCAGCTAATGTGTATCTATGTGCTAGTTTTTTAAATACTTTGTATTTATATGTGTTAGTGTGTATGAATTTATGTGTGTGTATACTGTATATGTGTGTGGTAGTGTGTATGTTATATAAAATATGTTTGCTACATATATATTATATGTGTGTGTGCATGTTTAACATGTGGCGGGGGGAGGGGGGTAGGCTCCATGTGGCTTGGTGGGGTCCTCTACAACATAGTTGCCCCAGGGCCCCCACAAACCTTAATCCAGCCCTGCCCTGATGACCCCCTATCTGGGGGGTCATCAAAACTGGGGGACACCTCAAAACTGGGGCACACCTCTGGGCAGGTTACCCTACTATAGGGGCATTCCTGAAACTTTACAAGTGCTAGACAGCTCTCCAACCCTATGCTGCTCTGTCCTGCTTGCTCTTGTAGTTTTGAATTCCTGGGGTTGGTTGTGCCTTTAGCTCAGTTTAGCTGGGCTGGATCCTGAAAAGTTGGGTCTTTGTGTGCAACTGCTGCTTTGGTCTGTCCTAGAGCACCCAGGCACTGGTTTCGCTAAGTGGAAAAGGGCCCTAGACTGCACACCCTGAATATATATATAATGGGAGGTAATACCTGTGGAGACTATTGTTGCAAACACAAAAAGAAGAAATACAGATGCACAACTCCAACATTACTAATTATATATAATAATACATTTTGCTAAATAATGTGTGAGTCTGACACTGTGACATTATTACTCCACCAGTGTACCCCATGTAATATTCAAAACTGAAATGTTACTATTTTCCTAGCACCAGCATGTTATGCAGAAGCAAAATATGCATCTCAGGCCTCCAAAAAAAGTGCTGCAGCAATTGTTTCACAGAACATCTGAAGCAGGGACGTGGAGGCAAAATAATGGAATCAGGGCTGCCATCAGGGGGTATGACCAGTACTCCCATACTGGTCTCGGACAGCCAAGTAGGCAAAGTTAATTGCTGCCCCTTCCAGTCCACCATGCTCAGTAGCTTCCATAGTTGATACATGAGTGGTGCGACCACAGCTGTCCACGGCTTCAATTCCCACATACATACAATACATTGTGGGGACTTGGGAGATGGGAGATGAAATGTTAATAGGCATTACATCATCATCATCTATTCTAAAGAGGAACTGACAGCCAGTCTGGACCCCAACCAGCCACACACAATAAAATAAACAAAACCATATGGCATAGACGGACTATTGTAAGTGAAAGGAGAGGATGGAAGGAATATACATAGATGGAGTGCGGGGATGAGGATAAAAAAATGTTTTTGTATTCGGAAAAAACTACTGTGCTAATGCAACAAACAATGGGCTATCTACTGAGAGACCCACCGGCTGCGGCTCTAATCTGCTGCTGTCATAGGATCCGGAATGGGGAGGGCAAGGGGGCAACTTCTTCTTCATGAAGGTAGGCCACACACATGTGTTTTAAGGACATATTTATTCTACACACTGTGGAAAATCACCCAAAAACTAATGTTTTTGGGGGGATACCCACAAATTATAAGTATTCCCTGAATGTATTTCTCCATTTCTGATAATATCTATAGTGTTAGCCATTGTAGCCTAATGCTGGGTACACACTAGGGATGTGCAGGCTCGGTTCTACTCGGTTCCGTTCGGTTCTTTTTACCGGATCTTATTGGGTTTCAGCTGTCACGAGTTTTGGATAGCCAATAAGATTCGGTAAAAAGAACCGAACGGAACCGAGTAGAACCGAGCCTGCACATCCCTAGTACACACAGGGCAATATATAGGCTGTTCAATAGAACGGCCGTAATATTGTGAACATGTGAGCGGGTATGTAAACCAGTTAAGTCTGTGAAAGACGTCGTTCACAGACTTATCACGTCTGCAGATATATTGGCACATCTGGCTTTGTGTATGGTGACCTGCCGACTGCCTGTACACTTGCTGCAGGGACTGATGTCACAGCTGGGTGGGTAAATTCAAATGCCTGCCCAGCTGTGACGTCAAGACGACATGTCGAGCGACCTATCAGTTACTTAGGGCAACCATCAAGTCGACCTAGTGTGTACCCAGATTTAGGGTTACATAATGCACAATTTACCAGGAGACAATACCCTCTGGATTCCTCCCCAGTAACAGCCACTCGTGCATGCACTGTATAATGACCGCGCATGGCAGTAGGTCCAACGCATAAAGTAAAGCGATTACTAATGCGATCACTTTATTTTACACATCGCCTGTCCCTGAATGTTATTCTTAATACATCTGGTGATAAGAAATTCTATTTATTGCGTCTAAGGGGGCTATTTTATAAAGATAATTATCTAGTTTTTCGAGCATAATAGCTGGAAAATGTGATATTTATGTTTTCTCTCAATAATGAAGTTTAGTGAAAAGAATGGAGAAATCACTGATGCCACAGACTTTTCACTGTTTCCTGAGAACACTGCCGCCCCCATAGAATCTAATGGGGGTTTTCTTCTGGATATATTTTTATATAAACTGGAGACGAGATTTTTATCTCTTTTTATTCAACAAACTTATCACCAACTCCAGATAGTGATATGTAGCCTCTCCCCTTCAGTACTGAGCAGTCAGCATGGAATGGGATTGAAATGGCAGTGGCTGTTTAGCCACCAATTCAAATCCTGACAGCAACTGCCCGAAGGGAGGAAATACCAACAGCGGCACTTAAGTAACCTAACCCGCCCCTCTCCCCCCCTAACCCTTCCTCCCTTAGGGGTGCCTATCCCTAACCTTCCCCCCAAGTGCCTAACCCTAACCTCCCCCCAGGGGCACCTAAACACCCCCTCCCCGCACCCTAAACCTAACCCTCCCCGGGGGTTGCCTACCCCTAACCTCTCCCCAGTAGCGCCTAACCATGACCCCCTTTCCCCTAGCCTAACACTAACCCTCCCTGCGGGGTGCCTTACTATGCCCACACGGGGTGCCCTAAACCTAACCCTCCCTTTCCGTGGCTAAGAGGACAAACGCCCCGGACTTTCCTCATTCGTGCCCGTGTCGTCCTGGATTCCGGCGTCAGGATTACGATTCACGCCTACCATGAATCCCTAGCCGGCATTCTGCCAACGGGATTGTGACCTTGCGGCCGCTGGTCACATAACTACATACCTGTCAGCACTACATTTCCATACACATATAATGGGCCTTAGTAACAGATGTTGATAAGTAGCCTTTCCCCTTCAGTACCTGAACTGTCAGCACTACTTTCCCATACACATATACTGGGCCTCTGTATCAGATGGTGATAAGTAGCCTTTCCTATTCAGTATCTGAGCTGTCAGCACTACATTCCCATACACATATAATGGCCTCTGTAACAGATGGTGATAAGTAGCCTCTGCCCTTCAGTATCTGAGCTGTCAGCACTACATTTCCATACACATATAATGGGCCTCTGTACCAGACAGTGATAAGTAGCCTCTCCCCTTCAGTACCATAGCTGCCGGTGCTACACTCCCATACACACATAATGGGACTGATTCAGAGGTAGATGTAGCATCGATGTTGGACGCAAGTGGCCAATGTTTTACATCTGCATGTGCGTCTTAGCCGCACTGCGCATACATCCCGATTGTTAGCACTGGTGGATGCAAAATGAATTTGGAAACAGAGAGAGGTAGTTTTGTGGTCATTCCTGGGGTGTACCTGGGGGTTGGCTAGTCAGATGTCAGATGTAGGAGTGTTGCGGCCAGCTGCGTCCAAAGATACAGTTACACTGCATCAGCGACCATGTTCCGACAGACATTCTGTGCCTCCATAGGGCTGCTTGTGTACAATATTGTGACCAATGGTACGTCGGTGCAACATTTTGTGAGGCAGCAGATGGGTGTCTCAGTAAGATATTAGCATAAAGTCGCAGTCACGCTGAGGAAATTGACTTCGATGCGTCCACCTCTGAATCAGGCCCAATATATCTATATCGATAGATAGAGACATGAATGTGTTCCCACAAATTAGGAGTATAGAAATTCCATTAGTACAAGAAACAGGAGACAATCCACAGATTTTAAAAAGGAATATTTATTATATCTTATATGGGTTGGGTACGGTAATCCTGACGCCGGCATCCCTACAGGGTTAAGATACTGACACTCGTCGGTCAGTATCCTAACCCTCCCTTTCTCCCTTCCTGGTGCTTAAACCTAATCCTCCACCTAGTGACTAAACCTAACCCCTAACGCTAACCCTCCCCCTAACCCCCTCAGGATGCCAGTGGTCCGAATGACGGCGCCCAGTTTCTGACAGGTGTCGGGTTCTGTCACAGGCATTCTGAGCCCCAGAATCCCCACGGATGGTATTGTGACCACATATCATAATATATATATATATATATATATATATATATATATATATGAACAGTCCATAGCTTTATAGGAAATAATGCTTGTTCCAATTTAGGGAGAATCACAGTAGTCCAGGAAAATTATTCATTAGACTTTTCTTCATAAGATGTGGAAGAACTGTTACGATTGGAGGGAATGTCCTGAAATATACCCTCACAACAAAATGTCACCCAAGAAGGAAGGCCGAAAGGCCTAATTAGAAACTGATACAAGAATTTATCTTTAGGTTTTATTAAAATTGATTTCAAAACAATTTCTTACATCAGAATACAATGGTGTCAGACAACCAACGTCTTGGTAAGGTAGATGTACACCACCATTCACCCCAAAGGGTGTGAGTTCATAGGTGAAAACCTGACGTGGGACAGAAGGGTACGACACCTTTAACCCTATGCGTTTCGTCCCTTGAATGGGACTTCCTCAGGGGTACAATCTTCAACAAATAAAACAATAATAATCGATAATAATAAGGGTGACAAATATACATGATATAAAAATACATATGTATGAACATAAAAAGATTCATATACACATTAGACAAATTTTCAATATGACATACAGCACAACAGACCCATAAAATACTTGTGAATGCCTAAGGGGACTATATAAATAGTGCATGCAGATGTAAAACATTGGCCACTTGCGTCCAACATCGATGCTGCATCTACCTCTGAATCAGTCCCATTATGTGTGTATGGGAGTGTAGCGCTGGCAGCTCAAGTACTGAATGGGAAAGGCTACTTATCACCATCTGGTACAGATGCCAGTATATGTGTATGGGAAAGTAGTGCTGACAGCTCAGGTTCTGAGGGGAAAGGCTACTTATCAGCATCTGGTACAGAGGCCAGTATATGTGTATGGGGGATGTAGCACCGGCAGCTCAGGTACTGAAGGGGAGAGGCTACATATCACTCTCTGGTACAGAGGCCCATTATATGTGTATGGAAATGTAGTGCTGACAGCTCAGGTACTGAGGGGAGAGGATACTTATCATCATCTGGTACAGAGGCCCAGTATATGTGTATAGGAATGTAGTACTGACAGCTCAGGTACTGAGGGGAAAGGCTACTTATCACCATCTGTTACAGAGGCCCAGTATATGTGTATGGGAATGTAGTGCTGACAGCTCAGGTACTGAGGGGAAAGGCTACTTATCACCATCTGTTACAGAGGCCCAGTATATGTGTATGGGAATGTAGTACTGACAGCTCAGGTACTGAGGGGAAAGGCTACTTATCACCATCTGATACAGAGGCCCAGTATATGTGTATGGGAATGTAGTGCTGACAGCTCAGGTACTGAGGGGAAAGGCTACTTATCACTGTCTGGTACAGAGGCCCAGTATATGTGTATGGGAATGTAGTGCTGACAGCTCAGGTACTGAAGGGGAAAGGCTACTTATCACCATCTGATACAGAGGCCCAGTATATGTGTATGGGAATGTAGTGCTGACAGCTCAGGTACTGAAGGGGAGAGGCTACTTATCACCATCTGGTACAGAGGCCCATTATATGTGTATAGGAATGTAGTGCTGACAGCTCAGGTACTGAAGGTGAGAGGCTACTTATCACCATCTGATACAGAGGCCCAGTATATGTGTATGGGAATGTAGTACTGACAGTTCAGGTACTGAGGGGAAAGGCTACTTATCACCATCTGTTACACAAGCCCATTATATGTGTATAGGAATGTAGTGCTGATATCCCAGGTACTGAGGGGAGAGGCTACTAACCACAATTTGTTACAGAGGCACATTATATGTGTATAGGAATGTACTGCTGATATCCCAGGTACTGAGGGGAGAGGCTACTTAGCACCATTTGGTACAGAGGCCCAGTATATGTGTATGGGAGTGTAGCGCTGACAGCTCAGGTACTGAAGGGGAAAGGCTACTTATCACCATTTTTTACAGAGGCCACTATATGTGTATGGGAATGTAGTGCTGACAGCTCAGGTACTGAAGGGGAGAGGATACTTATCATCATATGGTACAGAGGCAAGTATATGTGTATGGGAATGTAGTGCTGACAGCTCAGGTACTGAAGGGGAGAGACTACTTATCACCATCTGGTACAGAGGCCCAGTATATGTGTATGGGAGTGTAGCGCTGACAGCTCAGGTACTGAAGGGGAAAGGCTACTTATCACCATTTTTTACAGAGGCCAGTATATGTGTATGGGAATGTTGTGCTGACAGCTCAGGTACTGAAGGGGAAAGGCTACTTATCACCATCTGGTACAGAGGCCCAGTATATGTGTATGGGAATTTAGTGCTGACAGCTTAGGTACTGAAGGGGAGAGGATACTTATCATCATATGGTACAGAGGCAAGTATATGTGTATGGGAATGTAGTGCTGACATTCCCATACACATATACTGCATCGCTGCAGTACGACGCGAGGGGGCGGGGCCTAATGAAGTGAGCAGCAGCTAGATAGAATGTAAGTATATTGTTTTATTATATATATATATATATGTGTATGTAATGTGTTTGTGTATATATGTGCATGTGTAATTGTATATGCAGGATTTGTTTGTGTGTGTATACTGTGTGTGTGTATATATATGTGTATGTATGTGTGTATGTGTTATTGTATATACATATGTGTTTGTGTGTGTACACTGTGTATGTGTTAGTGTGTATGTATGTGTTAATGACCGGGATGTACTAAGGTTGCGGTGACCAATCCGCCAATCACTGCAACCTTACTAATCCTATATGTACTAACATATGCGATTAGTATCGCAAAGGACAGTTCTTGCGATAAGAGTTGCCCTTTGCGAAGCTTCCTCCGCCGGGTGACAGGGTCTCCGTAGGACCCCGCCCCCTCCGAGCCTCGGGAGCTTCCTGCTGGTCACATGTGCAGGAACCCCCAGGCTCCTCCTTCTTCTCCATTCCTCCGGAAGATTAGGAGGAGGAGGAGGCAGAGGACCCAAGAGGAGCACAGGCCGGCGACCATGGAAAGCATGTGAGTGGGGGCCATCGCTGGGCGACGGCGAAGCGTCGGGAGCAGGGTGTGGTAAGAAGCCCATAGGCTTCTATAGGTAACGCCAGGTTTTTCTGGTGTTACCCTCTGCACCGATAAAAGTGCGGCCGGGGCTTAATACATATGGAAATGCTGTTAAAATCCAGTTTTTGGGGGTTTTACCGCATTTTTCCTTTAGTACATCCCAGCTAATGTGTATCTATGTGCTAGTTTTTTAAATACTTTGTATTTATATGTGTTAGTGTGTATGAATTTATGTGTGTGTATACTGTATATGTGTGTGGTAGTGTGTATGTTATATAAAATATGTTTGCTACATATATATTATATGTGTGTGTGCATGTTTAACATGTGGCGGGGGGAGGGGGGTAGGCTCCATGTGGCTTGGTGGGGTCCTCTACAACTTAGTTGCCCCAGGGCCCCCACAAACCTTAATCCAGCCCTGCCCTGATGACCCCCTATCTGGGGGGTCATCAAAACTGGGGGACACCTCAAAACTGGGGCACACCTCTGGGCAGGTTACCCTACTATAGGGGCATTCCTGAAACTTTACAAGTGCTAGACAGCTCTCCAACCCTATGCTGCTCTGTCCTGCTTGCTCTTGTAGTTTTGAATTCCTGGGGTTGGTTGTGCCTTTAGCTCAGTTTAGCTGGGCTGGATCCTGAAAAGTTGGGTCTTTGTGTGCAACTGCTGCTTTGGTCTGTCCTAGAGCACCCAGGCACTGGTTTCGCTAAGTGGAAAAGGGCCCTAGACTGCACACCCTGAATATATATATAATGGGAGGTAATACCTGTGGAGACTATTGTTGCAAACACAAAAAGAAGAAATACAGATGCACAACTCCAACATTACTAATTATATATAATAATACATTTTGCTAAATAATGTGTGAGTCTGACACTGTGACATTATTACTCCACCAGTGTACCCCATGTAATATTCAAAACTGAAATGTTACTATTTTCCTAGCACCAGCATGTTATGCAGAAGCAAAATATGCATCTCAGGCCTCCAAAAAAAGTGCTGCAGCAATTGTTTCACAGAACATCTGAAGCAGGGACGTGGAGGCAAAATAATGGAATCAGGGCTGCCATCAGGGGGTATGACCAGTACTCCCATACTGGTCTCGGACAGCCAAGTAGGCAAAGTTAATTGCTGCCCCTTCCAGTCCACCATGCTCAGTAGCTTCCATAGTTGATACATGAGTGGTGCGACCACAGCTGTCCATGGCTTCAATTCCCACATACATACAATACATTGTGGGGACTTGGGAGATGGGAGATGAAATGTTAATAGGCATTACATCATCATCATCTATTCTAAAGAGGAACTGACAGCCAGTCTGGACCCCAACCAGCCACACACAATAAAATAAACAAAATCATATGGCATAGACGGACTATTGTAAGTGAAAGGAGAGGATGGAAGGAATATACATAGATGGAGTGCGGGGATGAGGATAAAAAAATGTTTTTGTATTCGGAAAAAACTACTGTGCTAATGCAACAAACAATGGGCTATCTACTGAGAGACCCACCGGCTGCGGCTCTAATCTGCTGCTGTCATAGGATCCGGAATGGGGAGGGCAAGGGGGCAACTTCTTCTTCATGAAGGTAGGCCACACACATGTGTTTTAAGGACATATTTATTCTACACACTGTGGAAAATCACCCAAAAACTAATGTTTTTGGGGGGATACCCACAAATTATAAGTATTCCCTGAATGTATTTCTCCGTTTCTGATATCTATAGTGTTAGCCATTGTAGCCTAATGCTGGGTATACACAGGGCAATATATCGGCTGTTCAATGGAACGGCCGTAATATTGTGAACATGTGAGCGGGTATGTAAACCAGTTAAGTCTGTGAAAGACGTCGTTCACAGACTTATCACGTCTGCAGATATATTGGCACATCTGGCTTTGTGTATGGCGACCTGCCGACTGCCTGTACACTTGCTGCAGGGACTGACGTCACAGCTGGGTGGGTAAATTCAAATGCCTGCCCAGCTGTGACGTCAAGACGACATGTCGAGCGACCTATCAGTTACTTAGGGTAACCATCAAGTCGACCTAGTGTGTACCCAGATTTAGGGTTACATAATGCACAATTTACCAGGAGACAATACCCTCTGGATCCCTCCCCAGTAACAGCCACTCGTGCATGCACTGTATAATGACCGCGCATGGCAGTAGGTCCACAGCATAAAGTAAAGCGATTACTAATGCGATCACTTTATTTTACACATCGCCTGTCCCTGAATGTTATTTTTAATACATCTGGTGATAAGAAATTCTATTTATTGCGTCTAAGGGGGCTATTTTATAAAGATAATTATCTAGTTTTTCGAGCATAATAGCTGGAAAATGTGATATTTATGTTTTCTCTCAATAATGAAGTTTAGTGAAAAGAATGGAGAAATCACTGATGTCACAGACTTTTCACTGTTTCCTGAGAACACTGCCGCCCCCATAGAATCTAATGGGGGTTTTCTTCTGGAGATATTTTTATATAAACTGGAGACGAGATTTTTATCTCTTTTTATTCAACAAACTTATCACCAACTCCAGATAGTGATATGTAGCCTCTCCCCTTCAGTACTGAGCAGTCAGCATGGAATGGGATTGAAATGGCAGTGGCTGTTTAGCCACCAATTCAAATCCTGACAGCAACTGCCCGAAGGGAGGAAATACCAACAGCGGCACTTAAGTAACCTAACCCGCCCCTCTCCCCCCCTAACCCTTCCTCCCTTAGGGGTGCCTATCCCTAACCTTCCCCCCAAGTGCCTAACCCTAACCTCCCCCCAGGGGCACCTAAACACCCCCTCCCCGCACCCTAAACCTAACCCTCCCCGGGGGTTGCCTACCCCTAACCTCTCCCCAGTAGCGCCTAACCATGACCCCCTTTCCCCTAGCCTAACACTAACCTTCCCTGCGGGGTGCCTTACTATGCCCACACGGGGTGCCCTAAACCTAACCCTCCCTTTCCGTGGCTAAGAGGACAAACGCCCCGGACTTTCCTCATTCGTGCCCGTGTCGTCCTGGATTCCGGCGTCAGGATTACGATTCACGCCTACCATGAATCCCTAGCCGGCATTCTGCCAACGGGATTGTGACCTTGCGGCCGCTGGTCACATAACTACATACCTGTCAGCACTACATTTCCATACACATATAATGGGCCTTAGTAACAGATGTTGATAAGTAGCCTTTCCCCTTCAGTACCTGAACTGTCAGCACTACTTTCCCATACACATATACTGGGCCTCTGTACCAGATGGTGATAAGTAGCCTTTCCCCTCAGTACCTGAGCTGTCAGCACTACATTCCTATACACATATACTGGGCCTCTGTACCAGATGGTGATAAGTAGCCTTTCCCCTCAGTACCTGAGCTGTCAGCACTACATTCCCATACACATATACTGGGCCTCTGTAACAGATGGTGATAAGTAGCCTCTGCCCTTCAGTATCTGAGCTGTCAGCACTACATTTCCATACACATATAATGGGCCTCTGTACCAGACAGTGATAAGTAGCCTCTCCCCTTCAGTACCTGAGCTGCTGGTGCTACATCCCCCATACACATATACTGGCCTCTGTACCAGACAGTGATAAGTAGCCTCTCCCCTTCAGTACCTGAGCTGCCGGTGCTACATCCCCCATACACATATACTGGCCTCTGTACCAGATGGTGATAAGTAGCCTTTCCCATTCAGTACTTGAGCTGCCAGCGCTACACTCCCATACACACATAATGGGACTGATTCAGAGGTAGATGCAGCATCGATGTTGGACGCAAGTGGCCAATGTTTTACATCTGCATGTGCGTCTTAGTCGCACTGCGCATACATCCTGATTGTTAGCACTGGTGGATGCAGAATGAATTTGGAAACAGAGAGAGGTAGTTTTGTGGTCATTCCTGGGGTGTACCTGGGGGTTGGCTAGTCAGATGTCAGATGTAGGAGTGTTGCGGCCAGCTGCGTCCAAAGATACAGTTACACTGCATCAGCGACCATGTTCTGACGGACATTCTGTGCCTCCATAGGGCTGCTTGTGTACAATATTGTGACCAATGGTACGTCGGTGCAACATTTTGTGAGGCAGCAGATGGGTGTCTCAGTAAGATATTAGCATAAAGTCGCAGTCACGCTCAGGAAATAGACTTCGATGCGTCCACCTCTGAATCAGGTCCAATATATCTGTATCGATAGATAGAGACATGAATGTGTTCCCACAAATTAGGAGTATAGCAATCCCATTAGTACAAGAAACAGGAGACAATCCACAGATTTTAAAAAGGAATATTTATTATATCTTATATGGGTTGGGTACGGTAATCCTGACGCCGGCATCCCTACAGGGTTAAGATACTGACACTCGTCGGTCAGTATCCTAACCCTCCCTTTCTCCCTTCCTGGTGCTTAAACCTAATCCTCCACCTAGTGACTAAACCTAACCCCTAACGCTAACCCTCCCCCTAACCCCCTCAGGATGCCAGTGGTCCGGACGACGGCGCCCAGTGTCTGACAGGTGTCGGGTTCTGTCACAGGCATTCTGAGCCCCAGAATCCCCACGGATGGTATTGTGACCACATATCATAATATATATATATATATATATATATATATATATATATATAGTCCATAGCTTTATAGGAAATAATGCTTGTTCCAATTTAGGGAGAATCACAGTAGTCCAGGAAAATTATTCATTAGACTTTTCTTCATAAGATGTGGAAGAACTGTTATGATTGGAGGGAATGTCCTGAAATATACCCTCACAACAAAATGTCACCCAAGAAGGAAGGCCGAAAGGCCTAATTAGAAACTGATACAAGAATTTATCTTTAGGTTTTATTAAAAATGATTTCAAAACAATTTCTTACATCAGAATACAATGGTGTCAGACAACCAACGTCTTGGTAAGGTAGATGTACACCACCATTCACCCCAAAGGGTGTGAGTTCATAGGTGAAAACCTGACGTGGGACAGAAGGGTACGACACCTTTAACCCTATGCGTTTCGTCCCTTGAATGGGACTTCCTCAGGGGTACAATCTTCAACAAATAAAACAATAATAATCGATAATAATAAGGGTGACAAATATACATGATATAAAAATACATATGTATGAACATAAAAAGATTCATATACACATTATACAAATTTTCAATATGACATACAGCACAACAGACCCATAAAATACTTGTGAATGCCTAAGGGGACTATATAAATAGTGCATAAAAGCTCTGCCAAATCCATATTTATGCAGAATATAATAAAATAATTTTATTATATAAAAAATGTACATACCAAAAGAGGAGATTTTGCAGCTTTAAGAAAAACAGATTTTTAGCTTTTCACCACTGAATAATTATTTTGGGACCTGATGTCCTAAGCTGTATGCAAACAGTGGGTGTTGCCTCAAAAGAAACTTCCAATTAAAGCCTAATGTTGCAAACACAATATACATACACAGATAAAACTGAACTGGTTATATAAATATACAACCACCAATAAGACGCATTATATATCGCCTCTATTCAGAAATTCTTTTAAGTTGCATGACAATGTCAGATATAACTAATCTATTTGTTAGTAATGTTATAGATATCTGAATCATACTATAACCTGAATACATTAATCCCCACAAGGATAACTATTACAATATAACTACTTAAGTGATCAAGTTCCATAAAATACATTGTCCATATAAGCACAATTACAGAAAAAAGTAAATTTCATATCAATGAATAGCCTTCATGTACATACATATAATATAAGTAAGTGCAATAACTAGAATTAGCCCTCTTATGCATACAAATAACCAAATAAATGCAGTAGATGGAATTAGCATAAAAAGATCGTACCTTGTTGTTAAGCATAAACGTAATCCACAGAGAGTCACTGTTCTCTAATGGAGGTAATGAGTGCTGGTTGCTGCTAGCCCCTATTTAAGCCCAGATACTGGTGACATCACTTCCTCCAATTAGTGAACTACACTAACACATGCCAATGGGTGTTGCCCCAAAATAAACTTGCAATTAAAGCCTAATGATGCAAACACAATATACATACAAAGATGAAACTGAACTGTTTATAGAAATATACAACCACCAATAAGACATATTATATATCGCCTCTATTCAGAAATTATTTTAAGTTGCATGACAATGTCAGATATAACTAATCTATCAATGAATAGCCTTCATGTACATACATATAATATAAATAAGTGCAATAACTAGAATTAGCCCTCTTGTGCATACATATAACAAAATAAATGCAATAGCTGGAATTAGCATGAAAAGTCCATACCTTTCTATTAAGCATAAACGTAATTCACAGATAGTCACTGCTCTCTAATTGAGGTAATGAGTGCTGGTTGCTGCTAGCCCCTATTTAAGCCCAGACATCACTTCCTCCAATTAGTGAACTATACTAACACTTGCCTCATCTATATGGACATTCCCTCAAATGCATATATCGCTTACCTACCTAATCCACGACAGTTGTCCGGTCCTACGTGCCCCCAGATCACTGGGAGCACAGCCGCCAATTTCTGCCCGCAGAATACAGAATGCTAACCAGAGCGCAAAGTCGCACTTCCTGGTTGCGCTACACACAGGCTGCTCATATGTTCCGGCTTGAATTCTACCACTGTCGGTCATGTGCTCCCGCCCTGTGTCTCTTACAATATGCAAAGCAGGGTGTTAAGTGTTACCCAGGCAATGCGTCCCAGACTGATATTAAAATTTAATTAACCACCCTTCATGGTTCACATTTATTTAATACATTATTGGAACAACAATTCATGACATGCTTAATAAAATAAGGGGACATAATTAAGTATTTATACATAAATTATGCATTCCCGTAATCTATAGTGAAGCAGATTAATTGGAAAATTCCTAACACCTAAACAAATACCTCTACTGTGGGAAAGGAAATACTCCCTTTAATGTACCACTTGCTAAATCTAAAAAATGCTAACTTGTAACAAATGAAACCCTAATTAAAGTGCTCCTTGTGTGAAATTAAATGACGTGTATAAAATACCCTAATACTACAAACCCTTAGACTGAATATAACTAATACCTACTTAGTGTAACCAAGAATTCCTACAGTAATTCCAGCTTTACAGAGACCACCACATAGAGATTGAATGGGACCTAAATAATCCTAGGAATACACTGCCATCACCCTACGTGGATAAATAGCGTCCCTTTTGCCCAGTTCTTAAGACTTCGGAAGAACTGTAGTGATATTGAGGTCTATTGGCATCAATCAGATTAATTAAAACATTGGTTCTTGGAGAGAGAAAGTTATAAAGCCTTTTTGATTGAGGAAGCCCGATTTAGGGCTTCGACTCGTTTTAGAGATGACCTTATTTTAGAAAAAAAGGGACCCCGCGATGAGAAAAAATGAGAAAGCAGACCTTTCATCACCCAATTTAATAGAGAAAATCATTCCATTAAATAAGTGTTAGAGAAGCACTGGAGCATTCTCTTGAAGGATTCTGTTTTGGGTCCACACCTGCCCAGTAAACCAAATTTAGTCTTTAGGAGATCAAAAAATTTGAAAAGTCTTATAGCTCCCAGTAAACTAAGAACAATGAAAGAAGTTAATGGACCTTCTAGTAAAGATTTTTTGATTAAACGAACTGGTTGTTTTCCATGCAATCGATGCATTTGTTGTAAACATATGGAGAAACAGACCTTCAGTTGGCAACAAGATAGAAATAGAAATAGTCATATGCAATACAGATTTTGTTGTTTATAGAATAACTTGCAGCTGTGGCTTGGCATACATAGGCAAAACAAAAAGAGTAATTAAAATCCGTATTCAAGAACACTTACGTAACATAAAAAATTGTGGAAAAAAGCACAGCTTGCCTCGTCATTTTGCAGAATTCCATGGCTCAGAGGTTATAGATCTCTTGTTTACCATTCTAGAGCATAGAAAAGAAAACCCTAGAGGGGGGAGTAGGGAATAACTCCTTTCTAAAAGAGAATCTTACTGGATATATACCCTTGATACTCTTTTCCCTAAGGGTCTAAATGAGGGTATAGATATTGTTTCATTTCCATAAATGTATTCCTAGGATTATTTAAGTTCCATTCAATCTCTATGTGGTGGTCTCTGTAAAGCTGGAATTACTATAGGAATTCCTGGTTACACTAAGTAGGTATTAGTTATATTCATTCTAAGGGTTTGTAGTATTAGGGTATTTTGTACACTTCATTTAATTTCACACAAGGAGCACTTTAATTAGGGTTTCATTTGTTACAAGTTAGCATTTTTTAGATTTAGCAAGTGGTACATTAAAGGGAGTATTTCCTTTCCCACAGTAGAGGTATTTGTTTAGGTGTTAGGAATTTTTCAATGAATCTGCTTTACTATAGATTACAGGAATGCATAATTTATGTATAAATACTTAATTATGTCCCCTTATTTTATTAAGCATGTCATGAATTGTTGGAATGTTTAATGTATGTTCCAATAATGTGTTAAGTAAATGTGAACCAAGAAGGGTAGTTAATTAAATTTTAATATCCGTCTGGGACGCGTTGCCTGGGTAACACTTAACACCCCGCTTTGCATATTGTAAGAGACACAGGGCGGGAACACATGACCGACAGTGGTGGAATTCAAGCCGGAACATATGAGCAGCCTGTGTGGAGCGCAACCAGGAAGTGCGACTTCTGCAGGCAGAAATTGGCGGCTGTGCTCCCAGTGAACTGGGGGCACGTAGGACCGGACAACTGTCGTGGATTAGGTAGGTAAGCGATATATGCATTTGAGGGAATGTCCATATAGATGAGGCATGTGTTAGTATAGTTCACTAATTGGAGGAAGTGATGTCTGGGCTTAAATAGGGGCTAGCAGCAACCAGCACTCATTACCTCCATTAGAGAGCAGTGACTATCTGTGGATTACGTTTATGCTTAATAGCAAGGTATGGACTTTTCATGCTAATTCCAGCTATTGCATTTATTTTGTTATAAGTATGCACAAGAGGGCTAATTCTAGTTATTGCATTTATTTATATTATATGTATTGTCGAAGCTGGATAATTGGCTGAGACAAGATCAGGTTAAAATTAGATCGAAACGCCGCCATCTTGTGAATGGCCGCAAGACACCATCTTGAAAATGAGATCTGTAAGACGCCATTTTGCGAATGGCCGCCCAGCGCCATTTTAGCTAAACTCACACTTAAGTACATATGGCGATGCTATTATTAGCATCAGGCGATCGCATATTTTACCATACCCCATACACACATTAATACACACAGTTGCACTGTTAGCGAATGCATAATACCCTGCATGCGAACGCTGTTTATTAGCTTCATGCATACGCATCTGCCCCAGTTAACTAGCGTCTTTTCCCAAACCCCTAATACTTACACAATGCACACTCACATAAAAGGTTCCATAGCTTTAGAGTGTAAGATTCAAGTTTTATTCATTTATTACAAATGCTGTGAAATAAAGGCTATTTTGTATCTAAAGTATAATACATGATAAGTAAGCCGTGTTTGGTGTTATACTGATCTGCACTTTCTCAACAGCTTTCCAGTATCATCGGTGTGAAGATCGCAAAATGCATTCTCAACTCTCAACTTATGGACTGTAGAAAGTTAAAGCACCAAAATGTACTTTGTAAAACCAACAGCCTAGATTTGCATGAGGCGGGAAAATGGAGATAAGCAGCTGTCGGAGGCTGGTCTGTGTCCATTTGAATCAACCTGTTAAATGTCCTGTAACAGAAGCACCGTGATGGGGAACCAATGGGATCGCAACGAACCTCTCTATTGTATAGTCTATTTCTGTAAGGGTATAAACATGTGTGTTCTCACCCCAGTCTTCAGTCTTCATGCTGATGCTGTTGATGGAGGTTTCTTGTTGATGCCGGAATCTGGTCCCAGAGCGCGTGCATATGTATAACTGTTTTTTGGGTCTCTATAATTTCTTTGCTCTAAATTGTACTTAGATCACAGTGTGTAGGTATCTGTACTTTTCTTGAATAATACTTTGTGCTTTGGAAACACATGTTCAAGGTCTGAAGTCTTTATTTTACTGTGTGACTGCGTACGCAAATAGCGTCAATTTTAGAAGGTATAGGCAGGAGCGTATAGAGGTTTAAATTCAGTATACTTAGTTGGGGGCTCATAGAGTGAGGTCACTTACCTATTCACACGATATACATACGGTTATCGATATCTCACCAAAGGGTGGATAGTGGCCACACGCAGTTTACCTGCAACCACTCGATGCTGAGAAATCGCTACACGTTATCGTGTGAGTCAGGGTACGCTGACTAGAATCCAGGGAAAAGAAAGGAAAAAGTTTGTTTTCCTTTGTCGATAGAATTTCATGCTAAAAAAGGGTGCCGCAGTATTGTGTATGCGGCTGAGTCGCATTTTTGCGCGCGCAGTAGAGACGCACTTTTACGTACGCAGCTAAGGGTAAGTCATACGGTTGTATAGTAGTCGCATTATTGTGTATGCGACTAGTCACACAATAGCGTATACGTACTTCCGGTTGTGCTGCCATGTGTTTAAACAAAGCCGTTGAGTTTACATTATCAATTGTTGCTGATAACTGGGTTAACGTGTATTTTTCTGTGCAGGAAAAAGTGTGTAACTGTGAGTACTTATTTAGGGTGTAGTGTAACCCGGGACCTAAATGTTAAGGGTATCGTAGGACCCTTAAGTGCTAGGCGTAACAAATGACCTAGTGACTCGATAGCAGCTTACCGTTTACTTTACACAAGGCAGGTGTATGGGTTACTATTTTTGTTAGGGTTCGGCTCCCAGCGTGATTATAGTATTCAGTAATCAATGTGTGTGATGTGTTAGGCTTATTTGAACACTATAATTGAACCGCATAGTTTTGGTTAGACTATGATTGTGAGCTGGTGAGAGGGTGGACGAAATCAACTGGAAAACAAAGGGTACTTTGCTGCCCCCTAGCAGTTAAAACGTAGTCAAAAAGGGATTGCTGAGTGGAAGCGGCCTTTACTTCCATAGGTGAGTGGAGGCGTTTAGAGGTCCTCCATAGGGTTCGCGGACACACCCTTTTTCAAAGGTGTCTGCAGGTAAGTGAAAGTATCTTGACTGTCTTTTCACCAGTTTAAATTTTTATTGAAAAACGTAGGCGTTGTCCCAAGATGGGGGCCACGCAAACAATAGAAATGTTAAACAATGATGTGCTGCTAATGGAAGCACCGCTTGGATCGGCCCGTCGCATTATGTATGCATACTAAGTATGGTGCTTATGCAATAAGGTATTGTGACATATGGTTTAAGATAACGATGAAGAGTGTTAGGCCGTTTCCCAGAATTGGTAGTTTTGATAAAGATGTATTGAATAATGTCTGGGATCACATCAGTCTAATGCGTTCTCGAGTGAAAAAGGTAAAACATAACGAATGTTTAAAATTGTGGCAGCATGAAGGGGATGCGTGGCTTAAAAATGTGCAAGCGACGCAAACTAGCATTGCGAAAGCATCGCCAGAAAGTACACCCGCGGTGCTAAATTGCAATGCGTGCGAGCCACAAAACGGCACGCACGTGCGGCAAGCTAGCGTTGCGGAAGTTATTGCCAGTAGTTCACGCGCACCACCACCACCTTATGTGGATGGGGGTGCAGGTACAGTTATTGAAAAAAGCCATAAAAATGTAACAAGCAATTTGTACCCTCTCTTAAGTAACCATAAGGAAAATGTTTATGATGTGGATAATGAGCCTATTGTCATGTCTGCCATTTCCCATGCTGTACACATGTTAGATGCTGCACCACGACAAGCACAAGTGGTGCCAGCATCTCCATCAGTAACAGCACGGGAAGTGTTAACATCCTCTGCACCCGTAGAGGAAGTTGTTAATACTATACGTTGCAGCAACAGACTAAACCCCCAGCCAGGTAATAAGGTCAAAGGTAGCAGTGCGGCCGGTCTGCATCCCATCCGGACAATAACTGTTCCGAATGGGAATGCGGATGCAAACGGAGTAGTGCCCACAAGGGATGTGGTAATGCATTGTCCTTGGAAAAGAGCAGAGCTAAATTCCATCATGAATGATTTCCCTGATCCCAAAAAGGAACTAGCCAAATGTCAAAGATTTTTGAGAAATTTGGGTAGTTCTCACGAGCCAACCAATAAAGATTGGTGAGTGGTGTTAAGGGCCTGTCTACCACGCAATATCGACGTGACAAAATTTATCACGGATTGTGTATTGGATGGTGACGTTCCCTTAGCAGACCAAGTAAACCAAGGTAACATTTCCCGCATTATAACTCAATTGGGTGTATATTTTCCAGTAGTAGTTAACTGGAACAAAATTTTCACTATAAAACAAAAAAGAGTGAATCTGCAGAAGACTATTGCGACCGGGCTTTGCAGGCTATCACCCAGTACACTGGGTTAGAAGATATTAAAGATAGCACTCACCACAGGGGAATGATTGTCACTATACTCATGGATGGCCTTAAAGAGAACCTAAAAACCCGGGTTCAGACCTCACAGCCTGGCTGGAGGGGAGTCACAATAGATACCCTCATAGAATCCGTCATAGAACATGACAAAAACATCTCAAAGAAGAGAGAGCAAGAAACTAATGGCTGTCAGTATTCAAGCTCTAGAAGGAATGATGGTAACATCACAGCCAGCAGACACACCTGCACCCACACACACACCTACACCTGAACAGTTACACATCCTCACCAATCCCACACCACTGCAAACACAGCCCTACCCCACTTATCACACACAGCCACAAGTCCCATACTACCCACAAACTCCATACCCCCCACAATATCCATTTCCTCAATATCCTTACCCATATCCACCACCTTTCTCTCCTGCTCAACCCACACAACAATCCTTTCCACGAAAGTGTTTTAATTGCAACCAGCCAGGACATCTAAGTAAGAGCTGTACAGCAAAGAGGGTAGTACCCCCTAACCAGGGAGTACCTGGATATCCCCATAAAGGATATATGCAGAGACCAGCAAATATCCAACAGGCACCAGCTCCAATTGTGGCCACTAATGCTTTATTGGAGAGTGGGAACCAACACTAGGGGTCAGGTCATACCTGTAGTCTACAGATAATCAGGTTAATGGGAGGTACTAGGGAAGAGCCAGTCATGATGGTTGATGTAGCTGGTACTAAATATCCTTTTCTTCTAGACACAGGGGCGACCAGGTCAGTGATAAAATCTCCCGTTAATTTACAGGTAACCAACGAGACAGTACCAGCAATGGGCGTAACGGGTAAAGTGCAACATTATCCTTTAACAAAATCCACAGAGGTTACTATTGGGCGGTGCATTCCAGGCATTCTTTCCTCCTGGCAGCAGCAGCTCCTACTAACCTACTGGGAAGGGATTTGTTATGTAAGATGGGATGTGTCATATATTGTACCCCTGATGGTGTATTTTTAGATATCCCAGAGAGAGTTGTGCACGAGGTGAGGGATATGTTGGACACTCCCCAAAGGATAATGTATCACTCTACCAGTTTAAATGAAAATCCATCTCAGGTAGATCAAATGCTATCCCAAATTCCAGATTCACTTTGGACCAAGGATGGACAGGACACTCGATTAATGGCAAACGTAAGCCCCGTAATGGTAAATTTAAAAAGCGGTACACAAGCTCCAAAAATTCCCCAGTACCCACTAAACAGGAGGTAGAATTAGGGGTTTATCCAATAATTGAGCGATTATTGCAACAGGGAATTTTAGTTCGTACAGCTAGTGTAGCCAACAGTCCCATCTTTCTGGTGAAGAAGAGTGGTGGGAGGGGTTATAGGCTGGTACAAGACCTTAGAGGTGTTAATAAGGTAGTAGAGAGCCAATTTCCCATAGTGCCAAATCCAGCTGTCATTCTTATGCAGATCCCACCCAATGCAACGAATTTCACTGTCATTGACCTCTGTTCTGCTTTCTTCTCTGTGCCTCTTCATCCTGACTGTCAGTACCTATTCGCTTTGACATACAGTGGTGTACAATACACATGGACACGATTTCCCCAAGGTTTCATAGACAGCCCCAGTATCTTCTCCCGGGCCCTGCACGACTGTTTACAATCTTTTCAACCTGCCAATGGGTCTGTTCTAATTCAATATGTGGACGATTTATTGCTATGGTCTGATTTGTTTATGTCATGTTTAAATGATACTAAACTTTTGTTGCTTCACCTCTCGCACACAGGACACAAGACAAACTACAGCCGTGCCAATCCAGAGTAAAATATTTGGGACACTGCCTAACTCAAGGGTTACGACATCTCACAATTGACAGAATCAAGGCCATACAGAACCTGACACTGCCGCAGAACTAACAGCAAATTCATACCTTTTTGGGAATGTGTGGATACTGTAGAATGTGGATCCCAGGTTTTTCTATTTTGGCCTTGCCATTACAGGACATAGGGCCTCATTCAGAGGTGGTCGTAGGATGCAAGCGGTCGTTCTGTAACAGGGCGGCCGCTTGCACCCTGAACAGCCACCTCCATGACGGTCGTTATGCTGTGGGTTAACACCCACATCTCTAACGACCGCTAAGGGTGATGGTCGCAATGGTCAAGACCATCGCGACCATCGGGGCTTACGACGAGACCCTAAGGTAGGGTCTCATCAACCTTAAGCCCCAGGGAGCTTCCTGCTCTGATCGAGCAGGAAGCTCCCCACTGACATCACTGATGATGTCAGTGGGGCCGCCCCCAAATGGCAAGCATTCCTACTGGAATGCCTCCGTTTAGCCAGGCACTCCCCCGGCCCGCCCAGCAAATGGGGTGAGCTGTCACTCAACATCGACAGCTCGTCCCGTCTATGACGAGACCCCTAATGATGGATCACCCGACGTTAGTCGGGTCTCGCGCATGCGCACGACGGAGCTGGCTCCGTCATGCACATGCGCTGTGGGGCAACATCGAGTCGGTCATGAACGCTCAGCGCTCACGACCGACTCTGAATGAGCTCCTTAGTCTCTTCCTCAAAGCCCGATCATGTCATACACACAAAGGAATCAGAGCAGGCTATCCTTAATCTTAAGGATAGTCTGACAAAAGCACCTGCATTGGGAATACCTGATTATGAAAAACCTTTTGATTTGTATTGTATGGAAGCCGATGGTTGTGCTGCAGGTGTCCTCACACAAAAACATGGCGATGCCAGTAGGCCCGTAGCATACTAAAGTACCCAATTGGACACTGTGGCAATATTACTCCCAATGTGTTTAAGAAGTGTGGCAGCAACGGCTCTATTGGTGAGTAAAAGTGTGGATGTAGTATTGGGCCATGATATGATTATCTATACTCCCCACGCTGTATCTGCTCTGCTGAACTCTGCCCAAACCAGACATGTTTCTTCAGCCAGGTTAACCAAATGGGAACTAGCTCTAATTGCACCTGCAAACATCACTGTTAAATGATGTAATATGCTGAACCCAGCAACGTATTTACCATATGTACAACATGATGTACAAAGGGTGGAAGGAGATGAGTTGCTGGCGGGAAGTGAGTTCAGCAGACATAATGATACACACGATTGTATGGAATATCTGAATCAGACCTTTACTGCTAGACCTGACATACGTGAAACACCTTTAGAGAATGTGGATGTGACATTTTACATAGACGGGAGTTGTCATAGACAAACAGACACAGGTGAATTATGTACAGGTTATGCTGTTGTAAATGACACAGACATCATAGAAGCTGAACGCCTTGGTCCTACTCACTCAGCCCAGGTGGCAGAGTTAGTAGCACTAAAAAGCGTGTGAACTGGCAGCAGGCAAATCTGCTAACATTTACACTGACTCTAGGTATGCGTTCAGAGTAGTATACGATTTCGGAGCTCTATGGAGTCTGAGAAATTTTATGACAGCAGCAGGCACACCAGTTGCACATTCCAGACATATAAAACAATTACTAAAAGCAATCCAACTGCCCAAAACGGTGGCAGTAATTAAGTGTAAAGCCCATATATGTGAGGATGATCCGGTGTCATTGGGCAACAACAGAGCAGATGAAGCTGGCAAATGGGCAGCAGGGTTAAAAATGTTTTTACCAATGGAACAAGTTATGTCTTTCCAAACAATTGATATACTGAAATTAATTGAGATGCAAAATTTGTGTTCAATCCTGGAAAAGTCAGTCTGGAAGTCCAAGGGATGTGGGCAAGAGTCCACCGGGCTCTGGAGAGACAGACAAGGTAAGCCAGTAGCCCCCAAGGCCTATTACCCCAGCCTGGCTGAGGCAGCACACGGTCTGACTCATCTGGGAAAGCAAGGTATGTGCAAATAGGTTAGAGCATACTGGTGTGCACCGGGTTTTTCTTCACAAGCAAAAAAAGAGAGCAATGTCCTGTCTGACTTGTTTGAGGAAGAACATAGGGAAAGCGATCCCTACCAAACCATCCCACATTCCACCGTTTGACAGACCTTTCCAGGTAATACAAATTGATTTCATCCAATTACCACCCTGCAGGAATCTCAAGTATGTATTAGCGTGCACTGACGCATTTTCCAATTGGGTTGAGGCCTACCCAGTGGCCACTAATACTGCTGCGTTTACTGCCAAGAAAATAGTACAGGAGTTTGTATGCAGATACGGTATCCCTAAAATTATTGAGAGTGACAGGGGTACTCATTTCACAGGTGATGTTTTTCAAAATATGTGTAAACTGATGGGTATTAATAGTCGACTTCACACCCCCTGCCGACCGCAGGCCAGCGCCAAGGTAGAGAGGATGACCGGGACTATTAAAAATAAGTTAGGTAAAATCATGGCAGAGACTGGACTAGGATGGCCAGAAGTATTACCGTTGGTCCAACATAGTATAAGGACCACTCCTAGACCCCCTCTAAATCTGTCCCCTTTGGTAGACAACCTCATTTGATTACAAGTCCACAGGAAGACTTGAAGGGTAACAACGAGGTAACTGTAAGGTATCTTATATCAATGAGTAAACAATTAAAACAGCAACAGCAGAAACTGAAATTGTTGTCCCATGATATGCCTGAAACTAACTGTCATGTTGTGGCAATGGACTGGTCTGCTGTGTTCATTTTCATATTCTCTTCCAGAGTTTTCACCATTCTGGTCGGTTCGGGAATGTCTGGTTTCTGTGACGGGGGACCAATAGAGGAGATGGTAGCTGATGGCAGTGCTGATGGAGTGGAGTCATAAGGAGGAATGCTATGCCAATCAGGGGAGTGTCTGACCAATCTTAGTACTGTAATTGTTAAGAGAGCTGCTATTCCGGATACTCGGGGACGGTGGGGAGGTTTATCGTCTGAAGATTCCTGTATTGTGAGCTTTGTGGGTCCCTAGATGATGAGAACTGTATCCAACGGTGCCAGCCTAAATATAACCTGTACTGGGGTGGGTATCCTTTAGAGGATTATCATAGCATGGTAGGCAAAGTATTAAACCAGACTGATTGTTGGGTGTCCTCACACGTGCCACAGGGTCAACATAATGTAGGGTTGGTGCCATTTCCACTGAATATTACGGAAATTGTAGAATTGCAAAAAGGGAAAACATTGGATGGAAAATTCCTCTCATCCAAACCACCTCATTTCAAACTCTATCAATTCCAAGTAGATAGATCTCTTTTGTGCTTAAACATAACCAACCCTAATAAACCAGGGAGTTGGGAAGTGACAGGGAATAACCAGACGATGACCTTCTCACTGAGAGCTGATAATGAGTCTGTGAATCATGATCTGTTACGCTCAATTAGATCTAATGGGAGACACTTTAGGTATCAGTATACATTGAGTTCCACTAAAGAAATTATTGGTAAGGTACCAGATGGATATTATACTAAGATAATACAACCAGAAACTTGCATGTACTAGATGGAAGAGCCTGCGATAGGATTGTTTGCAAGGGAGATGTGTTTAATGATAATGATGCATACTATTCCTTATGTTCTCCCCGAAAATGTATATTTTATATGTGGAAGAAAAGCGTATAAGTGGCTCTCCCCGAGTTCAATAAAGCCACTCAGTTAATTAGTGAGACAACTGGATTTCAAGTTTTAGTAGCACTGGATCCCACCAGGATCGCTCGGGGTACATTAAATTTTAGACATATTCAGGACCTTGCTAAATTGATAGATAATATCACCGAGATGTGTGATGACACATTCAGGTATACAGGTAGGGAATTGCAAGCGTACAAGAAAGAACTGGTGCAACACAGGCTAGTGTTAAATTATTTAACCGCTGTCACTGGAGGATACTGCGTAACTTTGGCCACCCAATTTGGAGTGAAGTGTTGCACCTATGTCACCAATGATACCAGCGACCCCAAGGAGGTGATAGACTGGAAGATGGATGAAATTCTGCAGCTAAAATGGGAATTTCGGAAGAACCACAATGCTCTTGTGGCTGAAGTAGAGGAGAAGGTAGAGGAATGGGTTTCATGGTTGAACCCAGTGAAGTGGTTCTCAGGTCTAGGGGAGTGGGTCCAGGAAATGATCGCAAGCATAGGTAAACTCTTGATCCTCATACTGGTTGTCATCATAGTAATTGGCATATGTGTCCGGTGTGTTCCTACTGTGGTGAAGTGTGGAAAATGTACAGATAAGGTAAAATTAAAGAACAAAATTATGATGGTGGTCAGAAATGACAATATGAATACTGAGGTAAATATAAAACTGCATTACAACCCTGTACTAGGTAATACCATCATATAATGTATTATATTTAGACATGCACAAAATGTATTATCAAAATGTTATTTTAAAAACACCTCAAATAATGTAAGTCCCTATTCCCCCTCAAGACTGCCTTTATAGGATTGATGCATCCCCACATTCATTCCCATGATCTTCCAAGATCCGCGGTGTGCGTATAATGGTAGTTTTATGACCCCTCCCAGAGACACATTATTGATGGATTAAGAATCACCATGTGCCATCCCATAATAACATTAAATAATATATATAAATGTAAGCCTAAATAAAATTTTAAAATCAGAGTGTGATAGCATGTTGTTCACTATCAAAGGGTGGACTGTCGAAGCTGGATAATTGGCTGAGACAAGATCAGCTTAAAATTAGATCGAAATGACGCCATCTTGTGAATGGCCGCAAGACACCATCTTGAAAATGAGATCTGCAAGACGCCATTTTGCGAATGGCCGCCCAGCGCCATTTTAGCTAAACTCACACTTAAGTAAATATGGCGATGCTATTATTAGCATCAGGCGATCGCATATTTTACCATACCCCATACACACATTAATACACACAGTTGCGCTGTTAACATGTCGCACATTAGTGAATGCATAATACCCCGCATGCGAACGCTGTTTATTAGCTTCATGCGTACGAATCTGCCCCTAGTTAACTAGTGTCTTTTCCCAAACCCCTAATACTTACACAATGCACACTCATATAAAAGGTTCCATAGCTTTAGAGTGTAAGATTCAAGTTTTATTCATTTATTACAAATACTGTGAAATAAAGGCTCTTCGGTGTCTAAGGTTTAATACATGATAAGTAAGCCGTGTTTGGTGTTATACTGATCTGCACTTTCTCAACAGCTTTCCGGTATCATCGGTGTGAAGATCACAACATGCATTCTCCACTTATGGACCGTAGAAAGTTAAAGCATCAAAATGTACTTTGTAAAGCCAACAGCCTAGATTTGCATGAGGTGGGAAAAGGAGATAAGCAGCTGTCGGAGGCTGGTCTGTGTCCATTTGAATCAACCTGTTAAATGTCCTGTAACAGAAGCACCATGATGGGGAACCAATGGGATTGCAACGAACCTCTCTATTGTATAGTCTATTTCTGTAAGGGTATAAATATGTGTGTTCTGACCCCAGTCTTCATGCTGATGCTGTTGATGGAGGTTTCTTGTTGATGCCGGAATCTTCTCCCAGAGCGCGTTCGTATGTATAACTGTATCTTGGATCTGTATAATTTCTTTGTGCTAAATTGTACTTAGATCACAGCATGTAACTATCTGTACTTTGCTTGAATAATACTTTGTGCTTTGGAAGCACATGTTCAAGGTCTGAAGTCTTTATTTTACTGTATGACTGCGTACGCAAATAGCGTCAATTTTAGAAGGTATAGGCAGGTTTTTAGAAGGTATAGGCAGGAGCGTATAGAGGTTTAAATTCAGTATCCTTAGTATGTACATGAAAGCTATTCATTGATATCAAATTGACTGTTTTTTCTGTATTGTACTTATATGGACAATGTGTCTTATTGAACTTGACCACTTAAGTAGTTATATTGTAATAGTCATTCCATGTGGGGATTAATTTATTTATGCTATAGCATGATTCAGATATCTATATTATTACCAACAAATAGATTAGTTATATCTGACATTGTCATGCAACTTATAATAATTCTGAATAGAGGCGATATATAATATGCCTTATTGGTGGTTGTATATTTATTTATATAAACAGTTCAGTTTCATCTTTGTATGTATATTGTGTTTGCATCATTAGGCTTTAATTGGAAGTTTCTTTTGGGGCAACACCCATTGGCATGTGTTAGTGTAGTTCACTAATTGGAGGATGTGATGTCACCAGTATCTGGGCTTAAATAGGGGCTAGCAGCAACCAGCACTCATTACCTCCATTAGAGAACAGTGACTCTCTGTGGATTACGTTTATGCTTAACAACAAGGTACGATCTTTTTATGCTAATTCCATCTACTGCATTTATTTGGTTATTTGTATGCATAAGAGGGCTAATTCTAGTTATTGCACTTACTTATATTATATGTATGTACATGAAGGCTATTCATTGATATGAAATTTACTTTTTTCTGTATTGTGCTTATATGGACAATGTATTTTATGGAACTTGATCACTTAAGTAGTTATATTGTAATAGTTATCCTTGTGGGGATTAATGTATTCAGGTTATAGTATGATTCAGATATCTATATCATTACTAACAAATAGATTAGTTATATCTGACATTGTCATGCAACTTAAAAGAATTTCTGAATAGAGGCGATATATAATGCGTCTTATTGGTGGTTGTATATTTATATAACCAGTTCAGTTTTATCTGTGTATGTATATTGTGTTTGCATCTTTAGGCTTTAATTGGAAGTTTCTTTTGAAGCAACACCCACTGTTTGCATACAGCTTAACACATCAGGTCCTAAAAGGATTATTCAGTTGTGAAAAGCTAAAAATCTGTTTTTCTTGAAGGTGCAAAATCTCCTGTTTTGGAATGTACATTTTTTATATAAAAAAAATATACACATTTATTTTATTATATTTGCATAAATATGGATTTGGCAGAACTTTTATGCACTATTTATATAGTCCCCTTAGGCATTCACAAGTATTTAATGGGTCTGTTGTGCCATATGTCATATTGGAAGTTTGTATAATGTGTATATGAATCTTTTTATGTTCATACAAATGTATTTTTATATCATGTATATTTGTCACCCTTATTATTATTGATATTATTGTTTTATTTGTTGAAGATTGTACCCCTGAGGAAGTTCCATTCAAGGGACGAAACGCGTAGGGTTAAAGGTGTCGTACCCTTCTGTCCCACGTCAGGTTTTCACCTATGAGCCCACACCCTTTGGGGTGAATGATGGTGTACATCTACCTTACCAAGACATTTATTTGTCTGACACCATTGTATTCTGATGTAAGAAATTGTTTTGAAATCATTTTTAATAAAACCTAAAGATAAATTCTTGTATCAGTTTCTAATTAGGCCTATAGGCCTTCTTTCTTGGGTGACATTTTGGTGTGAGGGTATATTTCAGGACTTTCCCTCCAATCGTAACAGTTCTTCCACATCTTATGAAGAAAAGTCTAATGAATAATTTTCCTGTACTGCTGTGATTCTCCCTAAATTGGAACAAGCATTATTTACTATAAAGCTATGGACTGTTCAAAAAGTTTATTCTAACTTATTGTTTTTCATTGTTGATTAGCGCCCTCGGGTTCTTTATTGTATCTGTATATTATTTGTTAAGTTCCTGCTGACAGGGATCCTGCTTTGAGGTGCTGCTTGAATTGACCTAGCGTGAAAGAAGGTTTTTTTTGTGTGTGATATATATATATATATATATATATATATATATATGGGGTCACCTAGACAATTTCGTGTTTTACATGAAAACTGACTTTTATTTATCAAAGTGAGTTGCAAAATTAATAGAACATATAGTAAAGACATTGGCAAGGTTAGAAATAATGATTTTTATTTGAAATAATAATATTGTCCTTCAAATTTTGCTTTCGTCAAAGAATGCTCCTTTTGCAGCATTGCAGGCCTTTGGCATTCTAGCTGTTAATTTGTTGAGGTAATCTGAAGAAATTTCACCCCACACTTCCTGAAGAACCTGCCACAAATTGGATTGGCTTGATGGGCACTTCTTGCGTACCATACGTTCAAGCTGCTCCCACAACAGCTCAATGGGGTTGAGATCTGGTGACTGCGCTAAATAGTTCTTGCATATTTTGGAGGTGTCAAATTCTTATTGAGTATTTTGGAGGTGTCAAATTCACAAAAGTGGTTTACGCACAGAACACTATGAACTCTGGATATACCTTTAATGTATATGTATATGTATATGAACGGTTAATCGATTAGTCTAATATTCCCAAATTCACAATTAGGTCATATATTATAATTAGATAATCAGGGATGTGCTACCGCCCGACTTATATAAAAGTTAACACAAAAACAGAAAGAAAGAAGTCTATCAGGCAGTGCACTAGGACTAATATAAATAAAATATAACTTTATTAGTATTTATTAAAAGGACACATATAACTCACTGAGACAAAAAGCTCAACACGAAATATTAAAATATCATATTTATATGATAAAAGTGCTAAATAAATTAGATGTATGTGAAAAGTGAATATGTGAGTATGTTTTAATAAAATTAATGTAAAATCACTATGTTCCACTGTTAGTAGTGTGTTAAATTCTCTAGTGGTAAGTGTATATTAGCATAAGGGTAGTTCTGAGAGGCAGCCGGGCAGACCGGACGGCAGCAGGCGTAGGAGCGGGGTTTAGGTAAATATTTTTTTTGTGTGTGTAAGCGGCACTACAGGGGCATTACTATGAGGGCATTACTATATGGGCACTACTACAGGGGCATTACTATGGGGAATTACCATATGGGGTACTACTACAGGGGCATAGCTATGGGGGCATTACCAATGGGCACTACTACAGGGGCGTTACTATGGGGGCATTACTATATTGGCACTACTACAGGGGAATTACTATGGGGGCATTACCATATGGGCACTACTACAGGGGCATTACTATGAGGACATTACCATATGGACACTACTACAGGGGCATTACCATATGGACACTACTACAGGGGCACTACTACAGGGGCATTACCATATGGGCACTACTACAGGGGCATTACTGTGGGATCATTACCATATGGGCACTACTACAGGGGCATAACTATATGGGCACTACTACAGGGACATTACAATGGGGGCGGTACAGGGCATTACTATGGGGGCATTACCATATGGGCACTATTACAGAGGCATTACTATGGGACATTCCCATATGGGCACTACTACAGGGACATTACTATGGGGGCATTACTATATTGGCACTACTACAGGGGTATTACATAAGGGGGTATTACTATAGGTGCACTGCTGAAGGGGACATTACTATAGAGGCACTGCTGCAGGGGGCATTAATATGGGGGAATTACCTGGGGGGCACCAAATTACTGTCTTGCCCCGGGTGACAAAAATCCTAGTTTCGGCCCTTCTGTAGATATACTTATATTATACCCTCCCCTCCCCGCAGCACACACAGACAGTGGTCATCAGACCCCCCCTCCCCGCAACACACACAGCCAGTGGCCATCAGACCCACTCCCTCCAGCGTGCAGCACACATATATCAGCAGCCGCTAGATCCCCCACCTCCCCCGACTCCCAGTCGTAGGATCTCCCCCTTACCCCCAGTACCAGGTCACAATAGCAGCAAGCGGTCACTCCCGAATATACTGTACTACTTAGCGGCCACTTCTGAACACGGTGCCCATGCCCAACCACTGTGCCCAGCCTCTTCCGCTGAGCCACCCTATGGCATCTTAAAAAAAAGAAGCCCTAAACACTTATCTTCTGACACTGCGCCCGCTCTCAAACTCCTCTGCGCCAGCACCCTCCTTGGCATCTGACGTCATCTGCCTCTTCCTGGCCCCACAATGCACCTGCGCTAACCTTCACAAATACATAAATATTGCATAATAACAGCCCTGATGAGTTCATCGGTACAGGCCATTTTTGCCTCGCTAGTCCCCGCAACAAATTTCTTTTAAATATGGAGATAATAAAAATGCCATATTATGTGATATTTATGTTAGGAGAAGTTTATGTTTATTAAATAGCCCCCTAAAACACAGTAAATAATAAATGGGTGCCTTATAGGTGTAATTTTATACTAATACACTATTATCTGCATTTGGAGACCATAGAAGATGCCACACCATACGGACGTGCCCTCCAGTACTTACCACCAGTGCCGAGAATACAGAGGTGTGCTACATCATGCATGAATGCTATGGTTCTTCCCATTTGTGAGTTAGCCCAGAGCTCAAGTCAGCACCTATTGGGCACTGGAGCTATGGGAGCTGCTTGAGCCAGCAGGTAGCGGCAGAGGCGTCACTAGGGTTGGTGTCACCCGGTGTGGTAACTCATGGTGTCACCCCTCCCCCCCATGGGCCTTCTCCTGTATCACACCACATTGAATCCTTAGTAATGTTTTTGTACTAGTTGTACTTGTAGATCATAATTCCTGAATATCACTAAATGAAATGGCAATAGTAGTGACATAAACACCTAACAAAACTAACTAGTTTTAATTTTAAAACGAAAAACCTTTTGTTATCTACCGAGCCCGAAAAAAAGGGCACGACCTCGCAGTAAGGGACGTGGGTTCTGTCCTACCGAAATCACACATAGTATCCCCAATTCAAATTACTCCACACAGCAGCATAATTTTATTCACATTACACCACATAGTAGTGTCCCTTATTCACATTGCGACACACAGTAGTGCCCCTTATACACAATGCCCCTTATACAATGACCGCTGTAGTAGTGTCCCTTTTGCAGTGCCCCCTGTGATAGTGCCCCTTATGCAACGCCCCCAGTAGTAGTGCCCCTTATGAAATGCCCCCTGTAGTTGTGCCCATTATGCAGTTCCACCTGTAGTAGTGCCCCTTTATGCAATGCCCCCTGTAGTTGTGCCCAATATGCAATGCCCCCTGTATAAGAGCCCATTATGCAATGCCCCTCTAAAGGAGCACCTTATGCTGTATCCCCAGTAGTGCCCCTTATGCACTGCCCCAGTAATGCCCCTTATGCACTGCCCCAGTAATGCCCCTTATACAATAGCCTGTCATACAGTACCCCCAGTAGTACGCCTTATACAGTGCCCCCAGTAGCGCCTCTTATGCAGTGCCCCAGCAATTGCCCTTAAGCTGTGCCCCAGTAGTGCCCTTAAACAGTGCCCCCAGTAATGCCTCTTATGCAGTGCCCCCAGTATTGCCCCAAGTAGTGCTCCTTATGCTGTGCCCCCATTAGTGCCTATTATTCAATGGCCCCAGTAATGCCCCTTATGCTGTGCCCCCTCCCCTGTGCAGTATTTACCTCTAATCACAACATGGTCTGCACTGGGGTTGTCTGGGTGCGGGTGGGTTGCGCACTTGTTCAATAAATGTTCCTCCCTTTTGGCTGCCGCTGTGCTCAAAGTCGTTGTCCCTCCTTCTTCTCTCACAGGCTCCCATAACCACCTGCGGAGCCGGCGTGCAGTGTGCGCGATGACGTCATTTCGGCCTGCGTCCAGAATCACACACAAGCACAGAGATTCTCTGTGCCTGTGTGTGGCTCTGGATGCTGGCCGCGTGAGAGAAGCAGCTGAGCCCTGGCGGAGTGCAGGAGCAGTCACCAGCGGCGTGCGGCCAGCTCATGTAGTCGGAGAGGTGCAGTGGTGCCGGGGAAGCGGGTGTGCCGTGCGGACGTGTCACAGAATGGGGTGTCTGCTGCTCTTCTTGGTGTCACCCCTTGAAGGGTGACACTCGGTGCGGGCCGCACCCCCCTAGTGACGCCACTGGGTAGCGGGGGTAATTGGACAAGCCAAGGAGGCAGCAGAGAGGGCTCTAGCCATGGGCGAGAGGGTGAGGGGTTGGCACAGCAGCGGGGCATAACTAAGAAGGGCAACACAAGCAATATCAGCAAAGGCACACACAGGGACAGGAGAAAAAGGAGGAAGAGAAAAGATAAGGGAATGAAAAAGGATGAATGCAGGGATAGTAGGGAGAAAACAGAAGTACAGTAAATGAAAGAAGAATAGAGAAGGCAGGACATAAGGAATATTGGTGAGAGGCGAAGGAAAGACCCAAAGGAAAGAGAAAAGAAGGAAAGAAAATAAAAAAGGTACAAAAATCGTCACACTACAATAACAGTAGCACAGCACACACTACACAGTATTCAGAAATTCAGGAATAAATAGAGATCACATGCCAAACACCAACTACGAATCGTAGACACACCCAGTCACCACCTACCGCACAGCTATGGGCACCACACCATAATCCAAAAATAAATACATCTTACACACAAACTGCCACAGTTTTGAGGTTTATATGCTGTCCCACCCACTTCAGTGCTCCATTATTTTTCTATCTGGGTGATAAAATACATATATTCCCAATGTGTAATGAGTTAGCCTATATAAGTATAATGTTCCCATGTATGGAGCCAGTTTACTCTCACTGGCAGCGGTATGGACTGGCACCTGCAGCTTTTCAACTAGCGGTCTCCACAGTCCTTAATACAGACCTGAGCATAGGTCCTGCTATCAGGCTACAGAGTCAGTTATACCATATCAGAGTCAGCACCTTTATATGTCCATTACTCAGATAAACAAGCCTTAATCAGGAGTTTATATTACTCGTATCTTTTATTTATTATGTGCTGACATACTAACAGTGCTGCACACTGAAGGGATTATGACATAAGCAAATTACATACAGGATCATGAAACGAGAGGTAAATCTGGCTTTGCCCCAATGAGTTTACAGTCTAAGAGGCTTGGGGAACACCTGATACACAATGAAGGGAATTATTATTACACTGTACAATAAAGAAATTCTTTTGATTTGTTTCCTTTCTAAAAAGAGTCATACTTTACTAATTTGAGGTCAAGAAAAAACATATACACAACTTCAGAATGTTTTATTAGCTCGGATTTTTGAGCTACACTACTTGTGCTTTATGTGCTTCAAGTGGAATCGGTATAAGTTACCGCCGGACTTTATCCCGAAATCCCGACGCCGGTAGACCAGCACTAGAAGATCCCGACAGTGTAAGTATTCCTACTATCCCTAACCCTCTCCCCCCCTAACCCTAACCCACCTTTAGGGGTGCCAAACCCAAACCTCCCCCTCTAGTGGTTAACCCTAACCTCCCCCCATAAGTGCCTAAACCTAACCACCCCTCCCCACACCCTAAACTGAACCCTCCTGGGGGGGTGACTAACCCTAACCCCCCCTTCCCCTAGCCTGACCCTAACCCTCCCATGGGGTGCCTAAATCTAAGTCCCCCCAGGAGCCCGTAAGCTAACACCCCCCCCCCCCCGCAGCTGTCCGCACCCACCCACCACCCGGCTTATCTTTGTTCAGTATGCCAGGCATCGGGATCCCGACGTAGGGATAATGATAGGCGTCGGAATTTCGATGCCCATCATTAGTCCCTTGTCAAGATATGACAGTCGGGAAGCCGGCGGTCTGCATTTCGGCCGTCGGCTTCCTAACTACATACCCTTCGAGTAATACAGTTTTAGTGAAATTTTAAATGATCTGATTTTTTTTATACAACATAAATAACAGTTGTTTCAATAAAATAAATCACAAATAAGAACACAAAATGAAACATCACACAGCAACAAAAAGTACAATCTCAAATAGTGGCTTACTTATGTGAGTGCTTTCTTTTTGCTTGTTGCTTGTACTACTCTTCTGGGGCATCTCTTGTCACTGTCCAACAGTAGTCAGCAAGCACAGAAGTGTTCCACCTTTCCTGATATCTTTGTTCCATTGCTGAAATGTCTTGGTGGAATCACTCACCGTGCTCGTCACTCACTGCAACGCCATTGTAAAGGAAGTAGTCCAGATGAGAGTTGGGAAAGTGAATTGTGAGTGACATGCTGCAGCCTAACTGATGATACTTTTCTGGAAAAGTGTTTGCAATCTCAAAATAGTATCCAGCTTTAATGTTACCCACGAAGCCATGAACAGTATTTTTTAAATTACTCCCAAGCCGCTTTCTCATTAACCTGGAGGACTTTGTCGCAGTTTTTACCCCTAAGAAATTGACAAATTTGCGGACCAACAAAGATTCCTTCTTTAGCCTTAGCATCACTCAGAAGGGGAAGTTTTACTCTCAGGTACTTGAAAGTTTCTCCATATTTATTTATCCCCTTTAAAAAGTTCTTTATTAGTTCGATATTGATGAGTAAAGGGGGCAGAAGGAATTTGCATTGTTCAACCGGAAGACTGTGATGGACATTTATTTCAATGGCCTACAATGACTACATAGCCTACAATGACTCAGCATTCCCGTACTCAGATTTACCAACCTATATATTATTTATATGCCAAAATTTCCTAGGATTTATAAAAATACCTCTACATTATCATAAATGGGCTATATTTCAGAACCAGAGCTGAGAGTTTTAAATGCAATATTTGTTCTTCGCATGCTGCAATCAATTAGATGGAACTATTTTCACATTGGAAACATTTTGCACAGTGTTATTGTTGTTTATTTATAATAAATAATAGTAGCAAATGTACATGAAAATGTTTTGGTTTTATAAGGCAGTAGCTTTATCCTTGGTGAATGTTTATCTGTGCTGCTACCAATGGTGTGACATGGGTGACACAATATAAGTACCAGGCCTTATGACCTTAACATAGTCATAACTGTCCTCTGCATTTATAATAACTAAGTCTCCATCCTCTTCTGGTTGTGGGATACTGAGCTAGGATTTATATATACCATGAGCAGCAGAAACTGCAGGTACCAAGGTTTAATCCTCCTGGGATCCAACTCCAGACCAGTCTGTTGACACAATCCTACTACAGACCTGGTCGCAGATTCAAAAACCAATATATGCCTACACACCTGTCCAATTTTGCAGAAGATCTGTCAAATACCGTACTTGCATTTCCTTAATAAATTAATGTATTAGCTTTCTGTGTTACTTATGCCAAGCTTGTGAATATTTTGTAAACAAAACAAGAAAAATTTTCACATCTTAATTTCACCCTGCAAGCGAAATGCTACTGCCACAATGGAGCCACAGAGCTGGTTCTTTTGCATGTACTCCATCTACTTGTGTGCTAACTAATTGTGTTTGCTCCCCTGTTCAAAGCTTCACCTACTTTTATGTTCCTAGGTGTGTCTAGTTCCCCCTGACATTGCTGTGACTCTGTCTACCTTTCCATGTTGCATTGGCCATGCCTACAACCAATATGGTTAGGAATAATAGTATGCTGGACTTGCCTGTTTTAGTCTTGGCCTGATCTACAGTTAGCCACTTTAAGTTCCCACTCCACTAATGTATGGGTCTATGGAGCTCATTCAGACCCGATCGCTAAGCAGCGGCCGCTCGCTTGCAAAAGGGGCCGGGTATGCAAATCAAGCATTCGCACTTTGCGGTGTAAGGACGCCCTCTATGTCCTAGAGAGCCATGGCAGTGAACAAACGCAGGACTATAAAACCTCCCACCTGTCACTCACTGCACACGTCATCTCCTGGAAGTGTGTATTTAATCAGGAACATCGAGGGCTATCGGAGCTGCGCGGAGCACTTGTGATAGACCCTACCCTCCCGCAAGCACTGCGAGTAGTTCAGGATAAAAAACAACCAAGTGATGTACTCAATTACGCTACTTTGCTAATTATGCACACCCATTAAACTCCGTTCTGACGGCCAGACACACCTGAGTTCGTACATGCACACCCCTGTTCACAAGCACCTTCTCCTGTTACCACTAGAGATGAGCGGTTCGGATTCTGTGGAATCCGAACTGCTCCGAACATTGGGGATCCGAGTCCACCCGAACCCTGTTCGGGTGTTCACCGCCTGACTCAGATCCCCGTTCGGGGCCGAACGGTGGCCGCCTGATGTCGGATTCTCACTAGAGAATCCGACATCAGGGCTCCTATTGTGTAGGGCAGAGCACTGTGATAGCGCTCTGCCCTACACAGACACAAACACACAGCCGCCAGCGGCAGCTGTGTGTTTGTTACAGCAGCCAATGAGAGTCACACAGACTCTCATTGGCTGCTGCACGGAGGGAGCCGGCTGGAGCTCACACATGAGCTCCGTCTTCCGGCTCCCTCCTCAGCGTGTGACAGCAGAGCGGACGGCGCAGGAGCGGGGATTCAGGTAAGTTTTGTTTTTTTTTTGTTTTTTATTTATGCAAGGGCAGGGGGCGCTACTGGGGGGGGTCTGCTACTGGGGGTTCTGCTACTGGGGGTGTGGGGGGGCCATACTACTGGGGAGTCTGCACTACTGGGGGGGGTCTGCTACTGGGGGGGCTATACTACTGGGGGGGCCATACTACTGAGGGGCCTGCTACTGGCGGGGGCTATACTACTGGGGGGGGGCTGCTACTGGGGGGGGCATACTACTGAGGGGCCTGCTACTGGGGGGGCATACTACTGGGGGGGCTTACTACTACTGGGGGGTCCTGCTACTGGGGCAGCCTACAGGGGGGGCATACTACAGGGGGGGCCCATACTACAGGGGGGGCTACTACTGGGGCAGCCTACTACTGGGGGGGCCTGCTACTGGGGCAGCCTACTACTGGGGGGGCCATACTACAGGGGGGGCCTACTACTGGGTGGCATGCTAATGGGGGGCATACTACTGGGGGGGCCTGCTAATGGGGGGCATACTACTGGGGGGGCCTGCTAATAGGGGGCATACTACTGGGTGGCATGCTAATGGGGGGCATACTACTGGGGGGGCCTGCTAATGGGGGGCATACTACTGGGGGGTATTCTACTGGGGGCACTGCATAGTGGACCCTACTACTAAGGGGACTGCATAGGGGGCACCACTGCTGGGGGCATTGTGTAAGGGACACCGCTACTGTGGGCATTGTGTAAAAGGGGCACTACTGTGGGCATTGTGTAAAAGGGTCACTACTGTGGGCATTGTGTAAAAGGGGCACTACTGTGTGTCGTAACATAAATAAGAGACACTACTTTATGGTGTAATGTGAATTAGGGGCACTATGTGTGGTGTAATGGGAATAAGATTGTGCACTGTGACTCCTAGGGCCGTAGCCCACTTTGTAAACAAGTACTGTGATTCTGCTGGCCGTACCCCACTGGGTGGGTGCACTACTTTTCATTTCTGCCACTGCTGTGTGGCAATGTGTCATAGATGTGCTTTATACTGCCTGACTGTCTGTGTCGTTGTGCTGCTGCTTTGTCGCTTAGTAACCAGTCAGCTCACTGCAACCTTTGGCCAATAATGTTGAAAACAATATTATAAGCTGTGATATGGTCTAAATTGACTGGAAATTAATGTTATTGAGGTTAATAATACTCTAGGAAGAAAAAAAAGACCAATTTATGTGATTTTAGCTTTTTTTTGTCAATTTTTGTAAAAAAATCCAAATCCAAATCCAAATACAAAGCCAGTCACCGCAGTTTGGCAAATCCAAATCCAAAGCCGGACGACGAATTAGAACCAAATCCAAATCCGGCAAAAATGGTCCGGCGCACATCCCTAGTTACCACCCACAAAGGGCACTATCTGTCACTCAAAGTAGTGGCCAGTCTGTGTGCAATGAACGCTCCATTCCCGATCGCTAAGACTGGCTTGCGCACGCACATTGCGAACCATATGCATGCGCAGATGTGCGATTATTGGCAACAGCGAGCGGCCGCTGCTTAGCGATCTGGTCTGAATGAGCTCCTATGTTTCCGTTACAGCTCAGGAACCAAGAGAACCTTAATCTGGCACTATAATTTTTTTATTTTATTTTATTTTTTTAAAAGTAAGCAGGAGAAAAAATAAGAAAATCCAACACTGTTTATACATTTGCAAGACAAACGTATTTGATTCATACAGGGCTAGACGTGAAATAAAATTTAGTCCTGGTCACATAAATATGCATGTACAATGCAAAAAAGTTATTTTGGCTAAGATAATAATGTCACAGACAGCTCTATGATTCACAGGTTAGTTATTTCTATATATCTGTCCCTGAATCACTACAGTAGTAAAAGGAACTGCAGAGTGTACAGCGCCTGGAGCACGATTATTTTAATAAAATAATTTTAGGAAGAATTTGGGAGCCGCAACCTCTGGTAATTTCAGGATCCCAGTCACTCTGGTAAATGCCAGAAGTTCTAGATTGTTAGTCCAATCTTAGATTCAGGTTTAAGGAGTATTGTTATATTCTTATTGAATTATCTATATCAAATCACGTGTCAACATTGATAGCAAAAGTCCTACTTTATTTATTCCTCCTTTTCAAGACTGATGTTATTGAAAGTTGGGAAAAGCGATTTCTTTTATACATTTTTCAATGTGCATTGATACTTCAAGGGTCAACTCATTTAGAAAGCTTTTCAAGCCAACAAAACAGGCTATAATGGACAAAAAGAGCGTTTCTTTTGTGAAGAACTTTAATTTCATCAGGGGTTAATCTGTTGTCAGAGAGGTTAAAGTTTACTAATTGAGTATTTTCTGTTTCTCTTTTTAGTAGCAGCGTTTATTTTCCCTTTGTCTTATTTTTTTGGGCTGTGAAAGATTTTTAGCTTAAATTGACTATTTTGTGCTTTATACTTTTATACAAAATTTGTGTGACTGTATAGTAGGAAATAGTTGATTTCAGGAATTATATAATGCAACAGACATGTTAGAAATGCAATTTAGCGCAGCACTGCTGGACACTTTGGACCACATGTAATAGTATGCAATTTGTGGGAGTCAGCAAATAACGGCAAGATAGCCATTTGATTTAAAGCACACTAATTGCCGCTTTAAATCTAGTGACTATCTCGCTGGAAAGGGTGAAAATAAAATAATGATTAAAACCTGATGAAATGGTATAAGGTAAAACATAAGTTTTCTAGCTAAAGAATAACAATAACAATTTAATTGAATAATTACTGTATTTAAATTAATAATACTAATACTAATAATAATAATAATAATAATAATAATAATAATAATAATAAATAATATTATTCAATGTGTTTAATGCAATTAATATGGCACTGATGTTGCACTTCCAGGTCATAGGATCCATATTTAGAAGCCCCAATAGCAGGTAGTTCAGGCAGGCCTGAGGAAGTAATCGAAACACATTGGCGGTGTTTGTTGGACTTCCATACATTTACTGGCACTAGATGACATACGTAAAGAAAGGAGTATGGAAGGAGTCTAGAAACCTCCCATATGAAGCTCACTTCTAGCACCTTAGAGGTGCCAAACACTGTATGGTTCCACTCTACATGTCATCCAAAAAGGCTGCATCTTTTCATCATTTATCATCTAATTTATTTTGCATTATGGCCACATATACTGCCTAATTATGGGTACCATTACATTTTAATAAAATTGTATCTAGCTTTACATACTGCTCCTGTATACACACCTATAGAATTGTCGGTCCAACCACCCGATATATGTATAGGTGTGAACCCAGCTTAAACATGTGTCCTCTGTATTGTTTTTTAAGTATTGTCATGTTATGTTTTATGTTCCACACCTATCAAATAAAACATTCAACTGCATTTATTACTGTATTAGGTCCCCCAACGCTGCCTTGGCGCGCACTCTCTCTCTCTCTCCCCGTCTCTCGCTCTCCTCCTTCTGTCCTTCTCTCTCTTTCTCTCTCTCTCATCAGCATTTCCCCTCATTTTCTCCTTCTCTCTTTACCCTTCTTACCCAATTATTTTTTCTCTTCCCGCTCTCTCATCCACATTAATCTCTCTTCTTCCTCCACTGTCTATTTCTATTTCTCCCTCTTTCTCCTTTTCCTCTCCCTTGTTACTCTGCCATTCTCTTGTCTCATCTCTCTCTTCACTCCTCCATGCTCTCTTTCTCCCTCTTCTGCCCTCTGTGTCTGCGTATATGTTTCTCTTCTGCCCCTCCGGTGCACACTCTGTATACCCCCAGGTGCGCTCACCCAAAAAAGAGGGAGTGGTCTAAATAAAGGGGGCATGTTCTCATGGGGGATCCTAATAACATCACTCCAGGGCCAACCCAGCATTACCAGAGATGCTGGGCTGCCCCCGGAGACTGAGCAGTCTGCACTGTCAGATCTTCTTCTATGACAGGAGCCAGGTGCTGCAGGGGAATGTCACACTGCAGCTCCCGGCTCCTGTCACTGCAAAGAAGCCGGCATTTTGGTGTCATCCCTTCCGAGGGTGAAAACGTGGTGTGGCCAGCAGCCCCTGCATGCCCCTCATGACTTCACTGGGTAGTGGGCCAGATTCAGAGTTGTACGCTACGCCAATGTTTTCATAGCTGAACAATGTTTTGTTCATGCACATGTGCAAAACACCAAGGAAAGTCTCACTCTGTATGCGTGAGCTGTAGTTTGAAATGGCATTTGCAATGCCTCTGTGTCCGCAAGGTCCTGAGCAAACCACTGCAATCCATGGGTGTTTCTGAATGGAGTCAGGGAGATGGCTGAAAGTGTTCACAAAATAAATCGGTCCATGGTTGTGTTATGGGAGTTCCAGGGTCTGCAAATGCGGCTGCGTTTGAAAACTCAGGACCACAGTATCCGAGGCCAGTTTTAGAGAGAAAGTTGATCTACAATCTGTGCAGCCCAGGACCTACTCAAGGAGTTAGTGTGAGGCCGATAATGCATCGATGATGGTGTGTTTTAATCCACGGAGATATGGGAAGTGGGTGAAGCAACATTTGCTCAATCCATCACACACTATTTCAGGCAGGGAGCCTGCTGGCAGACATTGGCATATTTTTGCACATAAATTGCAAGCATGATCACAGCTGCAAATGCAATAGTGTACAACTCTGAATCAGTGTATGGGGACCAGGGGATGTAGCCGGCATCCTGGCGCACATAATGTCGGTGATTAGAATCCTAGCTCCGGATTCCCAACAGGAGTCAGAATCTCGGTGGCTGCACTCCCAATGGCGAGTATAAGGGTTAGAGTAAGATTTGGGGGTTAGGATTAGGCACTAGGGGAGGCATGCGTTGGGATTTCCACCATTGGAATTCTGGCGCTGGGATTTTGACCACCGGCATTGTGTGCGCCGGGATTGCGTACCCTACCCGGGACCAGAACCTATTGAGGCTGCTGGTCTCAACCTATTTGTACAGTAGCGGAAGCCAAAATGTGCAGCACAAATAAACAGGGTGAATTTAAGGTTATGCAAATAGTCCCACTCAATAGCAGTCAATATACTGGGCCAGAGTGTATTAGGTGTTAAATGTTTTGGTGGCAGTCAGTCCACACGTGTTAAAGCTTAACCAGGTCTTAGGTTTATTGAACCTGGTAGAACAACAAGTAGCATAAGACTCAGGGATGTAACAGGTATACAAGTAGTAGTATTGATGCAGAGAGTTAGGGTATTGCTGGGTGTTGTAGTGTTCCAGGAGTCAGAGTTGTAAAACACCAGTGTATAGTAGCACTATGCCCCTCTAATGTTTCGGTGGTGATATAGTGTACCCTGTGGGCTCTGCAGGGTTGGTGTACATACCTCCCAACTGTCCCGCATCCAGCGGGACAGTTCAGTTTCTCTGGGACTGTCCCGCTTTCCCAAACGCGGACCGCAGTGTTGCACGGTGGGGGGAAGTTGGGGGAAGCACAAACTGCTGCTCTGCATAGCATGCGCACGGCATCTGTTCACTCATGTAGAGAGAGCCTGGGGGCTGCCCAGCATCTCAGAGAGTGCTTGGCACACCCCCATAATGCCGAAAACGGGGGAAGCCGTGAGGCTCCACCCCATTTTCCATAGACTCCACCCATTTTCCCAAAGCCATGCCCCCTTTTCAGATGAACGCGCCTCCGGTGCGCCAACTGTCCCTCCCCAGGATGGCTGAATGTTGGGAGGTAGGGGTGCATCTGCGGCAGTCTCACAGGTGCATCCATGCACTAGGAACACCAGGAAGAAAAGATGTGCAAACAAGGCGCGCATGTGCAGCAGCCTATGTCAGAGATCAGGCCTCCTGCTGAGCTCCAGCAAGTCCTATAGACGCTGGCTCAGTTACCTGTTGCACTGAAGATGGCAGTAGCGCAGGAGCGCTCCTCATACAACAGTATTTACATTGGGGGAAATACATTGGTAAAGTGCTTGGCCATCTACATTTGTCCTAGAGTTTTTATAAAATGTATTTTAAAATTCCATAGTATTTCACCTTACTGTATAAAGATGCTGAGTCAGAGAGCATTTGGAGTGAAAGAGAGGCTGGTGATCTGTAATTTATTGGCTGTTCTAGTTGTATTGTCAGGGATGGGTGCTACTGTACAGTACTATTGTATTGCCAGGGATGGGTGCTACTGTACAGTACTATTGTATTGCCAGGGATGGGTGCTACTGTACAGTACTATTGCACTGACAGGGATGGGTGATACTGTACAGCACTATTGGATTGTCAGGGCCGAGTGCTACGGTACAGGACTATTGTATTGTCAGGGATGGGTGCTACTGTAAAGGACTATTGTATTGTCAGGGATGGGTGCTACTGTACAGGACTATTGTATTGTCAGGGATTGGTGCTACTGTACAGTACTATTGTATTGTCAGGAATTGGTGCTACTGTACAGTACTATTGTATTGTTAGGTTACGGTTGCAACTGTACAGTAGGTCCCTTCATAATCCAAATAGGAACTGTAATGTTTAGCTAAAGCTGATCAGACACATTATTTAATTCCATTTTATCATTTAAGTTCTTAATATCAACTACCTGAACCTAAAGCTAGTTGCAGGTTAGTTACAACCTATATGCTGGGCTCTGTTCCTGTTGTTGACTGTTTGCTAACATGTATCTCTGTTTCTGTTACTGGCAGCTCCTTAACGCATTTCGCCATGCAAAGTTTTGGCCACAAGTTGATGAAGTAAGATTCTTTTGTCCAGGACTCAAGGACTCAAAACTTGATTGTCTTATTAGACCTTAAATCAAGCCAAGCAGAGGCACATCTAATATTGTAGGATGTTGTATAAGAGCCTTACTGATGTATTAGCACATACAGAGGCCTATTCATGATGTTAATAATCGGGGTCCAAATGGACGCTGATAATTAACATTCTAAGTCGACACAAGCGCCAAAGCAATTCACCAAGGGCATGGGCCTCCCTACAAAGTGTTCTTGTCGAAACTGCCACATTAGTAGCCATTTGGAACTCATGTGCATTGGTATGCATGGTATGCATTTTGTTTGTGCGGGGGTGTCCAATCACTTTTGTCTACATAGTGTAGCTAGAAGTTGATCAGTTGCTATAGGCAACTTATCCACTAGTCCACTTCTCCATGCTTTAAAAGATTTGATATGTTTCCCCCATAGGGTAGAGAGGGTTCTTCTTGTAAGATCTGGCAATCTAGTGGAATAGGGAAGCGAGAGACAATAGGGACAGATGATGAAGCCATGACTATGGAGGGAGAGAGAAGAGGAGAGATGAATAGTAGGGGTTCCAAGAAGTGATTAATAGGCAATCAAAAAGAAGTGAGTTTTGAGGAGGACTTTTACAGATGGCAGAAAAGTATGGTAGGAGAAGGTAAGGAGTTCCAGAGATGGAGACAACAAGGTAGAACAGAGAAGGTAATAAGCATGGTCAAGAATCAAAAGTCAAAGAAAGAGCATAGAGGTCTTGTGGAGGAAAATTTTAGGATGAGGGCCAAGATGGAGCAGCATTGTGGAGGGCTTTATATGTGAGGGTGAAAAGCTTGCGTTGGATCAATTAGCAATCAGAAGCCAGTGGTGGGATTTGCAAAGGTGTGCTGCAGATAAATAGAAGGAGGAGAGGAAGATTAATACAAATGTATGTTCATGAGGGATTGGAGAGAGGGGAGACTGACCAGTGAGGAGAAGGTTATAATAGTTGAAGTGGAATATGATGAGTGATGAAAAGGCAGATGTTGTGGAGGACAAGGGATCAGGATTAATTGAAGGACTGGATGTGTGGAGAGGGTAAAGACAATCACATCAAGGCAGTGGGCATAGGGAACTGGGGTGAGTGGTTTTGTCAACAATGATCTAGATATACACTTACATAGGGGGTGATTCAATAAGCCAAGGTAATTTACCACTGGCTAATTGATCATCAGTGGCTATTCAATTAGCCCCACCTAACGGGGATTTCTTTTTGGGTTTCATGAGACCCGTAAAGAAATCCCCCATAAGTGTGCTGTTATTGGGGGATAACAGCCGCTTACTGCCCGAATCTCTGAACTTTTCATGGATTCCAGGTGTTAACACCTGATAACCAGAGTTAATGTACAGTAACCCATTGATTTAATGGGCGTTAACACCAGGACTGTAACTAGGGTGGTGTGACATGTGCCACGGCACAGGGCAGGGGGCGCTGTTTGGGCCTGTCAATTTTTGGTTTATAATCATTCTCACATATAGCTTCCTCTTATTTTATCCCCAGAATCTCCTGGCCGCCCTATCTCCTACCTAGCCAACTCCCCCTCCATCTGGTCACCTACCCAAGAACCTTCAGGCACATCCTCTTTTATTTAATACATAGAGCTATCTGCCCCACAATATTTTTGATGGAAGCCCTGAACACAGCCACCAATTCCCAACCCAGGTTTTACCAGCACACCTCGAGTACCCTTGCCTGTGAGTTCAGCTTCTGGTGCCGAGTACATACACAGATCTCCCTGCTGTTGATATGTGCTGCATATACACTACAGGGCTGGCTAGAGGCACGTTTGACCAATGTGGTCGAACAGGGACACCACCCCATAGAGGGTGCACCCCTCCCAACCATTCCGATTTTCAGCAGGACAGTCAAGTATATCGGGCACTGTCCCGCTGTTCCACCCGCAGGCCGAAGTGTCCCGCTGGTGGTCGGGAGGCTGTGCACCCCCACCACGTTGCTGGAATTGAAGCTGCACGCATCATCCATTCAGTGCAGGGAGAGGGCTGGGGGCAGCCCAGCTACTGAAGGAGTGCTGGGCTCGCCCCCAGCCTGACGGTAAATGGGAGGCATGCCATATGGGCACACCCCAATTACCATCATTTAGGGGGCGTGGTCTATGGTAATTAGGCAATGTCCCCTTTTAGTCCCTCTCTGCACAGAGCTGGCCCTGGGCTCCAGGCTTGTTCACGGCTGTTCTGATGGACAAATCCTGCTGCAGGTGCAGCTTCACCAGCGCTCTCCTACATCTAGAGCTGGTGGGTTATTATAATGCATAATTATTGTGTATCATCACTGCAGCCATTGGATTCACACTGTATTTGGCAGTGACACCTGGATAACAGCGGTATTGTACAATGGGATCGGTACTCCATCATCATATGGGACCAATCATATTTGTCATGGACCTTACCCATGAGGCCATGCCCCTTTTTTTCAGGCACGCGTTCTATGTCCCTATTTAAAAAATAGGGAGGGGGCGCCAATGCGCTTACAGGCCCAGGGCACCAAAAAGTCTAGTTACAGCTCTAGTTAAGACAGGTATCGAGAGTAGGAGGGAGCATAATTGTAGAGCCTTGGGCAATAAAGCCCAAAGCTGTCTCCCTTTTACTCCCCCCGATAATTTATCGGGGCTAATAGAATTCCCCCTATAGTGATGATTGGAAAAGATATATATCAAGGAAGAGTTATTTTTAGCTGATAGGCTGGGAAAATGCTCCAATGAGTATTTGATCAAAGTCAATATGCTCGGTGATAAGGGGGACATGTTTTCATGTATACAAAATGCCAACCAAAACATTTAGCAAAACACTAATCATTCTCAGTATTATCACATAAGGAAAGACATGACACAACAGTTCTTGTAAAAGCTTTTCTTACATTAAGGGCTGAAATCCAGTCTCTTTTGTCAGGCTTTTAACACATCAAGTATTGTCTGTCAGCACAATTTAAATAACTCATGCAGGGAATGGTTATGAAGGACACGCTTTGCATCCTTAAACTAAATCTGACTATAAATTCAAATAGAAAAATGATTCACCAGCCAGTATTAATATCATTTACATTGCAGATATTCTTTTATTCCCCCTTGTGCACACAGTGTAATATTTAAATATTTGTTATTAACGGCAGCAATTACATTAGTTAACAGCTTATCTAATTAATTCTTTGATTTCTCATCATCAGTTACTTATACAGAGCCAATGTTTTCTACAGTACTTTAAGATGGATAAACTGAAAACCAAAAAGTAAAAACATACATTTATGTTATCCCATTTATGAGACCATAATAATGCTGTCTATATGCCTACATACTCTTAAAATTTTGCGCAGTTATCACTAAAATACAAAGTATATGTGATTTTTGCTTTTGTTGTACACTGTAGATTCATTTAGAATTGGACGCATTTCCATCAAAAGCACAGACTTCATACATGTAGTGCTAATAAAAGCACATCTACGCGGTTTTTTTAGTTTCCAATAACTATTCAACTTAAATGCATAATGTGCCCTCAAGAAGATTGAGGTGTAGATGTATCAAGCAGTGAAAAGCGTGGTGAAGTTGCCTATAGTAACCAATCAGCTTTGAGGTAGCATTTATCAAGGATGTTCTATAAAATGATAAGTAGAAGATGATTGGTTGCTATGGGCAACTTCTCCACTGGTCCACTTCTCCACTGCTTGATACATCAGCCTCACAATGGGATTGATTTATTGATATGCTGTATTGGGGTGGTTTCTGGGGGTGATGCAAATAGGGTGGCGGCAGATGTGAAAGTGACTGTTAGGCCACACAGAAGGTCCTTAACCAGGTTGCTATACCGCCTAGGGATAAATGACCGGCGTCCGGCATCCCGATCGAAGGGATGCCGGGCGGCGCGAGCAGACAGCCGCGGGGGGAGGGTTAGGTTTATGCACCCAGGGGGGAATTAGGGTCAGGCACCCCCCGGGAGGGTTAGGGTTAGGCTAGGGGGAGGGAGGGTTAGGGTTAGGCACCACCCTGGGGGACTTAGGTTTAGGCAGTGGGGAAGGGGGGGTTAGGGTTAGGCACTTGGGGGGGAGGTTAGGGTTAGACACCCCTAAGGAGGGTTAGGGTTAGGGGGCTTGGTTAGGTTAGTAAGTACTTACCTTAGGGACGATCGGGATTTCCAGCGCTGTCAGGCTTCCGCTGCCGGGCTCTGTTGTTTTGTCGGGCTGCTCCAGCCGGGAATCGAATCGCCGGTCATGCAGCAGCCGGCTATTCATACCGAATGCGTAGCTACACCTGATGTCGATTAGTATTTTTGTTGCACTGGAGTTGGTATAAAGTTGCAGATAAAGCACAATGCTGTGCGGTGGGATGCATGGTGCAGCTCAATCGTATCCATCCTCTGTCTTTTGCCTCTTTCCCAGGCTAGAGCCTGAGTCACGGCTGCTGCGTGCAATGCCAGCACCAGTATCCAGGGTACCCGTGCATTGTACTATGTTACATTAGCGATGCGACGAAGACACATTTTTGGCACAGAATTGTGTAGCATGACACATGGGGCGGCTTAGCTGCATGATTTATGTCCCACCAAATGGGCCTTTTTAGCATGATTTGTGAATAGGTTAGTGTGGAGATATCTATAGGTGCAAAAGAACCATCTAAATTCAGAGCATTCCCTGCACACACACCTCTACATAACCCGGATTTACATGGTTCACACTTTTTAAGGACCTTTTAATTTTTTTATGTCTCCAAATACCAATTGTTTTTTATGTCCTTTACGCTGGGTTCTCTTCCCTATCATTGTATTGCTAACAAAAGTCACTCAGTCATTGACTAGTATGAGTATGTATGAGATGAATTGGGTACGGGATGCCAGCACTCGGGATCCCGGCGATCAGAATCCCAATGCTTGCATCGTGACAGGATTAGGATACCGACACCTGTCGGTAAGTATCTTAACCCAACCACTTACCCTCCCTCCATGCACCCGAAACCTAACCTCCCCCCCTAGTGCCTAAACCTTACCCTACCCCCCTAGAGTCTTAACTTAACACTCCCCCAAGTGCCTATCCCTAACCCTAAATTGGATTTAATCCTTTTTGCTTAGCACAAAATTAGTACATTTGTACAGTACTGTACATGCACACAGAAAAGTGTAAGCCCACGTCTGTATGCAGATACTGGCACCTACTTACGCGTGGAGAGGGGGAAAGAGGAGGTCATGTGCACGTAATTGCAACTGGGCACTGTCTGTATCTGTGTCACTAGTTGGTCCCTGAGCGGATGCACTCACTAGCTTCTCCTGATTCACCAGTGAAGCTACAGTAATAGTGCTTTCTTCATTAAACATTTCTTTATTATACAATTTTGTGGAAGTATTTTAGAAGAACATACAGTAAGTGTTTTCTACTTTCCTTTCTACACAAAAAGGGGGATTATACCTGTATTATAGAGGTTTTAGTTTAACTGAAACCTAAATCCGAATGTAGTTTTTCATGTGCTTACGACCTGTTTGGTGTACAGTAAGTGCATCTAGTGTACGGCTAAGGTATCCCTGGCACAAACTGTACTGGTGCAGAGTTTGAGGCACCTTGAGATGCGTTCAACACAATATATGGATATAAATACAATATTTTATATGATTAAGATGTTGGTTTCTTTTTAACGCATAAGCATCCAACTCAGCATCAGATCCTATGTGTTTGTATGCAAGAGTGTGCTCCTTATGCTATAAGTGTACATGCACAAGTGAGCTACAGGTCTGTTTTTACACAAGAGCACTATACCGATGCAAAGGAAGCATGGTCACACTTTACGGGTGTATGGCCATTCCTATGGTATGTCTATCGCCACTGCCTTCCCACACAACATACATCATTAAGTGCTACATACATCTCAACTGTGCCCAACAGAAGTCATTTTATTCAGGACATTCCCTGTAATTCCACTCCTGTACCTGTATTCACCTATGACAGACAACATATGGAACAACTCATACTTGCTGACATTCTGGCTGCCCACACCAGGAGGGAGCAGCTAGGTCAGCTTAGCAGGGGGGCGGGGGCGGCATAGAGGGGCACGGCCGGGCACATTACACTGCATTTAGAGGTGGAGCTGTGGGGTGGCCATGAGATCGCAGAATTTTGACCCCCATCCCTGCTACACAATGCCGAGATTTCCGGCATTGTGAAGCAGGGGGGGTCATGATGATGTGATTCAGGGGGCTGAATTGTAGGGGGGCCCGGAGATACATGATGAAGCTGGAGACAACAAAGAATCTCGTTAGCCGGACCATTCATACAGATCCCGGACCTTTGCACATGAACACACTGGTTTATGAGGATTAACATCAAGTGTCCCATTGTACCCCATCTTCTAGAGACACAGGAACTCAGGAATTACCCTAAGCGGGACTGCACAGAGCTACAGAAAAGAATTTAACACCCCGGGAATCCTCCTGTTGAATGGTATGGACGTTTGCTTTGTGACACAGTAAATCACTTTACAATACCTACCTGCAGGTCAGGAAACTTACCCCATAAAAAGCCTAACTGACCCTGGGAATCAATATAGAAGAGTAGAAATAGCCATAATAAAACTATTTAGTGATCTACTTTTTACTCATTTTCTTACACTTTTTAAATTTTCGACCCAAAAATGACATATCTTTTTTGGGGGGAATTAAGATAATTTTGTATTTTTTTTAGCCTAATTAGTCATTAGTCCCCACATTTGTACCCCAAAATATGGCTTTTGCACTTCTTTTCTCCTGCCTTTTGCTGAAACTTTTTCGCCTGTTTTTGCCTATGGAGTTTTCACCTAGGCAAAAACGTCCTGGAATTGAATACGGTGATACTTTGAAAACAGTTGAAAACCGCGCATCGGTGATATGTGTGCGCTATATAAATAGCTGGTAATAAATAAATAGGCTTCATATAGTTGACTGCTTTTGTTAAAGTTGTCAGCCTAATACACTATGGGCCTGATTCAGACCTGGTCGCAAGCGCTGAGCACTCGCAGCCGGGTCGATGGTGGCCCAGAGCGCATGCGCACGACGGAGCCGGCTCCGTCGTGCGCATGCGCGAGACCCGGATAGTGACGGGCAAGCCATCGCTCCGGGTCTCGTACCAAAGGGGGCGTGCTGTCGATGTTGAGTGACAGCACGCCCCCTTTGGTGGGCGGGCCGGGGTTGTGGCTGCCCAAACGGAGGCGTTCCCATGTGAATGCCCCCATCTGGGGCTGGCCCCACTGACGTGATGTCAGTGGGAGAGTTTTCGGCTCTGTTTGAGCCGAAAGCTCTCTGGGGCTTGCGGCAACGAGACCTTACCACAAGGGTCTCGTGGCAAGCTCGATGGTCATGATGGTCTTGACCATCGCGACCATCTTCCTGGCCGCTCGCTATAGCTATGGGTGGTCAACCACAGCTATGCGAGCGGCCAGGAGGCCGTTAAAAAAAAATAGCCCGCCCTGATTCAGAGCGAGCGCTCTGTCAGAGCGTCCGGCTCTGAATCAGGGCCTATATTCCAAAGAGCCTTTGGGTTGCACAGTAGAAAAATATGTGGCAATATATTGAAATTAAATTCATATTGTTTCTATAGTCCTCACCACTGTCTGAAAGTCAAGGGTCAGGTAAGCAGGAGCCTTCAGATACTGTACTTCTCAGAATTAGGGGTCTATGTACTAAGCCTTGGATAGAGATAAAGTGTATGAAGATAAAGTACCAACTAATCAGCTCCTAGCTGTCATTTTTCAAACATAGCCAGAAAAGTGGTTGTTAGGAGGAGCTGATTGGTTGGTTCTTTATCTCCATCCACTTTATCTCTCTAGTACTTAGACCCCTTCGAGAGAGTCAAAACAATCAGTGCTTGAACATATTGACTAGCTAAGGTTTGTGATTTCAAATTTCTTTGCAAAGCATCAATTTTGATAAAAGTGCCAATAAAAACTATGCTACTCCTATTAAAAAAGTTACATATGCTGTCAAATTCAAACTACAAGTTTTGAAAAAGTTCCTAGTAAGTCTTAAAACGGGGATTTGTCGAAAATATATATCTGTCACCTAGAACATCCGTAACAAAATGAAGTGTTCAGACAAGACCTAACATAAAAGTTCAGATAGTACATAATAATTAAATAACTGAGAAGCAATAAGCAAGGCCAGGACAGGCACTAGATTTCCTACGGCTCCCTTTTGAAATACAGAATTTGTTGTTAAACTTCTATGTCAATCCTCAATAAGTCTGTTCTCCGACTCCCTTCATGCCAGTTTGATGAGTGATGGGTACACATTGTGCCAGGAGTGACATTATAAATCATTGTTTACTTTTGCTCCACAATATTTTCCGACTTTTAGACATTCATGGTCTGTCCATTTAGCTCTCCCCAGACTCTACCCACTTTTCTCCTTCAATGCATTGTAAGAACGTTAAGCTGCCAAGTTTAACATATTATGAGAATGTCAGAATATAGTATATACGCAAATGCAGTGTGGTTCCAGTACTTATTTCATTATAAAACATTTGCCACCAAGTACAGTTATTTGTGTCACTTGATTCTCCAGGATAGGTACTCTCCAGCTACAAAATTAAATCTTATGCTGGGCATACACTATACAATTATCTGTCAGATATCTGTCCAATCTGGATGGTTGCAATGAAAACCTGGTAATGTATGGGAGCCAATGACAATCATCCATTTGCTCACAAACACTGAAAAACAGACAAAAATTGCCATTCAGACAAATTTGTTAAATGAATTTAACCAATTTGAACAATAATTTTTGTCCATTTTCCAGTGTTTAAGACCATATGGTCGATTGTCATTGGCTCCCATACATTACCAGGTTTTCATTCCAACCAGCCAGATTGGACAGATATCTGACAGATAATTGTATAGTGTATGCCCAGCATTAGGTGGAAGACATGTCTGTAGTTATATATAGTGTTTACTTTCCCTGCTTCAAAGTTCATTTGTTGTCATTTGGTTGTCACATTTATGCAAATAAACTTAAAAATGGAGTTGCCTCCAAAATGATACATCTGCATTTTAGTAAGAAGAGTAACAATCTTCTCAAATACTTTATGCTTATGCAGAACCCACTACATTCATGTATAAACTCCACACACTCATTTATACCCCTTTTCCACCAAAATTCCGGGTCTGACCCGGAGTTGGAAAGAGTTCCTATCCGGATCAGACCTGGAATTTAGTCGGCGCTGACTCGGGATATTCCCGAGTCGGCGCCGCTCACACCGCAGTCGGGTCTGCATAGACCCGGCTTTCCCAGCGTGAAAGTGGACACTTGGAGATGACGTCATCTCCAAGCGCCACTTAAGCCGGACCAACTGGCCGGCTAGTAGTGCACTCCAGGTCATCGTGACCCGGAGTGCACTGTTCTCACAGCAGGGTTTCATGGGCTATGCCCGTGTTAAACCCTGCTATTTACCTGGGTTGGATTGCCGGGTCACTCGACCCGGCGTTCCAATCCTCTCCCCTTTTACAACAGGGAGCTGCCTGGGTTAGCCCTGCAATAACCCAGGTTTTAGCTCCGGTGTAAAAGGGGTATTAGTGATTCATAGCATCTACAATAGTCTGCAAATTAATTGGGACAAAGCTGTTTTTGTTTTGTTTTTTTGCTGTTTTGTTTTAACTGTGTAGATGCCGTGACATTGCGACAACACTGCAGATGCGAAGAAAAATGACAACTTGCGAAATATTGGAGCTTATTACCCCTTTCTGCTTATTTTATGATAAATAATTAATCACATCAATTATATATTGGGGCTTCTATTACAGTATTTCAAGTGTCACAATTTACCATTTACTTTTCTCTGTTACTGTACATGGGTTGATCTAGCACACAGGTTCTCAAACTCGGTCCTCAGGACTCCAAACAGTGCATGTTTTCCAGGTTTCCTCGCTGAATCAATAGTTATATAATTATCTCCACCTGTAGATCTTGTAATATATGTCAGTGAGTAATGACTACACCTGTGCAGCTGCTGAGTAAAGGTGCCCATACATCTGCGACGGATTGTCGCGATGAAGCAATACGATCGGAAATGCCAGTGTTTCCGACCACCCAGGATCGATGTTCAGCGATCCATCGCAGGATTGCTGAATTTTTACATATTAAATGTCCCCGATTAGACAATCACGATAATTATTTGATCGTGATCGTCAAATCGGGAAAATCCAACATGTTGTATTTCTGTGATCCTGCCGGGTTGCAGCATAATCTCAGAATTGCGGCAATCCGTCGCTGATGTATGGGCACCTTAACCTGCAAAATGTGAACTGTGTGGGGTCCTGAGGACTGAGTTTGAGAACCACTGGTCTAGCACATTCACATGATTTCCTTAAAATGCATTTAAAAGGGATAAAATGTGTCCTATGGACATCACTGACAGAGCCCTTATAGCTGCTCTCTGCAGGCGGGGAGGTAATGTTCTGGCGCTTTGAAGCTACACAAGCACATCAGAATCAGGCATGTCTGCTAATGTGCACATTAACCACTGTTTTCAGCACATATTCATAATCCATCACAAAATAAATCTTGTTTTCTACATTTATGCACATAAATCAGGCACTTTAGGAAACACTTAGGACATCTCATCTGGAATAAATAAAGCATCCTTCCACATTTAATCAATGAGCCATCCCTAAACCAGGTGCATCAGTGCCTAACTACTTATATGACATCACACTAAAGAAAAGAACTGTGCTGCAAACCCAATTTCCCCAAAGATAATACTACATGAGGTTTTATTGTAGGGAATTTGAAAATAGAATTTGTGTACCAGGCAAGTAGGTATGTACACTCATAAAGCACTGAAGTATCCACAGAGCAAGAAATATTGAAAACTAAATGTTGTCCCCAATGCTGCCTGGGGTCTTTTCCACCCTTTCCTCTTCTCTATATTTAGCACTTTACCTACTTGTTTTCTCACCCTCTGACTCCATCTCTCTCTTCCCCCTAAACTGTCTGTCTCTTATCAGCACATGATTTGATTTTATAGATTATCCTTAGTCATACATGCCTACCCTCCCAGTTTTCGCGGGAGGCTCCCGATTTTTCGGGTAACCCCCTGCACCCCCGGAAGGGTAGGCATTTCTCCCGCATTCTGCCCACTTCCTAGTGAAGTGGGCAGAATTAGGAGAATACCCGTGGCAATCGCGGGTCTCCGTGAAGGGGGCGGGGCTTAAGCTGTGATTCTGCATGAATCACAGCATTTGGCCCCGCCCCCTATGTAAATTGTGCCCAATCGCGGCAATTTTACCACGAGGGGGCGGGGCTTAATGACGCGAATCATCAAGCCCCGCCCCAGTCGGCCCCCTGCTGCATCTCTTACCCGGGCTTCTCCCGGGAAGAGAATGTTAAAGGTAGGCAACCCTGTCCTTAGTATTGCCTGTTTTGTCTTTACTATTGTACTTTTTGGAAGATCCTCAGTTATTCTCCTCTACAGAGTGATTTTTTCTTTCTGTATGTGGCCTGTGCATCCCTGTGTGCCTATTTCCTTTCTTATTTATACAATTTGGTTGTGGAAAATGTGAATATGTCCCAACATGACCTCTCTGCCCTATGGTTACAGGACTTTTTTGGGCTGCATCCACTCTGTGGAATACCCTCCCACGTACATTAAGACTCTCCTCTAGTCTCCAAACCTTCAAGCGTTCCCTGAAAACTCACCTCTTCAGACAAGCTTATCAGATTCCAGAACAAAGCACATAAACTTCACAAGCTTCCCTAACTAATTACATCCCCTCTTAGGGGCATATTCAATTGGACACGTATTTTTGTTTTTACTTTGCGTCGGGTATTTTTATTTTTTTCGCATTACAAAAACTCGCGCAATCCAAATGGTTTTTTTTACGAGCGATTATAGAAGAGTTTTAGTCTGCGTAAAAAACATACACACGCATGCTTTAACGAGCACTTTCCTACTAGAAAGTATAGAGGCCTAGCTATCCAATTGGCCTCGTGACGGAATTCGTGCTCGTATTTTGTTGTAAAGTTGATTTTTTCACGCATGTCACGGAGGTGCGTGGTTTTACCTGGCCAATGTAAAAAAACACCAACCCGCACAAAATCAAGTGTTAGATTCCAAACCTCCCCTCCTTTTCTGTATAAAATCCAAATGGGACATTCAAAACTGGTTTATTCCCATTTGTACCTGTAAATTTGCAGTAGCATTCTGGTTTTACCAGCAGATTTCAGTGTTTGAACCTGTGATGGCTGCATTTGGAGGAGTTTTATGGTTGTGCCTGATTGATGAGGTTATGGATGAAGGTGAAAATGAAGACACTGCTCCAGTGGCTCCAAATGTTGCTGCTGGGATACCTTCAGTAGGTGATGTGGTAGCAATCCCATGTCCACGTATATATCGTAATCGGCATTTGCTGTCAGCCATCTCAGAGTCGGAGGTAATTAGATTGTATAGACTGTCGACTGCAGCAAATTTTGAATTGTATGATGTATTAATGCCTGACCTTGAACCTAGGGCACACACCAATAATGCTATCCCTGGTTTATCCAAATTATTGGCAGCCCTACATTTTTTTTCATCGGGAACCTTTCAACACACACTTTCTGTGATAGATGGTTTTTCACAGGCTTCTTTTTCACGGATTTTAGCCCAGGTTTTAAAGGCTTTCCGTAAAACAAACCCCAATTTTGTCAAGTGGCTTGCTGAAAGTGAATGGAGGGAGATTAAGCATAATTTTTATCAAATTGCCGGCATTCCAAATGTCATGGGGGCAATTGATTGCACTCATGTTGCCCTGACATCGCCACAGAGTAGTGAGGAGTGTTTTCGCAATTGTAAACATTTTCACTCCATCAATATCCAGATGTTCTGTGATTCACATCTTAAAATCCGCTACATTTTAGTCAGCTACCCAGGATCATCACACGACTCCTTTAATCTCCAATAGTTGTTTGTATCCTTATTTATGGAGGACAGACGTGAACCAGGATGGCTTGTTGGTGAGTACACTAACGTTTTTATGTGTAATGACAACTATCTACCCTAACATTGTTTGTACTGCACCCACCACTGTATTGTGGAAGCAGGTGACCAAAATGTACGCCTATGGCTTACTGACTGTCTAAACCCATCTGAGGATAATGTAAGGTGTATAAATTTAAATGTTTCTCATTAGCCGTAAGATGGTATCCCAACGACCGGCATACCAAGCCAAGGTAAGCTGGACACAGTGAGTGGGCACTTGCATCGGCTTATGGTTAGGTTAGGGTTGGCCGGGTGGGGGGCTTTGGGTTAGGCCCCACCCTGGGAGGGGTAGGGTGAGGCTAGGGGAAGGTGGTTTTAGGGTTATTCTCCCCAAGGGCTTGGTTATGGTTAGGCTCCCTGCTCCCCTGGGTAGATTATGGTGGGTGGAGGGGTAGTGATGTCTAGAGTACCATTTGTAATTTAAATTTAAATCAACACATACACGTTTGATTGTGTTTAATTTAAAAATTAGGTGACCCCATGATCTTACAAAGAGGGTATGCAACAGTATCTCCGATGCCCGCTGTGATCCCTCCATGCCTGCTGGCATCCGGCTACTCATTTCATTTGTTTTGGGGAGGCCAAGCTGTCAAATGTTCCAATACCCAGATTGTGATTCCTTGCCGATATTGGGCCGTCCACATAACGTCATCTCCAGATCGTGTTAGCCGCTGTTGGCTCTGTCTACATTACCCTTTTTCAGCTGTTGGGAGTGTTTTTCCCTTTCCCTCCACCGGCAAAGTGGTTTGCTGGGAATCGGTATGGAATACCCCGTCCAAAATGTCCGCCGGATCAAATACCAACAGCACTAGGCCGCCAGAGGAGAATATCCAGACACTGGCTAAAAAGGTAAGTAACCCGAATATCCACCCCCCTAACCCTCCCTTCCCCTACCCTAAACCTAACCCTCTCAAGGGTGTGCCGAACCATTTGTCCCCCTGTGAGGCGTAACACCTAAGCCTCCCACCCCCGCATCTGGCCGCAGCCGGCTTACCTTCATTTGTTATGACGGCTGTCGGCCTCCTGCCATAGGCCTAATGAGAGGCATTGTGATTTTGACGGCTTTCATTATTACCTTGCTGGGATAGTCGGGAAGCTGGCATAAGGGATTTGGTCACTCGCCTTCACAACTGCTTCCCGTTTGCTGAGGTGCCTGTCTCTGGACTGTGCATGCGCAGCATACACAAGTGCACTCTGTCCACATCACAGGGAGGGTCTCCTTTAGGAGGCCATTTACCTGCATGTGCAGGCCAATACATCCATCCGCTATGTTAGCATTTTGTCTTACAATCCTGGCCAGTACTTACATGCCCTGATTGGGTTCCCAAAATGAGCAAAATTAAAATGTTCCCCTTATCCACTTATGGGTGGAGGTTAGGGTTAGGCCCTAGGGTGTGAGTTTAGGTTTAGCCACCCTAAAGGAAGATTATTGATATGGGTGTATAGGGTTAGGTTTAGCTCATTCTACTTACCTTGTATGCTCTTGTCATGCTGTTCTTTTTGCTTGTTGATTTTATAGACCGTCAAAAAACACATACACATACCGTTTGTATTTGTGTTTAAATAAAAGAGTTAATTTACTATTGTTTTAACAGGTGATGCTGGTTATGCTTGCCGACCATGGTTGCTTACACCACTTTTCTAATCCTCTAACTCCTGCTGAGAAAAGGTTTCAGTGTGCCCATAAAAGTACAAGGGGAGTTATTGAACGGACATTTGTCCTACTTAAGAGATGGTGGTGTCTTACTATATTCACCTTCCAAAGTGTGTGAGATTGTAAATGCATGCTGCATTTTACGTAACATATGTATATTAAAAAATTTGACACTTGACGGATATTAATTTGGATGAATATCTTGCTTTGCCAGTACATGATCACATTGCATCTGGGGACAATGTCAGATGTGAAGTCATTCAGAACTGCTTTTCATGTGAGTATACATGTTTATTGTGTTTAATGTTTTCTTTTTCGGTCAAGCTAAATTTAAATTTTAAAATAAAAAAAATTGACTAACTTTGAATTTCAGTTTAGTGTGTTAATTTGGTGCATTATTGAAACACCCTCCTAGGCTGTGTTGCTTATTTGTTATTTTTAATAAACTTTTGGTAGCAACTCACGTTTGGAGTTTATATGCCTGAAATGTTTAACATACCACTGTTTGCTTTTGTTTTTCAATATACACATTCATGGATTATTGGAGCTCATTATCAATTTCAACAATATTTTTTTCTTCAATTTCCCAAACATTTGAAAAATTAACAATACAATGCCCTAAAATTTGGGATTTCTGTTAAGACTAGGCCTGTTAGGACAGTTGTCATTCTCAATGCAGATGTTTACCTTTCCATTTATGGGTCCCATTGATCCAAAAATTAGAATCTTGGCAAAAACTACAACCAACACATTTTAAGTGCAAACCCAAACTACTAATATCACACACACATGTATCATTGAATGGCCACAGCATAAATCTCCCATCCCTACTTTCACACCTCCGTTAGCGCTGATATGAGCCTAACCCATAGTTTGTTAGGGTGGAAGTAATTCCACCAAAGTAAACAATATGTCTAATGCAATGTCCCCCACAGGTAATGTCATATGAAGAATGGGTAAGCTGCTGTAGGCTCTGCTCTACACCGTGTACTATTAGCCGCCATAGGAGTCGGTTGTAACCCTGCCCCTCTATGGTGGATGTGCATATGCTCTACACCACACTGCACATGCACATCACCTCCAGTAGTGTCCATCCACTCTCCTGAGACATGGCAATTGCAGACACCTTTTGTAGGGGCAGACCCTGCATGCCCCAGCTGTATATTGTTAAATTGGGAAATTAAATTGGCCCATTACTGGCATGCCATGTTTTTGAGAACTAAGGTTTCATGTGGCTCTGTGACTTACCTGCAGTGGACTAATGTTATGTGTTAAAAATCTCGTTACTGCCATTATCTAAACCCAAAAATTACCACCGCCCCATTCACTTAGGAAGCAAATCCATTTGTCATGGCTGAACTGCCAGGAGTTTGATGGTTATGTTTCGGGACTGACGTGTACAATTTTGTATTCTCCCCATGCCTGTGAGGGCTAGGATCATGTTTGGGGTAGGGGGGTGGTAAGGCTTAGGCACCCTTAAGGGCTGGTTAGGGTGTGTTGAGGTCTAGGGCTAGCCCATTTAACTGCCCTTGTGGTCTCATCACAAATCTGAATTTTGGGGTAATTGATTTTGTGGCACAAGGCACATCCAACAGTAATTTATACCCTAAACAATAAACCGTTGGTTTGTTTTGCGTGTGCTTTTGAAATGTTAACATAATTTTTTTACTTTACAAACCCATAAAAATTTTACAAAAATTAAAAAACACTAAAAAATACAGCAACTCTTGGCAAAATATGTTAATTAGACATGTTAACATACCTCGTGAAGGACCATCCTTCAAAAGGTGCCTTGCAGTAGCATCAGTGTCTATAGCAGGGGTGGGGAACCTTTTTTTCGTCCAAAGGCCATTTTAATATATATAACATTATTCGAGGGCCGGTGCAGGCCACGCCCCCTCCATGTGATGTCACATGGGGGCGGGACCACAATCGCCGGTGATTACAGCAATGCCCGAAGCATCCTGAGGATGCTCCGGGGAGCTGTAAGGGCAGCAGTGTGACCATTTGATGCATCCTAAGGACGCTCCAGACGGCACTGCTGCATAGATTCTGGCTGCAAGTTGCCAATCTAGGCACCCTGCTAGCCAGATGAGGCTAGCAGACAAAAGCTCAGAGGGCCTCACCAAATGATTTCGGGGGCCTTATAAGGCCCCCGGGCCTGAGGTTCCCCACCCCTGGTCTATAGTGTCCCTATATTTTGGTCCTAATTTGAAAAGTTACATTTGTAAACATTTTGCCATGTCTTGAAAAACAAGCATAGGTATCTCAACACTCCTAAATTTGGCATGCTTGCAATATCATTAATCCTTATGTTTTTTTTATTTTAGAATGAAAATCAATATCTCTACGACCTTGGCCAATCTTTTTAAGGTGAATGGAATAAACTACTTAAAGTGGTGTTTGACAAACCAGATAATCTTTTCCCTTCCAAAACCACATCTACAGTTGGAGGTCGAAATATATTTGTTGGAATTGAATTTTGGAATCCAAAATCAATTTACTAATGACTAGCCTAGAATCTGCCATGTAAGAATGAACCGACTATGGACTGCCATTACATGTACACTTCTTTTGTTTGTTTGGGTCTGCTTCAGCTGCCATTCTCATATTCCTTATATGCAACGTCTGTGAGTCAACTACTCCCAATGCCAGTATTTTTGTAAAATCATGTTTATTTATCAATAGAAGCATGAGGAACAATAAAAAGGAACTCTACTTTTGTTATTTCTGATCAAAATGTGGCCCTTTATTTTGTATAATAACACTTTGTGAAACACATTGCCTAATGTAATAAGATAGGGTTCACTATCTCTGTAATTACTCACATTATTATGTTTTCTGTAAAAGTTTGACATTAGGGTTTCCAACACACTAAGTAATTTTTTTCATACTTTTGGAACATGCCTCTTACACCCCTTAATTTTTTTCTGGCTAAAATGTTAAAAACACAAACAGGCACGTCAGCAGACACTACAAAAGGAGGCAAACATTAGTTTGTTTACAACACAGTCAAAACAACAAGGTTTTTTTTTTTGGAGATGATTAATTGCCCATCCTTTGGTCGGTAAATTTGCTTAACAAAAATCTAAAATTAAACTTTTTTTAAAGTTTTTTAAGTAATTTTAAACACAACAATACAATACAATGCCAAGTACCTAATATTTCCAGAGATTACCCTTGTAGACTGTGTTATGTCAGCTGATTGGTTTGGGAATTAGGCTCTTTACCAACAAGGTTCTTACAAATTTGAAGCAGTTTCATCCAATATTTGGATGTTATTATCATGAAATCAATGTCAAACTTGAAAGACCATTGACAGATTTTGCACTGATAGCATGCCAAAATACTTTTCATTCCAACTGTGGATTATTATTCGTTTTTTAAGGTAGGGAATGTGGGTGGATGTATTGATGTGTTGTGTTTTCAACACAGATTATGCATAGGGAATGGAGTTTGAAGTCTGTGCCATGGTTTGTCAATTAATCAGTATTAACTACTGGAAGTAAACAAGAGTATGGTGTTAGGGCCATAAAAAAATGAAAAAACATTTATTGCTTTGTAAACAAAACAAACTTAAAGAATATTAATGTACAGTCACCTGAAGCGGGAACATTAGAAAATTACTATTGCTTTAGGCAAATGTACTACATAACTACTTATGTAAAGAAAGAATTTGGAAAAATATTTAAAAATGCAAATGTCTATTTGATAAAACCTATATTTAACCACACTAAAAAAAAAAGTTTGAAAAACTAAAAAACATCATTGTAAAATAAACCCAAAAAAGGAAGGCAGAGTCACAGCACACACAAGAAATGCACCTTAATGCTAACACATTCAGGCAGAAAGACGCACACACAGACATACACACACACACTACAAGGAATGTTTTCAAAATACACACCCAGATAGGGCACCATAATCAAGGTTAGAATAGCTGGAAGATTGTGTCAATGTGTGGCATTTTTCTGATATTTAAACAGTACTTTTCTACTTTTATATTACATTACATATGCAGACTTACTTGGCTTGTAATATATTATTCCAAACACCAAAACAACATCAACGCCTGCGCCGCTGTATGTCCGTGGGCTCATTTTCCTCATGTTGTAATTCATGACTCCCCAAGGTACCAGATTCTTGGCTGCTTCCCAGGGTAAACGAGAGGTCAACCGGATCACTTCGTACAATTCAGCTGGCTTCCGGGAAAGGAGGTTCCATCCTACCAGCTGGTGTAGTAGTTAGTGGGACATTTATTCGGCCCAGTTGTAATTTTACCAGCAACTCCAAGTTTGTGGCTATTAGTGTTGAATTTGCTGAAGACTGCTGGAAACTTGAAGCCATCTGAGCTTGGCTGTTTGCTTGAGATTCAATGCTGTTAAAAAACTTCAACATGCAGTCTATGATCACATCTTGCTTTCTAGAGTTATACTCCATTTTGGCTACAATCTTCTCCAGACTGATGGTAATCTTGTCTAGTTTACTATCAAATTTTGCAAAACCACTTTCAACAGCCATTTGGAGATTTTGTTGCTGGTGCTCCATCAGATGACCATACTCTTTTATGATGGCTGTTCTGTCTGATGATGTTGCCTCAGCTGTTTTGGTTGCTGCCACAGGTGTTTTTTTGCTCCCAGAAGTTGATGCAGTGGTAGGTTAAACTGCTGGCCTTGCTAATAAACACAATTGTGTTTTTGAAAATTAAAAACCCAAAGTGGTGTCATTGGAACATTGCGTTTGTTAAAAACAAAACACTTACAAGTGTCTGTTAGTGACAAGTCGACTTGCACATCATCCTCCCCATCTGAATCTGAATCTGGATTAATGGTTAAGAACAAAGCCATTATTACGCCAAATTATCAAAAATACACAGACACTAAAATTGTGTGTTTTTAAATTACCATGTAATACAAGATCTGGCTGAAAATACCGAAGTCCCAAAGAAGTATCGCCACTGGTCATTGGTTGGTCTACAGTGATATAATTTTAAAAATTCAGTTTGATTTTTTTGCTTGAAACAAAGTTTGCACAACATTTAAGACAATAACCCTCAACACTTAAAAAAAAATTACAAAAAAGGGACAAAATACACACAGCCAACCAAAAAACAACATTGAGAGAATACAGAGATTAATGCTAAAAATCAAAACACACACAACAGACCTAGAGGGTGAGGCATGATTAAAAGTACAAATTTAGAAAGAAAAATATCTTAAAAGTATACCTTCAAGTACACCCAAAACCACAACATCCTCAAATTCGGAATTTGGTGGTGGACCAGCAACTTCAACGTGATCCTCCGATTCAAGGATCACCTGTGGTGGCACTTCACCGAGGTGGATATTTCATAAAATTGTAATTAATTTCAAAAATACATTTATAAGACATAAAACCATTAAAAAAATGAAAGCATTTAACATTGTTAGCTTGTAGTAAAAAATTATGGCCTGGAAGTAATGGCCATTAGCACATATTAATAAATGCAAAAATTAGTTGGATGTATCATCCAGCACATGCGGGATCACTGGCTCTGAAAGGAGACCAACACTGCAAACACTCAGTAAAGATAACAACCACTATAGAAGGTGGGGGACATGTGCAGTCTCCTGGTCTGCACATGCACATCTGCCCCAGCCATTGAGGAAACATACTTTGCCCAACGCAAGCTAATAGTGTACTGTTTGAACCATAGCCAACAGGGAATAAGGCCATCTTCAGATGGCGATATCTATGGTGACAAATCTGGGGAATGCATTACAAAACAATTCCACATACATAGGATGCTTCTGGGGAGTTTGTTGACAATGTGCATGGAATGTTCAATGCACATTTATTAATAACCAGCATAGTCCTAGTTAAAAAAAAGATGATGATATGTAAGATTGCCAGTAAACCACTCAAAAAATTTATATGTAGGGGATAGCTCCACAAAAACACAAATTCAATAAGGCAACATTGACAGAGAGAGAAGAATGGAGATAGAGAGTGGACTTGTTGAAATGTGAGGAATACATGTTGATTTTTTTGAGTAAAAGAAATGAAATACAATAAACACAAAGTCGAAAAATTACACACATTGCAACATTAACACACCCATACGTATTACATATGTGTAATTTATTAAAAGTATGTTAAAAAAATTAAACTTATTTTACTAGAGAATTGGAAAACATGCAGGCATTAAAATTTGAAGAAAGGTTTTGTTGTTTAGTTTTAACTAAAAATTACAACCACCAAAAAATTAAACAACTCCAAAAATCAAAACAAACAATTGATATAAATAGTTACAAAGACAAAAAGTTTTTTGTAAGTTTTGCTTTTTACATATGTGTAATTTATTAAAAGTATGTTAAAAAAAATTAAACTCAATTTACTAGAGATTTAGAAAACAAGGGCCGTGACTAAATTTACAGACCCAAATGCAATGACATACAATGTTTTACACAAGAAATACATACATACCAAACAACTAAATGCATTCCCCAGTTTGGGTTACATTTTATCCAGACCTTTCTACCATTGTCATGTTTCTGTTAATTTCCATAAGCAAAAAAAATAAAACAAAAAGAGATTGTAGAAACAATACAGTCTAAAAGGGGATTGAGCCTGGAGTTTTGCATAAAAATTTTTTTTACCATCCCAATGTTTGCCTACATTCACTACACACAATGACAAACATGCTGACCCATCTTTAGCTATTTCTAACATTTTTAGTGTGGAATTGTTTTAATTACAATAACACCACAACCCAAAAAAAAGGTAAATTAACACCTTTCACAAGTTGAGTTTCACCAAAAACCAAAGAGACACCAATACATTTTTCCAAAGCCAAAATATCAAAAAAATTGGAAACAAAATGCAGCCTCAAATAACTTACACTAGTGCACTTAGGGGCATATCCAATTAGCCAGGATGTTTACACTGTGGCTAATTTTTGCGGTGCTAATATTCAATTTGCGTGTATTTTTTGTTCCGGAGTACCCAAAACCATACGTGTGAGGCCCCGCAGTGGGACTTTAGCTTACAACTCCATGAGGTGCAAGGTAAAAATCTGTTTGTAAATGAAATATTTGACCTTGTACAATAGCAATAAACACAGTGATACAGCAGTTTTGGTAGATTCCTATTTTTTACACACCCAACTACACAATTAACAATGCATTGAAACAAACAGAAAACAGAATAGGTTGTCCCTGCGCTGCTGGACTTTGGCCTGGCAATTAGACGCCCAGGAAAAAACACAGCTAATTTGCTATGCCCCTTAGCTGCAAACAAATGTTTTTAAAAAAGTAAAAAAAATTACTTTATTTAAAAAGTGAAAATTTAATTTGAAAAAAAACACAGGTAAAAAAGGTAAAAACAACAACCCACAAAAACATGCAAAATTAGCAACATGGAAAAACAAAACCACAAAATACCTATCTGCCCAATGGTTGGTAGACTTGGTTGAAGATTGGAATGATGCAAGAACAAATCTGTAAATTAAAAATAAAAGTTGACGAAATATGACATTATAAAGGACAAATACTCAAAATATTTACCCTTTGTCTTTTTCTTGCTGCTGGTTGTCTTTGACTTCTTACTCGCTGGCCCTTTAAAGAAATGTAGGAGTAAAAATGTAAAAATTTTAAGAATACAATTAAAAAAAATATTTAAATATACTACCATACAACACACATGATTAATACAATTATGCAATTAAAAACTATGCAAACACACAAGGCAAATCCCAAAAAACACTTTAGCCTAAACCATGCAGACATGACAAGTCTGTAACAAAAAGAACAAACAGTAGATATTGACCTGCTTTAACACTGGATTTACGCAGGCCTGCAGACGTCTGTGTTAAGCTCTGGCTTAGGAGTGATTGATCTGTAACCAATGTAGATTGTTTATTGAAATAGCAAACCCACCAAAAATAAAAACAAAAACAAAAAATAATACCTGCTCCCTTATGAGTTGAAGGATTCATTGAATCAATTGTTCCAGCAACCCCTTCAACCATTTGAGGTTGTAATTTATCACGAAGACGCTCCTCCCAGTCCAAACACTTTATTATTTTTATAGGACCACCACCAGTACCACGGGCATGGCGATATTCTTTGGCCATTTTTTCTTTGGTTTTACGCTTGTAATCCCTGTAGCGATGTTTGCAAATGTCCACAGTTCATGGTACATGACCTACAGTGCTTACTTTTTCAGTAATACAAAGCCAGATGGCTGATGGCTTGAAATTTCCTTTGTAAACACACCACAAAGGGTGTTCAAAGTATATTCAAGTTGATTTGGACCTTACAATCAGAAGTTTAATCAAATTTAGTTATTACAAACTGTATAGGGGAGTGAAGTACCCCCCCCAAAAAGGATGCATGAGCTTATTAAGTGTATGTTGGCAAGTATGGAAATGAGTTTTTGCATTTTTGGTTGGGTAAGTGCTTTCTTTATAGGAGTAGTGTTGAAAGTGATGGCTGTTTGCTGTATGGAATGTGTGTGATTTTTAATTTTTTTGTAATGGAAAAAATGTCATGGTTGTACATTTTAAAACAAGTGTGTAATATGACAATTGAGTAGAGAAGTTGGGTGGAGGACCAAAAATTATATGCAATGGGACTGTACAATGCTTAGGACCATCAAATATACCCTTGCCCACATGGAGGCTTTGACCAGCCATAGCTGGGGCAGCTGCTGGCGCCTGTGTGTAGATTATGCCAGCTAATACTGATGCTGGCCAACAAAAATGAGTGCAGATAACCTGACTGCTTGAAAACAACCACACAGCAGCAAACAGTGGGCCTAATTCAGACCCGCTCGCGAGCGTAGGACGCTCGCAAGCGGGTCGATGGTGCCTTAATGTGCATGTGCACGACGGAGGGAGCACTGTCGTGCACATGCGTGAGACCCGCATAGCGACAGCCAAGCTGTCGATATGGGTCTCGCACCAAAGGGGGCGTGCTGTCGATGGTGACTGACAGCACGCCCCCTTTGGTGGGCATGCCGGGGGCGTTGCTGCCCAGACGGAGGTGTTCCCATGGGAACGCTACCATCTGGGGCCGGCCCCACTGACATCACTAGTGATGTCCATGGGAGTGATTTTGGCTCTGATAGAGCCAAAATCACTCCAGGGCTTGCGGCCACGAGACCCTACCGCAGGGTCTCGTCGCAAGCCCGATGGTCGCGATGGTCAAGACCATCGCGACCATCATCATGGACGCTCGCTATAGCTGTGGGTGGTAACCCACAGCTATGCGAGCGTCCAAGAGGCCGCTCCAAGTTGAGGTAGGAGGGCCCTCATTCAGAGCGAGCGCTCTGGTCAGAGTGTCCGGCTCTGAATCAGGCCCAGTGAGCAGTCAGCAGGCCAAAAACCTATACCTGTTTTGGTGTATGACTCTACAGGCAGCATTTCATGGTTAGTTTGGGTTGGCCTATGGTGCACCATGCAACAGGATGCAGGCTGCAAGCCAGAGGCAGATAACACAGGTCCACAGGCAGAGCCTTGCAGAAAATAAATTTGGAACACTATTCTGACTGTGCTCAAGTAAAGTAAGTCTGGAAGTGTGAGAAGGCCAGGTTGCTGTGGTGCTGGCAGCTGGGAAAGGGGTGCTCTCCTGGGAAAGGAGTGCTGGCTGAGGGTGGTTGCTGAGAACATGCTGTGCTGGAAAGGTGTGAGCTGTGGTGTGTAAATGCCAGGGTGATGGGTGCTGAACTGGGAGAAGGGGGATGTGAGATGTGGGGTGATGAGTGCTATGGTCTGTGTTGCCTTGGATGAGGGGTGTTGAGGTGTTAGAGGGGTAAGGAATGTTATGATCTGGCCTTTGCTGGGTCAGGGGTGCTGTAGTTTGTCATGTGCTGAGAGAGAGGTTCTGGGTGAGGTGTGCTGTGATCTATGTTGACAGAGGGGTGTTGTTTTGGTTTAGTGCTGCTGTGCTGGGTGATGAGTATTGTATTCGGTTCTGTGCTGGGAGCCCAACACAATGGTGGAAGAGGCCACAGTACAGTAAGACCTTGACCCTTCAACAAGCAAACAAAGGAATTATTGCTTTAAAACCACGGGTCTAAAACAATGAAGTAGCTCAGTAATGTTGTAAGGGCTATCTGAGGCATTTATAAAGTTAGGAAAAAGAGAAAGGGACTATAAGTGAGCAGGGGGGATTATTAATGAGGAGTGTGTGTGAGTGTGGTTAGTTGTTTGGGGTGTAAAAATTATAAATGTGCAGTGTGGGGAAAGTCGGGCCAATAACTTACCCATTAACAGCTTACAAACACAGCTCTGCGCGTCCTCTCTCCCTCGCGTCTTACAAAATGGATGCGAGGTTTACAGATGTAACGCGTGAAGTTTGGAGCAAGCAGCTCTCGCGGACATATGCAGATTATGCGTGCGAATTAGATACAATTGTATTGCGTGAAAAACAGGCACGCACATTGCCAAAATAAGGCACGAGTAACGCGTGGTTTTTAAATAGGCGAAATCATTAAAAAATATGAGGCCAATTGAATATGCCCCTTAGAGTGCACACATAACCTCACATATTTTCTCTTTCTTCACTTTCACTTCCTCCTGACCCTTGGCCAACATTCCTGTGTAACTATGGGGTCTATTCATCATGATAAAAATATCATTAGTGATATTTTAGTTTTGAACTCGCCATGAGTTCATTGTTAAAACTCATGCTATTCATCATTCCCCTGTTACAAATGCATCACTTCCGAAAAGATGCTATTTCTGCAAAGACATCTTTTCGGAAAGTGATACTTTTCCCCTGTCCATGTCCCCCCTCTGTCTGCATCCTCTCCACACAGAGCTCCTCCCACACACCCGCTCCTGGCTCATCTGTATGTGTCCCTTGTGCCCTCGCACAACCCATCGCTGTAATTAACCCCGACCCCGTGGCCGCCTGTGTCCGTCATTCACGTCTACCACTGTCCGTGCAGCATCCCCTCCAGCCGCCTGTGTCAGCGCCGGCCCTCTCTTCCCCTGTGGCCACCTGTGTCAGCCCTGGCTCCCCGCGGCTGTAGATGTCCATGCGGCTCCCCTGTCCGGCCACTAGTGACAGCGCCAGCCCCTTCTCCACTCGCGGCCGCCTGTATCTGTCTCGTCTCCCGGCGTCTGTATATGTAAGTGCGGCACCCCCCCTCTGCCTGCGGCCACCAGTGGCAGCTCCGGCTCTGACTCCCAGTGGCCGACGGTGTCGGTAGCCACCCCTCTTTCATCCCTGGAACTGTCGCTGCTCCTAACCTTCCTCCCTGGCGCCCCTGCAGCACAAGCTCCCGCTGGCAGAAGAGAACAGCAGGGAGCCGGTCACAGCCAGAGACGCCGGAGGTAAGTAGAGACAGCAGGAGGGATATGAATAGATCCCTCTGCTGCACAAGCTGCCATGTAATCGGCAGCTTGTACATGGCATCGGATACTGTACGCCATCTCAGGGTGGCGAAGAGCATCACTCAAAAGTTCCAAAAAATATGCTTTTTCAGAACTTGATACATTCCACAATTTCCACATCCCCCTACTAAAGTATGGAGACTGTGGAAATTATCAGGGAGTATTGTAACCAGGAGATATCTGTGATATATCCTGCGTTACATGATTGATGAATAGCCCTGACACTTAAATTATACAAAATTAGGTGAAAATTGTATTTTTCACCTGCTTATATATAAATTAAGTGATGATGAATAGGCCTCTATATCATACAGCTTATTAAGAACCTTTGCCCTCTGGCTGGACCATTATGCAATAGGTACAGATGCGCCCAGTTACATTGTGACTGATCGCGCCACAAATGTACGCACGCATCGCACCATGCGATTCCCCATGCCTGCATAGGCTACGGTACGCTATGGCGCACACTGCGATCGCACTATGCATTCCCAAAGAGACGCGTATGCAGTGAAAATATCCGCTCGTGGGCGTGCACCTCGCGATATGCGTAGTGCGATTTGCCGCACCAGGGGCAAGGATATAAGTGGGCAAATCTGTAGCACCTGTCCTTGAGTATCAATGCCCATTTCCCTATAGATTGTAAGCTTGCAAGCAGGGTCTTCCTAACTCTATGTCTGTCTGTTATTACCCAGTTTTGTTCTGTTACTGTTGTTTCTGTAAAGCGCATTAGCATATGTTGCCCTATATAAGAAACTGATGATAACAATAATAATAATAATTATTATTATTATTATTATTATTGGCTCATTTTCTGTGATGTGTAAGGTGTAAGTATGAGAAATAACAAAAGTGTTCAGAGACTGTAGAGTCTGTGGAAGTAACATCACTGACAGTGGTGGGATGGGTCAGAAATCATAACAACTGTCATTACATGGCAACATGATGTCATCGTTTTTATCACTCTATAGTTTTATATACTGTGGATATTAAGATAGATAGATAGATAGATAGATAGATAGATAGATAGATAGATAGATAGATAGATAGATAGATAGATAGATAGATAGAAATGTAGTCAATCTGTATATACGACATACATTACAATAGTCCCAATTTCCAGAAATCAAACATTTATGGTGCGTTGTAAAAGGATGTGGTCTTATAAAAATGGTTTTGTTAAATCAAGCATGGGAATTGAGTATTCAACACAACACAAATGTTCTACCAGTGCAGTACCTGGCCTTTTCAATGCCTTGGTCAAGCTATGAACAGTCCCCACTCCCTCAATCCCCATATTTTCTCTGGTACAGTGTTTCTACAACCAGGGGTGTAGTGAGCGCAGAGTCGGTAAAGCTTGTGCTCCGGGCGCCTGCTCCGGCCAGGGGTGCTGTCCAAGTTGAATTTTTTTACCACTGCTGACCTCCATTGACAGTTTCCCCCTGGTGCCGTCCCTCCTCTTTCTGGTCCATTCCACCTTCCCCCCGACTCCGTTCCTCCTCCTTCTGGTGTGTTCTGCCTTCTCCCTGGCTCCATTCCTCCTCCTTCTGGTCCTTTCTGCCTTTTCCTGGGCTCCATTCCTCTTCCTTCTGGTCCGTTCTGCCTTCCCCCTGGCTCTGTCCCTCCTCCATTTTGCTCTGTTCTGCCTCGATTCTTCTTCTCTTCTGCTGCACCCCACCTCCCTCTGCCAGCTAGATCATGTTATTAAGGGTGACTATATGATACTCCCCTTGTGTCTGAAGTATGTTTACCCCTCTTGGCATCAGTATGCATAAGACCCTCATTTCACCAGTTTACACAATATTAAACCCCTTTCTAGCAGTATAAAGTACACAGTTTTGCACTATATATGGGCCTATGTTGTACGCTCTAAAACAGGATTGCAAATGGTTACCAATTTCATGCTTGAAGGAGCCAATCACATGTTGCATCTCTTTTGAGTCCCCTCATGACTTAATGTTATACATATTATACAGACCATTCGACATGGCCTTTTCAACACAGTACAAATGTTCTGCTCCCAAAGTTTCTGCTTATTTACATATCACAAAAAATATGGTTACCCCACACTGGCATATGGTAATAGTAGTGAAGAAGTACAGTATTCTTACAGAGAAACAAATAGTAACAAATAATATATGGTAATACAGGTATACTCAGGGCCGGTGCAAGGTGTCTGGGCGCCCTAGGCAACATTTCATCCACCGCCCCAACTCCCTCCAATTCATACTATGCCACACATCAGTGACACCAATTTATAATATATCACACAGCAGTTTTCCAAATTCTTGATATACTATATAGAAATGCCCCAACTAATATGTCACACAGCAGAGCCCCAAAATCATAACGTGCATCACAACATTGCCTCTAATTCATAATATGCCAAACATCTGTGCCACAAAAGAGACATCCTTTTTCTTTTTCTCTTTATGAACTCAGCAGCGCCCTTCAGTGGCCAGTGCCCTTTGGAAGCTGCCTAAAGCTGCCTAATGGTAGCATCGACCCTGGGAATACTGCAAAAGATAACAGTTCTCTGGCTGTATTTTAATACATTCTACAAATGCTGAAATTGCATAAGTCTGTCATAACATTCTCAGTGATCCATTGTGTTGTAAAAATGATCATACTAAATCCTATAATAGGCTCCTAAAATTGTTTCTATACTAGTGCTATATGCTCTATTTATGATGTTGCACAACAAGACTTTCTAAGTTCTAGGGGTAAATTTATTAAGATGGGAGTTATATTAAGAAGTGATGTTGCCCATAGCAACCAATCAGATTCCAGGTATTATCTACTAGAAGGTGCTAGATAGATGAGAAGTAGAAACTGATTTGTTGCTATGGGCAACATCACTTCTTAAATAGAACTCTCATCTTAGTATATTTACCCCCTAGTGTCCAAACCTTCCAGCAATGCCTGAAAACACAAATCTTCAGGCAAGCTTATCAAACTCCAGAACAACCCATATAAACTCCATAAGTTATTTTACCAAATTACCTCCCAACTACACAGTCCACACATAACTTTACATACTAATAATAATAATAATAATGCTGGTAGGATTCATAGACTAAATCAGTGCTATTCTAACAGGAACATGGCTCATACATTGCCTGCTATGTGCCGTTATATACAGAGTCTACGGGGTCAATCCAATTAGCTGCAGTTGCAGTTGGAATGGTAATGACAGGCTGGCAACAGCCCTGCAATTCTCTCCCCTCGTGACACGACCTCACCCCAGACTCGCCCATTTTTGCTCGCAGCCCTATGGGGCTGTGAACAGAAATATGCTAGACCTGAGGTACAGTAAGTGCAGCATACAGCCAAACCTAATTGGATAGAGCACTTTGTATTGTCTGTGTCATAAACCTTAGTGGCCTTTTTATCATTTATTAGTTTATTTTTTACAGATTAATTAACACATAGCTTTCAATTAAACAGAACAGAATTTGAAAAGCTATTTAATAACCTTTGCTTGCCGGGACAGCATTTCCTAAAGAAGCTGCACTGAGCTTTTCAGAGATAGGTAAACTGTAGCCATAGTTGCAGTCACCATAGAAAGCGGTGGTGATTGCTTATGCAAACTTAAATAGAGGGACCACTGCAGATATCAATGGGCCCGATTCATTATGGATTGCAACTGCAACAGCATATGCAGTTGGCAGATATTTGCGAACTGCACATGCATCGCAGTGTGCGTGCGCGACAGCTACACTGCAATTGCACTGCAATCACGCAGAGCACGGTAAGCCATCGCAGAGTGTGTGACAGGTATTATTATTATTATTATCCTTTATTTATATGGCGCCACAAGTGTTCCGCAGCACCGTACATAGAACTAATAAGTGAGAGTAGGTGGCAAAGTCAAGGGCAGAGAGCAAGGAGGGGAGGTGAGGAGGGGAAGGGTAGAGGAGGGAGTTGAAAGTGGCAAAGAGACGCCAGGGGTTTGAGGACTGGGATGAGATGAGGTTCTTGAAATATGTTTGTTTGGAGAGATACAGGGCAGCACTGTAGGAAGAGAGAATAAATTTGAAATGGAGGAAGGCAGCCTTAGAGCGTGATTTTCTCCACTGACGCTCTGCAATTCTTGACCACTTTTGCAGGTATCTGGTGCATTTGGAATGCCAGGGTTGTGGTGTGGATCTGCGAGGGAGAGTAGTTATTGCCGGATCAACAGAGTCAAGAGCAGAAGTAAGGGAGGAATTGTACAGGGAAGTAGCTTGTTCAGGACAGGAGAGAGCAAGGATAGGGGAGAGAAGAGAGTCCAGCAGGGAGGAAAAAGCAACAGTGTCAATAGCCTCAATATTACGCTTAGTAATGGTAGCCTAGGAGGTAAAGGAGGGGAAGGTGAGAGGGACAGGATAAAAGAGAGAAGGTGATGGTCAGAGAGGGGTAATGGGGAATTGGAGTAATCAGAAATATCACAAAGGTGAGTAAAGACCAGGTCAAGTGAGTGCGCACTCACATGGGAGGGTGATGAGGTCCATTGGGTGAGACCAATGAAGAGGTGAGGGTAAGTAGTTTAGATACAGAGAATTCTGTGGGAATGTCAATAAGAATATTAAAATCACCTAGGATAATGGAGGGAAGATCTGGGAGAGAAAGGTAGTCAGCATTTGGGCGTCGTGAAGGGGGAGTGGTCGCAGAAACGCAGGCATGTCTGTCCGTTTGGACCCCGTTGCATGGGCGTGCATAAATTAGCCACTGCAACGGCATACGCAGCTTGAGTACTCACTGCTCACTGCGTGTGACGAGGTTAGCAATTTCTGAGTAAGGTCAGACCTGTTGTAATTGTGCATGAGGGGCTGATGTTACTTGATGTTCCCTATGTATACTCAGGAATGCAAGGTATTGCCATCGCAGTCATTAGGATATTTTTGCAGTAGACCTGCGTACGTAATCGCAGCTGCGATTGCAATAGCAATCCATAATGAATCAGGCCCTCTGATCACTGTGGCAGTACCCTTATATTAAATAGCACCGAAACTAAACAATACGGCAATCCCACTTTTGGAGAATCGCTGTGACACTCTCACTTCAGTCATCTAACTCAACAAGATGCATTATCCTGGCAGTCTTCCATCACTATTATCCTCTCCTGCCTTGTTTGTGTGCTGTTCACCATATCAATGTGTTATCCCTTTTTTTCCAAAACACTGGCACTATTTTCCTTTCATTTCACAAAGTCTTTATATAGTAGACTATTATTAAAAACAAAATGTAGATTTCCTTTCTCAATACCTTTACGCATATATATATATATATATATATATATATATATATATATATATATTAGGGATGTGCAGGCTCGGATAGGTTCGTGCAACGTGCAAACTCGAACCTATCCGGGCCTGCACATCCCTAATATATATAATATATATATATATATATATACTGTATATATATATATATATATATATACATATACAGTCAGGTGCATAAATATTGGGAGATTTACAGAATTTTCATATTTTGGCCTCTATTCACCACCACAATGGCTTTGAAATGAAACAAACAAGATGTGCTTTAACTGCAGACTTTCAGATTTAATTTGAGGGTAATTACATCCAAATCAGGTGAATGGTGTAGGAAACAACGGTTTCTATATGTGCCTCCCACTTTTTAAGGGGCCAAAAGTAATGGGACTATCAACTCAAATGCTATTTCATGGACAGGTGTGGGCTATTCCCTCGTTATTTCATTATCAATTAAGCAGGTAAAAGGTCTGGAGTTGATTCTAGGTGTGACATTTGCATTTGGAATCAGTTGCTGTCGACTCTCAATATGAGATCCAAAGAGCTGTCACTATCAGTGAAGCAAGCCATCATTAGGCTGAAAAATCAAAACAAACCCATCAGAGAGATAGCAAAAACATTAGGTGTGGCCAAATCAACTGCTTGGAACATTCTTAAAAAGAAAGAACGCACCGGAGAGCTCAGCAACACCAAAAGACCTGGAAGACCACGGAAAACAACTGTGGTGGATGACAGAAGAATTATTTCCCTGGTGAAGAAAAACCCCTTCACAACAGTTGGCCAAATCAAGAACACTCTCCAGGAGGTAGGTGTATATGTGTCAAAGTCAACAATCAAGAGAAGACTTCACAAGAGTGAATATAGAAGGTTCGCCACAAGATGTAAACCATTGGTGAGCCTCAAAAACAGGAAGACCAGATTAGAGTTTGCCAAACAACATCTAAAAAAGCCATTACAGTTCTGGAACAACATCCCATGGACAGATGAGACAAAGATCAACTTGTACCAGTGTGATGGGAAGAGAAGAGTATGGAGAAGGAAAGAAACTGCTCATGATCCAAAACATACCACCTCATCAGTGAAGCATGGTGGTGGTAGTGTCATGGCGTGGGCAGGTATGGCTGCCAATGGAACTGGTTCCCTTGTATTTATTGATGATGTGACTGCTGACAAAAGCAGCAGAATGAATTCTGAAGTGTTTCGGGCAATATTATATGCTCATATTCAGTCAAATGCTTCAGAACTCATTGGACGGCGCTTCACAGTGCAGATGGACAATGACCCGAAGCATACCAAAGAGTTTTTTAAGGCTAAAAAAAAGTGGAATGTTATGCAATGGCCAAGTCAATCCCCTGACCTGAATCCGATTGACCATGCATTTCACTTGATGAAGACAAAACTGAAGGGAAAATGCCCCAAGAACAAGCAGGAACTGAAGACATTTGCAGTAGAGGCCTGGCAGAGCATCACCAGGGATGAAACCCAGCATCTGGTGATGTATATGCGTTCCAGACTTCAGGCTGTAATTGCCTGCAAAGGATTTGCAACAAAGTATTAAAAAGTGAAAGTTAGATATAGGATTGTTTAGTTTGTCCCATTACTTTTGGCCCCTTAAAAAGTGGGAGGCACATATAGAAACCATTGTAATTCCTACACCATTCACCTGATTTGGATGTAATTACCCTCAAATTAAACCTGAAAGTCTGCAGTTAAAGCACATCTTGTTTGTTTCATTTCAAAGCCATTGTGGTGGTGAATAGAGGCCAAAATATGAAAATTCTGTCAATGTCCCAATATTTATGCACCTGACTGTATATATTGCTATGCATATACAGTACAGTTGTACCCTGCTGTGAATTCCAGCAATGCATTTTTTCTGCTTAGCACTTCAAAGTAAAATTCTCTTTAAAGTTATCTGCATACTATTGGATATGGATGGAACTCTGCACCATTTTTACACAAATGAGGGGTGAAATTACTTCCAAACAAATTAAAACTTTTTTGCATAAAAGAGCATAGACTTTAAATGAGCTCATAGAAATTTCCCATTAAACTGTTCCTCTAAGTGATATCTGCTGCAGTGTCTGAGCGAAACATTGGATGCATACAGTCACATGGTTCATTTTATCTATGATTAGGAGATTTGAAGTGATGTATAGAAAAGGAGAACAAAAATTTTAAAATGATACTTTTTACGGAATATGTATCAGGTAATTCCATCCTTGTGTCTAGCATTGTTCCACATGATTGCTCTCAACTTGATAATGCAAGTTGGAAATGAAATACATTCTGATTGTAAAAAAAAAGGAGGTATAAGAAACTTTGCTATTAAATTAATAAAATTAATATGAGTTAGGAGAATACAAAGGATTAAAGGTATATTTTATAGATGTTATAGCATTCTCTCACTTCTTCACGAATGTTTTATTTAAAGGAGTATCTTTATTTTATTTTTTATTAGTAAAAAAAATGATAAATAAAAAGATTGGTAAAAGTAGTTGGGTGGAAGACAGATCAATTTTATCTCAGATTTTGAGTATGGTTTAATGTATATAATAATCTACATATATAAAAAGATATTACTAAACCAATTGGTAGATACAGTATGACGATTCACTAGAATGCTATTATTTTAGTCTGTGTTCCATAATCCTCTCACTTCCTTCCAGGGGCGTATCTTGAACTTTGTGGGGTCCCCTATAGCAACATTTTGAAGGGACCCCACTGTCAGGGCTCAGCCGGGGATCGGCGCCCGCTTACCGCACCGCCGGCTTCCCCTCTCATCCTGGGTGGTCGGTCGGCCTGCGCGACGGCGGGGGAGAAGCTGAGTATTCTCCCCGCATGCTGTGGCTTCCTGGAGGGCTGGTGTCCGGCATCGCAAATCCGGACATGGGCGCCGCCATGACAGTCGGCCCATGTGACTGGACCCTTCTCCCTGATAGGCCCGTTTTCAGCTGATGCTGTGCACCTGTCTAAGGGTTCCCCTGGGTATAAAACTGTTCCACAGGTTATGGGAAATTGCCTGAACAACGGTTGTCTCCTAGCGTGCTTTAGTGAGTTCCCGGTCCAGGTTCCTATTCACCCGTACAGCAGCAGTGTTACCACCTTTACCTGTGTGCCTATACATCTCTGGTGAATACCCGTGCAGCAGTGTTACCACCTTTACCTGTGTGCCTATACATCTCTGGTGAATACCCGTGCAGCAGTGTTACCACCTTTACCTGTGTGCCTTTACGTCTTTGGTGAATACCCGTGCAGCAGTGTACCCACCTTTACCTGTGTGCCTATACATCTCTGGTGAATACCTGTGCAGCAGTATTACCATCCCCACCTGTGTGCCTTCGTCTCCAGTGAACATCCGTGCTACAACGTATACCACCTCTACCCGTGTGCCTTCTATCTCTGGTGACGTCTCAAGTAACCGTGAGTTGCTTCCCACTTGAAATCCTTATTGACATTTGATCCTCGTGTCAAGGTGTTTTCTATACAGTGTTTTAAGGGACTGTTTGGTGCCTAAGCAGGCATATCCTCGCTGGGCCACGGGTGTAGTGTCTCTATCCCTGCAGGGCTTGGGTACCTGGTCAAAGGACCGCGACCTGCTCACGGGGTGCAGCTAAGCCCAAATCCCAATTGGGGGGGTCACTGGCGAACACCATCCTGTGGGTTAGACTCCGCACCTTTGCCCAGGTCTCGCCAACACTCAAGACCTGTGGATGAGGAGAACGTACATCCAGGCCCCTCGTCTCCGCTTCTTTCCCCAACTTAGGCCCACCACATCCTCTTCTCCAGTCTCAGACGTGACACCCACCCTAATGCTTCTAGAAAGACACCTCTCTTTGCAGCAGTTGTTAACTGTATGCCCTATAGTAGTGGCCCCAAGTTCATCTTATGCCACATTGTAGTGCCCTCTGTTCACAGTATGCCACAATATAGTGCCCCTGTACATTATATTATCCATTACATTACCCTGCTTAACATTATAACATTGACTATACACACAACTTACTGAAAATGGTACATTTGTCTCTAGATAATGTCTTATCTAGTTCTCCATCCCTATTGGCAGCTTTTGACTCTTACATGGCAGACCTAGGTCTGCAGGGCCTTCACAGCTGAGGAGATTTCAGTTTATAGTGAGTGTAAAGACATGGGAGGAGGGTCAGGAACCAACCAGTTCCTACCTGAGGGGGATACTTCCTAATGCAGGAGATTCCACTTTGAGTTGAGCTTTTCTTAATTTCGGTACACTGCTCCTTTCTGGAACAGTCTTAATCACGGACATCAACCCCCACCGCCCAGCTCACTTGACAAATGCTGTAATCAAGGAGAAGCCTACTCTCCAATCGTGCCAGCCTCACTGATTAATTCAGCTGTACCTGTGAGAGTGAAATGGGAGTGCAGGAGATGGATCTTATCAGTGTGGAGCTTTACAGAGAGGGAGATATAGAGGCTGCTATCTATATGAGCTCTGACGAGTCTCCTTTATAAGGCCAGGCAACGGGCCAGACCCAATTGCTTGGTGGGCATTTTCAGAAACCTGATAGATAACTATATGACATGGGTCTGGGGCCTCTGATCCTGATAGTAATGGCACTCCCTGCACCCACGCCCATGCTTCCTCCCCAAACCATCCTGGCCTTCTTATTTATTTGTGATAATGTACAGTACAATGGCTTCTGGGAATGGCATTAAAGTTGTGGCTATATTTGTAAAGGTCAAACATTAATGCAAGCCTAGGTGCTGTAGATGCACCTATTTGCCAGCATGTCTTTCTGAAGGACATCTGTGCCACAATGATTGGATGTGCTTAAGTTAATTCAATCAACACACACACGCACAAATGCAGATTGTGGTGTCACTGTCTATGGGGACAATCTATGTGAAGTGTAGCCCAAAATCAGGCTTCTCTGTGAATGGGCCAGCCTGTGAGAGTGGTTAAAAGTTCAGAGAAAGTGCTAAGCAAGATGGTTTGGCAATGCAGGGTATCCTCAACACTGGTCCCAGCTGCGGCTGCTCCCCACTGCACCCAGCTGTCATTTGCATGTGGTTTTTTTTACATTTATTCATATATAGACTATATAAATAGTTTTTAACATAATTTTATTGTATATGATCATGCATTTGTTTTTTTTCTTTATTAATGTGTATATGATATTGTTACAGTTGTGTAACTAGTGTCCCTGCAGCCCCCGCGGTGGCTTGGGGGCGGCGCCAAATGAGGGCGCTAGACGCCGAAGAAGCAAGGGGGAGAGAGAGGAAGCCGCGCCCAGTGCTCAGTCAGTGCTACGCTGCCTGTGCTGATCGGAGGAAGACCAGGAAGAGTCTGCTGTCACTGGCCAGGTGGGAGGGAGCCGGCGGAGCCGTTGTCATTGTGCTGTCAGAGTGCTGGCTCCTGGCTGCTGTTGAGAGGTGAGCGGCAGCGGCTAGCCGCTTCCTGAGGACCGCGAGCATGGGCGGCCTGCAGGGGCGTGGAAGCCGCGGCCAGACGGTAATCACCAGTGGCGGTGATACAGGGCTGGGCAGTGGCTGTGACAGCCTGTATTCACAGCCGCTGCCCAGCCCTGTATCACAGCCGCTGTCAGTCCACCTGGCACCCCAGTATCACAGCGGCTGCCGCTGCCCTGCCCATCTCAGTATCACAGCCGCTGCCCAGCCCATCCCTGGGCAGTGGCTGTGATACAGCAGGGTTGGGTAGGGCAGAGGATGTAACAAAAGCAGGCCCAGGGAGAGCCTGTGATTAGAAGGGCTGGGGGAGACAAGAGCCTGGAAAAATAAGGGCTGGGGGAGGGGGGGGACTAGAGCCTGGAAAAATGAGGGCAGGGGGGGAGACTAGAGCCTGGAAAAATAAGGGCTGGGGGGGGGAGAGAGAGCCTGTAATAATAAGGGCTGGGGTGGAGATAGAGCCTGTAATAATAAGGGCTGGGGGGGGAGAGAGAGCCTGGAACAATAAGGGCTGGGGGGGGGAGACTAGAGCCAGTAATAATAAGGGCTGGAGGGGGAGAGAGAGCCTGTAATAATAAGGGTTGGGGGGGGGGGGAAGAGAGCCTGTAATAATAAGGGCTGGGGGAGAGACTAGAGCCTGTAGCCCACAGTACATACTTCCCATATACATATATGATGGCTGGTAGTAATCTCACTATTCAGAACTGTAAAAAATCCTAGACAGTGAGAGTCCAGCCGGGCCCTACATAAAAGTACCACAAGATCTTCACTGTGTGTGACTATTATGAAACAAGGAAACATAAAATTAGGGGATACTGGGAAAAGAAAGACTTTCAGCAGAGACAGCTTTATCTGATGTTTGGTGCCAGCCTTGCACACTGGCACAGCCAGGTATTGTTTGTTGTTGGTGGTGGGGGAAATGTTAATGTGGTATATTAAGGAACATTCGGCATATGAAATGAGGGAGGCAGTCACTGAGAGTGACAGCAAATGGGTGCTGGTTGCATTTCAAAGTCAATAACTTGATGTTTTTATGGATTAGATCAAACGCCTAATTGAACATTTTGTGAAAGAAAAAAAAAAGTCCTCTCTCAAGGGTCCCTTGTTAGTTTTCAATGTTGCTATACCATAATGTGCAAGTATAGTTTGTTTATGTGCATGCCAAGCTTGACTTCAGTGTGAATTCATGTTTGGCGTGCACATAAACAAATCATACTGGCACATTATAGGAAAGCAACCTTGAAAAATAACAAGGGTGCAAAGGTAGACTTCAGAACTGGAGGAACTTTCTTCTTTAAATCTTTTACTGAATTAAACTCCAAGGGGTAAATTTACTCAGAGGAGAGTTCTATTTAAGAAGTGATGTTGCCCATAGCAACCAATCAGGTTCTACTTCTCATTTATCTAGCACTTTCTAGAAGATAATACCTGGAATCTGATTGGTTGCTATGGGCAACATCACTTCTTAAATAGAACTCCCATCTTAGTAAATTTACCCCCAAATGTCTTTTACTGGCAACAGACTGTTGATCTTATGGTTTAGCATAGAATTTGGATAGGCCCCTGCATTAGCCATATATAGCAGTGAGTAATGGTCTCTATATGTTAAAAATTGTCTTTAATGTAATTCAAAATCTAGTATTTAGCAAAAAGACTAATGCGTTCATCTCAACTGATGACAGGAAAGTCTCAATATAAAGGACAGCTTTATGCTGCAGGTCAGAATTGTTTGCAATTACTCTATATCCCAGTGGTTTCTAAACTTTTTTCAATAACAGCACCCTAGAGTATTAGCATTGTTTTCACAGCAACCCTAACTTTAAGTTTGTTATTGAGAAATTCAGAAAAAAAACGAGTAAAATAGTAAAGTGAAGTAAATTGTGCTTATCTATCATCCTTAGGGTCAGTTATGTGGTGGACAGGTTTGCACTTTTCTTTGTTCACATATTTACATTACATAGACCATAAATAATTTGATTTGGTGCTGGACCACCAACCTGAGGTACACCTGCAAGTGTCCCAGGGTGCCACGGCGCACAGTCTGGGAACCACTCTTATATTCTTTTGGCAGTGATCCATGTATGCTGCATAAAAGTCACTGGTGTGTAGGTGTTCAGTGGGAAGGTGGGATAAGAGGATGTCTAACTTTTTGGCAGGGGGGAGCAAAATTTATAGTTACGCCACTGTATTGTTATCCATTAATACATTAAATATGTATTTAAACAAATAGTTATTAGAATGCTTGCATTTAATTTAAAAACTTTGGCCCTCATTCAGAGCCACTCGCTAGCGGCAGTACGCTCGTTCCGAGCGACGTTCGCACATCTGCGCATGCGTACGGTTTTTAGTACGCATGCGCGAACCAGTCAGTGCGGCCGAAAATCGTTGGTACGCAATATAGCGAGGGCCTGCTATTTTGAGTGACAGAATGAGGCGTATGTGGGTGGTAACAGGGGAAGGTGCTTGAAAACGGGGAGTGGAGATCCGAACGCAGGCGTGCTTAAAGGTCAAAACGGGCGTTTTAAGGGAGTGCATAATTAATACAGCAGCGTCATTGACCACGTCACTTGGTTTTTTTTAACTCAGAACTGCTCGCAAAATAGCGGTTGAAAACACCAACCACAGAATAGCGAGCAGTTCATACGCTGTACGATGTACTCGATTAATCTAATAAATAGCGGACATGACGTATGGTGCGTGCGGCCAGGGGGCGTTTTTATCAAATAAACGAGCGTATGTTTTGCTCGCTTGTTCAGACTTAGAGGTGGGAACAGACTGCAATTTGCGAACGGATCATTTGAATAGCCACCCCTTGTTTTTGAACGAACGACCACAAATAGCGAACGGCTGTGAATCAGGCCCTTTATTTGTTATTACATTAATACAGTATGTTAAGGGATTAGAAATAACATACAAGCAGAAACATATACATATATACAATAACACTGAATTTTCTATGCTCCATTTTGGAGTAAAAAAACTACATTGTTGGCATTGTAGATAGAATTATAAACCACGGCAGATTACCGCAAATTAAATTTAGGCAAGACTGCCAGAAAACAAGCAGACTTTACAGACAAGCTTCAGAGGAGGAGAGAGACAACATCTACTTATGGCAATGATTATTTATTTATTAAGGAGACAAAATTAATTGAATATTCTATCACAGTGACTATATATACTGTATATACAGCACAGCAGGTGGTGAGATCAGCTAATGCTGCTACATTGTATATGCACAGTAACTGTAACTGGAACAGGATGCTGCTAAAATATTGATGGAGGGTATTCCGGCAGTCAGAATCCCAAAGGTAAGTAGCGGGGTAATGGGGAGGGTTAGCATTAGTGGTTAGGCACTACGGGGAGGGTTAGGGTAAGGCACTAAGGGGGGAGGGTTAGGTTCAGGGTGTGGGTAGGGGAGGGGGAGGTTAGGTTTAGGCACTAGGGGGGAGGTTAGGGTTAGGCCACCGGGGAGGGAGTGTTAGGGTAGGGAGAGGGGGAGGATTAGGATACCGACCAACAAAGTGTTAGTACTCTAACCCTGTCGGGATGAAGGCATCGGGATCCCGAACGCTGGAAACCCGTACCCATCCCCTTGGACTATGATTGAGCTCTAGACAGCATGCTACCATTGGATACAACTTGAGGAGTTATGATATCCTATATTGTTTATTTTTAGAAAGTATATTATCGTATCTATCTCATTGACTGAATACTCCAAGAGCTGCTATATGGGTTTATGTTATTTGTGTCTTTATATCACACCAGGACACTATCTGTTTTTTTTGCAGCAGCTGGAGTATATATAGTCATATAATTAATTGAAGTATCGAGTGCATTTTTCGGGTATAGAGTGACTCATAGTAGCGCTACATATTGTTTTTTATTCTTCTTTGAATGTTGAGGAGATGTATGAAACTCTATGATCATAGTAAAGAAAGATTTTGGTGATATTATGCACAGGGAGTGCCACATGGGTAATTTATATGGAATCAGTTTGGGATGCCGGCAGTCTGGATACGGCTTTCAGAATCCCGACACCGGCTTCCCAACAGGACTAGCATACCGACACTTATTGTTCTGTATGCTAACTATCCCCCTCTCCCTACCCTAACCCTTCCTCCTTGGTGCCTAACCCTAACCTTCCCCCCTACTACCTGAACCTAACCTCCTCCTCCCCGCAAGCTAAACCTAAATCTCCCCTCTTAGTGCCTATCCATAGCCCTCCCCCTAGTGCCTAACCCTAACCCCGCACCCTAACCCTCCCCCCCCCACCCCGCTACTTGCCTTCGGTATCTCGGCGGTCGGCATGTCAGCGCCGGGATTGTGATAGGTGTTGGGATTAAGGTGCCGGTAATATCAGCACTGGCATCATGGCCACCGGGATACTGACTGTATCCCATTTATATAACCAAACTATATACTGTGTTTATGGATACGAGGGCACCCTGTCTTATATTTTTAATTGGAAGTAACATAGTGTTGGACTACACAGATCCAGTGTGTGTGTGCAGTCCTGCCGTCTCCACCTAAAAAATATCTCCAGGATTAGACCCTTCCTCACCCAGGATGCCACTAAAACCCTCATCCACTCACTGGTCATCTCTAGATTGGACTACTGCAACCTTCTCCTAGATGGCCTCCCAGTCTCTCACCTCTCTCCACTACAATCAGTTCTCAATGCTGCTGCTCATCTAATCTTCCTCTCCAGATGTTCTACATCTGCTTCCCCTCTCCTTAAAGCCCTACACTGGCTCCCCTTCCCCTTCAGATGTCAATTCAAGGTTCTAACACTCACCTACAAAGCCCTCATCAAATCCTCTCCCACATACATTTCTGACCTTCTCTCCCCTCACACTCCCGCCCGTCCACTTCGCTCATCCAATGCATGCCGCCTCTCTTGCCAACTGATTACTTCCTCTCACTCCCGCATCAAAGATTTTGCCCATGCTGCTCCCTACCTTTGGAATGCTCTCCCTCTCCCCATCAGACTCTCCACCCCTCTACAAAACTTCAAACGGGCTCTCAAGACCCACTACCTCATCAAGGCCTTCCAGCACTCATCCTAACCCACCTCATGCTCTTTCCTCACTATCTTCCCCTTCTGTATCACGCCTGTCTGTCTGTCCCTCCCCTTTAGAATGTAAGCTCTCATGAACAGGGACCTCTTCCCTCATGTGCTTCTCTTCTTATACGCCTTACTCCCCTTAAGGGCACCTAACACGTGACTGCCAACTCCCGGCTGCTTATTGTGAGTGCTTTAATCGCTATTGCAGCAATGTATATAAATCGTGTCCTTGTCCTGCACTGTAATGTCCTGTAAGTTACTTGTTTCTTGTTCACTTGTTAGTTCTATGTACTATGTAAGGCGCTGCGGAACACTTGTGGCGCCATATAAATAAAGGATAATAATAATAATTTTATATATATATATATATATACGTGAACTGGTGTGCGTCCTCCCGTATTAGTATGTGTCCACAACCAGCAAGTAATATATAGTCACAACGGGATGTAGTTAAATGACCGGCGGCTGCAATGCCACCAGTCAAAATCCCGACAGCTAATGCCTGACGGGGAATTTAAGATAAGGCGAGCACAGTCTGATTTTATTTATTTACTTTATTTTACTTTACTAGTCCTGAGAGTGCCGTCTGCATTTGGTTGACAAACCAAACTTTAACTTGACATTTACCACATCATGGACCATTCAAAATTTGTTACACAGGGCGGGATGTACTAGTCCCTATGCGGTACATCCCACCAGTGGCATCACAAGGGGGGTGCGGGCTGCACCCGGGTGTCACCCGACGAGGGGTAACACCAAGGTGCAGGCTTCCCCTCAGTGACAGGAGCCAGGTGCTGCACTGTAGCATTAAGTGCAGCACTCGGCTCCTGTCACAGTGAGGTAGCCGGCACTACCCACATCTCTGGCACTCCCCACTACTCCATTGATAACCACAGGCCGGGGAGGTTCGGGCCACGTCCTTTTCCCCAAGACCATGCCCCTATCCCGTGGCCATGCCCCCTTTTTGTCGGCAAGCGGCATTCCTCCTCGCACCTGGTGACACCGCGGGGAGGGATGTCACTGCATCCCACCACTTATTGGGTACATACCGGCGTTAATAACGCCGATATGAACCTAGAAATGCACAAAGGACAACTCTCCCGATAAGAGTTGTCCTTTACAATAGAGAGACTACCAGGTTTATGACCCTGAAGTCCCTCTGGAATCCTTCTGCGCATGTGTCTATGTAAGTATTCTTCACTGCAGTTACTATAGTTCTCTGCTAATTACCCCTGCACACAGTATACCCATCTTCCCCACATATTCAGTATCAGACATTATCTCAGTGACAGATGTACTTTCGTATTGGTTTGTACTAGGGGTGAGCGGGTTCGGATTTCTGAAATCCGAACCCCCCCGAGCCCCCCCGATCCGAGTCAGATCCGAGTCAGGCTCGACTTTTCCCACCTGACTCGGATCTGCAATCGAGGCAAAACGTCATCATCCCGCCTTCCGGGTCTCGCAGGTTTTGGATCCTATATAAGGTACCCGCGTCGGCGCCATTTTCTCACTCGGCTGTGGACAGTGAAGAGGGAGGGTGGGAGTTAGGGCTGGCTGGGCTGTGTAGTGTAGTGTAGTGCAGAGTAGTGTTGTGCTGTGCTGTGCTGCGCTGTGCTGCTGTTGTCCACTACTTCAAAGTCCATAGGGGCTGGCTGTGTTGTGCTGTGCTGCTGTTGTTAATAGGGGCTGTGTCCACTACTTCAAAGTCAATAGGGGCTGGCTGGACTGTGTTGTGCAGTCAGTTCTCCATAGGGTCTGTGTCCACTCCAAAGTCCTGTGCAGTGTCCCAGTCCTAAAGGGGTGCTGTAGTGTTGTCCAGGGGGTGCTCTGTCCATCAGGGGTGATCCCCCCAAGTGCTAAAAAAATAATATTTTTTCTGTGTTTGTGAATTGTGTGCGCAGTAGCCGCACGTGCATCAACAAAGTAGTGCCAAGCGTGTGCCTGTGTCATAAGTAAACGGCCGGCTGGCTTGACCGTCAAAGGGTGCTGTAACTCCCAAAGTACACTCCAAACCAAATAACAAAATATTTTTTCTGTGTTTGTGAATTGTGTGCGCAGTAGCCGCACGTGCATCAACAAAGTAGTGCCAAGCGTGTGCCTGTGTCATAAGTAAACGGCCGGCTGGCTTGACCGTCAAAGGGTGCTGTGACCCCCAAAGTACACTCCAAACCAAATAACAAAATATTTTTTCTGTGTTTGTGAATTGTGTGCACAGTAGCCGCACGTGCATCAACAAAGTAGTGCCAAGCGTGCGCCTGTGTCATAAGTAAAGGGCCGGCTGGCTTGACCGTTAAAGGGTGCTGTAACCGCCAAAGTACACTCCAGTCCAAACCAAAAAAAAAAAATATTTTCTGTGTTTGTGAATTGTGTGCGCAGTAGCCGCACGAGCATCAACAAAGTAGTGCCAAGCGTGCGCCTGTGTCATAAGTAAAGGGCCGGCTGGCTTGACCGTTAAAGGGTGCTGTAACACCCAAAGTACACTCCAGTCCAAACCAAAAAAATATATATTTTCTGTGTTTGTGAATTGTATGCGCAGTAGCCGCACGTGCATCAACAAAGTAGTGCCAAGCGTGCGCCTGTGTCATAAGTAAAGGGCCGGCTGGCTTGACCGTTAAAAGGTGCTGTAACCCCCAAAGTACACTCCAAACCAAATAACAAAATATTTTTTCTGTGTTTGTAAATTGTGTGCGCAGTAGCCGCACGTGCATCAACAAAGTATTGCCAAGCGTGCGCCTGTGTCATAAGTAAAGGGCCAGCTGGCTTGACCGTTAAAGGGTGCTGTAACCCCCAAAGTACACTCCAAACCAAATAACAAAATATTTTTTCTATGTTTGTGAATTGTGTGCGCAGTAGCCGCACGTGCATCAACAAAGTAGTGCCAAGCGTGCGCCTGTGTCATAAGTAAATGGCCGGCTGGCTTGACCGTTAAAGGGTGCTGTAACCCCCAAAGTACACTCCAAACCAAATAACAAAATATTTTTTCTGTGTTTGTGAATTGTGTGCGCAGTAGCCGCACGTGCATCAACAAAGTAGTGCCAAGCGTGCGCATGTGTCATAAGTAAAGGGCCGGCTGGCTTGACCGTTAAAGGGTGCTGTAACCCCCAAAGTACACTCCAAACCAAATAAAAAAATATTTTCTGTGTTTGTGAATTGTGTGCGCAGTAGCCGCACGTGCATCAACAAAGTAGTGCCAAGCGTGCGCCTGTGTCATAAGTAAAGGGCCGGCTGGCTTGACCGTTAAAGGGTGCTGTAACCCCCAAAGTACACTCCAAACCAAATAACAAAATATTTTTTCTGTGTTTGTAAATTGTGTGCGCAGTAGCCGCACGCGCATCAACAAAGTATTGCCAAACGCGCGCCTGTGTCATAAGTAAAGGGCCGGCTGGCTTGACCGTTAAAGGGTGCTGTAACCCCAAAGTACACTCCAAACCAAATAACAAAATATTTTTTCTGTGTTTGTGAATTGTGTGCGCAGTAGCCGCACGTGCATCAACAAAGTAGTGCCAAGCGTGCGCATGTGTCATAAGTAAAGGGCCGGCTGGCTTGACCGTTAAAGGGTGCTGTAACCCCCAAAGTACACTCCAAACCAAATAAAAAAATATTTTCTGTGTTTGTGAATTGTGTGCGCAGTAGCCGCACGTACTTCAACAAAGTAGTGCCAAGCGTGCGCCTGTGTCATAAGTAAAGGGCCGGCTGGCTTGACCGTTAAAGGGTGCTGTAACCCCCAAAGTACACTCCAAACCAAATAAAAAAATATTTTCTGTGTTTGTGAATTGTGTGCACTGTGGCTGCACTTGCATCAACAAAGGAGCAGCGCCAAGCGTGCGCCTGTGTCCCATAAGTAAAGGGCCGGCTGGCTCATTTCTTAAAGGGTGGTGTAACCCACAAAGTGCACTACTGTCCAGCAAAAATAAAAAAATATTTTCTGTGTTTGTGTGCGCCTTAGCCGCACGTATATATCAATATAACATAAATGGAGGACCAAACTTTCTCCGATAAAAATAAAATAGGAAAAGATCAAGAACCACTTCCTCCTAGAGCTGTTGCTGCTGCTGGGAGATGTTCATCATCCCAGAGAGGAAGTAGGAACACCACTACTTTTACTAAACAATTGACCCTCCAACAGTCCCTAGCGATGAGGATGAAGTACGACAGCAGTCATCCTGAAGCAAAACGTATAACTGAGGCCTTGACTGCTATCTTGGTGTTAGACGTGCGTCTGGTATCCGCCATTAGTGCAGTGGGATTTAGACAATTGATGGAGGTAGTGTGTCCCCGGTTCCAAATCCCGTCTAGATTCCACCTGCATCCTCAAAGCAGCAGCGACAAGCGTGCATCTGTCTGTTAAAGGGTGATGTAACCCTCAAAGTGCTCCAAAAAATAAAAAACTTTTTTTTTTATGTGTTTGTGACTTGTGTGCGATGTAGCCGCACGTGCATCAACACAGTAGCAGCGCCAAGCGTGCGCCTGTGTCATAAGTCAAGGGCCAGTTTGGACATCTGGTCCGGACTGAAGGACGTGCCAACAATTTCTGACAAGTCTACTGTCACTGCATATGATACTGTCCTCAAAGTAGCAGCGACAAGCGTGCATCTGTCTGTTAAAGGGTGGTGTAACCCTCAAAGTGCGCTCCACAAACAATAAAAATATTCTTCTTTTTTTTCTGTCTTTGTGAAATGTGTGGGATGTAGCCGCACCTGCATCCTTAAAGCAGCAGCAACAAGCGTGCGTCTGTCTGTTAAAGGGTGGTGTAACCCTCAAAGTGCGCTCCACAAACAATAAAAAAATTCTTCTATTTTTTTCTGTCTTTGTGAAATGTGTGGGCTGTAGCCGCACCTGCATCCTTAAAGCAGCAGCAACAAGCGTGCGTCTGTCTGTTAAAGGGTGGTGTAACCCTCAAAGTGTGCTCCACAAACAATAAAAATATTCTTCTTTCTTTTTCTGTCTTTGTGAAATGTGTGGGCTGTAGCCGCACCTGCATCCTTAAAGCAGCAGCGACAAGCGTGCGTCTGTCTGTTAAAGGGTGGTGTAACCCTCAAAGTGTGCTCCACAAACAATAAAAAAATTCTTCTTTTTTTTTCTGTCTTTGTGAAATGTGTGGGCTGTAGCCGCACCTGCATCCTTAAAGCAGCAGCGACAAGCGTGCGTCTGTCTGTTAAAGGGTGGTGTAACGCTCAAAGTGCGCTCCACAAACAATAAAAAAATTCTTTTTTTTTCTGTCTTTGTGAATTGTGTGGGCTGTAGCCGCACTTGCATCCTCAAAGCAGCAGCGACAAGCGTGCGTCTGTCTGTTAAAGGGTGGTGTAACCCTCAAAGTGCGCTCCACAAACAATAAAAAAATTCTTCTTTTTTTTTCTCTTTTTGTGAAATGTGTGGGCTGTAGCCGCACCTGCATCCTTAAAGCAGCAGCGACAAGCGTGCGTCTGTCTGTTAAAGGATTACATCGGTGACAGCATCCAAGTAGGCATGTCAGACAGTCCGTACCTGTACTGGCATGAAAAAGAAGCAATTTGGAGGTCCCTGTACAAACTGGCTCTATTTTACCTGAGTTGCACCCTCTCCAGTGTGTACTCCGAAAGAGTGTTTAGTGCAGCCGGGAACCTTGTCAGCGAAAGACATAGGAGGTTGCTTCCACAAAATGTGGAGAAGATGATGTTCATAAAATGAATTATCAACTCTTCCAGGGAGACCAGCCTCCAGAACGTACAGAGGGACCTGTGGTTGTGGATTCCAGCGGGGACGAATTAATACTCTGTGAGAATGAGGATGTACACAACACTGAAGAGGGTGAGGATTCAGTGGATGAGGAGGATGAGGATGACATCTTGCCTCCGTAGAGCCAGTTTGTGCAGAGACAGATTAATTGCCAGCTTGTTTTGTGGGGGCCCAAACAAACCAATCATTTCAGCCACAGTCGTGTGGCAGACCCTGGCGCTGAAATGTTTGGTTTGTTAAAGTGTGCATGTCCTGTTTATACAACATATGGGTGGGTGGGAGGGCCCAAGGACAATTCCATCTTGCACCTCTTTTTTTTCTTTGAATTATGTACTGTTTGGGGCCTAGTTTTTCAAACTGCCATCCTGTCTGCCACTGCAGTGTCACTCCTAGATGGACCACGTGTTTGTGCCGCCCACTCGTATCTCTTAGCATAGTCACCCAGCTACCTCGGTGCAACCTTTTGGATATAAAAACACTATTGTGAGGTGTTCAGAATAGACTGGAAATGAGTGGAAATTAAGGTTATTGAGGTTAATAATAGCATAGGAGCAGAAAAACCTACAAATTCTGTGATTTTAGCTGTTTTTATGCTTTTTAAAAAAAAAATACAGATCCAAAACACAAAACCCAGAACCCAAAACACGGAAGGGTGGTTTTGGCAAAACCAATCCAGATCCAAAACACGAAGAAAGATCCAGATCCAAAACCAAAACACAAAACACGAAAAGTGGCCGGTGCACACCCCTAGTTTGTACAGTAAGGCATCTGCACTGTTTCTATAGTCATGTGCTCACTTTATAGAGATCCCTCCATAATTCCAGTCTATCTACAATACTTAGGGGTCTATTTACTAACAGGAGAAAAAGGTAAAAAACGAAAAAGACAGTGAAAATCCCTGTACATATCGCTTCTCAACCTGTACCAAAAAGATTTTCACTTCTTTTTCTCTGCCTGTGCTAAGTTCTGACATGCATATCGCACTGCCATAGGCTGCTATGACGGTGATATGTCCCTCAGCTGTTACTAAAGTGTGATATGAGTCACTGCTAGCACTTACCTCCAGTGACGGCTTCGCCTCTGAGAGCTGCCGTTATCTGCCCTCTCTGCAGTGCAGACTGCAGAGCCGAGGTCCGTTCTATGCTGTTAATTTTGTTAATTAAAAAAAAAGTTCTTCCGATGTTTAAAAAACCCTCTGTTGAAGCTGATCAGGTGGTCAGTGTGTGACTTCTGCTCCGTGCAGTGCAGTCAGCTCCCAGCTGATCGGGGCTTCTTATCTCTATTCACACAAGGCAAGTAACCCTTCAGGAATACAATGTGTGCTTTAGCTCTCACTGCAGAGAGGGTGACTTTAGATCACCCTCTTTGGCAGGAGCTGCAATAGTAACTGTTGCGGTAGCCGCCTCCTGCTTCACAGCGGTAGCGGGCAAAGCAGGAGGGGCTGTTTCTCAGTGAAAAGTGCCATTTTAGTAAATAGACCCCTTAGCCTGTTCCTCCAAACATGCATAAAGTCAACATCAGGGCAAAATAAGCACCCCCTACTTTTGTGTAAGCCGGATTCATTTCAGGTCCATTAAACAGAATTGGTTGGGAAGTATTGAGCTGATTATTACATTCTCTTCTCCCTTCCACTATATCCTAAAATAGTTTTCAATTATGTACTGTGATTTCTACAGTATGTACTCTCCTCCTCTCTATCCCATGGGATCACTGGGAAGTATTCATATACAACTATACTATTTCTGGGTATATTTTCTCTCCTCTTCTAAATTATAGCATCACTGACCAGTGATTATATACAGCAACGCTATTTATGTGTAACCCAAGCTAACCCTACCTCCATTTCATTGCAACAATGGACAATCTTCATGTACAATAATAATATGAGATATGGTAAGAACTTACCCTTGTTATCTCTATTTCTACGAAGTCCATAGGGTTCCACAGGATACCTTGGGGTATAGGTGTGACGTCAGTCGCAGGGCACCAAAGAGTTAAGCTTTCAGCCTCCCAGGATGCACTAGGTCCCCCTCCTATACCCCGCCCCCGGGCCAAGGCACCTCAGTTAGTTACCAAGCCATAGGCCGGAGGAGGAGAAGGAAGAGAGAGAACAAAGATCTGGACACATACAAGAATCACATTCTCACCAGAGGGAGACGGAAAACCGGTGACCAGAGCAAAGCCCATCTGCAGCACAGGTGCGACAGGGCGGGAGTCCTGTGGAACACTATGGACTTCGTAGAAATAGAGATAACAAGGGTAAGTTCTTACCATATCTCATATTTTCTACTTCAGGGTCCATAGGGTATCCACAGGATACCTTGGGGATGTCCCAAAGCAGTATCCTTTAAGGGTGGGGACGCTCCTGTGCAGAAAGGAGAATCCGCCGCCCGAAGGAAGCATCCTGAGAGGCGAAGGTGTCAAACCTGTAATACCTCACGAAGGTATGGACAGAAGACCACGTAGCAGCCTTGCAGATCTGAACTGCCGAGGCACCACGTCGAGCTGCCCACGAAGGACCCACAGACCTAGTGGAATGAGCCTTCAGAGAAGGAGGGACCGGTAGGCCTTCATGAAGATAAGCTTCAGAAATAGCCATACGGATCCAGGCTGCCAAAGTTTGCTTTGAAGCAGGCCAACCCTTTTTACAGAAGCCATAGAGGACAACAAAGCGTCCAACTTCCTAAACGAAGAAGTGCGGTCAACATAAGTCCTTAAGGCCCGCACAACATCCAAAGAGGCCTCACCCACGGAAAGACCCGGTGAGTTAAAGGCCGGAACAACTATTTCCTCGTTAACATGAAACTGGGAAACAACTTTGGGAAGAAACTCGGGCCGAGTGCGGAGCACTGCCCTGTTCCCATGAAAAAACAAGAAAGGGGGTCTACAAGAAAGAGCCCCTAACTCAGAAACACGTCTGGCCGAAGCAACGGCCAGAAGGAAAACAGTCTTAGCTGTTAGCCATTTAATATCCACTGAGCCCAGTGGTTCAAACGGCGGTCCTTGGAGAGCCCTCAGGACCACAGCCAAATCCCAAGGCGCCACAGGTGGAACAAAGGGCGGCTGAATACGGAGAACACCTTGCATAAAGGTGCGCACATCCGGGATTGTAGCAATCCTACGGTGAAACCAGACAGATAGGGCCGAAACCTGTACCTTCAAAGAAGCAAGGCGAAGCCCATGATCTAGTCCCGCTTGCAGGAAGGCGAGAATCCGAGACAGACGAAACTCCCGCGGTGCATAACCTCTCGGTCGACACCACTGGAAGAACATATGCCACACGCGATGGTATATCCTCGCGGAAGACGGTTTCCGAGCTCGTAACATGGTACGCACCACAGAGCTGGAAAACCCCCGGGACCTCAGCATGGCCGTCTCAACAGCCACGCCGCCAAAGACAGCCGAGTCAGGTCCGGGTGAAGACAAGGACCCTGAGACAGAAGGTCCGGTCGTAGCGGCAACCGCAGAGGACTGTCCACGGACAGACCCTGAAGGTCTGAGAACCAGTGCCATCTGGGCCACGCGGGAGCTATCAACAGGAGCGTCCCTCCTTCCTGTTTGAATTTCCGGATTACCCGTGGAAGAAGGGAGACCGGAGGGAACAGGTATGCGAACCTGAACGTCCACCGGACGGACAGAGCATCCACCAGAGACGCCCCTTCGTCTCTTGTGCGAGACCCGTACACCGGCAACTTGTTGTTGTGCCGGGACGCCATGAGGTCGATTTCTGGAAGACCCCACCTGTCCACCAGTAGTTGAAAAACGTCCGGGTGCAGGGACCATTCCCCTGGATGAACGTCCTGGCGACTTAGAAAGTCCGCCTCCCAATTTAGCACTCCCGGGATGAAGACCGCTGATATGGCCGGAAGATTGCGCTCCGCCCAAACCAGGATCCGAGACCTCTACGAGAGCCGCCCGACTGCGAGTTCCTCCTTGCCTGTTTATGTAGGCCACGGTGGTAGCATTGTCCGACTGGACCTGCACCGGGTGACCCTGGAGAAACCGCTGTGCCTGCAGGAGAGCATTGAAGACCGCACGGAGTTCCAAGATATTTATTGGAAGCTCCGCTTCTGTCGGCGTCCACCTGCCCTGGAACAAGTGTGGACCCGAAACTGCTCCCCAGCCCCGAAGACTGGCGTCCGTTGTCAACAGGACCCAATTTGGAACCCAGAACGGACGTCCCTTGTTGAGGTGGGTCGTCTTTAACCACCACGCAAGGGACAGGCGAACCTCCGGGGTGAGCACAATCGTCTGGAACTTCAGAGACTGAGGCAGCCCGTTCCACTTGGACAGGATCAGGTGCTGCAGAGGTCTGGAGTGAAACTGGGCGTATTCCACCATGTCGAACACCGACACCATGGAGCCCAGTAACCTCATCGCCGAGTGTAAGGACACCCGGCGGCTGTGCAGACAACTGCGCACCCTTGACTGTAAAGCAGAGATCTTGTCCTCCGTCACGAAGATCCTTTGCTGTCCCGAGTCCAATAAGGCTCCAAGATGCAGAATCCTCCGAGACGGGATTAGAGTGGACTTCTGCCAGTTGATTAGCCAGCCGTGCCGTTGCAGCAGTGCAATGGTCAGGTCCAAGTGGTGTAACAGGAGCTCTGGAGATCCTGCCACCAATAACAGGTCGTCCAAGTACGGCAACATGCGGACTCCTTGCAGCCGCAGAGAAGCCGCCATGACCGCCATCACCTTGGTGAAAACACGTGGTGCTGTCGCCAGGCCAAAAGGTAATGCCCGAAACTGGAAGTGGTCGCTGCGGATTGCAAACCGAAGGAACTCTTGATGGCGCAAAAGAATAGGGACATGCAGGTAAGCGTCCTGTATGTCCAATGACACCATGTAGTCCCCAGGTTCCAGCGCCAGAATGATGGACCGTAGGGTCTCCATCCGAAACTTCGGGACCCGCAAAGACTTGTTGAGTGCTTTGAGGTTGAGAATCGGACGATATGACCCATTGGGTTTCTGTACCAAAAATAGATTTGAATAGAAACCCTGGCCCCTCTGGGAGAATGGAACAGGCACTATAACTCCAGCCTGGAGCATAGTGTGCAATACCTTCCGCAGCTCCGTAGCCTTGTTCCGGTCTGATGGTAGACCCGTGGTGAAGAATCGAGCCGGGGGTCTGTGCCGGAAGGAGAGGGCGTACCCGTGGGAGACCACCTCCAGAACCCAAGTGTCTGTCGTAGTGAACGACCAACACCGGGAGAACTGCAGCAGGCGGCCTCCCACCCTGGGATCCCCCAAGGGGAGACCTGGACCGTCAGGCCGCAGGCTTGTCATCTGGCTTGGGGGCCGGACGTCTGGTACTCCATGCCTGTTTCCGGGGCTTGACCGATTTCTTAGGGCCAGCCTGTCGAGGAAACGACTGTGGTTTGGGCCTGCCCTGGGCCCTAGATGACCGAAAGGACGATGGTCCAGAACCAGAAGGAGCAGCGGCCGACGGGAGACAAGCAGATTTGGCTGCCGCCAGCGTGGCCACAATCTTATCCAGATCCGGACCGAAGAGAACTTCTCCGGTAAACGGCAACGCTTCCAGACCTTTCTTCGAATCTGCGTCCGCCTTCCAGGATCGCAGCCACAAGGTGCGACGAGCAGCTACCGCTGCTGAAGAAATTCTAGACACCAGAGTACTAATGTCTAGAGCCGCCTCGTTGATGTAGGTGGCCGAATCACGGAGATTGCCAATCAACTCCGCCTGTTCGGCCGGACAGTCGGATTCAAAAGAAGCCTCCAATGAATCCGCCCAGCGCTCCATCGCTCTGGCAACCCAGCAAATGGCCATAGCCGGCCGTGCTGCCCCCCCTGCAAGGGAATAAGCGGACTTCATGCAGATTTCTACCTTGCGGTCCGTAGCATCCTTAAGGGAGGACATGGATGGCATCGGCAATGTGGCACTACGGACAAGACGGGTCACGTGAGAATCCACCTGTGGAGGGGATTCCCACTTAGCAAAATAATTATCCGCGAACGGATAAGCCACCGCCAGGCGTCTCTGCGGCTGGTATCTTTTGCCAGGTTGTTTCCACGCCTCCTCTAAATGGTCCACCAACTGACCCGAAAGAGGAAAGACTGTGGCATCGCCCTTCACATCTTTGAAAAAGGCATACTTAGATTTAGCCGCTGGGGGAACTTCGTCCTCAATCACCAAGGCTGTGCGGACCGCCCGAATAAGTCCAGGAATATATACTTTGGACTTAGCATCAGCGTCCTTAGTATGGAGAGGTTCCTGATCATAAGGATCCAGAATCTCCCCATCATCAGACGTCCCTTCGTCATCCTCATAAGGAGCGGACAGAGACGCCACCGGCCTTTTATGAGGCCGCATCACAGACTCCCCTTGCAACACATCCGACAAGTGCTGTACAGAACTCGTCAGGGAGTTAACCCACGCTGGCTCCTGAGAACCCGGGAGCGGGGAAATAGGGAGACTGTGGGGTACCACCAATTGTCGTGGGAACCCCTGCACGGGTGACGACACCACAGACTGCTGGGACAAACCCATTGGAGTAAACGCGGGCTGCGGAGCTAACTGGCCCACTAAAGCTGTTAACGCCTGAGCGAAACAAGCCCAGGGCGGCTCCTGTACCGGTGCTGTAACCGTAATAGGCCGCGCCATGGACCAACACTGCCAGCAAAGGCCCTCCGCGCTACCCTCCCCCTCCGCTAACGGTACTTTGCACGTGGTACACTGTAGCCGGAGGGGAAAATCACTTTCAGACATGATGGCACCACGTATGTGACCTCTCTCACCAATTAAGTATTAAATAGGCGAGAGACCACCCTGCAGCACCGCACCGCAAGGGCTTTAGCAGAAAGAACAGGGACAGTAATAAAGCTGACAGTTTAGAGAAGAAAAGTTACAGGCAGCGCTAGCACAGTCACATACAATGCAGAGAAATAACAATTCCTGCACTAACAGCGCTGATCACTCAACTACACAGACACAGGGCCTGGTAGGACACAGCGCTGCATACACAGACCTGAGCCACAGCGGAGGAGAGGTATGCGGGGGGACCCAGACCACGATGCTTCCTTCCAGACTTCCAGCAGTGTTCACCATGCGTTGCAGAGAAGATGGCCGCCGAGGAGCAGAGAGAAGCTGGCCTGGGGGAGGAGCGCTGACACAGGACCAGTCAGCACAGTGCAGAGAGGGCTGTGTGCAGCGGGGGAGGCGCCGGCTGTGAGACAGGGAAGGCGCGCTCCCCTGGCATGCATTTAACCCCTGGGACGCCGCAGCGCTACCGCTCTGCTGCGGTCCGCTGTCCCAGGGGGTAGTGGAAGCGCAGGTTGGTCGCCTGGCTCCACGCTGCAGCCAGTCCCCAGGGAGCCCCCTGCCTGGGGACTTAGGACCATGTGATCAGCGGGGACCCACCGCGGGACCCCGCTGCTTACCTCTGTCCCCCTTGAATCCGGCCATGGTCCTGAGCATCTGGGGTCACCGCTAGCTGTGACCCCAGACGCCCACCAGCATCCCCGGATCAGTACCGGCGTTCTGGTACCGGCGGGGTGTAGGGAAGACAGCATGGACGTCAGGACTGACTGTCCATGCTGTTCATCCAGATGTGCAGCCACAGCTGCATGAAGAAAAAGCTTCAGGGGCTCTTCTAGCCCCCACTCCAACAGGTGCACCCGACTCCGGCCGGGCACCAAACTAAACTGAGGTGCCTTTGCCCGGGGGCGGGGTATAGGAGGGGGACCTAGTGCATCCTGGGAGGCTGAAAGCTTAACTCTTTGGTGCCCTGCGACTGACGTCACACCTATACCCCAAGGTATCCTGTGGATACCCTATGGACCCTGAAGTAGAAAAAGTTCTTATGACTATACCCTCTTCTCCTTCCCTCCTGTATTATAGGGAATCGGTATGACATACCGCCGGACTTGAGCCCGGCAGATATAATACTAATGCCGGAAGGGGTGCCTAACCCTAACCCCCCCCCCCTAGTGCCTAACCCTAACCTCCCCCCAGAGGTGCCTAAGCCTAACCCTCCTCCCCGCACCATGGACCTAGCCCTCCCGGGGGGGTGCCTAACCCTAACCTTCCCCCGAGGGTGCCTATCCCTAACCACCCCTTCCCCTAGCCTAACCCTCCATGGGGGTACCTAACCCTAAGTCCCCCCCCTGCTGCTATCCGCTACCAGCGCCTGGCTTAACTTCGTTCAGTATGCCGGGCATCGGGATTTCGGCATGGAGATAATGATAGGCATCGAGATTTCGCCTATCATTAGTCCCATGCTGGGATTTTACAGTTGGGAAGCCGGCGGTTGGCATTTCTTCCAACTTTCTTCCTGACCGCATACCGTATTATAGCTCTGGCCAGTCTCTGTCTACTTCAATGTGCTTCTTGTGTACCCATCTTTGTATCCTATAGCAGCATTGGCCAGACTCCTTATACTGTATAGCAATGTGATTCCTGTATACCAATCTCTAACACTAGCCACTCTCCAAATACTGTACACAGGGGCGTATCTGTAATGGGCGCAGGGTGTGCGGTGCACACGGGCTCCCGGGAGGCCCACACCGCACACCCTACACCCATACTTTCTAATAGTTACCTCTCCGAAGTCCCACATCGGCTGAAGAGGTACTACACAAAACGCCTGGAAAATGGCAGCCACGGCCACTTTCCTTGCGTTCTGCATATGTGCAGTAGGGAAATCGCTGGGAAAATGGCTACCGCGCCATTCTCTCAGTGTCCAGCGCATGCGCAGTAGACTCCAGGCACAGACTAGTGCCCGGAGTCAACTGAACCTGTCAGTATGTCGCGGTCGACGGAGAGAGAGGCGGGGGTCCCTGACGGTGAGTGAACACGTGCCCCCTCCTCTGTGATTGTCTGGGGCTCTGGTCCCCTCTCAGTCCCAGAGTGACAGCATTGCGATAGCATTATTAGCATATTTTCGCAGCAGTCCTGCGTGTGATTACGGAGCTGCGATCGCAATAGCGATCCTTAATGAATCAGGCACTATGTGCGGCGCACTGCAAAGGCATGTTGTGGCGCGAGGTGGAAGCATGTTGCATGTAAAACACATGTAAGTAAACAGGGTGGCGTCAGACATTAGTGAGCAGTGAGTGCGCCCTCAGCTTTGCACTTACCTGACAGCCCGCAGTACATGCCCCCGATACCTCGGTACAGCTCCAGCACTTGGAGAGGAGCCTTAATTCGATCACCTGGTTTGTGTGGCTTTTTCAGAGGTCCCCCTTTCAGTACAACAGGAGTCAGGACAAGCCGGGGATTTCCTTATAGGAGTACAGACACATCCCTGATGCTATCCAGTATCCAAAACGTGGCTGATAGGTGCCAGTGTGTGTATGGCTGACTCACGCTACACACAGCAGTGTGCAGAGGCTAAGAGCGCTTGTCACTTTGGACTCTGAGGCTGTCACCATCGCCAGCCGCAGTGCGGCACAGCCAAAATGTGCAAGAACAACCCAAACAGCAGACCTAAATAAGGGATAATTCTATCTAATACAGGATGGGTGGCAACCCTACTGCGACATGGACAAAAGGAGGTACAGCTGTGTCCAACACCACATAACTGAATACGAATATAAGCAGTCTTGATTTTTATCATTTTCCTGAGGTACAGAATAGAAACCAGGGATTCCTCATTAAAGAAGCAAGCACTAAAGGATGATTGTATTTAGGGGTGTGCACCGGCCACTTTTCGTGTTTTGTGTTTTGGTTTTGGATCTGGATCTTTCTTCGTGTTTTGGATCTGGATTGGTTTTGCCAAAACCACACTTCCGTGTTTTGGGTTCTGGGTTTTGTGTTTTGGATCTGTATTTTTTTTTAAAAAAAGCATAAAAACAGCTAAAATCACAGAATGTGTGGGTTTTTCTGCTCCTATGCTATTATTAACCTCAACAACATTAATTTCCACTCATTTCCAGTCTATTCTGAACACCTCACAATAGTGTTTTTATGTCCAAAAGGTTGCACCGAGGTAGCTGGATGACTATGCTAAGCAACACGAGTGGGCGGCACAAACACGTGGCCCATCTAGGAGTGACACTGCAGTGGCAGACAGGATGGCAGTTTGAAAAACTAGGCCCCAAACTGTACATAATGCAAAGAAAAAAAAGAGTTGCAAGATGGAATTGTCCTTGGGCCCTTCCACCCACCCTTATGTTGTATAAACAGGACATGCACACTTTAACAAACCAATCATTTCAGTACCAGGGTCTGCCACACGACTGTAGCTGAAATGATTGGTTCGTTTGGGCCCCCACAAAACAAGCTGGCAATTAATCTGTCCCTGCACAAACTGGCTCTACGGAGGCAAGATGTCGTCCTCATCCTCCTCATCCACCGATTCCTCACCCTCTTCAGTGTTGTGTACATCCTCATCCTCACAGAGTATTAATTCGTCCCCGCTGGAATCCACCACCACAGGTCCGTCTGTACGTTCTGGAGGCTGGTCTCCCTGGAAGAGTTGATCATTCATTTTTATGAACATCATCTTCTCCACATTTGTGGAAGCAACCTCCTACGCCTTTCGCTGACAAGGTTCCCGGCTGCACTAAACACTCTTTCGGAGTACACACTGGAGGGGGGGGCAAATAGAGCCAGTTTGTACAGGGGCCTCCAAATTGCCTCTTTTTCCTGCCAGTACAGGTACGGACTGTCTGACATGCCTACTTGGATGCTGTCACCGACGTAATCCTTTAACAGGCAGACACACGCTTGTTGCTGCTGCTTTGAGGATGCAGGTGCACCTACAGCCCACACATTTCACAAAGACAGAAAAAAAAGAAGAATTTTAAATTTTTTGACAAGGTTCCCGGCTGCACTAAACACTCTTTCGGAGTACACAATGGAGGGGGGGCAACTCAGGTAAAATAGAACCAGTTTGTACAGGGGGCTCCAAATTGCCTCTTTTTCCTGCCAATACAGGTACGGACTGTCTGACATCCCTACTTGGATGCTGTCACCAATGTAATCCTCCACCATTCTGTCAGTGGTGACAGTATCATATGCAGTGACAGTAGACATGTCAGAAATTGTTGGCACGCCCTTCAGTCCGGACCAGATGTCCAAACCGGCCCTTGACTTATGACACAGGCACACGTTTTGGCGCTGCTACTGTGTTGATGCACGTGCAGCTACAGCGCACACAAGTCACAAAGACAGAAAAAAAAGAATTTTTTATTTTTTGTGGAGCGCACTTTGGGGGTTACACCACCCTTTAACAGACTTATGGGACACAGGCGCACGCTTGGCGCTGCACCTTTGTTGATGCACATGCAGCTACTGCGCATACATTTCGCACACAAAACACAGCAAAAAAAGAATTTTTTATTTTTTGTGGAGTGCACTTTGGGGGTTACACCACCCTTTAACAGACTTATGGGACACAGGCGCATGCTTGGCGCTGCTCCTTTGTTGATGCATGTGCAGCTACAGTGCACACAATTCACAAAGACAGAAAAAAAAGAATTTAATATTTTTTGTGGAGCGCACTTTGGGGGTTATACCACCCTTTAACAGACAGGCGCATGCTTGGCGCTGCTGCTTTGAGGATGCACGTACAGTGGGGGTCATTCAGACCCGATCGCGAGCGCAGGACGCTCGCAAGCGGGTCGATGTTCCCCCACTGCGCATGTGCACGACGAAGGGAGCTCCGTCGTGCGCATGCGCGAGACCCAGCAAGCGACGGGCTCTCCATCGCTCTGGGTCTCGCACCAAAGGGGGCATGCTGTCGATGTTGATTGACAGCACGCCCCCTTTGGTGAGCGTCCCGGGGATGTGCCTGCCAGACAGAGGCGTTCCCATGGGAACGCCTACCATCTGAAGCCGGCCCCACTGACATCAGTAGTGATGTCAGTGGGAGTGATTTTGGCTCTGATAGAGCCAAAATCACTCCTGGGCTTGCGGCAGCGAGACCCTACCGCAGGGCCTCCGTCGCAAGCCTGATGGTCGCAATGGTCAAGACCATCGCGACCATCATCATGGATGCTCGCATATGCTGTGGGTGGTCACCCACAGCTATGCGAGCGGCCAGGAGGCCGCTCCATTTTCATGGATGAGGGCACTGATTCAGAGCGTTCGGCTCTGAATCAGGCCCAGTGCACACAATTCACAAACACAGAAGAAAATGTTTTATTTTTGTTGGAGTGCACTTTGGGGGTTACACCACCCTTTAACAGACAGATGCACGCTTGGCGCTGCTGCTTTGAGGATGCACGTACAGTGCACACAATTCACAAAACAGAAAAGAAGATTTTTTTATTTTTGTTGGAGTGCACTTTGGGTGTTACACCACCCTTTAACGGACAGATGCACGCTTGGCGCTGCTGCTTTAAGGATGCACGTACAGTGCACACAATTCACAACACAGAAAAGAAGAATTTTTTATTTTTGTTGGAGTGCACTTTGGGGGCCTACACCACCCTTAAAGAGATGAGCCAGCCGGCCCTTTACTTATGGGACACAGGCGCACGCTTGGCGCTGCTCCTTTGTTGATGCACGTGCAGCCACTTTGGGGGTTACACCACCCTTTAACGGACAGATGCACGCTTGGCGCTGCTGCTTTAAGGATGCACGTACAGTGCACACAATTCACAACACAGAAAAGAAGAATTTTTTATTTTTGTTGGAGTGCACTTTGGGGGCTTACACCATCCTTTAAGAGATGAGCCAGCCGGCCCTTTACTTATGGGACACAGGCGCACGCTTGGCGCTGCTCCTTTGTTGATGCACGTGCAGCCACAGTGCACACAATTCACAAACACAGAAAATAATTTTTTATTTTGTTTGGAATGCACTTTGGGGGTTTACAGCACCCTTTAACGGTCAAGCCAGCTGGCCCTTTACTTATGACACAGGCGCACACTTGGCGCTGCTTTGTTGATGCACGTGCGGCTACTGTGCACACAATTCACAAACAAAAAAATATTTTTTACATTTTTTTTGGAGTGCACTTTGGGGGTTATAGCACCCTTTAAGGGACAAGCCAGCCAGCCCTTTACTTATGGGACACAGGCGCACGCTTGGTGCTTCTCCGTTGTTGATGCACGTGCAGCCACAGTGCACACAATTCACAAACACAGAAAATAATTTTTTATTTTGTTTGGAGTGCACTTTGGGGGTTACAGCACCCTTTAACGGTCAGGCCAGCCGGCCCTTTACTTATGAGACAGGCGCACACTTGGCGTTACTTTGTTGATGCACGTGCGGCTACTGCGCACACAATTCACAAACACAGAAAAAAAAAAAATTTTTTTTTTTGGAGTGCACTTTGGGGGAGCACCCCTGATGCACAGATCACCCCTGGACAACACTACAGCACCCCTCTAGGACTACAGCCTTTATGGGACACTGCACAGCACAGTCCAGCCAGCCCCTATAGACTTTGGAGTGGACACAGCCCCTATGGACAACTGACTGCACAACACAGCCCAGCCAGCCCCTATGACAGCAGCCCAACACAGCCCAGCCAGCCCCTATGGACAACAGCAGCACAACACAGCCCAGTCAGTCCCTATGGACTGAGTGGACACAGCCCCTATGGACAACAGCAGCACAACACAGCCCAGCCAGCCCTAGCTCCCACCCTCCCTCTTCACTGTCCACAGCCGGAGTGAGAAATGCGGGGACCTTTCATAGAATCCAAAACCCGCGAGATCCGGAAGGCGGGATGATGACGTTTTGCCTCGATTTCAGATCCGAGTCAGGCAGTAAAAGTTGAGCCTGACTCGGATACGACTCGGATCGGGGGGGCTAGGGGGGGTTCGGATTTCAGAAATCCGAACCCGCTCATCCCTAATTGTATTATGAGGGAGACGGGGCCCCAAACCAGTATATTGCCTAGGGCCCCATGAGGCTTTAATTCTGCTCTGCCAAAAACTATGGCTTTGTATCCCAATATACCAAGAAACACGATTGGAAGTTATTTTCTAGAAGTTATATATGTTAATCAGATAAATATTTGAAAGCCATGACTGTCTCTAGGGAACAGGGGGATTTAACAATTCAATAAACATTTCCCTGTTGTTCACACTTTGAATATTACCAACAGCATCAGTTTTTGGTTTTTTTTTTTTTTTTATCAATGCCAAGGGAAACCTGACTTCATTCATTTTAATGAGAGCTACAAAACAATATGCATATTGTGATCCAGCAATATTTAATGGGCTCAGCGGGTGGCACGAAATCATCCAGAAAATGAACAATCTTGAATGTTTTTCCCTTGCTGTAGGTCTTTAAACTATTTTTTTTTTATATACATTTACTTCCATCTCATTTTCCATTTTATGTATATGTTTTGGATTTTACTTTTTCATACTCCACGGTATGTTAGAAAAACTGATTTTCGTGTTTCATTTAAGATATCTTTTTCTTAAAACTTTCCCGGCCCTAAGAGGGAAGTAAATAAATTGGTTAGGGGTGATAATTGTGTTACTTATCCTAAACTTTTATTAGGCCACTGAACTCATAGCAAGTAGAAATTGATGCCCTAAAAATATTTTAATTTCATTTTACATAAATGTTGCTTGTTGGAAGGGGATGCAGTTGAAATACCGGCGGTCGGGATGCCGGCATTCAGAATGCCAGTGCCGGAATCCCGACACCAGTCAGAATCCCGGCACCAGCTTCCCAATGGTAAGTAGCGGGCTTAGGGGGAGGGTTAGGGTTAGGCACTAGGGGGAGAGTTACGGTTGGGCACTAGGGGGGAGGGTTGGGGTTTGGCACTAGGGGAAAAGTTTAGGGTTAGGCACTAGGGGGAAGGTTAGGGTTAGGCACTGGGGGAGGGTTAGGGTTAGGAACTAGGGGAGAAGGTTAGGCACTAGGGGGAATGGTTAGAGTTAGGCACTAGGGGGAAGGTTAGGGTTAGGCACTAGGGGGGGAAGGTTAGGCACTAGGGGGAGAGTTAGGGTTAGGCACTAGGGGGGAAGGTTAGGGTTAGGCACTAGGGGGAAGGTTAGGGTTAGGCACTAGGGGGAAGGTTAGGGTTAGGCACTAGGGGGGAAGGTTAGGGACTAGGGGGAGAGTTAGGGTTAGGCACTAGGGGGGAAGGTTAGGGTTTAGGCACTAGGGGGAGAGTTACGGTTAGGCACTAGGGGGAAGGTTAGGGTTAGGTACTAGGGGGAGAGTTGCGGTTAGGCACTAGGGGGGAAGGCTAGGGTTAGGCACTAGGGGGAGGGTTAGGGTTAGGCACTAGGGGGGAAGGTTAGGGTTAGGCACTAGGGGGAGAGATAGGATTAAGCACTAGGGAGAGAGAGTTACAGTTAGGCACTAGGGGGAGAGTTACAGTTAGGCACTAGGGGGAGAGGGTTAGGGTTTGGCCCTAGCGTGGAAGGTTAGGGTTAGGCACTAGGGGGGAAGGTTAGGGTTAGGCACTAGGGGGAAGGTTAGGGTTAGGCACTAGGGGGAAGGTTAGGGTTAGGCACTAGGGGGGAAGGTTAGGGACTAGGGGGAGAGTTAGGGTTAGGCACTAGGGGGGAAGGTTAGGGTTTAGGCACTAGGGGGAGAGTTACGGTTAGGCACTAGGGGGAAGGTTAGGGTTAGGTACTAGGGGGAGAGTTGCGGTTAGGCACTAGGGGGGAAGGCTAGGGTTAGGCACTAGGGGGAGGGTTAGGGTTAGGCACTAGGGGGGAAGGTTAGGGTTAGGCACTAGGGGGAGAGATAGGATTAAGCACTAGGGAGAGAGAGTTACAGTTAGGCACTAGGGGGAGAGTTACAGTTAGGCACTAGGGGGAGAGGGTTAGGGTTTGGCCCTAGCGTGGAAGGTTAGGGTTAGGCACTAGGGGGGAAGGTTAGGGTTAGGCACTAGGGGGAAGGTTAGGGTTAGGCACTAGGGGGAAGGTTAGGGTTAGGCACTAGGGGGGAATGTTAGGCACTAGGGGGCGAGTTAGGGTTAGGCACTAGGGGGGAAGGTTAGGGTTAGGCACTAGGGGGAGAGTTACGGTTAGGCACTAGGGGGAGAGTTATGGTTAGGCACTAGGGGGGAAGGTTAGAGTTAGGCACTAGGGGGAGGGTTAGGGTTAGGCACTAGGGGGGAAGGTTAGGGTTAGGCACTAGGGGGAGAGTTAGGGTTAGGCACTAGGGGGAGAGTTACGGTTAGGCACTAGGGGGAGAGTTATGGTTAGGCACTATGGGGAGACGGTTAGGGTTTGGCCCTAGGGTGGAAGGTTAGGGTTAGGCACTAGGGGGGGAGTTAGGTTTAGGGTGTGGGGAGGGAGGGTTAGGGGTAAAGTTAGGATACTTACCTGACAAGTGTTGGTATCCTAATCCTGTCTGGATGCCGGCGTGGATTCTGACCACCGGGATCCCGTACCCAACTCCTATTAGCCTACGCTATTTTAAGTTGTATCAAGAAAATTTCAATGCAAATAAATATATACAAGATTTTTTTATCATAAAGTAAAATAACGTCATCCTTAAAAAGAAAGTAAATTGTTGTTAAATATTTATTTTATTAATAATGATAACTTTGATCTTAAAAATTCTGGTTTTAAATTACCATCTATCTTTCCAAATTTAAATGTACAGTTGTCCCTATTTTCAACCAAAATAGAAGGAATGTGCCTTGCCACCTTATCAATTTACTAATAATAGCATATCACATTAGATGGAACGGTATACAATCGAGAAGCTGCTGTAATGCCGGCAGCCGGCTTCCCAAGTGTCATATCCCGGCGAGGGATGAAATGCCGGGCGTCTAGATCTAGACGCCTGACATTTCGACGATGCCGGGAGACCGGCGCCCGGCATCCCAATCGAAGGGGTGCTGGGCGCCTTGAGCGGACAGCTGCGGGGGGGATGGTTAATTTTAGGGCACCCGGGGGGACTTAGGGTTAGGCACCCCCTCGGGACGGTTAGGGTTAGGCTAGGGGGAGGGAGGGTTAGGGTTAGGCACCCCCAGGGGGACTTAGGCACCCCCCCAGGGGACAGGTTTAGGCAGCAGGGAAGGGAGGGGTTAGGGTTAGGCACTTATAGGGCGGATTAGGGTTAGGTACTTGGGGGGGAGGTTAGGGTTAGGAACCCCTAAGGAGTGTTAGGGTTAGGGGGTTAGGTTAGATTAGTTAGTTCTTACCTATCCACGATCGGGATTTCCAACGCTATCGGGCTTCCGCTGCCGGGAACTCTGCTGTTGTCGGCCAGGCACTGCCGGGAATGGAACCGCCGGCAATGCGGCCCACGGTATTTCATACCGATTCCAATGGAATAGTGCAACTGTGCTTCTTAGGGCTATTTCACACACGCCGGTTTCACTGGCCAGCTTTTTTCTGTAAAGTAAATTTAAAATATGTAAACGGATGGGTCCTTTCAGATGGCACAGCCACGGCACGATCTCCGTGTTACAGCCGGGAATATCCACTGACAAGGACGGCTGCCATGCCGTGTCCTTGACGTCACTGCAAGTCAGTGAAGCACAATTTGCAATGTTTATTTTCACACACACCGGCTTTTCTTACCTTGTACCCGCCCACACCTCCATCTGCTGCTGCTCATGCCTACTACAGTAAGATAACTAACCACAACATTGAAAACAAAGCCGTTGCATGTGAAAGGAACTGATTGCCGGTAAAATGACTTCCGGCTATGGACAGTTTTTTGCCGCCCGGTGAAAACCGGCGTGTGTAGAAAACAAATTTTGAGGGATCTTTCGCCTTCATTGGTTCTATTTTTATTTACTTTTGGCACATGTTGCTTTGTAAAGTACCGTATATTGAATGCATTGCTTTATATACAGTATATTAGGCTTCTCTCTGTGATTTCTGGGGGTCATTCAGACCCGCTCGCGAGTGCAGGATGCTCGCAAGCGGGTCGATGTTGCCTCACTGCGCATGCGCACGAAGGAGGGAGCTCTGTCGTGCGCATGCGCGAGACCCGGATAGCGACGGGCTCTCCGTCACTCCGGGTCTCGCACCAAAGGGGGTGTGCTGTCGATGTTGATTGAAAGCACGCCCCCTTTGGTGGGTGTGCCGGGGGCGTGCCTGCCAGACGGAAGCGTTCCCATGGGAACGCCTACCGTCTGATGCCGGCCCCACTGACATCACTAGTGATGGCAGTGGGAGTGATTTTGGCTCTGATAGAGCCAAAATCACTCCTGGACTTGCGGCAGCGAGATCCTACCGCAGGGTCTACGTTGCAAGCCCGATGGTCGCGATGGTCTTGACCATTGCGACCATCATCATGGACGCTCACATAAGCTGTGGGTGGTCACCCACAGCTATGCGAGCGTCCAGGAGGACGCTCCATTGTCATGGAGGAGGGCCCTGATTCAGAGCGAGTGCTCTGGTCAGAGCATTCGGCTCTGAATCAGGCCCTCTGTCCATATCTTAATATTATCAGGCAGCATATATTCTTGTTGCCCTGGAATAAAACACAAAGCTGGTTTTGTGGATACATTTGTCTTTGCTATAGAGACCACAGCAATTAAAAAAAAACAACTCAATTTGAATAAATAAACACATGATGACAAGTATAAAAGGGCTGATCAGAGATGTACGTTAATTTGATGTTAATGCATGTGCAGGTCTGGGTCTGCGATGTCGCTCTCAGTGCCCCAAAAGCCGCAGCATGATTGACATACTGCTGGTGTCTGGGAGCAGTGACAGACAGAATTTCAGAAAAGCTGCAGCGTGGCAATTATACTGCGGCTTAGGGGATTTATGAGCAAGATCTTCGCATATGCGGAGAACGGGTCCTGAGCAATCGCAGTTTTCCAATAATCTGCAAACTGCGTTTATACACGAAAAAACGTCCAGACCTGAATCAGGCCCTCTGTTCTGGGCCAGTAACTCAATTCTGGAGTTCTACACTAATAAGCAAGATATCATGATGCATGGAGATAGTATCACAGCATCCGATACCGTGAGTGTATGATAAACCTGCCAAGTTCAGGAAACATTACTACAGTATATTTATTATATTCCTACTAGAATAGTATATTAAACTGCATCTTCCGACACTGAAAAGATCTTTCACTTGTAAAGTGTTGCTAAACTTGCTAAATATAATTTATTTTGACTTAATAATAACATTAAAGCAAGTATTACAGCAGAAGATCCTTAGTCCTCTGCATTTCTGTATTGGGTAATGTGATTACTACCGTAGTGAGAGTTCTATGGAGATACAATCTGACATTACGTGTAAACATCAACATAACAGTGTCAGATCGCAATGAGAACTGCAAGAACAGCTTGTTGGCATTATTAAAGAATACCGTTTCTAGATCTCAACATTCCGATATGGCAGTAACACACCTAATGGATGATCTTCTGCTCAGCAACAATAGTCCCACAAAGTACATAGTACAAAGTACATAGGGAGTCATTTATTAAATCTAAGGCACAGCAGAAATATGGAAGACACAATACTGTACGGAAAATGTGCTCATATACAAATTATTCATCATCATTTATACCTCAAACACAAATTTTGTACATCATTTATACCTCATTTATGCCTCACACACAAATTTTCTACATCATTTATACTTCATATACAAATTATTCATCATCATTTATACCTCAAACACAAATTTTATACATCATTTATACCTCATTTATACCTCATATACAAATTATTCATCATCATTTATACCTCACACACAAATTTTGTACATCATTTATACCTCATTTATGCTTAACACACAAATTTTGTACATAATTTATTCCTCATTTATACCTCATATACAAATTATTCTTCATAATTTTTACCTCATTTATACCTCACACACAAATTTTGTACTCATTTATACCTCATTTATACCTCATATACAAATTATTCATCATCATTTATACCTCATTTATACCTCAAACACAAATTTTGTACATCATTTATACCTCATTTATACCTCATATACAAATATTCATCATCATTCATACCTCATTTTTACCTCAAACACAAATTTTGTACATCATTTATACCTCATTTATACCTCATATACAAATTATTCATCATCATTTATACCTCACACACAAATTTTGTACATCATTTATACCTCATTTATGCTTAACACACAAATTTTGTACATAATTTATTCCTCATTTATACCTCATATACAAATTATTCTTCATCATTTTTACCTCATTTATACCTCACACACAAATTTTGTACATCATTTATACCTCATTTATACCTCATATACAAATTATTCATCATCATTTATACCTCATTTATACGACACACACAAATTTTGTACATCATTTATACCTCATTTATACCTCATATACAAATTATTCATCATCATTTATACCTCATTTTTACCTCAAACACAAATTTTGTACATCATTTATACCTCATTTATGCCTCACACACAAAATTTGTACATCATTTATACCTCATTTATACCTCATATACAAATTATTCATCATCATTTATACCTCAAACACAAATTTTGTACATCATTTATACCTCATTTATACCTCATATACAAATTATTATTCATCATTTATACCTCACACACAAATTTTGTACATCATTTATACCTCATTTATGCTTCACACACAAATTTTGTACATAATTTATTCATCATTTATACCTCATATACAAATTATTCATCATCATTTATACCTCATTTATACCTCACACACAAATTTTGTACATCATTTATACCTCATTTATACCTCATATACAAATTATTCATCATCATTTATACCTCATTTATACCTTACACACAAATTTTGTACATCATTTATACCACACACACAAATTTTGTACATCATTTATACCTCATGTACAAATGTTGTACATCATTTATACCTCATTTATACCTCCTACAAATGTTGTACATCATTTACCCTTCAGTCATAACTTATTTTTAAAAGGAAGAGGGTTCACTGGAGTTGGGTTCAAACTGTATAGACCAGGCAATCTAATGCTGGCCATACACGGTAAGATTGTTTAGACGATGTGCATGATTTTGATCAATCGCAACAATCAATCGTGCACATCGTGTGTGGTTTGGCATGCTGTACGACCGCGATGCCTGTCCCCGCCGTCGTACATCGGATTCGTAGATCTTATGGAAAACCATAAGATCTGCGATCCGTCATGCTGTTAAATAGGTAACCGAAGCATCTTGTAAGATGCATCGTTTACCATTCACAACAGCATGCGATGCATCGGGCTGAATTTGAAAACGTACCTAGGTGTTGTACGTTTTCAAATCGCCCCGTGTATGGCCCGCATAAGAGATTGGTTATGTTTAAATTTGTAGATCTGCCAAACTGTGTTGATAAGGGCAGGGACCAACTGAGAACTATTAGGCATCTAGATGCAAAGAGTTGATGACCTATGGGTTTCTGGGTATACTTTGCTACACCTAGGATCTAGAAAGGTTAGGCAGGCGGTGAATTTATATTATAGCATACACTAATTAATAATAGCTTGCAAGAAACTCTCTAATTTAAGACAGCACCACCACATATGAGACAAAGGGGTCTATTTACTAAGCAGTGATAGAAGACAGAGTGAAAAGTGATAAGGTGCCAGCCAATCAGCTCCTAAATGTCATTTTTCAAACACAGTCTGTGAGATGGCAGTTAGGAGCTGATTGGCTGGCACCTTATCACTTTTCACTTGTCTCCTAACACTGCTTAGTAAATAGACCCCAAAGTGCCTTGAGCGTTGCAATCTCGCCAGCAATGGCAAGAGGTGGCCTCCTCTACTTCACTAGGCGCAGCATTATTTGAATTTTAAACATTACATTACAAATGTAATGCAGACATTGCCTCCTGATAAGCCACTGTACATCCATTTAGCAACAATTCTAAAATTGAAAGCGAAAACACATCTACAATTATACGTTGGTTATCTTCCATGCAACAGTTTCTGCAACATATTACTAGGGAATGAAACAAAAAAAAAAGAAAATGATAAAAATTTGTGTGCAGTTTTTCAATAACGTACATGTCACCACTTTTCAAAGCTTAGAATATAATGCCTACATTTTATTACCATTTTAATTACATTATTATAGGTAAGGAGATTAAAACTAGTTTGATTACTGTAGTTGAATTATTTGCCATGGCTATGCTTTCAATATTTGCCCACTTTATTCATATACAAAGCTTCTGGAACCATCTTAATACTCTGATTTCTGAAAAACATTTGTTCATTGAAAACATTTTGTGGTTTATCACATCTCAATAGGTTGATGTAAACACAAAGCAGGAACTGAAGACATTTGCAGTAGAGGCCTGGCAGAGCATCACCAGGGATGAAACCCAGCATCTGGTGATGTATATGCGTTCCAGACTTCAGGCTGTAATTGCCTGCAAAGGATTTGCAACAAAGTATTAAAAAGTGAAAGTTAGATTTAGGATTGTTTAGTTTGTCCCATTACTTTTGGCCCCTTAAAAAGTGGGAGGCACATATTGAAACTGTTGTAATTCCTACACCGTTCACCCGATTTGGATGTAATTACCCTCAAATTAAATCTGAAAGTCTGCAGTTAACGCACATCTTGTTTGTTTCATTTCAAAACCATTGTGGTGGTGAATAGAGGCCAAAATCTGAAAATTCTGTCAATGTCCCAATATTTATGGACTTGACTGTATATATATATATATATATATATACATGTATAGAAAAATATATATATCTATACTGTACATCATATCAACAAGATATCTGGTCCTGGTGCCTTGTAATCTATATGTGTGTCCTGACGAAAGGGCGTAGGCCCTAAAACGTTGACGATAACTGAATACACTAATCGTTTTTGCATCTTTAATCGTGTCCTTTGAGTGCCAATTCTGTGTCAGGCAAGGAACATGGAAGGTATGCTGGCAGGATGATACGGCCATTTCCGTTTCAGCTTCTATCTCAGAGATGCAGATGGCGCAGATCTCAAACCTCCTCTCCTCCAACAATGCGTCTGCTGAATGTGGGAGGACGCGGCAGAATGAGCCTCAGGATGGTGTCCAGAATGAGACGTTCTGTATTCTGCGCAACCTGTTGATATTGGCTGGCAGTTGGCTGGTTCCCAGCTCTTCCAGAGGATGCTCCATTTCTCACTCTTCTTGCTGATCTTCTTCCAGCTGATGGTCTGAGGCGCCCTGACCTCAACCATGTCCCAGCCATGCTCTGGTTTGGTCCATCTGAAAAGACATTCATATATTGTAGATATAACAAATAGCCATATGTAACATGCAAAGATCAAATTTTGTAGGCATACAATATGAGTTCTAGCAATAATATTGTCAGGTCTAGATTATTTTTTGAACCCGGGGTGGTTGCAGGAGAAGGAACAGGAACGGGTTTGTAGTATTGAAATGCAGCAGGATTAATAGGAGTATTATTATTCAAGAAGTGGTAATTAATATATAAAGTTGCAGAAAATAAACAAGTCCAAGTGAAGTGAGGCTGAAAACAGGTGTCATGCAGAGAAAATAAAGTCCAATTAGTGAGGCTGGGAGCAGGTGTCAGACAGAAAAAACAAAAGTCCAATGGATGTGTGACTGAGGAACAGATGTCTGAAGTACTGGAGTGAGTTCTGAGTCTGGAGTGCTGGAGGGTTCACAAACCGTGGGGTACAGCAGGGTAGATGTGGGTATCCGGAAACAGCCTGTGATGGGGACAGAGCAAGAAACGGAGCACTGCTGGGACTGCAATAATCTCAGTGAGCTAAGGAGCACAGAGAACTCTCACACAGCTTGCGCTGTGTATACGTTGCACTGGCAACTAGATGGCATGGCTTAACACCATTAAGTACCATGAGAAAGTACATGATAGGCTGCCGAGAGTACACACAAGATGCTCCAACCTGATTGGCCCATTCAGGTCACATGCCCAAAACCAAGATGGCGGCGCCAAGCAATCTCCAGAGCGGCAGCGCTGCCAGTCTCACCTATCACCACATGGCCTGTACCCTTTGGACTTCCATGCGCACTTCTTGCCAACCTCCAGACACCAGCACCCCCACCGGTAGGACCGCGCCAAAGCACCCGCACAGGCAGAGACCACGACCCACCAGGTACAACAACTGTGGTCGTGACAAATATGATTTATATATATCTTAAGATATTTACTAATCAAAAAAGAGCTGCAATAGTATAAGTGTATGGATGCAGGTCCCAAATGTTTAGCGGTTCCTGATAAGTAACTGACTAACAGCATGGAAGGTGCCACCCAGTAACACAGGGACACCATCCAAAGACCACTATCATAATGCCTCCCACTTCAAAGGACAACTGCCAAAGAATGAGAAACTGGTGTAAGATTTAATTTCCTGAACATTTTTCTTACCTTCATTTACAATCAGCTGAGCTAACTCCCGCTGGCTCATTGTAGCTGCTGTTAAAGTGCCAAATAAGATGAAAGGTAACAAAACACAACAAACATAAAGAAAAAGCAAAGATGTGATTGTGCGCTGAACTCCAGTAAGTGGTGAGGTGCTGGTAGCGTACACTAGTCTGCAGCTCTCTCCTGTGAGGCCTATCTCATGCGTCAGCAACTGCTTCTGCTCAAGAGTGCCACTGATACTGCTGTGCGCTGGGGCTCTATACCCGGCCATACAGTGGCCACCTGACCATGGACAATGTTGGTTACATGTAAATGTGGGTGGCAGTTGGTGATGGCTGTGCTTCACATCAGCCCTCTGCCCTATACCCCTCATCATCATCTTCCCACTGATATCACACAGATACACATGAGGGAAATCAGTGGGAAATGACATGATAATTAGTGCTGAGGGGTAATTACACCAAGGCTGATAAATGTACTACTGAAGGCAGTTAGTTCCCCTCCATCAGACTTCATAACAACAGTTGGTGTGAACGTACGCACATTGGAGCTTACGTGAATGGCACGAATGCTCATGTCTTGAGATTTATGTGAAAAAGAAAAGAAAAAACTTCACACACACTCTGGACCTCATTCAGAGTCGGTCGTAGCCAGGGGCGGATTGGGCCACCAGGAAACCGGGTTGGTTCCCGCTGGGCCGGTCCCCATAGTGGCCAGCAGCCAACCAGCACTTATCCATCCCCCGCTGCCGTGATCAAGCTCAGCTCCGATCGCGGCAGTTCTGCAACTTCGAGGGGCCCCGTTCATGTCCCCCCGTCCCTTGCCTCTGCCGCTGGCCAACTGCTGGAGACAAGCACAAGTAGAAGCTGGGGCCAGCAGCCCGGCGCAGAGCTGAGTAATCAGGGCCGACCGGTGTAGCGCACGTGACGTCATAACGTCACGCCGCTGGAATAGAGAGGAGACGGAGTCGGTTCTGAGCTGACCGCTGGGAAATAGGAACAGAGCACCGCAGCAGGTAAGTGTGGGCTGGGCTGGAGAAACAAGGCGGGTGGTCGAGGCCTGCAGATGAAGGGGACAGATGGAGCTGAGACATACAGGCACTGGGGAGACACAGGCTGGGGAATGGGCCTGGGGAGACACACAGGAGTCAAACTGAGAGATAGAGGGGGGGAATAATTAAACTGAGGGACAAAGGGGGCTGGGGGAAGATTACATTGAGAGATGGAGCTGAAAAATGATTAAAATGAGAGACAGAGTGGTCTGGGGGATGATCACACTAAGAGTCAGAGCGGCTGGGGGATGATCACACTGAGAGTCAGAGGGGGCTGGGGGATGATCACACTGAGAGATGGGCTGGGGGATGAGAGACAGAGGGGGCTGATTAAATTGAGAGACGGGGCTGGGGGATGATTACACTATGAGACAGAGTGGCAGAGGGTTGATTAAACTGAGAGACAGAGGTGCTGGGAGATGATTAAGCTGAGAGACAGAGGAGAGATGAGTGGATGGCTGGAGATGGAGAGACACAGGGATGAGGCTGGAGACACGGATGGTGCTGTAGCGACACCAGCTAGGATGAGGCTGGTGCAACACAGCCGAGGATAGGGCTGAGAGACACTGGGGATGAGTCAATGGCTACCTGCAAATACGTACTGAGAGGAGATAGGGGGCCCCCAAAAAATTAGTGTGGCGGGCCCCAGGATTTCTGTTGCCGGCCCTGGCGACACAGTGACGCGGCACCACGTGGCCAAGACAAGCAGCGGGCAGAGGAGCTGCAAGTAAGTGGTGGCGGCGGTGGCTACACGGGGGGTGATGGGGGGGTTTGAGAGAAACACTGGGGCTGGTGGAAAGAGGCTGACACTGACACACATTGAGGCTGGGCCACACAGAGACTGCCAGACCACAGGGGCTGGGGGGAATGAGGCTGAGACACACTGGGGCTAGGGCACACTGGAACTGATACTCACTGGGTCTGGGGGGAATGGGGCTGAAACACACAGTGGGTCTGGGGGGGGAATGGGGCTGAGATACACACTGGTGCTAGGGGGAATGAGGCCGACAGGGCTGGAGATATAATGAGGCTGAGATGCACACTGGGGCTAGGAGGAATGAGGCCGACACACTGGGGCTGACACACACTGGGGCTGAGAAAACACACTGGTGCTGGGGGGAATGAGGCTGACACACTGGGGCTGAGTCACACTGAGGCTGGGGAATGGAGTGGAGACACACTGGGGTTGGGGGGAATGAGGCAGGCACACAGGAGCTGAGACACACACTGGGGAATGGGGTTGAGACAAACACTGGCTTGGAGGAATGGGTCCGATAGACACACACTGGGTCTGAGGAATGAGGCTGAGACACGCTGAGGCTGAGACACGCTGGGGCTGAGGCACAGGCTGGGGGGATGTGGCTGAGAGACACACACTGGATCTGAGGGAATGGGGCCAAGACACACTGGGTCTGAGGGATGAGGCTGAGACACACTGGGGGAATGAGGCTGACAGACACACTGAGTCTGAGGCACAGGCTGGGGGAATGGGGATGAGAGACACACACTGGGTCTGGGGGAATTGGGCTGACACACTGGGTCTGAGGTAATGGGGCCGAGACACACTGGGTCTGAGGGATGAGGCTGAGACACGCTGGGGGAATGAGGCTGAGAGACACACTGGGTCTGAGGGAATGTGGCTGAGACACACTGGGTCTGAGGAATGAGGCTGAGACACGCTGGGGGAATGAGGATGAGAGACACACTGGGTCTGAGGGAATGGGGTTGAGAGACACACTGGGTCTGGGGGAATGGGGCTGAGACACACTGGGTCTGAGGAATGAGGCTGAGACACACTGGGGGAATGAGGATGAGAGACACACTGGGTCTGAGGGAATGGGGTTGAGAGACCCACTGGGTCTGGGGGAATGGGGCTGAGACACACTGGGTCTGAGGAATGAGGCTGAGACACACGGGCTGGGGAATGAGGCTGAGAGCTACAGGTGGGCCTGGGTATGGAGAGACGCAGGGGGTCCTGGAGAGAGACATGGAGGCCTGGAGATGGAGAGACACAGGGAGCCTGAGGATGGAGAGACGTAAGGGGGTCTGGAGTAACACGGGGGCCTGGAAAGATACAGAAATTGTTTGATCAGGGAAATTCACATTTTGGCCTGCACAAACACTTCTGTTACTATTCATTATCTGGTTATGGTGATGACATTGGTTAAATTTCTACGTAAACAGGCATCTTCCAGACAGTGTGATCTACATGAATAGTGAATACCGGCTGAAGACGCTGTTCAGTGTGGTTCAAATTCTTCAGAGTTTCCCCCGTTGCAGAGAAACCACAATATAGGTAAGAAAAAAAGACTTCCAAACTGACTGGCATGTACCTAGTTCAAAGGGATGGGGGCCCCAAAAAGAGTTTATCATTCACAAGATTTCTGTTGCTGACCCTGCTCCCCTCAGTGGCGTGCAACAGCCCCTCCAGGCCCTAAGAGGAGGGAGTATCCTGCCCTCCTCAACAGACCCACCCCCTCAACAGACCCGCCCCCATAAGGGCTGCTTCCAGAAATTTCCCGGGCTGGTTTTCCATCCCAATCCGCCCCTGGTCGTAGCGGCCGCATGGTCGTAAGGGAAAAGGGGCCGGATATGCAAATGATGCCCTCGCAAGTTGCGTCCTTAAGATCGGATCGTTAGCTGGCCGACCAAGGGGAGGATGCGGCCGTAAGACAAAAAATACGCCCCCTTCTCGTACGCATTACACGTCATGTCCGGGCATATAAGGATTAATCGAGACCATCGGGAACCATCGGAACTGGTCGTAGAGCTTAAGGTTGACCATACCCTCTCTTAAGCACTACGATCAGGTCAGTGTACAAACCACCCATGTCACGTGTGCCATGACACTACTTTGTTAATTATGCACTCCCATAAAACGCCGTTCGCATAATTAGGCACATCTGCGTTCGGATCTCCACTCCCCCGTTTTCAAGCACCTTCCCCTGTTACCACCCACAAATGCCTCAATCTGTCACTCAAACTACCGACCTGGCTGTGTTCAAGGAGAGAGAAATTTCTGATCGTAGCAGCTAGTTTGCGCACGCACATTGCGAACTTTACGCATGCACAGTTTAGCGAACATCGGTGGCGTACGACCGAGCGGCCACTACGACCAACTCTGAATGAGGTCCTCTGTACCCACTTCCCCCATACTCTCCCCCCCTCCTCCTCCTAACAATATCTGTAAAACCCCATTATTTATGTATTATGGTGAGTGATTTTATGATGGCGAGTGCTGGGTCTTGTGCTTTTATCTATTTAAGCAGTGTGGTCACATGCCACTTTGCACCCCAGGCCTGGGAATGTTGAGCGCAGGTTTGCACCCCAACTGCAAGAGCAGTGGATTTATGACTTTGTTTATTTGGTTAATTTTCAATTAACATTTTTGTGATCACAACTCTCTAATGCACCCCTGTGTAAATTCATTTATTATAACTTGTGTCAGCTGCTTTTTTGGTAGTATGATAGCAGCTATGTTTGGTGATTGTCTCATAGGGGATGTAGTTTGAAAGCCGACAGTCTAAATGCCGGATTCCATACTTTATAATCCCGGCGTGGTAGTAATGACAGGCGTCGAAAACTCGACGCCTGTCATTAACAAGACGCTGGAGGACCGACGCCCAGCATACCAAACGAAGGTAAGACGGACGCCGGGCATGGGAGGCCGCGGGAGGGGGAGGGTTAGGTTTAGTGCGGGATGTACTAAGCATCGCTTCCACGATGCGGTACATCCCGCCTCTGTTCTGGTACATACCACCTCTGTTCTGGTACATACCACCTCTGTTCTGGTACATCCCACCTCTGTTCTGGTACATACCACCTCTGTTCTGGTACATACCGCCTCTGTTCTGGTACATACCACCTCTGTTCTGGTACATCCCGCCTCTGTTCTGGTACATACAACCTCTGTTCTGGTACATCCCGCCTCTGTTCTGGTACATACCACCTCTGTTCTGGTACATCCCGCCTCTGTTCTGGTACATACCACCTCTGTTCTGGTACATCCCACCTCTGTTCTGGTACATACCACCTCTGTTCTGGTACATACCGCCTCTGTTCTGGTACATCCCGCCTCTGTTCTGGTACATCCCGCCTCTGTTCTGGTACATCCCGCCTCTGTTCTGGTACATACCACCTCTGTTCTGGTACATCCCGCCTCTGTTCTGGTACATCCCGCCTCTGTTCTGGTACATCCCGCCTCTGTTCTGGTACATACCGCCTCTGTTCTGGTACATACCGCCTCTGTTCTGGTACATCCCGCCTCTGTTCTGGAACATACCGCAGTTGATTACCATGGTATGTACCTAGACAGCTCTCCCAATAAGAGCTGTCCTTTGTGATGCCCCTAGACAGAGGAACTTCCGGGTCGCAGCGCTGGGATCACAGATGCAGCAAGGAGGTGTGTTCCCTACAGACACCTCTGGCTACATTAGCATTTTAGATGGACGGAATTGCACAACCGCATGTATGCGGCGCCTCTGCAATTCTGTCCATCTCTGAATCAGACCCACTGTACAAACGGAAAGTGCCAACATCCTATTTCCCTAATGCAAAGTGACTTTACATTTTATCTTTTATTGACAATTAAATCACGGCTAATTTGGATGGGTTAAGAGTCTCTGAAGATTAGTTTCTGCAGTTTTTAACCATTTCTATCATTTTATTAGTATTTATAAATTAATACAATGAGAAAATGTAAATTCTATAGAGATTCATTTAAATTTTAACTTTTTACAGATATAGCTATTACCGCTTTTGTGTGTATCTAACACATGTGAAGTGATAGAGAAAATCTGATTTGTCCACTGAATTCAGCATCCCTATATTAGGCAAAAACACATTCATGTACCAGATGCAAATAATTTTTTACATTTTGTTGAGTAGTGTAATTTGTGTGAACGTTTGCTTACATTTCACTGATCTCTAATCTAAACATTATTGCCTAACAGTGAAAGTCTCCTTACTCCCACGTAGCATTCATGTGGGTGCAGAGCCCGCTGATATTTACATTATGTCACATGAAGAAAGCGCGTACAGGGTAAATCTTCTCTGATAAATGCTTTCAGCCCATATGTTGCAGGCAGAGTTATTTTAAGGATTCTCACTACTTCATCAATTTAATTCCGTTTCTAGATAAGAACATTGGGAATCAAGACCATAAATATCAACTTTAAAACAAGACACAGCATTGTATAGTGCTGTTGGTTAAATTCTATTAACACCATTATTTAAAGGGGCATTATGCTGGAAAATGACCTTTTTAAAAATCAATATATGTGTAGCTAGTGTTCTGTAGAGCTCTTCATACTGAATAAATCTTCAGCACCTTCCTGCCAGAGAGATATTTTTTTTCTGAAACATATTACATTGTATATAGAAGTAACTAGTTTTCCATTTCCCAGATTGACCTTGACGAGAGGGGCCACTGTTCCATTGGATTGTCCAGATATTTATCTCAATATTGCAGTTGCCATGCTGGAAACATTTAGCCTGTCCCTTGCACACAGAGACTAATAGCAGAAAATGTTTCATAGCATATTGGTAGGCCACATTCTAATGATTATAAAGAGACTGCTTTAGTGACGCTGTGCCTACTTGATGTGACTAATTACCACCTCCCAGTCACAGCCTAGGAGCACCCAGCACATTTCCATTACATTCTCTCAAAGTTTGGCTCAACCTATAACTACTATTCCTTGTACTGATCTAGCAGCTTCTCAACAAGGATTGAGACGCCCACTTTGTGCATCTTTAGATGTAACCATCGGTCGCACCATTGAACCTTGCACCAGGCCCATGCTACGTGTAGATTCCCCATCTGTGTACGGCCTCCAATGTGAATGATTATGCATCTGTGCACGTAACCACTTCAGCAACTCTCCCATAGCACAACTTTAAGATGGACCAACTCCTTGCATCTAATCGGCACCTCCCAGTTACCACCCAGGAACTCCCAGCACATTTCCAATACACTTCTGATACCATGCACCTCAATAGCAACTGTGCCTCCATGTGTATACACGGTGGGACGTATGCGCTGTATATTAGCGACAGGGCCGTATTCAATTACACGCGATAATTTCGCTGCCGTCGGCGGAATCTAGTTTCCGCCTACATCGTGTGTTTTGGTGGCGGAAACTTATCGGGCGCGTCCCCGCTTATCCCTGTATTCAATTCCAAAGGACGTGAAAAACGCGTCCCGGCGAAACGCAAACAGGAGAAAAGTGCTTTCAGATTTGGGGAAATCAGCCTGACACCCCCCAAAAGATGCACTAACATTGGGGTTCATGGGAGATACCCACGAATAGACCTGCTGAAGCTACTTGGGGTACTTAAATGCTCTCATTAGTTGATAATTAGCGTCTTTGTACAAGTGGTGAAGAATAGCATTTATATGGTGCTTAGCTGACCAATACATCTAAGACGAAGATCATGTACAATAAATATCTATAGATATGGGTATGGAAATGTCAGAACTTATATCAAAAGAAATAACATATAAACATAAATAAATGAAAACAATTAACAATTATTAAAAAATGTGTCTAGGACCGGCAATGTCTGAATATACAGTGGACTCAATATAGAACATGAAATAAGGGTGTTTATAGCTCTTTTTGTGAAAATATGCTTGTTAGTCCAGGTCTCCCGTAACTGGCAATGGGGCTGTGTCCGTTGCCAGTCATTGTCAGTTGACCTGGACTAACACGCATATTTTGCAGTCCACTGTATATTCAGACATTGCCGGTCCATTTATTTATGTTTATATGTTATTTCTTTTGATATCAGTTCTGACATTTCCATACCCATATCCAGGGGTGTATCTAGGGGGCCGAGCGCCCCTGGCAAACTAACGGTGCCCCCCCCCCATATTTTCAGAAAAACTTAATAAAGACATAACATTCTCCTCACATGTTACCAGCACCTCCTCCCCGTCCAGGCTGCAGCAGCAGAAGGACACAAATCAGCAGTATAGAGTGTGGCCTTGCGCAGCCAGTGCGTGGCCATAGCGAGAGAGAGAGCGTGGCGCCAGTCACTCACTTGCTGACTGTGTTGCATCTCACACGTACCTGCTGGTGGCTGCTTACATCACAGAACTGTTATATGATTTTACCCACTGGTCGTGGGTGGCACTACCGGGCGGCGCCCCTCCCTCAGCTGACACCCCTGGCAAGTGCCATCCTGGCCAATGGGTAGATACGCCCCTGCCCATATCTATAGATATTTATTGTACATGATCTTCATCTTAGATGCATCGGTCAGCTAAGCACCATACAGATTTTATTTAGTTAAATACAAGCGCGTCTATCATATTGCATTTACCATATATTTTAGTCAGTGTTACAAGATACCACAAATCCAAGAATAGCATTTAGCTGTTTTTTGGGGTGGAAATAACTAGTCCCAGCAAATTTGGGGTACATGAAAATGGGTGCAGCATGGTTAAAAGTCGCAAAAGGGAGGTCTTAAAAAGCGTGAAAAATGCACCCTCAGCAAGCCCCTGCAATCAAAAAAACACCTCCCCCATACTTGCAGACCCCCCAAAAGTGTATTTCGCTAGTTTTTAAGTTTGTACTCTAACTTTGTACTTTTTCGCCCCCTTACTCAAAGTCATTTTTTGGGGTGTCCATTTAATTTTTTTTAGGAGTTTTTTTGATGCAGTTTACCTTTGGGGACCTGTCCTAAGGGTGCAGGGTGGTTTCCCCACCTTTGCACCCCAAAACCGCAATTCTGCAGTTTTTCCCGCCTGCTATTCATAGGCAAAACTTTTCCACCGGGTACATTGCATTGCGTTTTTGCACCAGCGAAAAGTCGCAACAATTGAATACGGGGATAAGTTTCCGCTGGCGAAATGACGTAATCGGTGAAGCTTTTTTTGCCAAAAGCTGCTTTTCAACACTATTTGAATTAGGGGTGTGCACCGGCCACTTTTCGTGTTTTGTGTTTTGGTTTTGGATCTGGATCTTTCTTCGTGTTTTGGATCTGGATTGGTTTTGCCAAAACCACCCTTCCGTGTTTTGGGTTCTGGGTTTTGTGTTTTGGATCTGTATTTTTTTTAAAAAAAGCATAAAAACAGCTAAAATCACAGAATTTGTAGGTTTTTCTGCTCCTATGCTATTATTAACCTCAATAACCTTAATTTCCACTCATTTCCAGTCTATTCTGAACACCTCACACCTCACAATAGTGTTTTTATGTCCAAAACGTTGCACCGAGGTAGCTGGATGACTATGCTAAGCGACACGAGTGGGCGGCACAAACACGTGACCCATCTAGGCGTGAAACTGCAGTGGCAGACAGGATGGCAGTTTGAAAAACTAGGCCCCAAACTGTACATAATGCAAAGAAAAAAAAGAGGTGCAAGATGGAATTGTCCTTGGGCCCTCCCACCCACCCTTATGTTGTATAAACAGGACATGCACACTTTAACAAACCAATCATTTCAGCGCCAGGGTCTGCCACACAACTGTGGCTGAAATGATTGGTTCGTTTGGGCCCCCACAAAACAAGCTGGCAATTAATGTGTCCCTGCACAAACTGGCTCTATGGAGGCAAGATGTCATCCTCATCCTCCTCATCCACCGATTCCTCACCCTCTTCAGTGTGTACATCCTCATCCTCACAAAGTATTAACTCGTCCCCACTTGAATCCACCACCACAGGTCCCTCTGTACCTTCTGGAGGCTGGTCTCCCTGGAAGAGCTGATAATTCATTTTGATGAACATCATCTTCTCCACATTCTGTGGAAGCAACCTCCTACGCCTTTCGCTGACAAGGTTCCCGGCTGCACTAAACACTCTTTCGGAGTACACACTGGAGGGGGGGCAACTCAGGTAAAATAGAGCCAGTTTGTACAGGGGCCTCCAAATTGCCTCTTTTTCCTGCCAGTACAGGTATGGACTGTCTGCCATGCCTACTTGGATGCTGTCACCGATGTAATCCTCCACCATTCTGTCAATGGTGACAGTATCATATGCAGTGACAGTACACATGTACGAAATTGTTGCCAGGTCCTTCAGTCCGGACCAGATGTCCAAACTTGGTCCTGCCTGCCCTGCATCACCGCCAGCGGGTTGCTTAGGATACCTAAGTTTTTTCCTGGCAGCCCCAGTTGCAGGAGAAAATGAAGAAGGAGCCGTTGACGTGTCACGTTCCGCTTCAGCTGACAGTGTGTTCACCAGCAGGTCTTTGCACCTCTGCAGGCTTGTGTCGGCCGGAAAGAGAGACACCACATAGGCTTTAAACCTAGGATCGAGCACGGTGGCCAAAACGTAGTGGTCTGATTTCAACAGATTGACCACCCTGGAATCCTGGCAAAGCGAATGAAGGGCTTCATCCACAAGTCCCACATGCCGAGCGGAATCGCTCCGTCTTAGCTCCTCCTTCACTTTCTCCAGCTGCTTCTGCAAAAGCCTGATGAGGGGAATGACCTGACTCAAGCTGGCAGTGTCTGAACTGACTTCACGTGTGGCAAGTTCGAAGGGCTGGAGAACCTTGCACAACACGGAAATCATTCTCCACTGCGCTTGAGTCAGGTGCATACCCCCTCCTTTGCCTATGTCATAGGTGGATGTATAGGCTTGTATGGCCTTTTGCTGCTCCTCCATCCTCTGAAGCATATAGAGGGTTGAGTTCCACCGCGTCACAACCTCTTGCTTCAGGTGATGGCGGGGCAGGTTCAAGAGTGTTTGCTGGCGCTCCAGTCTTCGGCACGCAGTCGCTGAATGGCGAAAGTGGCCAGAAATTTTTCGGGCCACCCAAAGCGTCTCCTGCACGCCCCTGTCGCTTTTCAGAAAATTCTGCACCACCAAGTTTATTGTGTGAGCAAAACATGGGACGTGCTGGAATTTGCCCAGATGTAATGCCCGCACAATATTGGTGGCGTTGTCAGATATCACAAATCCCCAGGAGAGTCTAAGTGGGGTAAGCCACTGGGCGATGATTTCCCTCAGTTTCTCTAAGAGGTTGTCGGCGGTGTGCCTCTTACTGAAACCGGTGATACACAGCGTAGCCTGCCTTGTAACGAGCTGGCATTTCTGAGATGCTGCTACTGGTGACGCTGCTGCTGTTGCTGCGTAAGGTGATACATCTATCCAGTGGGCTGTCACAGTCATATAGTCCTTAGTCTGCCCTGTTCCACTTGTCCACATGTCCGTGGTTAAGTGGACATTGTGTACAACGGCATTTTTCAGGACACTGAGGACACTTTTTCTGACGTTTCTGTACAGTCTCGGTATCGCCTGCCTAGTGAAGTGGAATCTAGACGGGATTTGGAACCGGGGACACACTACCTCCATCAATTGTCTAAATCCCACTGCACTAATGGCGGATACCGGACGCACGTCTAACACCAACATAGCAGTCAAGGCCTCAGTTATACGTTTTGCTTCAGGATGACTGCTGTCGTACTTCATCCTCCTCGCTAAGGACTGTTGGAGGGTCAATTGTTTAGTAAAAGTAGTGGTGTTCCTACTTCCTCTCTGGGATGATGAACGACTCCCAGCAGCAGCAGCAACAGCAGCAGCGGCAGCAGTAGGCGTAGCAATGCAGGATCCTCCAGAGGAATCCCGGATAGGAGAGTCAGTCATGCCAGTGACATGGCCTGCAGGACTACTTCCGATCCTGACTAAGGAGGAAATTGACGAGGAGGGAGTTGACGGTGTGGTTTGCAGGCGCTTGGATACAACAGGACAACGGGATTTAGGTGTCCCTGGACTGCTTACGGTCTTAGCCAAAGTTTCTGAACTTGACAGTAACTTTTTATGAACGCGCTGCAGGTGCCGTATAAGGGAGGATGTTCCTAGGTGGTTGACGTCCCTACCCCTACTTATTTCACCTTTACATATGGTACATATGGCAAGACAGTTGTTGTCCGGATTTGGATAGAAATATTGCCAGACCAAAGAGGTGGAATGTTTGGTCTTCTGCCCAGGCATGACCGTGATGGGCTTTTTCATCCCACGGACAACAACTGTCTCCCCCGGAGCCTGATTTAAACAAACCACATCACCATCAGAATCCTCCTCGCCAACTTCCTCCTCAGCGCCAGCTACACCAGTATCCTCATCCTGTTGTACTTCAACAGTGACATCTTCAATTTGCATATCAGCAAGTGGACTGTGGGTGCTCCTTTCAGCACTTGCAGGGGGCGTGCAAATGGTGGAAAGAGCCACCTCTTCCCGTCCAGTGCTGGGAAGGTCAGGCATCGCAACCACCACCACACTTGGACTCTCCTTGGGGATTTGTGATATCTTCTTAGAAAGCACAGTTCTTCGCTGTGCTTTTGCCAGCTTAACTCTTTTGATTTTTTTAGTGGGAGGAGGGCTTCCATCGTCATGTGAAGCTGAACCACTAGTCATGAACATACTAGGGATCGACCTTAGCCGTTCCTTGCCACTCCGTGTCGTAAATGGCATATTGGCAAGTTTACGTTTCTCTTCAGCTGATTTAAATGTCTTTTTCAAGGTCATTTTCCTGAACTTTGCCATTTGGGATTGTATGTGCCCTCTACTATGACATTGGGCATCGGCCTTGGCAGACGACGTTGATGGCATGTCATCGTCTATGTCATGACTAGTGGCAGCAGCTTCAGCACTAGGAGGAAGTGGTTCTTGATCTTTCTCTATTTTATTTTTATCGGAGAAAGTTTGGTCCTCCATTTATGTTATATCGATTTGATATATACGTGCGGCTAAACACAGAAAATAATTTTTTTTTTGGTTTGGACTGGAGTGTACTTTGTGGGTTACAGCACCCTTTAATGGTCAAGCCAGCCGGCCCTTTACTTATGACACAGGCGCACGCTTGGCACTACTTTGTTGATGCACGTGCGGCTACTGCGCACACAATTCACAAACACAGAAAATAATTTTTTTTTGGTTTGGACTGGAGTGTACTTTCGGGGGTTACAGCACCCTTTAACGGTCAAGCCAGCCGGCCCTTTACTTATGACACAGGCGCACGCTTGGCACTACTTTGTTGATGCACGTGCGGCTACTGCGCACACAATTCACAAACACAGAAAATAATTTTTTTTTTGGTTTGGACTGGAGTGTACTTTCGGGGGTTACAGCACCCTTAACGGTCAAGCCAGCCGGCCCTTTACTTATGACACAGGTGCACGCTTGGCACTACTTTGTTGATGCACGTGCGGCTACTGCGCACACAATTCACAAACACAGAAAATAATTTTTTTTTGGTTTGGACTGGAGTGTACTTTCGGGGGTTACAGCACCCTTTAACGGTCAAGCCAGCCGGCCCTTTACTTATGACACAGGTGCACGCTTGGCACTACTTTGTTGATGCACGTGCGGCTACTGCGCACACAATTCACAAACACAGAAAATAATTTTTTTTTGGTTTGGACTGGAGTGTACTTTCGGGGGTTACAGCACCCTTTAACGGTCAAGCCAGCCGGCCCTTTACTTATGACACAGGCGCACGCTTGGCACTACTTTGTTGATGCACGTGCGGCTACTGCGCACACAATTCACAAACACAGAAAATAATTTTTTTTTTGGTTTGTACTGGAGTGTACTTTGGGGGTTACAGCACCCTTTAACGGTCAAGCCAGCTGGCCCTTTACTTATGACACAGGTGCAAGCTTGGCACTACTTTGTTGATGCACGTGCGGCTACTGCGCACACAATTCACAAACACAGAAAATAATTTTTTTTTGGTTTGGACTGGAGTGTACTTTCGGGGGTTACAGCACCCTTTAACGGTCAAGCCAGCCGGCCCTTTACTTATGACACAGGCGCACGCTTGGCACTACTTTGTTGATGCACGTGCGGCTACTGCGCACACAATTCACAAACACAGAAAATAATTTTTTTTTTGGTTTGGACTGGAGTGTACTTTGGGGGTTACAGCACCCTTAACGGTCAAGCCAGCCGGCCCTTTACTTATGACACAGGTGCACGCTTGGCACTACTTTGTTGATGCACGTGCGGCTACTGCGCACACAATTCACAAACACAGAAAATAATTTTTTTTTTGGTTTGGACTGGAGTGTACTTTCGGGGGTTACAGCACCCTTTAACGGTCAAGCCAGCCGGCCCTTTACTTATGACACAGGCGCACGCTTGGCACTACTTTGTTGATGCACGTGCGGCTACTGCGCACACAATTCACAAACACAGAAAATAATTTTTTTTTTGGTTTGGACTGGAGTGTACTTTCGGGGGTTACAGCACCCTTTAACGGTCAAGCCAGCCGGCCCTTTACTTATGACACAGGCGCACGCTTGGCACTACTTTGTTGATGCACGTGCGGCTACTGCGCACACAATTCACAAACACAGAAAATAATTTTTTTTTGGTTTGGACTGGAGTGTACTTTCGGGGGTTACAGCACCCTTTAACGGCAAGCCAGCCGGCCCTTTACTTATGACACAGGCGCACGCTTGGCACTACTTTGTTGATGCACGTGCGGCTACTGCGCACACAATTCACAAACACAGAAAATATATTATTTTTTTAGCACTTGGGGGGAGCACCCCTGATGGACAGAGCACCCCCTGGACAACACTACAGCACTCCTTTAGGACTGGGACACTGCACAGGACTTTGGAGTGGACACAGCCCCTATGGAGAACTGACTGCACAACACAGTCCAGCCAGCCCCTATGGACTTTGAAGTAGTGGACACAGCCCCTATTAACAACAGCAGCACAGCACAACACAGCCAGCCCCTATGGACTTTGAAGTAGTGGACAACAGCAGCACAGCACTACACTACACTACACAGCCCTAACTCCCACCCTCCCTCTTCACTGTCCACAGCCGAGTGAGAAAATGGCGCCGACGTGGGTACCTTATATAGGATCCAAAACCTGCGAGAATCGGAAGGCGGGAAGATGACGTTTTGCCTCGATTTCAGATCCGAGTCAGGCGGGAAAAGTCGAGCCTGACTCGGATCGGACTCGGATCGGGGGGGCTCGGGGGGGTTCGGATTTCAGAAATCCGAACCCGCTCACCCCTAATTTGAATACGTCCCTTAGATGCATGCAAAGTAGGAACTCATGCATGTATTGTGAGCGGCTCAGGAGCGGGCCCTTTGGCCATGATAATGTAGCTCCAGCCACAAGGACTGTTTTGGTGTGCTATACTTGAGAGTTGATTATCCACCAAACAGACCTGCAAAATGCTCGTACGCTGCTGGCTTCTTCCCATATGAATGCATACTTTTATCTTCCAGCATTGTCCTTTCTCTTGCCAAGCATTTCTTCTTTATTTCCCCACTCAGGCCCGTATTCAATTTGAGGCGAAAAGCCGGATTCGACTAAAAAGTTTCACCGATGACATAATTTCGCCAGGCGGAAAAGTATTGCCATATTCAATTTGAAAGACTTTCCGCCTAGGTGGAAAGTCAATGCAATGTAATAGGCGGAAAAGTTTCGCCTATGAATAGCAGGCGGAAAAAAGTGCAGAATTGGGGTTTTGGAGTGCAACGTTGCAGGAACCCCCATGCAGCCTTCAGACAGTCCCCCAAAGGTAAACTGCATCAATTAAAAAAAAAAAAAACACTTAAGAACACCCCAAAAAATCACTTTCATTTTGGGGGCGAAAAAAAAATGTTGGGGGACAAAGTTAAAAACTAGCTAACTAGACTCCAAGGGGGTCCCCAAGTATGCCCCAGGTGTTTTTTTTCATTGCAAGTGCTTGCGGCAGGTGATTTTTCATGATTTTTTTAAACTTAACTTTAGCAATTTTAAAATATGCTGGCCCCCATTTTCAGGTACCCCAAATTTGCTGGGATAAGTTATTTTCTGCAAAAAAACTCCTGAATACTATTCTGCATCATGTATAAAAAAAATGCTATTTAGCAGCTATTGAGCCCTTTTAAAAACAACAAATACCTGCAGCAAGCCAAATCTAGGGTTACCATAGCTAACCCCCATGTCAGAGCATCTTTTGGGGGGTGTCAGGCTGATTTCCCCAAATCTGACAGGACTTTCTGCTTGTTTAAGTTTCACCGGGTCCCGTTTTCATGTATTTTCAAATTGAATACGGGGATACGCAGGTACGCGTGCGATACTTTTCCGCCTGCGAAACATGCGATGTAGGCGACAAGTCCGGGAGGCGGAAAAGTATTGCTGGTCCGCTCAAACTGAATATGGCTCTCAGTCTTCTAGCATCTCATCACAGGTACAACTCTCTTCTCTGACCACCTGTACCAGATGTCCTTTCCTCCATAACCATCCATGACTTTTCTACCTACTTCAAGGACAAAATTAAAACTATTCGACAAATTATCTCCTCATCCCAGACACCGCATATGGCCCTCAACTTTTATACTCCCTAGTCCACCCTCAGTCCATTCACCTCACCCTAAAGCCTGTCTCCTCAGTGCTACTCCCTCCCAACTTCTCCACCCCCTCTTCTGAATACATGCCTACCTTGTTTTTTCACTGGCATATTGCAATCCTTTAAATAGCTGCTTATCCTGCCAATCCAAATAAACCATCTCTCCACACATAATCTCTCTCTCCAATTACCAGCCTCCTGCTCTTTGCCTCTAATTTGCTTGGATGACTTCTGTTCTAATGCAAAAAAATGGGGGGATGCAGATGCACACTCTAAGCACTAAGAATACTAAATATCAAAATATACGTATACAATAAACTATCAATTAACATGGTTTTCTATTGAGGTTCTTAGTACATGTTTGGCCACCTACCATGTCACTTCATGACTTCTGTTCTACCACCCTTTTTCTCCTCTTATTTCCTTCTTGATTCTCTGCAATAATCTACTGAAACTGCCCTGACAAAAAAGAACAATGTTGCAGCATTTGGTTACACTTATCCTTCTGAACCTATGTGCTGTTTACAACACTGTCATCACAATCTTCTCGTGCACATATTTCATTCCACTGGCCTTCGTGACATAGCTCCTTTGTGGTTCCCTTCCTACATATTCACATGCTCATTTGGTATCTCCACCTCTGGCACATCCTCCTCCTTCCCCACTTCCACTATCAGGGTCGGACTGGCCCACAGGGGTACAGGGGAAACCCCCGTTGGGCCCCACTGCCTGAGGGCCTCTTCCCCTCCAGGGATCAGGTTTCAGACTTTGCACTTTAGTTATACATATGTTACACTTTACTGCACAGGACTATGATGTGTTCTCTATAATGCATTGCTGTTATTATTATTATTATTATTATCTGGTACATTATCATGCATGCACTAGTAGTATTAAAATGAATATATTTTTAAAGTGGTCCAGACTATGTCCTCTCTAATGGTTAGCCAAGCCTTTGTGGAGGCTCACCACACCCCCTCTGGAGAGTGGCCACACCCCTAAGCATGGGCCCCTATCACTGCATTCCCCCGGTGGGCCCGTCATGCCCCAGTCTAACACTGACCATTATATGTTGCAGTTCCACAAGGTTCTATACTTTCACTCTACAGCTCTTCTCTTGGTGAACTACTGTAATATGCTCATTTAGCTTCTAGTGCTACATCTCCTCCCCTTCTCTACTTATATAGCATTCTCCTCACTCATCTATTCCTATTTGAAATAATACTGCTGTACAACTGATCTACAGTACTTCTCTCATTGCTCCACATTTGCTGCACCACTCTGCACTTCCCTACACTAGCACCCTGTATCTTCCACAATCCAATTCAAATTACTACTCAACAACACTATACCTCCCTGAAACTCAAACCTCGTCTCAAAAACCATCTAATCCCATTTGACTCTCACAAGCACAGGAAAAGTCTTGAAGGTGGGAATGAGAGGTATTTTTTAGAGGCAAGGTGAGGTAGTGATCTAGCAGGGTATGAAGGAGAGGTTTTTTAGATGATGTTTGAGTTGTATGAAGGTGTGGTGTTGTTGAGAACTTTATAGGTTTGGGAAGTACTTTGAATTAGATTGTGGATGTTACAGGGCATTGTCATGTTGGAGAATCTTTGGGGACCTCCATGATGAGTTGACTCTCAACTTAGAAATACATAAATCTGTGACCAAAGGTAAGTGCTATTATCATGTAGCATAGGTTCCGAGCAGAGACTCCTTGCTGTGACTGGTGGCTTACCATATGTTTGCAAATGTATGTAACTGAGTAGTCTGCATTACTATTATCATGTAGAATGTATGTTTCTTTTGTTGGTCCATTATGGTGTGCGGGGGAAAATTGAATGTATGTTTTTTTCTAGTCTAGATTAACCCTGCCCTTACATGCACCTGTGAAGAACCAATTAATTCATTTCAGCAACTAATATTCTGTGTATCACTGTTCTGAGAGGCACGGATGGGATCAGTAGTTGAAAAGTATGCTGATCCTTGTAGTGCCATATTGGAGGATCTTGGAGGACTCACTGGCCCATTATGGAGTGCTGGGGGAATTTGTTTTATTGGCCTCCAAATTACCCAGATATCAATTCTATCAAACATCTATAGGATGTGCTGGAAAAACAAGTCCAAGTCCCATCTTATAAATATTGAATATGTCTCTTTAAAACCATTTTGGTAAGAGAAAAAGTTTTGTTTTAGTATTTGTTGGATGTGTCCGACACATGACAGTTCTTCTTTCTTCTTTTCGTTTGATGTATACTATTAACGGTCAGTGGTAGAATCCTCCTTCTCAGTACAGACTTGAATATTGAATATAGAATTTTAATTTAAAATAGATTCATGATACATGGGGGTAGAACTCTTATAGATATTTCTTTGTCATAAATTAATACAGGTGCATTTGGTGATATCTTTTCTTTAAAAAAAGAAAAGCCCCATCTGTGTGTATTTAGACTATTTGTTCTCAAGAATATTCTTGCTGTTCTCTTTTGTGATCACGTTGACAACTAAATTCAGCAAACATCAATCCAGGCAAATGAGGTGGAAAAATAATGACAGCCAGTTAGCAATTCCGCTAAGAAAAGGAAGTTAGAGAAGAGTGACCTAACAAACACAAGTATAGAGAAGACAGTCTACATTCTTCATTCTCAGCTGGAAGTCTGGACCTAGGAAAACATTTTTGTATAAATAATTCCATAAAACATCCCCTTACTTACTCACACCAACAAGCAAAAATGTCTGTTGTTTGCAGAGCAGGAAAGTAGAAGAAATAAGCGCCAGGCCCAAGCTTTTTGGAAAAGATGCATTGCATACATACTGTAGGAGTAGACTACAGTGCATTGTTTTATTATCTGATTGAAATAATTTGCTATACATTCAACATACACCATGCTGCCATATCAGATTAAGGGCCTGATTCAGACCCGGACGCTATGCTGCGCTCGCATTGAGCGATGTTTCGCAATCTGCACATACGTATGATTTGCAATGCGCGTGCCTGAACCAGTCAGCGTGATGGGAAAGTGCTCGCCCGTAGCCAGCAGTCGGGCCGCTATTTTGAGTGACAGGTAGTGCGGTTTGTGGGTGGTAACAGGAGAAGGTGCTTGTAAATGGGGGTGGGGATGTGCGAACGCAGGTGTGCCAGACCGTCAGAACGGAGTTTAATGGGTGTTCATTAATAGCGCAAAGTAGCGTCATTACACACGTGACTGGGTTGTATTTTAGCCAGAACTGCTTGCAATGTTGTGGTGGGAAAAGGCTACCAAAAGCTCTGCGAGCAGCTCCGATAGCTCTCGATGTTCCCGATTAATCCTACAACTGCCGGAGATGATGTGTATTGCGAGTGGCAATGGGGCATCTTTATACAGGTGCAAGCGCATAGTGCGGCCGCTCGCTATTACTTAGTGGGCGGCTTTACGCGATGGAGTGCGATGCGAGCGCATGATTTAAATAGCCGGCCTCTTTTAGCCAGTGAGCAGCAGCAAATAGCGGCCGGGTCTGAATCAGGCCCTAAGTGCCCTCAACTGAAACCATTGGCTTGAGCTGTGTATAAAAACATATTTGATAGCAGTTGTGGGTGTATGCTTTGCTATTTTACCTTTAGGTCATTGTTAAAAAGGAGGGCCTCATTTCCTAAAATTGTACTTAGTTGCAAAATTTGCAATAAACCATAGCATACAATCAGAGGCGTAGCATGGGGTATCTGGAGCAAACGTATGCTACAGAACTCCCTCCCTGACCTGAATGGGACAAAAGGCATGGCAAGCATATGGGTGAGTACTGAAGTGAATGGAATGGTAGGGCCTTAAAAATGGTAGGGCCTAATAAATGGATGGTCGCGATGGTGAATCGATGCTGCATCTTTGGATGCAGTACTCAGATTTGCGATGATGGCTGGGGCGTCTTTTATTCTTAGGCGTCTGCTGCTGCATTATATTCATCCATCTCTGAATCACCCCCTGTGTCCATTGCCCGGTGCTGGGACACAACACATTAGACGCTGCATCACCAGTGCTGCAGTTCCAATCATTTTTCTTGCCGACATTCAGCTCCCTCCTTCCACTATGGGGGTTTGTGTATGGGGATGCAGAGGATGCGGGGGGATGCAACGGGGTGGCGGCCGTCACGGGAGAGTAGGCATGTATGCAGTAAGCCCTTTACCTGGCGCTTTACTGTTACAGCTCTGCAGCCCAGGACTGAACTCTCATGGTACTGCAGGGTAAAACAAAATACAGGTAACTCAATAAGACTGGAAGAGACTGGACAGCTGCCTTGCACCCATTGCAACAAAAAAAATTGCTTCAAAATTTAAAGGTGCCCTGTTCAGAGATATATTGTATGTCACGGCTGGTGTCACAGAGGCTGCAGTTGCTAATATCAGCGGTGCTATTTAAATGTGTGCATTCACATTGCGCACGCAGCCTGACATAAGGACGCCAACCTCCCCTTACTCACATCCATATACTAGGGCAACATTGTGAAACAATTGGTAACATTGGACCCAGACGTAGAGTTAAGGAAGCTCAGACCTCACTCAGGAATTGCTAACTTCTACACACTCTAGGAGTACTCAGGAGGCATCTGGTATCGCACTGGAAAATATATGCACGGCCATGTAACGGCGTTGAAATGTGCTGGCATGCCTTTGTTTGCACGGCCAACCCCCCCCCCCCCCCCCCCCGTCACCACCCACAAATGGCAGTTCCTGTCAATCACGCTGCCATGCATACACAGTGCAAATTAATTGAATTTAATGAATTGATTAATTAAGGGTTGCGTGCATATATGCAGCTGTGTTCCTTGCTGAATCAGGCCCAGAGTTACCTGTCTCAGGCGTCGGGGTAGGATCAGCAGCAGATGATCGCTACAGGAACCGTGGAGGCAATATATAGCTCTTTCTTATAAAGACTTGGGTAGCAGTGAAAACTGCCTTTGGTGATAAATTACAGCAATGGGTAGCTGAAACGCAGCTGGTCCGACTGGAGTAACTTGTAGAACCGGACTGGGACTGGTGGGAGAACTTGCAGAACTGAACTGGGACCGGCAGGAGTAACTTGCAGAACTGGTCTGGGACCGGCAGGAGAACTTGCAGTACCGGACTGGGACTGGCGGGAGAACTTGCAGAACCGAACTGGGACCGGCAGGAGTAACTTGCAGAACCGGTCTGGGACTGGCAGGAGAGCTTGCAGAACCAGACTGGGGCTGGCAGTAGAGCTTGCAGAACCAGATTGGGACTGGCAGGAATAACTTTCAGAACCAGACTTGGACTGGCAGGATAACTTGCAGAACCAGACTGGGACCGGCAGGAATAACTTGCAGAATCGGACTGGGACTGGCAGGATAACTTGCAGAACCAGACTGGGACCAGCAGGAATAACTTGCAGAACTGGACTGGGACTGGCAGGAGTACTTGCAGAGCCAGACTGGGACCAGCAGGAGCCTAGAATAGTAACTTGCTTGCTGGGAGAATGCAACAATATAACCTGTTACACTGCAGGAATTAATTATTGAGCAGACACTGAATGCTTTTTAGTGCAGGATACTTATACCCTGGGTCTAGCAGAGATTGGCTGATACAGTAAGGTGGTCTGGTAACAGTGCTCTGAGTGGTGGAGGAAAGTCAGGTGACTGGATCCAACACAGCTTCACCCATACTGAGTTTAGTAGGGAATTCTGGAATGCAGCACGTTGGTGTAGGGGGAACAGCATGCACAGAGAGCAATTGTATCTACAATCTCTGCAGTTCAAGGCCAGTGCTACTGTTTGGACTGCATCTGCTGTTGCAGAGTTCACAGATAGAATGAGGCACAGGTGAGTAATCAACTTGGAAGTAAAAGCACAGTCTAAATGCACACACTGGGAGTATTGTAGCCTGCATGTTTGAGCAGATCTCCTATAGCGGTCCTACAACCACCCCCAGCACTTCACTCCTTGAATGGGTAAGAACACAGACCGCGGCAGAGCCGGTGCCGTGTCCTAACAGTATCCCCCTTTTTTAGGGTCGCAACCAAACACCTATTAGGCTTGTGAGGGAATCTTCCATGGAAACTTTTGACCGTACAAGGATCATTCACATCCTTGGCTTTGATCCAAGACCTCTCCTGAGGCTCATAGCCTTTGCAGTCTATCAGATACTGTAATTGTCTTTGTCGTAGATGAGAGTCAAGTATCTTGGCAACTTCAAATTCAACTCCTTGCTTGGCTTCGATCTGTGGCAACTTGGGAGAAGAAGGCCGGAAGTGGTTTAACACCAGAAGTCGCAACAAAGAAACATGGAATGTATTTGGAATACGGAAGTAACCAGGGAGCTTGAGTTTATAGGCCACAGGATTGATTACTATTTCTACTGGAAATGACCCAATAAAGCGAGGTGCAAATTTCATTGTTGGCACTTTGAGTCTTAAGTTTTTGGTAGATAACCAAACTTGATCTCCAGGTTGAAGAGTTGGAAAAGCTTGTCGCTTCCTGTCAGCAAAGACTTTGTATTGTTTGGAAGCTTTCTTTAGAGACAGATGAATGCTCTACTACACTTGACCAAGGAGTGCTAGTCTAGAGACTGCTGCAGGTACATCTATAGCCCAAAGTTGACAAAATTTGGGAATTTGCAGACGAAGACCATAATTTGCGAAAAACTGAGTGGTATCAGTTGCAGTATGATAGTGGTAGTTGTGGGCAAACTCAGCCCAGGGTAAGTGCATCACCCAGTTGTCTTGCGAAGAGGTTATATAAAGACAAAGAAAGGTTTCTAATTGTTGATTGACTCTCTCAACTTGACTATTGGAAAGCAGAGGAAAAATGTAATTTGATTCGCATGACCGTACATAAAGCTCGCCAGAGCTTTGCAGCGAACTGAACTCCATGATCCAATACAATCTCCAGAGGCAGACCATGTAACTTAAAAATGTCATGAAAGAAGACCTGAGCAAGTTTGGCAGCAGATGGAAGCCCAGTAAGAGCAATGAAGTGAGCCATCTTTGTGAATCGATCTACCACTGCTAGTATGTGTTATAACCTTTCTCTTTGCGTAAGTCTGTAATTAAGTCCATGGCTAAATGTGTCCAGGGCCGAGTGGGTACAGGTAATGGTCGTAGTAGTTCTGCAGGAGGACCCCGAGCAGATTTATGCTGAGCACAAGTGGGACAGGATATGATGAAATCTTGTATATCCTTCTTCATAGTTGGTCACCAATTAGACTGTTTCAAAAATGTATATGTTTTGAGGACTCCTGTGTGCCCAGCAAACTGGGATGCATGTGTCCAAGTTAGAAGCTTCAAGAATGAATGGCCTTTCCAAATCGGGTTGCAGAAGTACTGGTACAGTGGTAAATTCCTGTTTTAGACAAAGAAAAGCAGCATGGGACTCCAGAGACAAGTGGGTAGGATCTGCACCCTTTTTTGTCAAAGCAGTTATAGGTGCCATGATTAAGGAAATTGTTTTAATGAATTTCTTATAGTAATTTGCGAAGCCTAGGAAGTGTTGCACAGCATTCAATTTGGATGGAGGAGCCCAATCCTGAATAGCCACCAACTTCTCAGGATCCATCTGTAACTCAGTTCCAGAGATAATATGAACTAGGAATGGAACACTGGAGACTTCAAAGATGCACTTGGAAAGTTTACCATATGGGTTATTGACACGCAAGCTTTGTAACACTTCCTGAACTTGCTGACGGTGACTTGCTAGATCTTGTGAGAATATTAGGGTGTCGTCCAAGTAAACGGCTTCATATTGATACAGGATGTCAAAGAAGATCTTGTTTACGAAGTGTTGGAACACCGCTGGTGCATTACACCAGCTGAAGGGCATCAGTAGATACTTGTAATGGCCATCCCTGGTGTTATAAAGGCGTCTTCCATTCATCCCCTTCTCATATTCAAATCAGGTTATATGCCCCTCTCAAGTCCAATTTGGTGATGATCTTAGCACCACACACTCGGTGGAACAATTCAGTATTCAAGGGTAAAGGCTAACGATTTTTCAGTGTGATATCATTTAAACCTCGGTAGTGGATGCAGGGGCATAATCCTCCATCTTTTTTCTTTATGAAAAAGAAACCTGCACCAGCAGGAGATGTAGAAAGTCAAATTAATCCTTTCTTTTCGTTATCCTATATATACTCGATCATGGCTTTTGCCTCGGGGACTGAGAGGGGTAGGTGTGGCCCCTGGAATAAACTTTTCCTGGAATTAAGCCTATATATATAGCTTTTTCTCATAAAGATTTGGGTTGCAGTGAAATCTGCCTTTGGTGATAAATGACAGCAATGGATAGCTGAAATGCAGCCAGGAAGGACCCAGCTGGTCCGACTGGAGTAACTTGTAGAACTGGACTAGGACTGGTGAGAGTACTTGCAGAACCGGACTGGAACTGGCAAGGGAACTTGCAGAACCAGACTGGGACCTGCAGAAGTAAGTTGCAGAACCAGACTGGGGCTGGCAGGAGTAACTTGCAGAACCGGACTGGGACCAACAGGAATAAACTGCAGAACCAGACTTGAATCAATGTTCTTTTTGCCACTATGTCATAAAGAAATAAAAGTAAAGTACTTTATTTCTTTTCTGTCACTTCACATATGGGGCCTGATTGGTAAGCGTACATCTCCGATGGTTTAAGGTCTGCGCATTTAAGGACTCATTTTTCGCATGAGCAGAGCGGGTCCTGTGATCTCGCTTGCACCATTGCACCCCACACATTTGGGGAGCGGAGCTGAGATGTGACTGGCCACCGTTCCCGTAAATTGGACATGTCGCCACCATTTTCTGGGAGGGATGAGGACAGTGTCTGCTTTGGTGGTCATAGATTATATGGCCTCGCAGCTGCCAGGACCTGGCCAGGCTGCAGTAAGCTTCAGCTACCGCAACCCAACCAAAGGAGTAACCATTGCAACCATCGTGATCTCGGACGCAGTGCTGGGACCGCAGATGCAGCAAGAAGGTGTCTAGACACTTCCTACTGCATTTGCAATTAAAACACAGTTCCTTTTGAAAATAAAATATTTGTATCCAATGAAAATGCAGGTAAGTTTTTTTACTTTCCTTTTATCACATAGAAAGAAAAGAAAAAAGAAAGAAAAGAAAAAAAGAGAAAAGAAAAAGTCATGGAACGTGTCGTTCCATGACAATTGCTTTTTTCTTTTTTTCTTTCTATCTGTCTCTTTTCACGTACACCTTTGATCCACTCCCCATATATCAGTAAAAACTAAAAATATTCTCAAAGTTAAATAGAAACAGGGAAATATAGTGCATCATTGTCGGACACATGGATAACAATTTATTAATACATCACACTGACCAAAAAAATTATGATAAAAGCATATCACCACTCCAAGTGGTTAAGGTAGGGTTCCTCCTCCCTCTTGCCTTGGATTGTCCAGATTGTCTTTGGGTACATATTCCCCAATAGAACAGTCTCCACAAGATGGGTAACAGCGAGAACACCCCACAGTCCAGATAACAGTCCTTCATCAGAAGCAGATACTTTTGAAGAAGGAATTATTCTGAAACACGTTAAGCTTCTGGTGGCTGTTATCTGGACTGTGAGGTGTACAGTATATCTGGACACCGTGTATATATAATATATATATATGGGAGGGTAGTGCTGTCACGTGGGAGATAATAAAGGGTTGTACTAATGTTTTACACACCACCAGATATTTGTGAATCTGAAAACTAAATAAACCAGTTGTCCAGTAGAAGAGCAAATCAGTGGTTTGAAAGGAAAGCGGTAAGTGGTTGTAATACAGAGGCAGAACTATGGGAGATAATGGAGGCACTCAGGCGCCTGCCACCGGGCTCCAGCTCTGAAGGGGCACCTCCATTGTCCTCAACATATTGACCCCACTTAGGGCTGTAACTTTGTACCCGGAGTGTACCGTCATGGCCGCCCAATACATGGCACCCCTTCCCGGCATCTGAGAAGCCACCATACACTAGAGGAGAGCTCTGGGTAAGACCATCTATCTATAGCCTGTCTGCATGCGAATTGCTACATTGCAGTGTCAGCAGCTGTGACAGGGGGGGGGGCACTGTGGTAATATATACCCACACACACATATATATATTACTCACAGGATAAGGGCTGTAACTAGGTATGTGTGAGCGGTGCCGCTGCACAGAGCATAGGGCCAGGGGCGTAACTATACCTACGGGGGCCCCATAGCAGCCGCACCCCCTGCACCCACGGTAGTTACGCCACTGCGTAGGGCTCTGTGGGCGGCACCGTCGCTGCCTCACGGTCCATGCTTATGGCTACCAGGGTGTCTGCACTGACACCCTGCAGCCAGTATTGCTGCAGCATTGCCATCCGGAGTGTCATTTGGTGGGTCTGGCTCAGTGGGTTGAGTAGGTGGGGGGCCCTGCTGGTTTAGTTTGTACTGGGCCCCACAATTTCTGATGGCAGCCCTGTTGTACACTAATGACTCCCTTTGATAAGCACATCTTCTGTTTTGTCTACCTATCAATGTAAACAAATTAAAATTTACAAGTCTTATAGTGTGAGCGAGTATACACTATTTGTATTATGTTCACGTAAAAGTAAAAATCTTGTATTTTACAATGTGACAAATTTTGTATTGAAAACGATTTGCTAATTTTTTGCAACTTCCAATACTAATATGTTTACCTAGACTTGAGGACTGAGAAGTGTGTTGAGTATTCTAACTTTTATCAAAGATGATTAAAACAATTCCGCATGTTTCAAAATGTGTGAGATTCTGTATGTTTATTGTTCTTTCTAAACAATGTATTAATTTGAAAAGACAAGAAGTTCTAAAACAAATTTTCTGAAGTCTTAAAATTGTCATTTAACCATTTCCTTCACTTTCCCTAGCTGTCATATCTTGCTAAATAACTGAAGGTCTTCTGATAAAATTCTACCACATTTTCCTGTTTGCTGTTTATTGACTGGTGAGTATTTTCTCTGACTCCTTGTTCTCATGCACCACTTATGACAAATGGGATTGTCTGTAGGGAGTAAACATAGTTTTTCAATTAAATTCTAATTTAATATATTTAATATTTATTTTTATTTTTTTTCAGTTATAGGAAAAAAAATCAACAAAATGAACAAATGACCATTACAAATTTGTTTGAACCAGTATAAAATTCTAAGGCCTTTCCCCCAAAAAAATAAATATTTGTCCAATACCGTGAAACATTGAGAGAACTATTGAGCCATTTGTACAGTATGAAGTCAACAAGCTGGGGGTGCAAAACTTGCTCTTTGTGACGGATAGATAGGTTTTGCTGTTCTTTGCTCAATGCCCCAAAGGCAACCATGTGTAACAACAAGATTTTGTTTGGCAGAACAAGATATTTAAATTACATTTTGTATTATTATTATTATTATTATTATTATTATTATTATTACTTTTTTCTTCTCACAATAATACCTCTAACGTATTGCTTACTTTTTAAACTTTCTTAAGGATATTCCGTTTGATATGTCATTCCGATTCGGCTGGAATCAACATATCATGACGACATCGTCTCATGTGTACCCAGCTTTACAGCCAGTAAGGAGGAAACTCGGTAAGGGACCGATACATTGTATAACTTGCACCACAGACAGTGTATAGTCACACAGGTTTTTCACACCAAGAAACACTGTTCTCTGTGTGTGATTAGTGTTGTTGTATTTGTGTGTTAGTTGCCTGGCTGTGTTTTTGTCTCTTTGCAGGCTGATCTACCCTAAATAATGTATAACATAGTGCATATTTACACTGTAACAACTATATGTGTCTCTTTATAAATATAAACTCCTTTAAGTACAACATCCTTCTAAGCAGCAGCCATATCACCCTTGTAACTTACGTACAAAATAAAGAAAATAAAAGAACCTCAAACCTGGCCTCAGCTTAGTGATTTATAAAGTAACTATATTATTTTTTCTGGATCAATACTTATCATGAAGATAGAGGGGAAAAATAATTTAAAGAAATAAATGCCAAATGTTTTTAATCTCTTCTATAAACATTGCAATCTCAACACTACAGACACTCAAGAGAGAGGCCATTTTGCTCAAGTAGTTCATGAGAGCTTTAGTGTTTTACCAACTCGACCAGAAATATGGCACATATCTCTTTCTCCTGCTGCTCAGTGAATACATAGGAGACATACTGCATGCAACTTTCTAAATTTTCCAGCGTATGTGGTGGAGTGATAGCAGGAAGCTCACCGCTTTAGAGCAAGAATCTGTCTGTCAGCGAGAAATTCTCACCAGATCATTAGCAACAAATGTTTCCTTAAAGCTGGGAGAATCAATATAATCTGTCTTTTCATGCTTTGCAGGTTCCCAGGGAAGAAGTTCGGCTCATCAGTCTCTGCGTTCACTCTCTAATCTCTTTAAAGCACTGACAACTTTTCAAATTGATTGTAGTCTTTGCTTTTCCTGAGTCTATTTGGGTAACTTTATATACTGTATAAAGTGTATATATGCCCTTTTCATTTTCAGTGGGTCGGTGCACTTACTGGACAGACAGTATAGTGGGGGAGTAATTAAAGGTAATGAAACAATTGTGCTTTGGTAAGAGTTATTTGTGATTTATTTAACAAATACATGATCACCTTACTTAATTTGACTGACAACCATGTACAGGTAGACCCAAACCATAGCATCACCTAAAGGTACAATTATTTTCCTTGGTCTTTCATCATTCTTGAAAGCTCTACTGTTAATCCGCTGTCCACTTATCTCTCTCCTAATTTGAGTGCAGAATTAAGCAAGTACAGGGTTAGGGTTAGTTTAGGGTTAGGCTGCAATTAAGGATTTATTAGTGTTAGGATTAGGCTGCAATTAGGGTTATGGTTAGGCTTATGTTTACACTGAAAAATGTATTGTCAATATTATGTTCGTGTCAACATGTTAAATGTTGACATTCTGAGGGGGGGTATCCAATTAGATGCGATAATCCGTTTTCTCCCGTAAACTCGCGGTCATGTGGTACAATTTTGTGAGATAACTTTTTCAGCTATCCTACTACATGTTTTTCACGAAAAATAGACAATTTTCTCCATTTTTCGTTTTCGCGAGAAACCACTTCTCCATAGTAAAACACTGTCTTTTCGCGGAAAAGCTATCAAATTCCAAGCAAGCGAAAATTTTGGGGGGTTTGGGCTGGCTTTCTTTCTTTTCACCACCTCTGAGCAGGGGCAAAGTTGTGCAAAACCCCTATTTTTGGCTAAAAATGTCAGGACTTGGTGCAGAAACACTGGGTCAGCCCCTTAATGACTAATTAGACAAAAAAATATGTTTTAATTGGCTTAATTTGGCCAAAAATTACATATTTTTAGGATGAAAAAGTAAAAAGTGTTCAAAAATGGGTTTAAAGTAGTGGGACAGGTAAATGGGGAGGGGGGATAACTACAAGATTTTTTTTTGGACGCAAACAAATATCGCTTTCTATCATTTTTGCACTGTTAGAGAAAAATTCATATAACAGCCATTTAACACAATTTAATAACCCCAAACCCTTGGATTATGGTTACTAGCACACTTCTATACCATTACCCTACCTAAGTTTACCTTCCTTTCGGATACAGGCTGATTTGCCCATTTTCACCTGTACTTATTGCCTGTCATCCATGCAAGAATTATCCTGCAAATTTGTTATCTCTGGTTTTGCAATAGAATAGCATGATAAACGGGAGCATGTATACATGCGATAAGCGGCAATGATCCGAAAAGTTTTCTCAGGTGAAAGTTTCTCTCGTGGTTAATTGGATACCCCCTGAATGCCAATATAACTTACAGTACAACACCCCATTTTGCTGCATTGTTCAATATTGTATGTTGTGGGAATAAATATTGGATATTTAAATTCCATCAGAAATTGTAATCCTGCTATACCACGGTTGTTGCATTTTCCCAAAAGTCCTATTTCTTTTGATTGCTCATGTCATATTTGAAGCAAGATGTCAGTATCCCCTCCCCCTCTGAAAATTATAAGTATGACATGCTTTATTGTTTTCCAGGTGCAAGTGTGCGCATTTATTTATTATTATTTTTATCATTATTATTTATTAACATTTATATACAGTACTGTGCAAAAATTTTAGACGGGTGTGGAAAAAATGCTGCAAATTAAGAATGCTTTCAAAAATAGAAGTGTTATTATATTTATCAATTAACAAAATACAAAGTGAATTGTAGGAAGGAAGTCAAATTAATATTTGATGTGACCTCCCTTTAACTTCAAAACAGCATCAATTCTTCTAGGTACACTTGCACACAGTTTTTGAAGGAACTCGGGAGGGAGGTTGTTCCAGACATCTTGGAGAACTAACCACAGATCTTCTGTGGATGTAGGCTTGCTCAAATCTTTCAGTCTCTTCATGTAATCCCAGACAGACTTGATGATGTTGAGATCAGGGCACTGTGGGGGTCATATCATCACTTCCAGGGCTCCTTGTTCTTCTTTACGCTGAAAATAGTTCTTAATGAACTATAAATGTATGTCTGGGAGAGGGAAGGAGATGGAAGAGCTCAACTTTCTGTGCCATTGGAGCATTGATTGACTATGCAGTGTCCCCAGTAGTGCCCTTATACAGTGCCCCCAGTATTGGTCCCCCTAAGCAGTGCACCCAGCAGGGACATATCTATAATGGGTGCAGGGTGTGCAGGGCACATGGGCCCCCAGTTCCAGGGGGGCCCACGCCGCACACCCATAGGTAATTATACTTATGTCTCCGCCGATTCCCGCAGTGCTGCTCCGCAGCGCCACACCAGCACTGTTGAGCAGCAAACACTCACTGGGAACATGGTGGTGGCCATTTTCCCAGTGGTCTGCGAATGCATAGAAAAGATGTCCCATGAAGCCAGAATCTACAGTGCTCAGTGCCGCTGAGCTGCCGTCAGAGAGAAGGGTACCCAAACGGAGGCTGCACACAGGCCCCCTCCTCTCTTAAAATGCCCCTGGCCCCCAGTAGTGCCCCTTATACAGTAGCCCCAGTAGTGGTGCCCCCTATGCAGTGCCCTTTATACAGTGCCCTCCCTAGTGCCCCTTACATATATAACACAAAGGCACACACTAAAACACACAATACTTACTGGAATCCCTACTCCTGCATCAGCCCGCATCCGCTCCTCCGTCCTCCCTCTCGGCACAATGGGAGAGACATCATGATGTTTTACCCTGCTCCCACTGTGGGAGCCAGGAAGGCAGAGCTCATGAGTGAGCTCCAACCTGGCTCCGGCCCTGGGTGCAGCAGCCAATGAGAGTCTGTCTGACTCTCATTGGCTGCTAAAACAAACACACTGCTACCAAGTAGTACACTCACTGGTGGAGTTGGCGGTGTATTTGTTTTACTGTGTAGTGCGGATTGCTCTGAGTGCTACACTAACTTCAACCACTGACCAGGACCGCGGTCGTCGGCTTCCCCCACTCCGAGCAGTGCTGGTCCGACGGTGCCCAGGGCACGTGCCCCACCCAACCCCCTCTAGTTACGCCACTGTATATGCTGCCCCACTTCTATCATTGATAACATCAGAGTGGCAGCAGCCAGAAACCCATCCATACATGACAACGCTGCTTTTATGACACAACTGCAGGCTGCATCTGATAAGACATGACATGTGTGCTATTTAGTGTAAAAGACATACTTACAATCCCACCTACCCTACTTTATGATTATCACATAACATTTTCCAGCTGTCTCTGATCTTAACAAGAAAGTGGATAGCAAGATATCAGTTCTACTTTCCAGTAATTTAAACTCCAGCTCCCGCCAGCTCCCATCCAATTTTCTTTCACTAGAACAGCTATAAACAGAAATGATGGTTTAATAGTTTCTTTTCTCCAATGAGTCCCATATCTCTATTTTATCATCCCAGACCCGTATATATTTATCTGTCCAGCAGCCTGGTTATTTCAGTGATGCATATGGATTTCTTTCTCTGTGTGTAAATTGCCATTCAGTTTAATATATCATGCAAACAGTGAAAAACTATTTTCCGTCATAATGTATAATATTTTATGTTAAAGATAAAGCAAAATAAGATATAGCTTTGTGAATTTATTCAATAAGGAAAGATCTAGCGTTACGCATAGACCTCTGTACAGTGGTATTTAAAAAATATTACAATCTTCTGTAAGAAAATACAGAGAAGACTTCTCATATTCTCTATTTTCGTAAGAACAGTGGTTCACGGGGAACTTTTTTTGTGGACAGTGCCAAACACTGTTAGAGAGCAGTGCACTCCAACACTATCTCTTCTCTCTACTATACATGCTGGGTACTAGGACCCAGAGTCAGAGGTAGGCTTGACCTCTAACCTAATGAAGTCACCGCTGGGCTACTGCTCATGTGCAGATGACACCATCCTTACTGTGTAAAGTGTAACAGTGTTGTGCAGATGCACAGTATTTAGCTCCTGATGTGATACACCTAAATACACTGTTAGCCCCTGCAATACAGCTGTTCTGCATACCGCTGATACTGCTGTCTTACCACTGGTACTTATACATGTATCCCTGTTCATATTTAGTAAACCCAGCATCTGGGTTATGGACTCTCTATATGGCCTAACAGTCACTTTCACATTCTGCTGGACACGTATTGTGACCACTACCTCAATAAGCTACATTAATATTTTATAGACCCAGGCAGCCCAAGTGTAAAGTAAACACACAGTTTCTGCTATTGAATCAGCATATACAGAAAGCTGCACAGTGCAGTTGCAACCATGTCCTTCACCAAGCTGAGAGGTTCAGAGAACTACACCACGTAGAAGTTCACTATGGAGATGCAGCTAAAGGATGTGAAGCTGTGGAAAAACACAAATGATCCAGGCAACAATCCAAATCCTGATGAAGTGGACAGGGCCATGGGGACCATAGGCCTAGCTGTAGAGCAGCATGTATACTACATAATTCATTGGAAAGTGTGAGCACATAACATGTGGATAGACCTGCAGGAAGCATATGAAGACAAGGGTCCCATGAGTAGAATAAACCTAAGGCATAACTTTATGGCTACCAAACTGAGTGCATGCAGAGACATGAATGAGCACATTGACGAGATGTTATCCATATCTCAGCAATTGACATCTGTAGTAGTCCAGGTAGATGACATGGAGGTTGAGATGGCAATGCTGCAGAATCTAATGCCTGAATTCAACTTCCAAGTGTTGTTTTTTAGAATCCACTGCGACTAAGCTATCAATGGAGATCATAAGTGTTAAATTGCTGCAATTCATAGAACACATACTGGTTGAAACCAATGCTGAGAGTTCTGCATTACTCCTAAAGGACACTAAGCCCAAAAGTCCCAAGTACAAGTGTTTAATCTGTCACAAGGTGGGACATAAAGCCTCTGAATGCAGGCTGAATGATTCAGGTGGTGCACAGAAGAAGCATGATAAAAGGAATGAGTCTAATTTAAATGTAACAAACAGTCACAACAAGGATTTCCGGTACATGGCCACAAGGCATTGCAGTTGCAATCAAGAATAGTATTACAGTGAGAGGGATTGGAGACAAGGGGCCTGATTCAGACACGCTTGCTGCCATGGAGGCAGCTTGCAGGTCTGATGGGCGTTTTCTTTTTCTACTGGCAGCTCGCAAAGCTGTGGGTGACCACCCACAGCTTGTGCGAGTGGCCTGGAGTCCGTCACGATTATCACGACCATCGGGCTTGCGACTAGACCCTGTGGTAGGGTCTTGGCTCCCGCAAGCCCGAGTGGACTTCCTTCTCTAATAAAGCAGGAAGTCCACTACTGTCATCACAAGTGATGTCAGTAGGGCCGCCCACAAACGCCAGGCATTCCTAAGGGAATGCCTGCTCTTGTGCAGCCACCCCCCCCCGCCTACAAAACGGGGCGAGCTGTCACTCACCATCGACAGCCGCCCCGTCTTGTAGCAAAACCCATAGCGATGGAGCAGCCATCGCTGAACGTGTCTCACGCATGCGCACGCCGGAGGCGGCGCATGCGCAGTGGGGGACCATCGACCCGCTTGCGAGCGCTGTGCACTTGCGAGCGTGTCTGAATCAGGCCCAAAGTCCTTATGGCCACAAAAGTCAGGGCAATCATAGTCACAGACATCCAAGATGTGTTATTTGTACTAGATTTGTGGACAAACTTCATTGCCATAAGCATCCTAGAAAATAAAGGCTTCAAGGTCAAGTTCACAGAGGGCATGTGCAAAATAAAAGAGGGACTGTAGTAGCAATAGTAACCCGGTGCCATAAACTATATGTCCTAGACACAGAAGAGTGCTGTGCAATGACGGCCTCTAAGACCTCTATGGAACTGTGGCACAGGCAGCTAGGCCACCTGGGGTATGATTACATCCAAAAGCTTCTTGACGGAATGATGATGGGAATAGCCATAATTTATACTGAGTGACTAGCATGTGAGAACTATTTAATGAGTAAGCAGACCCACTGTCCCTTCCCAAAGTCAGCAAAAAGATGCTGAGGCATCATTAGCAATGGAGCATACAGATGTGTGTGGCCTAATGGAAGAAAAATTGGTGGGTAGATACCAATATTTCCTCACATTCATCCGTGATTTCACAAGGATGACACATTTTTACTTAAAGACAAAGGGTCTGATTCAGAGCTGGACGCTATTTGCGGTCGTTTGTTCAGAAAAAAGGGGTGGCTATTCAAATGAACCGTTCGCTCTTTGCGGTCTGTTCATGCCTCTATGTCTGAACGGGCGAACAAAACTTGCGGTCGTAATTTTGAAAAATACGCCCCCTGGCCGCTCGCACCATACGTCATGTCCGCTATTTATTTGATTAATCGAGTACATCGAACAGCGTATGAACTGCTCGCTATTCTTGTGGTTGGTGTTTCCTACCGCTATCTTGCGAGCAGTTCTGACTATAAAACAACCAAGTGACGTGGTAGATGACGCTGCTGTATTAATTATGCACACCCCTTAAAACGCACGTTTTGACCTTTAAGCACGCTTGCGTTCTGATCTCCACTCCCCGTTTTCAAGCACCTTCCCCTGTTACCACCCACAAACGCCTCACTCTGTCACTCAAAATAGCAGGCATTCGCTATTTAGCGAACAAACAATTTTCGGCCACACTGACTGGTTCACGCATGCGTATTACAATCCGTACGCATGCGCAGATGAGCGAACATCGCTCATAACGAACGAGCGGCCGCTTACGAGCGGCTCTGAATGAGGGCCAAAGTGAAGTAGTGAACAAAATAGCAGATGACAAAAGTCTGGTGGAGTCTCAAATGGGTCAAAATTTAAAATCTTGAGATCTGACAATGGCAGGGAATACAAAAACAAGTATGTAATCATCCTCCTAAAAAAATATGGCATTGAGCACCAGTTAACCATTGCGTAAATGTCCGAACAAAATGGTGTCAGCGAGCGTACAAACTGCATAATTGTGGAGAGAACGTGGACTATGATGAGAGGCACAGGCCAGGAAAAATGCTTTTCGACAGAAGCAGTGTCTACAGCAGTATACTAAATGAATCGTGTACGCACAGTTACTGTAAAAGGCAAAACACCACTGGAGGTTTATTCTGGAAGCAAGCCAAATGTCAATCATCTCAGTGTTTAGACAGAATGCTTATGCAAACATTCCAAAAGAAAAGAGAAGCAAGCTGAATCCCAAGTCAGTGTTGTGTATCTTGGATCCCGCGGATCGTTAGCTATATCTTTCATCGTCAGAACATGCAGGCCAACCTGACGATATTCAGGGATGCTGCCAGCGACGTCACTGAATGATATCGTTAACGATATAATTCAGTGTATAGGCTCAATGTCGTTAATGACATTGAGCCCGGCAAACACTTAACGATATTGCTCATGGTGCGAATCGTTAAGTGTGTGTGCACCTTAAGGCTCTTCTGAAGTATTGGTGTATCTGTAAGAAGTTTAAATGGTCATCCCCTAATTCTGGAGTTTCCTGGGAGAGTACACAATATGCAAATGCAGGGGGGGGCAGTTGCCTGGAAGCCTCTACCCCCTTCCCGGCCAGCGGCTGAAATCTTGGCCACAAGCGCAGTAGTATATAATACAATTTTTACTAGAGCTGCAGCTTCAACATGAAGTGTAAGGCATGAAATGGCACTGCCGTGAGTGCTTGATGGCAGCAGATTTTATTGTGAGTGTGGATCAGAGCACTGGACCAGTCAGACCAGAGAGCAGCTGTCAGCAAGAAGAGATAGATGTCTTACCATGAGATGGGAGAATGTGTGCTTAGAAAGCTCAGTTCTGTCTTCTATTGGTAATGTTATTTATGTATATTTATTATGGTATGTTTAACCTTATCCTGACCACTTGTGTTATTTATATGAAATAAATATGTTTGATAAAGAAAGTTTGTTTTTTAAACTCTCTCATATACAGCATATATTATAGACCAGGCTTGGATAACCTGTTGCTCACAAACTGTTGTGAATCTACAAGTCCCAGCATGCTTTACCAGCTGATCAGCGGGAGAGTATGCTGGGACTTGCAGTTTCACAGCAACTGGAGAGCCACAGGTTGGCCAGACTTGTTGTAGACCATCTATACTATAGTGTTAAATATTACTACTGTATTACATACACTATTTAGTGTATAAGGAGACCAATGTGTACATATATGTCCAGGGGAGGCACTAGGTTCTTCTGCTGCTCCTTTAGACTTAGATTGTAGAATGCTGCCCACATTCAGAAAAACGAACAAACAGTCTCAGGCCGGCTGACCCCACTGCCGCTTTTAACAGCTTACTGTGATTGCTGGCTTCATATATGTCTGATGATACACTGCACTTTATATGAGACAGACTATAGCTTGTTAAGTGCTAATTATGCCCTATTCATGGGCTGGTCACACTCTCTAAAATCAAGCATCTGGAATCACCCTTCTTGAAATCCTGTACAGAGCCATTTACTTCCTACTGTACAAAGCACAACTGGGATAAATACATCTTTTACATCTAAAATATTCACATAACCTGCTGGAGATTTAAAGGATATGACTGTAATTTCTATGTGCATGTAAGACCACAAAATACAAGCTTTATTCATTTATCAATAGCCTAACTTGCTACAATAAAGATAAATCAATGTTTTACATTCTAGTTAGAAAGAATAGCCCTCAGTAGCTTTCAAAAATAACCTAAGCCTCAAATCTGCCTTGCTTTATGTTACTACTGACAAATGCAGCAATCTAAGGAAATATAGTTTAGAATGGCAGATCTCATTTTCCACAAAATTGCACATCAGCAAAGAAGGAATCATTTAATGCCGTTAAAGCCCGGTTTCCCGCTGGGATTTTTCACTCCTTAAGAAAACAGCATTTGCTCAGTAAGGGTATATAAAGCCTATACTAAGCTTCAGTTCCTATAAATCCATTTTGAATTCATAATATTTTGCTGTGAAAAGCGTAGTGAAGATTCCAGCTCATGAATTGTGCTGTTACTTATTTCTCAGGCTTTTTAAAAACTTTGTGGACTGAAAATTTCAACCTGGTCCAACACCAGCCGGATGTTTAAAGGGGATATTGGACCTCATTCAGAGTCGGTCGAAGCGGCCGCACGGTCGTACGGGAAAAGGGGCCGGATATGCAAATGATTCCCTCGCAAGTTGCGCCCCTACGTTCGGATCGGTAGCTGGCCGACCAAGGGGAGGAAGCGGCCGGAAGACAAAAAAATACGCCCCCTTCTCGTACGCATTACACGTCATCTCCGGGCATATAAGGATTAATCGAGAACATCGGGAACCATCGGAACTGGTTGTAGAGCTTAAGGTTGACCATACCCTCTCTTAAGCTCTACGATCATGTCAGTGTAAAAACCTCCCATGTCACATGTGCCATGACACTACTTTGTTAATTATGCACTCCCATAAACCGTATGCACTCCCATAATCCGTATGCACTCCCATAAAACGCCGTTCGCATAATTAGGCACGCCTGCTTTCGGATCTCCACTCCCCTGTTTCCAAGCACCTTTCCCTGTTACCACCCACAAACGCCTCAATCTGTCACTCAAACTACCGACCTGGCTGTGTTCAAGGAGAGAGAAATTTCTGATCGTAGCAGATTGTTTGTGCACGCGCATTGCGGACTTTACGCATGCGCAGTATAGCGAACATCGGTGGCGTACGACCGTGCGGCCGCTTCGACCGACTCTGAATGAGGTCCATATTCTCTATTTAAGACAAAATACTGTATTTTAAAAAAAAAAATGTTCTTTCAGTAAAACATAGACATATAGATCTTTCAATACAGAATAGCTTAGTAGAATTTAATGAGTTCAAATTTCACATGCCACTTTCAGGCCAAGGGCTCCATTACTTTTAAGAATACAGCACACTAAGGGCCTAATTAATCAACAAGTTCTATCATTCACAATGAGTGATAAAACTTGCATATGATAATGGTGCTCAAGCCAATAATCCAGGAAATAATAATTAAAAAAAAGATATATAATCTTACAATTCCGGCTTCACTGATTGGTTAGTGCGGTTAGTAAGCGCTTATGGAGAGGTATTAGTATTTAAAAACATGCATGTTATAGCAAGCAGCTATTTGCTATAATATGCATGTTTTTAAATACTAACTTTTTTTATTATTTCCTGGATTATTTATACTGACTAACTGTCTACACAAAGCCATTCTGCCATTTTTTCTTTTGGTATACTAATCAATTGTGAAAAGGAACATTGATAGCTGCTGGCTCTAAACAAATCTTGCCTATTAAACTGCAGAATCTTCAGGTGTTCATTGGGACACAGATTGTTCCTGGTTGCTGCTAATTATCATGTTTATTGTTGAAATTAAGCACATTGATGATATATAGATTGTGTATTATTATTTTTTATGAGAAGATATATTTATATCATATATTTATAATTATTTATTGTTGCTGGCATTTTTATATGTTGATGTATGAATTAGTACATTTTTTATGGGAATAAATTTATTATATGAATTGCATCTCAATCAATTGAACAGCGCTCTCTGGTAAGGCTTTAGGCCTTATATATATTTTTTGCTCCACATTGTGAGTTTAAAGGGCACAACACCCTTTTTTGAGAGCGGCAGTTCTATTGTAGTGTATACTGTCACCTATTAGACTAGCGCCCTTGGTTTTCTTTCTCTATGTCTTTATAGAAGTGGAGATGTTGCAACCAGCAACCAGTCAGATTCTACTTACCTATCTAGCACCTTCTAGAAGATAATAGACAGATTCTGATTGGTTGTTATGGGCAACACCTGCACTTCTATACACCCGAACTTTAGTATATATACCCCCTAGTGACTGGTAACTGGGGGCCTGATTCACTACGGATCGCTATTCTGCTTATGCGCACACAACGCAGTTGCTAATATCATCTGTGTTATTTAAATGTTTGCATTCACATTGAGATCGCATCCTGACATAAGGACGCTCACTTCCCCTTACTCACATCCGTATACTAGGGGAACATATCGAAACCATCGGTAACATCGAGTAACATCGGACCCATAGGCACACTTGCACAAGAGCTTACTCAGAAATTGCTAATATCCACGCACGCTATCAATGCTTTGGCTGCTTATAGCCACACAGTGGCTAATTTATGCACACCCCTACAACGGTGTTGAAACACCCTGGCATGCCTGCGTTCACCCGACCACCCCCCCTGTCACCACCCACAAACGGCACTTCCTGTCAATCACTGTGCTCTGGGTCTGCGTAGCTTCTGCAATCACTGTTCCCATTGCAGTTGCTAGTTCGCGCACACACTCTGTGATGTATACACATGCGCAGAGCACAAACATCGACCGATTGCGTGCGTATTAGCATCTGCGTTCCTTTCTGAATCAGGCCCTGAGTCATTACTGTAGATGGGTTCTTCTCTGTGAGAGGTTATAAGTAAAGTGTATAAAATTAATTTGAAAAACATGATTGGTGAGTTACTTTGCAAATTGGCCCAGATTCACTGAAAATGCACAGAATATTATTTACTGACTGGAGAAACAGGCAAAACCATCGTAATTTGCAAGGCCGCAGAGGTGGTTTAACAGGGGAAGGGGCCTGTGAGAAGTCTCCGTGCGGCCCCCTTCCTCTCTCACTGGCGCATGTCCCCAGTAGACTTTGGCATTGAGTCTACTGCTCATGCACCATACTCTGTGATAATGGCACAGGTGCAATTTTCTCGGTGGTTTTAGTACTTCACCAATCTCTGGTAATATCGGACCCGCACTGTTTTCCCAGTGATTTCTATGGCGCCAATGTTGCAGTATTGTAAATGGGTGCAGAGTATGTGATGTGTGCCCCCCAGGCCCAGGGGCATGATTGCACCCCACACCCTGCACTCATTATAGAACTGCCAATATAAAGCAGCAGTAACTAGCAATAGTCTATCACTGTAACACTGTTGACCATTCATTATTCTCTACTAGCTGGGATAGTTGCCCGGGTTGAAGACTGGACCCTGAAGTACACCAGCAGCCTCTATTTTTTTTTTTTTCCATTGTCCTCGCCTATAACCTGGATAATATGCAAATTAGGAGTAAAGGACAGTGCAGGCAGGTGTACTCTCATATCATTTGGAATTGGATATATCAGGAGCAGACTGACTTACAGAACAGAAATCAGTATAGCTTCCAAAATCACTTGAGTTTCAGAAATCACTGTAGAACAGAGGGGGTGATTCAGCTGCTGACGGATATGTTACCGCAGCTGCTAACATGTTAGCAGCTGCGATAGCTGTAATATGGTAATGCAGCAGGAGGGGTCACGCCTGCTGCATGCATTACTGATGTGAGCTGCGTCATCTGAAATCACTTTGGCTGGCTGAGTGACCAATGGGGTCATGCAAGCTGGAAGCTGCAGATGAATATAAGAGGGCAGGAAATCTCCGACAGCCGACGGTGATCCTGGCATCTCCACACACACACACCCCCATGGTGGCAACACGCCTCTGTTTTGGGAGACGGAGGCTTTCGCCACCCCTTCCTGCCCAGAAACGGCAGCAGACAGTCAATCACCTACAGTTTGCTGCCAGACTGTGTGCGGTATCAGGCATATGTGCAGATTCCTAATAATAGAATATGCGTGATCTCTGACACTGTCCGCAGAAGAATGCCCCCTTGAAATCACTCTGCAGAACAACGTTAAAGACCATGCCTGCCATCAGGGGAGGGGAATGTCAGGATTGCAGTCCCGTTCCCGGACAGAAGTGGGCACGCCTGCAGTTGCACTGTGTGGCTGGGATCAATCTTCCCTGCTGTTTATAATCTCCGTATGCTAATCTTTGCCAGGATCACAGATTGTAGATCGATTATGCTGTCTGCAGTCTGAATGTATTGAGTGCCGACCTGCTCATGAGACTGCCAGGTAGTCTGCTATGACCAGGACGCAAGAAAGCAGGAGCTATGAGAGTGGATTGATAGGCGGGTAACTCTGACATCTTCAGGGATTCCCCCATAATGAAACCTCCCATCACTTTGCACCGCAAACTCACGAAGGGCACCTCGAGGAAAATTCGGACCAGCACACCACTGGGGAACATAACCGGTGGAGTGAAGAGGCAAGCTGCACATGCCCGAGACGGTGAAAGGACAGGAGACGGGAGTACACTTACCGGTAAGAGTAGTGAGAGCGGGACGCCGCTCTCCACCATTGCTACAGACGTTAAGCAGTCTAAAAGAACTATAAAGGACTAACAAAGCCATTCAGCTGGAAACAATTAAGCAGGATACATAAAAAATTTACGTGCACGCTATTAACTAGCATACATCATTAGTTAAATGGAGGATATTTCAATGTGAGAAAGCAATATCTCTCTATATGGTGGAGGATCCTCCTTGTTGCATTTATATCTGAACTTGGCAGATAAAAACTTTGCATTTATCAACAATTTACATTTATCTTCTAGAGCAGTGGTTCTCAAACTCGGTCCTCGGGACCCCACACAGTTCACGTTTTGTAGGTCACCCAGCAGGTGCACAGGTGTAATCATTACTCACTGACACATTTTAAAAGGTCCACAGATGGAGCTAATTATTTCACTTGATTCAGTGTGGAGACCTGGAAAACATGCACTGTTTGGGGTCCTGAGGACCGAGTTTGAGAACCTGTGTTCTAGAGCAGTGGTTCTCAAACACGGTCCTCAGGACCCCACACAGTTCATGTTTTCCAGGTCACCCAGCAGGTGCACAGGTGTATTCATTACTCACTGACACATTTTAAAAGATCCACAGGTAGAGCTAATTTTTTAACTTGTGATTCTGTGATGAGACCTGGAAACATGCACTATTTGGGGTCCCGAGGGCCGAGCTTGAGAACCTGTGTTCTAGAGGCACGAAAAGCACTTGCTTAAGCAATTTTTCTTTTTTTATGCATCTATATTAAAATGTACTGTACATTTGACTGCTCATTTTGGGAACATGCGCATGTTGAATCAAGATTATTTATTGCCATTTTATTGTCTTCACATTATTCATATGCATAGAGCATTTCTAGCATCTTTTTTATGTAAAGAATAAATCTTTTTTACATTAGTGATTAAACACTAAATTAAATTATTATATGTTTGGCGCCCAGTTTCGTATTCCTTATTCTGCTATGACCCTTGGGGCGGCTGCTGTAAGATGAGACAGTGAGTGAAATGTTAATAATTAGAGATGTGCGCCGAGCCCCGTGTTTTGGTTTTGGTTTTGGATCTGGATCTCCCCTGGTTTTGGATCTGGATTGGTTTTGCCAAAACCTCACCTCCGTGTTTTGTTTTCAGGTTTTGGTGATGGATTTGGATTTTTTCTTAAAAAGTAAAAAAAATAGCTAAAATCACATAAAATGGGTCTTTTTGTACCTACAGTATTAATAACCTCAACAACATTTATTCCAGTCATTTCCAATCAATTTTGACCACCTCACAATATTATTTTTTTCATCTAGTTACGGCCAAAAGGTTGCATCCAGCTAGCTGGCTGACTAAGCTAAGTGACACAGTGGGTGGCACTAACATGTGGCAGTTCAGCTTCCAATTTCCAACACAGATACAGTGTGTTATACAGTGTGGGTTGGATACACCAATAGTGCACTTACTGTGACAGCAATGTCGGCAGAGCGGGATTGCTGACGGTGTCCTCAGTACATGGAATGGCAGTGCTGCGGTGCTGGCAGTGTCCTCAGTGAAGGGTACCGGCAATGTCGGCAGTGCCAGTGGTGTCTTTAGTGCAGGTTTGCTGGCTGTGTCGGCAGTGCGGGGGTTGCTGACGGTGTCCTCAGTACATAGAATGGCAGTGCTGCGGTGCTGGCAGTGTCCTCAGTGAAGGATACCGGCAATGTCGGCAGTACCAGCAGTGTCCTCAGTGCAGGTTTGCTGACTGTGTTGGCAGTGCAGGGGTGTTCTCAATGCAGGGTGCTGGCAGTTTCGGCAGAATGGGGGTGCCAGCAGCGTCCTCAGTGCAGGTTTGCTGACTGTGTCGGCAGTGCAGGGGTGTTCTCAATGCAGGGTATCGGCAGAGCGGGGGTGCCAACAGTGTATCGGGTGTATCACCAGGGTGTATCGCCAGTGCAGGGGTGATGGTGGTGTCCTCAGTGTGGGAGTGCCGGCAGTGTGGGGGTCGCTGATGGTGTCCTCAGCACGTGGGGCAGCAGTGCAGGGGTGCCGGCAGTGTTGGCAGCGGTGGTGTTGGCAGCGGGGGATGCTACCAGTGGGGGTGCCGGCGGTGTCGGCAGCGGGGGGTGCCGGCGGAGTCAAGCAGCGGGGGATGGCGGGCGCCATCTTCTTTTGCTTCCTAACTGTGCATATTAAATGGGCTTAACACTGATTGGCTGAGAGCCCGGAGTCTACTGCGCATGTGCAGAACACCGGGAAAATGACCACGGCGGCCATTTTCCGGTGTTCTGAGCAGCGCTGACACCCCAACCCTCACTGGGCAGTTGGGTCTAGGCTAACAAAACTGCAACCCCTGTAGAGAAAACTTATGATTATATCAAAATGAAAACTTTATTTGAGTAAACTACAGATTGCACAAAATCCTCATTCGTACTGTAATAAATTAAATTATAAAATCAGGGTCAGTGCTAAGTTTAGGGAGGTCAGTTTATTCTTCATTTGATTTACTAACTGCAACAACACAAAGGTCCCTGTGATTCAGATATTGGGGTATATTTACTAAAGGTCAATTTTTAAATCGATCAAAATCGATGTTGGGTTTCTGGGGGTTAATCACACATTTACTAACAGACAATTTTTTTATTTCCTTTTTATAAGTATTAGTAAATGTGTGATTTAGCTTCAGAAACACAACATCGATGTTAATCGATTTTGTTAGATTTTAAATCGATGAAAATTGACCTTTAGTAAATATACCCCACTGACTCAAAATATTCATGGTAAACAGAATTATGTAGATTTTATGCACCTCTGGTGATGTTGGTACTTTGAACTACATTTTCCTTATTAGTTCAAACTGGAAACAAGTAAATAGACACCACATCTATTCAGTATGTTAGTAGTACAAATCACACAGACAAGTTACCGCAACAAGTATTCCCTTGTGTCCCTGGTATATACTAATTAGCTATTTCCATCAGTTGACCTTTTTACAGTTTTAATATTGTTGTTACCATAGCTGGAGATAGTTTTGATTAACATTCCACTACATATTACACTCCTGTTACATACATAAAATAGAGTAAATTGTATAAAATACTGGCCCTGATTCGGAGCCGGACGCTCTGAAAGAGCGCTCGCTCTGAATCTGGGCGTTTTTTGTTTTTTTTGTGCGGCCTCCAGGCAGCTCGCATAGCCGTGGGTTACCACCCACAGCTATTGCAAGTGGCCAGGATGATGGTCGCGATGGTCAAGACCATCGCGACCATCAGGCTTGCGACGAGACCCTTGTGGTAGGGTCTCGTGGCCGCAAGCCCCAGAGAGCTTGGTAGGCATGGCCGGGGGAACGCCTCCGTTTGTGAAGCCACCCCCCGGCCATGCCTACCAAACGGGGCAAGCTGTCAATCACCATCGACAGCTCGCCCCCTTTGGTGCGAGACCCGGAGCGACGGAGCACCCGTCGTTAGCCGGGTCTCACGCATGCGCACGACGGAGCTGGCTCCGTCGTGCGCATGCCCAGTGGGCAAACATCGACCCGGTTGCGAGCGCTCAGAGCTTGCGACCGGGTCTGAATCAGGCCCACTGATCATTTGGGATTGTAACCCTAAATAACAGTCAAAATTAGCAGCATTAAGTATTACTATCTACAATGAAATAAAATAATATAAACATTTGCTATCTTTGCAAACTTTAAGAAAAAAGTAAAAATTGCAAATTGTGCTGTTATTTGTAACATAGCAAATAAATAAGTTCCTGATAAAATAAAAACACAGATTTCAAGTATTTCAATCATAGGAATATAAATAAATAGCAAAAGGGGAAAAATATAGGGAATCCGGTCAAGTAGTCGACACTCAGAAGGTCAGCAGGTTCTGAATGTTGACAGCTAGAATATGGACATGGACGTTAGTTTGGCAACGAATATATCGACATACAATTAGGTTCACATTTAGATTGTTGACATTTAACATGTCGACACCAGAATGTCAACAATTGTTTTTAATGATTTTTAGGGTTAGGGTAAGGTTTATGGTTAGGGTGAGGGTTAGTGTTATGGTTAGGATTATTTTCAGGGTTAGGCTTAGGTTTAGGGTTAATGTTAGGTTTAGGGTTAGTCTAAAATAGGCAAAATATGTTGACATTCTGGTGTTGACATGTTAAATGATGACATTCTGAATGGATGTAGTTAGCATCCTGGCAGTCGGGATGCCAACGCTCAGAATACCTTCACCGGAATCCCGAAAGCAGTCAGAATCCCGCCACCAGGATCTCAACCACTGACACCCCGATGGCAAGTATTAGGGTTAGAGGGAGGTTTAGGGTTAGGCACTAGGGTGAGGGTTAAGGTTAGGCTGCGGGAGGGTGGGTTAGGGACTAGGGTTAGGGTACTTACCAAATTGGGTCAGGATTCTGACTGTTGGGATGCCGCTGTTGGTTCTGTGACCGCAGGTATCCTGACCTCCGGGATCTCGTATCCAACCCTTTCTGAACATATATGTTGAGATATTGGTTGTCAAACTAACGTCCATGTCGACATTCTGGTGTTGACATCCTGAATGTCAACTAGTCCAAATTATAGTACAAATGTTGTCTGTTCAACAACAAACAAATATATTTTAAATACGGTAACATCTTTAAGAGGAGAAAAAAAAATGAAATACTACATCTATGTAAACATAATACATTCTGGCAGCCTGCGTTCTATGTAGTGTAATGGGTAACTGAGATCTCTGTATGTGTCCTAAGTAATAAATTATCCTGGTCATATAGCAGTAAAGAAATAACAAAAAAAACCTTGGCACTGCAGTCAGTATAATCATAGTTGTAAAGCTCATTTCATGAATATCTGGGAAATGTACCAGTTATATAATATTAGATGCTCAATTAATAATTGAAGTGCATGTTCCAAAAAGAGAATGAATACTGTATACAGATGTTAAACAGCGGACTACATATTGTTTGTTTTGGATGCATTTATTCTCTATAATCTTGACTGTGTGGCATTACAATTATAGTAGCTGCAGCCAGAGACTTTGCATGGAGCCATGGCCAGGAGCAAATGCATGCTACGGTGCCTCCCTCCCCTCCAGAACTAAAGTTTGCCAACAATTTGCCATGACCAGCATTTGGGGGAAGATTCAGCTAGTGCAGCTAAAGTGCCCTAAGCTATTTGCTATTTAATTGAGGCCTGAGATCAGCCCAGAGGGTGCATTTAACGCTCATTTCTGCTCACACCTTACAGAGGAGCAATCAGAAATAAATATTAAAAACTTTAAATATAATTAACATTATTATTAAATATACAAAACCTCTACACATTTGAAAATGCTTTATTCAAGGAATACATTTTTTATTTTAATTATTAAACAATTTTAATCAGTTATCTGTTAACAGAATATGTAGTACCGCATGGGAAAGCCTTGGGTGAGGAAACCAGTAAATCTTACTGTCATAAGTGTTAATGCTGGTAGTTATATTCCATGGCTCTGTAGGAAAAAAATATAAAAATAGGAATATTGTGCTTACCCGCCACCTGCAGGACCTTCTATGCTGCTTCTGACTAGCAGCCTGCAGGACTCCAGTGATGTCACCAGAAGAGACGGAGAAAGGTGAGGTGAAGGGGGGAGTGATGACAGAAGGGGAAAAAGTGTGTGCGAGGAGAACAGAGGAAAAGTGTGAGGTGGAGGATAGAGTGATATTAAATAGGGGTAAAAGTACACATAGGAGGGGAAGAAAGACAGGACAAATAAATAGGAGACAGACATACAGTGGCATGATAGCAACATGTACAGAATGTGATCACCCAGCAGTGAAGGAGGACATGGAGCTAAAGTATGTGATCACCCAGCAGTAAAGGAGGACAAGGAGCTGCAGGATGTGATCACCCAGCAGTAAAGGAGGACATGGAGCTACAGGATGTGATCACCCAGCAGTGAAGGAGTACAAGGAGCTGCAGGATGTGATCACCCAGCAGTAAAGGAGTACAAGGAGCTGCAGGATGTGATCACCCAGCAGTAAAGGAGGACATGGAGCTGCAGGATGTGATCACCCAGCAGTGAAGGAGTACAAGGAGCTGCAGGATGTGATCACCCAGCAGTAAAGGAGTACAAGGAGCTGCAGGATGTGATCACCCAGCAGTAAAGGAGGACAAGGAGCTGCAGGATGTGATCACCCAGCAGTTAGGAGTACAAGGAGCTGCAGGATATGATCACCCAGCAGTGAAGGAGTAAAAGGAGCTGCAGGATGTGATCACCCAGCAGTAAAGGAGGACAAGGAGCTGCAGGATGTGATCACCCAGCAGTTAGGAGTACAAGGAGCTGCAGGATATGATCACCCAGCAGTGAAGCAGTAAAAGGAGCTGCAGGATGTGATCACCCAGCAGTGAAGGAGGACATGGAGCTGCAGGATGTGATCACCCAGCAGTGAAGGAGGATAAAGAGCTGCAGGATGTGATCACCCAGCAGTGAAAGAGGGCATGGAGCTGCAGGATGTGATCACCCAGCAGTTAGGAGTACAAGGAGCTGCAGGATATGATCACCCAGCAGTGAAGGAGTACAAGGAGCTGCAGGATGTGATCGCCCAGCAGTATAGGAGTAAAAGGAGCTGCAGGATGTGATCACCCAGCAGTTAAGGAGGACATGGAGCTGCAGGATGTGATCACCCAGCAGTGAAGGAGGATAAAGAGCTGCAGGATGTGATCACCCAGCAGTGAAGGAGGATAAAGAGCTGCAGGATATGATCACCCAGCAGTGAAGGAAAATAAAGAGCTGCAGGATGTGATCACCCAGCAGTGAAGGAACACATGGAGCTGCAGGATGTGATCACCCAGCAGTGAAGGAACACATGGAGCTGCAGGATGTGATCACCCAGCAGTGAAGGAGGATAAAGAGCTGCAGGATATGATCACCCAGCAGTGAAGGAGGATAAAGAGCTGCAGGATGTGATCACCCAGCAGTGAAAGAGGGCATGGAGCGGCAGGATGTGATCACCCAGCAGTGAGGAGGACAAGGAGCTGCAGGATATGATCACCCAGCAGTGAAGGACTACAAGGAGCTGCAGGATGTGATCACCCAGCAGTAAAGGAGTAAAAGGAGCTACAGGATGTGATCACCCAGCAGTGAAGGAGTACAAGGAGCTGCAGGATGTGATCACCCAGCAGTGAAGGAGGATAAAGAGCTGCAGGATGTGATCACCCAGCAGTGAAGGAGGATAAAGAGCTGCAGGATGTGATCACCCAGCAGTGAAAGAGGACATGGACTGCAGGATGTGATCACCCAGCAGTGAAGGAGGATAAATAGCTGCAGGACATGATCACCCAGCAATGAAGGAGGATAAAGAGCTGCAGGATGTGATCACCCTGCAGTGAAGGAGGACATGGAGCTGCAGGATGTGATCACCTGGCAGTGAAGGAGGACATGGAGCTAAAGGATATGATCACCCAGCAGTGAAAGAGGACATGGAGCTGCAGGATATGATCACTCAGCAGTGAAGGAGGACACGGAGCTACAGGATGTGATCACCCAGCAGTGAAGAGGACAAGGAACTGCAGGATGTGGTCACCTGGCAGTGAAGGAGGACATGGAGCTACAGGATGTGATCACCCAGCAGTGAAGGAGGACATGGAACTGCAGGATGTGTTCATCCAGCAATGAAGGAGGACAATGAGCTGCAGGATGTGATCACCCAGCAGTGAAGGAACACATGGAGCTGCAGGGTGTGATCACCCAGCAGTGAAGGAACACATGGAGCTGCAGGATGTGATCACCTGGCAGTGAATGATGAAATTGAGCTGCAGGATGTGTTCACGCGGTATTGAAGGAGGATAAGGAGCTGCAGGATATGGTCACCTGGTGGTGGAAGTAGTCAAGTTGTGCACAGAAACTAATGCTGTGCTCCCCTTCTCCAGCCACACTACTACTCTGGCTGTAGCCCATAGTTCCTCAACAGGTCATTATCTGTGATTTTCATCTATAATAATAGGAGGGATCTTTCCTGACCCATTTCATTTTTCTGAACATGATTAAGAAAATCCCTGAAACATGGGGTCCTTTTATTAACTATTTAGATTTTGACCCAATAATTATAATGTCATATCGCCGCAATAAGAAATGATGTACCATCACCATGTATCATTAAACACATTCAGGGGGATGTAGTCAGCATCCCGGCGTGCGGGATGCCGATGGTCTTAATATCGGTGCCGAAATCCCAACAAGTCGGGATCACAGCACCAGTATCCCAACTGTCGTCCTGAAGTTAAGTATCGGGGTGCAGGGGGAGGGTAGCGTTAGCTAGCGGGGTTAGGGTTAGGCACTAGGGGAAAGTTTAGGGTTAGGCACCGGAGATGGAGGGTTAGGATTAGGGTGCAGGGAGGGGGCGGTTAGGTTTAGGCAATAGGGGGTGGGAGGTTAGGTTTAGGCATCGGGGAGGGAGTGAAAAGTTTAGGGTGCGGGGAGTGGCAGGTTAGGTTTAGGCACTAGGGGAGGAGGGTTAGGCACCGGGAAGGGTGGGTTAGGGTTAGGGTAGGGGTTAGAAAACTACTCACCATTGAGTCCTATGGGTGTCGGAATTCTGGCTGTTGGGATACCACTGTCGGTATTCTGACTAGCGGCATCCCGACAGCCGGGATATCATGCCCAACCCTATTCAGGGACAAATTCTCTGGTAGGAGCCCCTCCTTGCATTGGCAATCACTTTACTTTCAGTTTCCTGGGGCTGAAGCACTACTGTGCACATGCAGTCTGCTGACCATGTAAGCACAAGTGGCCTATAGGCTACAATTGCTAACAGCATCTTCAGATGGAGTTGACTACTGTGGCCAAGCTTGGTAAATTCGTAAATAAAGCAACTCAATATAAACCTATTTTCAATATCTGCTGCTGTCCCCCAGACATATATTAGGTAGATACTTAATATTTGCCGGTACACCCCTGAAAATGGGTGCTATTGGGAAATATCCCGCAAATGTTAATTTAGAAATAGGCCCTTTTAGGATGAACTTTGTGGACCAAATTCAATAAACTTATTTTTGTGGACAGTACAGAAGCATTTCCGAACACTGATGGAGATGAAAACAGAAACATTGAGGGAGTGGAAATTAAATCACCTGGATCATTTTTTTAAAAACTGTATTTCTCAAGTTTTAAAAATCTCTATTTCCAAGAACAGATGTGTCCACATACATCTATCCTCCGTGCGCTACAAGTCGCTGACACTGTAACGTAGCATTTTGCATGCAGATACACCCGCAGTCGCACACAGAATATGGGCATACAGCTTATCATTTTAATCAGCAGATGCTGCTTGTGTGTCCTATTTGCATCGCTGTGCGAATGAGGCATTTGAAAGTAAAAAGTTGCACCAAAGGACGCTCAGCGCTACCGAGTAACGCCACGGCATGGTGCAACTCGAAAGGCTACTTAATGTGCAAGGGGGCTATATGTATGTGGACACATCTGTAGTATGTTTTTGTTACTTTAAGCCATAACAATGAAATTATCCTAATCCTAAGAAAGTTTGAATTTCATTTCCCAAAGAAACTTAAGCCTCAAATTGACTTTCGTTATAGCTAAAGGTCTTCATCTTTATATCCTTTTAGCTAGGTAATGCTACAATATTAGTGCTGCATACAAATTCTGTAGTGCTTTTAATATTAACATTAGTTAAGCTGAAATGTATGTGATGTTTTTAGGCAAGAAACAAAAATAGCAGTACGGTTTAAAAATACACATCTGTATAATAAGCGAGAAAGCGTGTCTCTGTCTGTCTGTCTGTCTGCCTGTCTGTCCATCAGTTTGTCCTTTATGTATAGCCAGAGTTTCAGACCTAGCTCCACCAAATTTGGCATGGTGGTGTAGTTTGACCAAGATTAGGTTTTTGCCTAGGTTTGAACTTTGTCAGGGCCACACAATCCCTAAAAATGGGGACAATCTTAAATTACACAGGTTCAGGGGCTGGCTCCAGTAGAAATTGGCAGTCTGCCAAAAACCTGTTAGAACGCTACAAAAGAATCCTTTTAACCTCAGTCAGACCCATTGAGGTTATGCCACACAGCAGTACCCCATATACACATTATGCCATGCAGTAGTAGAGCCCCTTATATATTATGCCACACAGTAATGATCCTTACACATTATACCGCGCAGTAATGCTCTTTACAGATTATGCCACATAATAGTAGTGCCCCATATAACACATTATTCCACACAATAGTGGTATTCCTTACACATTATGCCACACAGTAATGCCCCTTACACATTATGCCCCCCAAAGCAAATCGCCTCCCCATGTCCCCCAAGCAGCCTCTCGCCTCCCCCTGTGTGCCATCAGCAGCTAGCAGGTGTGGATTTGGGGCCGGGACGCCAGCTTATTACAGCTGGCACACCAGCAGGCAGCAGCAGACATGGACAGACAGTGTCGGCGACATCCGAATCGAATCAATCAGAGCTCGCAGGAGCCGCCACTGCTGATTGGCTGCCAGTCCATCATCTCTGATTTCCTTTCTCCATGACTGCCTGCCAGTGCGCCAACTGTAATCAGCTGGCGGGCCTGCACCAAATCAACATCACTGACACCCGGGCTCCCCTCGACGGCCATGACTGGACTGGCCCAATTTGTGTGCATGACTGGATGCAGTGGGAGGGGCGGGCCACAGAGGCAGCTTGGGCACCATAGCAGCCGCACCCCTTGCGCCCACGGTAGTTACGCCACTGTTTGCATTGCATGCATGTTAGCAAACAGTGTGCTCCTTAAAAGTGAGGATAATGTAAACAAAGGCTGCAGGTGTACTTCAGGGTCCAGCCTTTAACCCGGGCAATGCCGTGTATCCCAGCTAGTATAACATAAACTGATAAATGTAAATTACATTTTAAGCGTGTATCTAAACCACATTCAAACAAAATTGTCTGTTAAAAGAAATGGTTTGTGAAAAGCTACATTTTAGTGCTCCTTTTTAAATCTACAAATTATGCCAACTATAGTGGAAGAGCTACAGCGTTTGCGAGTGGCCAAGTGATGGTCGCGTCCATCACAAGCCCCAGTGGACTTCCTGCTCTAATAGAGCAGGAAGTCCACCTACTGACATCACTAGTGATGTCAGCAGGGCCGCCCACAAACGGAAGGTGTTCCCTCGGGAACACCTCCGTTTGTCCAGCCACCCCCCCGCCCGCCTCCATAACAGGGCAAGCTGTCAATCACAATCGACAGCCGCTCCGTTTTGGTGTGAGACCCGAAGCGACGGAGCCCCGTCGCTGGCCGGGTCTCATGCATGCGCACGCCGGAGGGTAAACATCGACCCGCTTTTGAGCGCTTGCGAGCGCATACCACTTGCGAGCGGGTCTGAATCAGCCCCACAGTACATCCATAGCGTTACTACATTGCTCTTTGGAAGCACTAGCCATATACCAACAGGTTCCACTGCACTCATCAGAGTTTCTTCAGGAAGTAAAAAGACAATCAGAGTTCAGACTGCAGCTCTGAGTACTCTTATATGTCAGCTTTTCATTACTCAATACACCATGCTAGCTGGCTGACTGCATTTTGATCCTTCCCACTAATATTATTATTAGCTTTGCTGCTGCAATCTGCAATATTCATTTGATATTTGTTGTCTGTTGCACAAAAGCAGATTTCCTTTTTTTTTGTAAACAAATTGTCCTATGCATATGACACTTCATTAAAGTACTATTTTGTGTACGAATTGGGTACTACAACTTTAGTACTTGCTATTGGCTCTATCAAACTACATTTCCTGGCACAAACCAGCCAATATATTACTGGCATTAACTTGGTGCATAAACTACTGTGCTCTACTGGTGTAAAAATTCCCACACTCCCAGAACTTCCAGGAGACCGCTACATTTGGAGAGAATGGTCAACACTTCTGCTATCCACTGGCCACTATCACTAGGTAAAGTGAGCAGGGCAAGGGGCATGGTGACACAATGCGTTATAAATTGCATTATAGCAGCCCTGCCCAAAGTAAAGGTGCCCACGAACATAGCGATATTTTACACGATCTGACCGATCCTGACGCATTGGAACAACAGATCGTGTAAAATATGGCCAAATTGTGAGGAAATTGTGAGTTCCCACTCATGATCACGATGCGATGCGCGTCCCCACTCTGCCGTGCTGTAGGGCAGATTAGCCAACCTAGAACACGATGGGAGCCGATCGTGAGGGTTTTTTTCCTCACAAAGAATCGTACGATTCATCGCACAATGTGCACGCCCCATCGCCATCTTGTGCAGCATCGTGTATGGAGGAACATAGTCACATATTCTGGAGCCTGCACACTGAAGTATTGTTTTGTCTGAAGTTTGGTGAGTATTTGTACAGTTTAAATGCAACCACAGTGACCACCAATATGTGCTCCCCCACCGCCCACCAATCTGTGCCCCCAGGTAATAAATGCATGACCCAGCCACCGCCCGCCGGAATGAGGTGGGCGGTGGCTGGGTCATGCATTAAGCTCCCACTGCCCACCAATGTGAGCCCCCTACCTAACCACTAACTGGCCACCAATGTCATGAGGCCACCAATGTCATGGGGCCACCTAATAATTAATTAGAAAAAAAATAAATTTTTTGTAAAATCAATAGACAAAAATATTTAATCAAGATAAACAAATACATTCCAGGAAGATTATTCATATTGAAATAACATAAAATATTAATAATAAACATGTTTAAAAATCAATTCAATACAGATAAAATACATTTTAAGTAATATAACAAAAAACTAAATAAATAAAATGTATTTAACAAAATAATCACCATACCATACATTACATTTAAAAACACACATCATTTAAAGCTGGGGTCTTCTACCTTTCGGTCTCCAGCTGTTGTGGAACTATAGATCCCAGGATGCCCTGACACCCACCCTTGGGAAATATCAGCATGTTAAAACTGTGGCAGGGAATCCTGGGATCTGTAGTACCACAACAGCTGGAGGCCGAAAGGTGGAAGACCCATGCTGTCAAACAAAGAAAAATATTAAATTAGCAAGAAATGAACACATGACATTCCTGTAAAAGAAAACACGATTACAATACCATAACAAACCTTTAAAAACCTGTAAAAAAGAAAATATTAAAACACTTAAAATGTTAACCATAACAACATTAAATTTAACAAAACTATATACACAAATATTTAAATGTCCTTTTTTTTCCTCTTCATAGATATGTCCATGGATAGTGAACGTGAATTCGTTCGAAATCCTGCACTCGAAAGAGTTTCTATGGAAGAACAGTTCTCAGAAGTACCACAAGTCGCACAAGTTGGCCGCACTAGAAGTGCTCTTGGAGTATACGAAAAAGTACATCACTGATGCAGACCTGAAAACTGTACAGCAAAAGATTCAAAATCTCAGGACAGTGTACATAAAAGAAAAAAAGGTGGATGACTCCAAAAAATCAGCAGCGGGCACAGATGATTTATATATATGCCTGCGTTCTGGTACTACCATATGATGTCATTCATCAGTGATCAAAAGCCTCAAAGGGAATCTATCATCTTGATGACTGAGCGTGAGGGAGATGAGGAGGTTGCAGAAGTCTTGGTAAGTAGTGACACAGTTTAAACCAAAATCCTTAATGTTTTTGTTGTTAAATCCCAAATGTCCAATTTAGTCAGTAGTTCACAGACAGTCCTCCTGCCATGGCACAGCACCTGGTCCATTAAAATAGGCCATGTACTCCTCCCTCACTTCTTTGGCACGTGCGGTGGATGTTGTAATTGGTGGTGCAGAAACAGATGTAAAATGCCCAATGTCCTCCAGGGGTCCTACATCTTCTGCTCTAGCTGGGACTGGTCCTCGTTGGGTAATATTTTCTTTGCAGAAAGTTGTGCAGCACACAGCACGCCATCACAACCCAGTCTATCTTCTCCACACGTAGATTGATGGTGGTGTAGAATATGCGGAACCGGTTGCTCATTATTCCAAACGCATTTTCCACAATGCGCCGTACCTGGGATAGATGGTAGTTGTAGATCCTCTTCTCTCTGGTCAGGCCCCTGTGTGCAAATGGCTTCATCACATGTTCATGTAATGCAAAAGCCTCGTCTGTGACGAAAACGTAATTTAGGCCATGCTTTGTCTGGTCCAGCGAGTGCAAGTTGAGGGTTTTGTTGGTGAGTCTCTGGTAGAAAGTCGTCTGTTTGAAGGACCCACAATCCGAAGCACGGCCATTCTTGCCGACATCCACAAACAGAAATTCGTAGTTGGCATTCACCACTGCCATGAGAACGATGCTGAAGAATTCTTTGAAGTTGTAGTAATATGATCCGGTGTTGGCAGGTGGGTTGATGCGGATGTGTTTCCCATCGATGGATCCTCCGCAGTTAGGGAAATTCCAACGTTGTTCAAAATCTTACGTGATGCTGGTCCACTCCTCCACGGTGTTAGGAAACTGTAAAAATAGTAAAAAAAGGGGTAAAAACATGACTATAATATTTTCTTTTTCTTTTTTCCTATATAGACTCCCACCCAAGACCCTGATTTAGCATCCACACCGGACCTCTGCTCGGTGGTGACAGTGAGCCGGAGAATACCACACAAGTGGAAACTCCACTTCCACCTGGACCCTCATCTTCACAACAACCACAAAAAAGGAAAAAAAACCGGGGAGAAAGGAGAACCTTACTGAATGTGAGGACAATTTTTTCCAAAATGCAGAACGGCTGCTGCAGGTACTCCCTGATGCAATAGATGATTTCACAGCTCATGTGAACAGCACTTTGAGAAATATGGATACAGATATCCAAAGAAATTTTCTCAGGTTAAAAATATCAACAATTCTACGTACATAGCAGACTCAATGCTATTTTTCTCCTTCCCCAAATAGGTATGTCCATCCCCCCCCTACCCAGTTAGATATTACTCCCCCACCAAGCACCCCAAGCACCAGCATGACCTTGTTTAATGCTCTGCTGGATGCATGAATTGCCCCGTTATACAGAGATGTAATTTTTTGTCTTGCTTTTAAAATCACATACAGCCGGCTACCTATTGGGATTCATAAAATTTGGTGATATTTAATTTTGTTGGTTTTTTTCTTGCTTTTAAAATCACCAAATTTTATGAATTCCAATAGGTGCTTGCTGCATGGGATAGGGTGGTGATGATGCCATTTGGACAAGGTCACTACACACATGGCACAAGTACACATTGCTGGAAGCCGGGGCTACAATGTATACTTGTGCCATGTGTGTATTGGCCTGTTCAAACTGTTGTCTGACCCACCCTATCACATACAGCCAGCTACCTATTGGGATTCATAAAATTTGGTGATAATGTTCTTTGTAAAATTGTTACAAAAAATGTATATTGCATACAGTTTAGTGCACACTTTCAGTTGCCTACAGGTCAGTGCACATTGTACTAAATGCAGGCTATTTTTTACTATTTGTTGAGAAAAAAACAAAACTTATTTAAACAAGAAACAAATGTGTGGTGTGTTTTTTTACTTACCTTGCAATACTGGTACTGTAGCACTTTAACGATGGCTGTGCAGGTCTCCGGAATGATGATGCCCAAGGACTGAGGTGAGATGAGTGTCCCAAACTTCAGGTCTTCCAGTGAACTCCCTGTAGCCAGGTACCTCAGTGTAGCCACCAGTCTATCTTCAGCAGGGATTGCCCTCCGCCACCTTGTGTCCTATCTCTGGATGTGGGGGGTCACCAGATGCAGCAATTCCTGGAAGGTGGCGTCATCCATGCGCAGGTAGTTCCGATAGTCGTCCGGGTTGTTCTCCTTGATCTCCATCAGCAGGGACATGTGAGAGCAGGTATCCCTTTGTAGCAACCACTCCTTTGTCCAGCATGCTCTTGACCTTCTTCGCTGGACTCTCTTCCTAATCTCCCGGACCCCAGCTTCAGCGACCAACACTCTATACCAATAGGGAAGCATCAGTACAGAATTCAGGAACAGGATAGAATGCAGGTAGGTAGCACACACTTGCAGGTAGAATAAACTTTGTAAAAGGCAAGCCAAATACAAAGAGCACAGTAGCAATGTACAGGATTCAGCAGGAATACACCTAGCCTCATCTAGTAGCAGAGCAGAATGTACACAGAGTTTAAAGGGCGCCTGCTGTTTATACTCTCTAGCTAGCCCCTCCCATTGTTATGGCTATTTAAATTTCCCACCAATAATCAAGTGCCTGCTTTTTTTTTTTTAAACTCACGACCAATCTCACGATGCGTACGATCCGATAGATCATGAGATCGTGAAACAGATGGGGTGATTTTTTTGGCAAAATCGTGATCACAACGGCAAGGGAGCTCCTGTGAAAGTTCATGAGGAAATTGGACAAGAAATCGGATCGTGAGCACATCGGTATGTGTGTGGGCACCTTAACATATAACAGAGAATTGAGGCGATACGTCATGGGAGTAAGAACATGCACCTGCCCACCTTGACCTATCTCTCTACAGACCTTCACGAGAGAGACTTTTTGAAGCCGGCAAGTATGAATAAGACCTGTCAAAAACATGCAGAGCTGGGCACATCTGGAGTTCCTGTGATCCCATCTATGGCATTTCTGACCAGTCTTATGATTTTTCAATTTAAACTAAATTAAGCTCTCACGGCTGCTATCCAGCTTCCAGTCAATGGTATCACTTCCAGCAGTAAGTTTACTGTTCAACCAGGATAAACAAGAAAAAATATCTTCTGAGGCCTAATGATCTACTCGTAGGAAGTAGGAGGCATGTGTAACAAGGGGAGGGAGGGTAGAGACATATGTGACAAGGAGAGGAAGTGGGAGGCATATATGACAAGGCATGGGAGTGAAGGAGTGAGTGGATATATGTGCTAAAGGGGAATATTTCTCTTTAACTTAAGGTTGCTGATGGTTCATGATCGATGTCAGGGAAGGGCTAATACCAGATTAATGGGAACTGGGGGATAGAATGTTGTAAAGGATGTCTACTGTTTCCTTCTATCAGGTGCCCAATGATTTCTGAACACAGCTTCTTAGAAAACTACTTGAAAGGAAATTGTGAACATTGAACTGGTTACAAGAGGAAAATCACAAGTGGCCTTGCAGTTGTAAAACAGCAGGTAGGACTCTTCCTATGGCACCACAAAATAAAGCTGACAACCTAAAAAGAGCCACTAAACCTGATCACAACAAAACAGATATAGAGCCTGATTCATTATGGATCGCAAAAGCGAATGAAATAGCGATTACACATGCAGTCTCACTGCGATGATATGCTAATCCACTGCGATCACTATGTCATCGCAGCACTACATAAGGACGCCTACTTTACCTTGCACACATCCGTAATACTTAGCAAGACTGCGAAGTCATCAGTAACATCGAGGACTGTCGCAGCCTCACACACACTTGTACAAGGTCTGACCTTACTGAGGAATTGCTAACCTCATCGCACGCAGTGAATACACAAGCTGCATATGGCATCGCAGTGGCTAATTTACGCATGCCCCCACAACAGTGTTCAAACGCGCTAGCACGCCTGTGTTTCGCCCACCACCCCCCCGTCACCACCCCCAAACTGTACTTCCTGTCAATCACTCTGCGATGGGTCTGCATAGTCACTGCGATCACACTCCCGATTGCAGTGGCTGGTTTGCACACGCGCACTGCGATGAATATGCATTCGCAGAACTCAACAATCGGCCGATTGTGTACGTAATCGCAATTGCGATCCTTGCTGAATCAGGCCCATAGTTTGACATATAGGGAGCTAAATAATGTCCCAACATACAGCCCAAAGGATACATCAGATTATTTTTGGATGCTTCTAATTTCTATTTACTTGATATTTCTTCTCTCCAAGGACCCTCAAAAATATATACAGAAATATATGCAGAAAGAAAGGGCAAGATAGTGTAATACGGATTGTCATAAGTGCATAGAGGAATAGGGAAAAGGTCCGCTCTCTAATACCAGAGGATCAATAGTAGTACCACCCAAAGCAGCCAGAAAAAAACAGATTGTGTAAACAAGCCTTAGGGATTGAGGGCCTCATTCAGAGGCGGTCGGAGGATGCAAGCGGTCGCTCAGAAACTGGGCGGCCACTTGCATCCTGACCGCCCACCTCTGTTGCGGTCGTTAGGCTGTGGGTTAACACCCACAGCTCTAACGACCGCTCCGGTGATGGTTGCGATGGTCAGAGACCATCACGACCATCGGGGCTTACGACGAGACCCTAGGGTAAGGTCTCCCTTGTCGTAAGCCCCGGAGAGCTTCTGGCTCTGTCTGAGCCGGAAGCTCTCCACTGACATCACTAGTGATGTCAGTGGGGCCTCTCCCAAATGGTAGGCGTTCCCATGGGAACGCCTCCGTTTGGGCTGCCACCCCCCCGACCCGCCTTCCAAACAGGGCGAGCTGTCAATCAACATCGAAAGCTCGCCCCCTTTGGATCGAGACCCGCTACGACCGGCACTGTCGGTCGTAGCGGGTCTCATGCATGCGCACGACGGCGCCGGCGCCGTAGTGCGCATGCTCTGAGGGGGGCCATCGACCCGGTCCGAGCGCATCGGCACTAACGACCGGGTCTGAATGACCCCCTGAATGCTTACACCAAATAAACTTGATATCCAGCCTATAAAAGTATCTTTAATCTTTAATGCTCCTTCCAAAATTTCATATGAATCCTTATGTGAGCACATGTGAGGAAAGAATAATAAACTCATAGGGTAGTATGTAAAAACAGTAATACATTTATTATGATATTACCATAGACACAATAAAAACAAATATAAGAATTCACAACCAGAGGAATTAGCAGATTCAAAGGGACATAGATGGAACCCAGGTAATCCCTGTGAGATAAAATTGTGAAATATATATCACCAACCAATCAGCTCCAAACTATCATTTCTTAAACACAGCCTGCAAAATGCAAGTTAGAAGCTGATTGGATGGTGATATATATATATTATAATGGGCCATATCCATCATGAGATAAATCTCATCTGTGATAACTTAGTTTTCAATTCTCATTTTTTTTACATTATATTATTGGTAGTCATCATCAGACTCTTCTAAAATGATCACTTCCGAAAGACTGCCTCTTTTTCGTGGAGACAACTTTTCGGAAAAGTTATAATTTTCTACAGCAGCGCTGTCTCAGCAGAAAATTATATATTGCTGCAGTTGTTAAACAAAAAATGAAAAAAAAAAAAATATATATATATATATATATATATATATATAGACAACAGACCAGATGGCGGCACTCACGGTTTTATGAAAATATGTATATATATATTATATATATATATATATATATATATATATATATATTATATATATATATATGCACAATATGCCACGTAGGGCCACCAGTCTGAAAGGGGTCTTCCCCGGGTTGGAACCGTGTACAAAATCTTGGGTACCAATCACGTACTGCTACTTGTAGCTCTATAACACACTGTGCACTACGACCATATCTTATATGTAAGATTTGTTGGAGATATTTAGATGTATGTGCATACACATGTATACACTTACATATAAACACATAAATATCCCCTTCAGACCCCACATATTTTAATTACAAAAAACTTGACTAGAATTCAAATGATCTGCCTCATTCTTAACTCTCTCAGGTGGCAGAGCTCAGTCAGTCAGAGACAAGGTGGTCAGCTTAATGGAGCTGATCTGTAGTGCCAGATTAACTGCAGGGCAGAGGGAGTAGTCACCTCTGGGCCCCCACACATGGAGCCCCTATAGCAGCACATAGTGCAGTGCAGCAGCTGTGACACAGAACTGCACAGCACAGTGGAAACTGGATGGGCAACAGAGAGGATGGGATGGTGAACACAGTGAAGGGGGGGTGATCTTAGGTGCCCCCCACAAACCAAATGACTGTGGCCCATATTACCCTTATTCCAGGTCCTGCCACTCTGCCTGTTTGTGCAGACACTGTCCCTTTGGCCCTTTGGGAGTAGTGGGGTGTGATATCACACAGCGCAGGGGTTGTACTTTATGCTACGCAGGAAGGGCTAGTGAAGCCTTCCATATCACTCGCCATACCTTCTACTCTCAGCTCTGGTTCCCCCGGTGACACTGTATATATACAGTCAGGTCCATAAATATTGGGACATTGACAGAATTTTCATATTTTGGCCTCTATTCACCACCACAATGGTTTTGAAATGAAACAAACAAGATGTGCTTTACTTGCAGACTTTCAGATTTAATTTGAGGATAATTACATCCAAATCAGGTGAACAGTGTAGGAATTACAACGGTCTCTATATGAGCCTCCCACTTTTTAAGGGGCCAAAAGTAATGGGACTATCAACTCAAAAGCTATTTCATGGACAGGTGTGGGCTATTCCCTCATTATTTCATTATTAATTAAGCAGGAAAAAGGTCTGGAGTTGATTCTAGGTGTGACATTTGCATTTGGAATCAGTTGCTTTCGACTCTTAATATGAGATCCAAAGAGCTGTCACTATCAGTGAAGCAAGCCATCATTAGGCTGAAAAATCAAAACAAACCCATCAGAGAGATAGCAAAAACATTAGGTGTGGCTAAATCAACTGTTTGGAACATTCTTAAAAAGAAAGAACGCACCGGAGAGCTCAGTAACACCAAAAGACCCGGAAGACCACGGAAAACAACTGTGGTGGATGACAGAAGAATTATTTCCCTGGTGAAGAAAAACCCCTTCACAACACTTGGCCAAATCAAGAACACTCTCCAGGAGGTAGATGTATATGTGTGCAAAGTCAACAATCAAGAGAAGACTTCACAAGAGTGAATATAGAGGGTTCACCACAAGATGCAACCCATTGGTGAGCCACAAAAACAGGAAGACCAGATTAGAGTTTGCCAAACAAAATCTAAAAAAGCCATTACAGTTCTGGAACAACATCCTATGGACAGATGAGACAAAGATCAACTTGTACCAGAGTGATGGGAAGAGAAGAGTACGGAGAAGGAAAGGAACTGCTCAAGATCCAAAACATACCACCTCATCAGTGAAGCATGGTGGTGGTAGTGTCATGGCGTGGGCATGTATGGCTGCCAATGGAACTGGTTCCCTTGTGTTTATTGATGATTTGTCTGCTGACAAAAGCAGCAGAATGAATTCTGAAGTGTTTTGGGTAATATTATATGCTCATATTCAGTCAAATGCTTCAGAACTCATTGGACGGCGCTTCACAGTGCAGATGGACAATGACCCAAAGCATACTGCAAAAGCAACCAAAGAGTTTTTTAAGGCTAAAAAGTGGAATGTTATGCAATGGCCAAGTCAATCCCCTAACCTGAATCCGATTGAGCATGCATTTCACTTGATGAAGACAAAACTGAAGGGAAAATGCCCCAAGAACAAGCAGGAACTAAAGACATTTGCAGTAGAGGCCTGGCAGAGCATCACCAGGGATGAAACCCAGCGTCTGGTGATGTCTATGCGTTCCAGACTTCAGGCTGTAATTGCCTGCAAAGGATTTGCAACAAAGTATTAAAAAGTGAAAGTTAGATTTAGGATTGTTTAGTTTGTCCCATTACTTTTGGCCCCTTAAAAAGTGGGAGGCACATATAGAAACCGTTGTAATTCCTACACCGTTCACCTGATTTGGATGTAATTAACCTCAAATTAAATCTGAAAGTCTGCAGTTAAATCACATCTTGTTTGTTTCATTTCAAAGCCATTGTGGTGGTGAATAGAGGACAAAATATGAAAATTCTATCAATGTCCCAATATTTATGGACCTGACTGTATATACTGTATATACACACACACAGTAGGTGAAGATTGGCACTCTGAAGTTAATAAGAAGATGTAAGGTTGTATTCCCAAATTATAGAATATATACAATAATCCCCCTGGAGCTATGACACTCCTGCAAATACACTTACTATATGATGCATTTGTATTAATACAAATACCAATTTGTTCACTTTATATATAAAGAGACATACATTACACCCACCTTTGATTATGTAGACTAGTGCCTGGCTGCTGCAGTGTTGATGGAGGTGAGGGGGCCCATGTGAATGGGTGAAGATTCAGGCATCCCAGGTAATACAGCTTTGGGGGTGGGGCCTTAGTGTGTGAATTGGGGGTGGAGCTTAGAGTGCATTAGGGGTAGGGCTTAGCGTGAATCATGAATACCCGAAGGGGGAGTTTCAAGCAGGCCTGACTCAGTAGGCGGGGCTTCGGGCACTGTCTGCACTGCAGTTGGTCTCGTGTAGCCTGAATGAGCTTCTGTGCAGAAACTCATTCTGACTGGGCTCTCACCACAGTCACCTGACTGGCTGACTGCTGCATTGCCCGATCAGAGCTGAGCTCCGATCGCAGCAGTGGAGGGGTGAGAGCTGCAGAGCCGTGGATTGCCCCCGGGCATTCCAGATGCCCTAGGCATTTGCTTAGAATGCCTATGCCTAGGGCTGGCTCTGCTTCCCATTCATACATTTCTGACTTTGTTATTAAATGCACCCAGGATTTCTTTCCACCTCCAACCTTTCAAGCATTCTCTCAAAAACTAACTCTTCATGATTGATTCCCCTACCCCCTCCTAGACAACTGATTCACTGGCTTTACTTGCTCCACCTCTCACATCCACTAATAAATGAGTGTGGTTCAATAAGTGAGGGTAACAAGACCTCTCACATGTGTAATGTTCTCTATTTCATTCTAATTTCCCACCAGGCCAGAGCAGGTATACTACTGCTTCCCCTCATATCAGTCATACTGTCCCAACATCAGTTGTAAGATGGCCGGGCTGGCGAAAACATGGTTAAACATTGAGGTGCATAGTGGGATCATATTTTTGCATCTAAAGAGCACATCAGCAGCTGAAATTCATTACCAACGTATCAAGGTGTACGGTGATAATGTCATGGAAACAGGTTTGAGTTTGGTGCACTGGCTTTGATAACGGCAGGACAGACGTTCAAGATGAGCATTGATCCGGCCGGCCAAGCACGTCCACCACAGATGACAATTTGTGCCTTATTGAAGGTCTGATTCAGGAGGACAGATGTATTTGAGTTAGTGATATTGCTGAAAAACTGAACATCTCAGTGGGTACTGTGCACAACATTGTTCATGATCAACTGAGGTACAGGAAAATATATTTATGTTGAGTACTGAAGCAACTCACAGAAGTTCACAAAACCAATAGGATGGGATTGTCTCTCATGCACTCGATGTGAGGGCGTGCAATTCCTGCAGTGTATTGTTGCTGGAATTTGGGTCCATAATGTGACACCGGAGATGAAGTAAGCATGCTCGACATGGAAATACGCATTGTTCCTACCTTTAAAAAAATACAAAACAACTCCTTCAGCAAGGAAGATCATGGCAACCGTGTTTTGGGACCACAAGACTGTGCTTCTTGTTGATTTTCTCACCAAGGGAGATACTGTGAATGCTGTCTGCTATTGTGACACATGAAGCCGGTTGCAGAGGGCAATTCGTAAAAAACGACCTGGGTTGCTGCGAACAGACATCATATTGCTGTATGATAATGCCAAGCCACACTAAGCCAACCACACACGTAAGTTGTTACGCCACTGCCATTGGGAGGTACTGGACCATCCTCCCTCTTTGGACCATTGAAGAAGCACCTGGGTGGAAGGCGATTCACAACCGATGGTGAAGTTCAACAAGTCATTATGTCCTGGCCTCAAGCGCATGACACTGATTTCTTCTATGCCGTGTTAGATGCCTTGGTGTACCTTTGGAACACATGCTTAGACAAGTCTGAGGACTATGTGGAAAAATAATCTATACCAAGGCCATACTATTGATTATACTTAAGTTATATGTACGAGTTTAAATAAATGTACGCAATGAGAGGTATTGTTACCTTATTTATTGAACCACCCTTATACAATTTGCTCCTACTATCTCTGCTTTTCCCCTACTTCTAGGCTGTAAACAACCAAAAATATAAACACAGATATTAACTAGCTGTGCATGTTTTGTCAATGAGTTAGAGCAGTTGTTTTCAACTCCAGTCCTCAAGTACTACCAACAGGTCATGTATTGCGGTTTTCTTTAATTATGCACAGATGAGTTAACCTATTTTGCTGGGTCAATAATTATCCCAGCTCCTTCCACAAAAAGAATTCCTGAAAACATGAAATGTTGGTAAAAAGTGAGGGTCGAGGTTGTGTTAGAGGGAGAGGAAGAGAGGAGAAGATGGGAGAGTGGGGGTGTCAACATAGGCAACAGCTGACCATGAAAAGTGCCAATGTAATGTGGAGCCAATAAACAACACCCACATCACAGGTTACACAAAGGTTGATTAATCCATGAGGTCCAAGGGGCCTATTTTATTTTTAACAAATAAAGATGCATGCTGATGTAGTTATCATCATCAGCATGAATCTTTATACCAAGGCTCATAGGAGAAGCATCAAAAGATGAGGCAAAGTTTCATGACTAAATTTCAGAGGACGTTATTCACTTTCACCAATAATGAACAGTACTCTACTTGCGCTTGTGAGCTCCTGGACCATCTCTCCAGACATAAATGAGGTCACTAGTGCTAGTTACATAAAGTGTGAAATTATAGTGCACACGCACAATGCAGCAAATCACACTGCTGTCGCCTGCACTTGACTTTAGGTCCAGCCTTGTATTTATGCGTCTGAGAACAAGCTACTGTTCTCTTTCATGGAATTACTCATCCAAAAAGTGTCTGACTGGGATTATTACACCATGACATAGGGAAAATATATTCCTAAGTGATCACAACTTTATATCAGATACATCTTCAGCCAGGTGCGTCTTAAGAGAGGAGGGGGCCCATGTGCACTCCCTGTGCAGGGCCCCCTCCTCTCTCCCCGGTGGCCGGCAGCCGACTGATGTGGCTAGCCACCGGAGCCTTAGTAGACTAGAGTGTGCCCAGAGTCTACTGTGCATGCGCAGAACATCGGAAAAATGGCCGCGGCGGCCATTTTCCGGTGTTCTGAGCAGCGCAGATACCCGATATGTGACACTGGACAGGTAAGTATAAAATAATATGGGTGCAGTGTGTGCGGTGCGGGGGCCCCCTGGACCCATGGGCCCGTGTGCCCCGCACACACTGCACCCATTATAGATACGCCACTGTCTTCAGCTCTGAAAAGCCCCTGACATTTTGCTCATACAGTACATGTACAGTATGTGAATGTTAGGAGTATCTCTGTTATATAAGACAAATTAGAATTTAGTGTGATTAAACCATTTCATACTGGACAGATCTGAAACAGTTAATTCAGACACACAGTATATTAAACCAATATACCACCTTAGGCTTATATATTAGCTCATTAGGCTCCTGTGAAGCTACATGCTCTAAGTTTATTCTAAATTCCTATTTGTTAATGTTTTATCAATATCTAAGGGAACACCAAGGCAAACACAGTGAGAGAGGAAACAGGATACAAATCATTTAATAGCGTCATGTGCCTCTTTATAATGTCAAAGATGATTTCCATAATAATTATTCAGATAACTGACAAACATAGCACAGCGAGAGCTTTCCTGGCTGGCGTTACAAGCTAGCATTTGTGCTTCCAGCTGGGATAAGGATTAGTGAAATATCTGCTAGAAATCGCTAAGGAACTAAACACTTCTGCACTAGTGGTTGTGTCACACCATGTCCTAAAGGAGTTGATTTCTTATCATGCAAATGATAGAAAACTTTCTAGAAGAGGACTAAATATTATATTTTATCTTATTTATTTACATAGAACCAACATAAAGTTGACAGCCAGTCAACATCATCAACCTGTTTAATGACACTAAACACTTTGTAGAGCTCTGATCAACATACCAAGAAACAGGAGCAGGATAACATACCAAAAACAGGAGCAGGATAACATATCAAAAACAGGAGCAGGATAACATACCAAAAAACAGGAGCAGGATAACATACCAAAAAACAGGAGCAGGATAACATACCAAAAACAGGAGCAGGATAACATACCAAAAACAGGAGCAGGATAACATATCAAAAACAGGAGCAGGATAACATACCAAAAACAGGAGCAGGATAACATACCAAAAACAGGAGCAGGATAACATACCAAAAAACAGGAGCAGGATAACATACCGAAAAACAGAAGCAGGATAACATACCGAGAAACTGGAGCAGAATATCATACAGAGAAACAGGAGCAGGATAACATACCGAAAAACAGGAGCAGGATAACATACCGAAAAACAGGAGAAGGATAACATACCAAAAACAGGAGCAGGATAACATACCGAAAAACAGGAGCCGGATAACATACAGAATGATGTAAGCATACAAGTGAGCGCCATGACTGTACATATTCATTCACTGATGCTGGCCACACACATAGCGATATTTTACCCGATCTGGCCGATTCCGACACATTGGAATGACAGACCGTGTAAAATATGGCCAAATCCTGAGTAAATCGTGAGTCCCCACTCACGATCACGATGCGATGCACGTCCCCGCTGGTCACACATCGCATCGTCAGATCTGCCGTGCAGTAGGGTAGATCTGACAATCTGGGACCCGATGCACTGGAAAAAAAAATAAAAAGTTAAGATGCAAGATAGATCTTAAGTTAGATTGGATGCTTTTTATTCCAAATCGTGTGTAGGACTGCCGGGGAGCTGCCAGGGGAAATCGCACACATCGTGGGATCGTGTGCAGATCGCTATGTGTGTGGGCACCTTAAGGGTGATCCATTTTCCTGATATTTCACTGGCACAGTTGAAGAAACATTTGAGGTTTAAGACTTGGGCCTACCTTACTCTATTTGATTTAAGTAATTAGAACCTACTACACTATAAGTACTTTGGTTTTCTTTGTATGTGATGATTTTCTGACGTTTGGAGAAGAATATCAACTCACTATTGGAGAAAGCAGACAAAAGGCACTATCGCATATCCACATATTTAAACTGATACCCTTTGGACTGTGGTATTGTATCCATTATATGGGGCGCGATATTTTCATCATTGTTTAGGGTATATTGTATATCCGGTTTGATAACACCGGAAGAGATTACCAGCTGCTCCTCTCTTGCGCAAAAGGTTATTCCAATATTGTATTGTAATATTCTGTCATTCTCAACATTGTAATGTTAGCATTTTGTCCATGTCCGTGCTGTGATATGTGTGTGCTATTCGGCTGCGCTATGCAGAGTTAAATAGCAACACCAGCGGAATTGCAGATACACCAAACAGTCCAGGTGTTTAGCCAGGTGTCAGGTTTATCAATGTGCAGTAGTTCTTACTGGTACAGCCGTACTCACAGTTACACACATGTTAATGTGGATGGAGTGGGGCTTAAGATGGACATACAGTAACAGAGCACCAGCCGGTGATGTATGGAGGTAGCATTGCAGGTAGCATTGCAGGTATATGCAGGTCATATACATGATAATGTGGCAGGGTCTCTGGAGTTAAGTGGACACAGTGACAAGATGGCGCAGAAGACCAAACAAAGTAAGGTAGAAGGCTTCAAGTAAGGAGCAATCATGGAGGTAGAGCAGTAACACACTCCATATTTCAACACATGTACACTCTGCATCGCCCCAAATGAACATATGCCCATAAATACACTTTTTCTTGAGTGCATCATTTCCCATGTATGTACAGGATGCAAGTGCATCCAACCCTTAAAGAGCTCTCTCTCTCTTCTAGTTTTTGTGATGAGGACAGTAGCTGACAAAGGCAGTAAACCTGAAGTTGGACACAAGGATGTCAGGTGCAGTGCACCAGTAGGAAAGGTAGTTTAAAAATAAAATATATAAACAATATCAGTCTGCAAAACATCCAGGATGCATATAATATTTTGCCGATTGCAGATATAAAAAAAAAAAAGATGCCGTGCCTTTAATTAGGCTGTAACCATCCCTCTCATATATTTTCCAGCATAAAACAGCATTTTCCACAAGCCGGAAGAAGAGTTTTTAAATCAGACCTTCTCACTCCTGGAAAATGACACCAAGGAGAGAAAATTGATGCATGCCTCTGTCATGTGCTCATCAAACTACTCCTACTTTATATCCTCCTTTTGTTCTAAATAACCCCTCTTCCTAATAATTACTGTATGCAGGCAATAATAAAACTGACAAAATTGACATAAAGCACCTTGATTTATTAGAGTAAGGGGATTCTCAGACTAACTGAAACTGAGGGGAAAAAATATTTTATTCCATATTATCTCATGCGTAGCTTGATAATTCAAATAAATTATTGTATAAACACTGGAGCCCTGGTAAAATAAACCTTTTTATGTTACTATCTCATTTTTCCAAGATTACAAATTAGAAATAGAGATTATATTCATAGCTAGCAAAATTACAAAGCAGGTAGCATTCACACTTCTATGTATTACAAATAGAAAACAGAATTTAAAAAAGGATGTGAAGGTTTACAAGTAGTAAATAAATTAAGTAAGCACATATTGGTTACCTATTTAGGACATAAAATTTGAAATTGGTTGGAACATTTTTCTAAACAAATACAGTCTATAGTAACCTTGCAAAATTTATTTTTTAAATGATACATCGCCGCAAGTTACCATCCCGATTTTCACAATCTTCTGAATAGGATTCGCTGGTTGTAATAAACAATGAGTTCTCAAGTTTCTAAAAAACACATCATACAAAAGAGGTCCTTCTGGCCATTGAGAAGCACAGCTACTTGGCATGTATCATTAAGAGAAGTAATAAAGAGTACAAAATAAATACTGTAAATAAAAGACATTTGCCCCTCCACCTCCACCCCAGACACACCCTTCCTCCAACTGAATGTGCAGCACTACTTCCTAAAAATAACCAGCCCAATCCCAAATAACAATGCTGTGGGTACTAGGGTAAAATTAATAATTTTCACCCTAAATGGTCAAGTAATTTTTATTACTGCTTTTTTTTTTTTTTTTTAAAGTAAAGTTCCCCTGAAATAAGAAAAATATATAAACTGTTGCTCCCTTTAAAAATAAAACAGGGGCCCCGTATTAAACTAAATAATATAAATATGCCCACTTGTAATCATATGTACATAACTAAAATAACTGGCCCCTGTTTTGATTTTAAAAACAAACACGGTCAAAATTATATAAAATTAATTTTATTAGACCATTTTTGACACGATATAAAAATATTTAAAATGTAGGATGTGATTGAACATATTGGGGTTATGAGTATAAATCAACCTTTAATATGGTGATTATTAATTTTAGTCATGCTTATGATAACATTGAAGGTGAAACATGAGAACTGTTAATTTATTTTAGTTGATATCAAAATTTCACAGCCAAAATGGTGGAATGAAGTTTTGACGAAAAATATAAAGCTCTGCTAAAAAAAAAAAGTCAGACGTGACGTATTATGACAATAAGGATTAGTTATTATAAATTCTTTGATATAGATTTGAGAGTTTATCAAGGTCACTTCCAAAATGGTGGGAGCCATTTTCTATATGATTATTACATCATGTTAGGTCCTCTAAATATCATCATATAACCAGGTTAAATTGTAAAATCATATAAGAGGGTCATTAAAAAAAAAGCCACTGCCAATCTGCCGTTTTCATTGTTGGTGCAATAATAACTATTTGTATTAAGACCAAGAAGGGAAATGTATTAAATGTCACCATATACCATCTCTTGCTGTAATGCAAGTTTGAAGTTATGGCAATTGAGTTTGGAGTTTTGTCATTCCTACTAAACAACTTTATATATCACGTCATACAAGGCAAAGGAGGTAGGCAGAAAAAAATAATCTTATTTGACACGTTAAATGGAGTAAACATGTTTTTTTTCTTCAGAGAATGAAATGTCTTCTAAAAAAAAAAAACGTTTGGGCACTGTATAAAAATATTGATATTGATGTTGGAATGTGACCAGCGCAAATTAAAATTGGGCTCAGAAAACTCTCAGCAGCAAAGGGGTTAAGACAGAGCTTCCCAAACTCTGCTAACATTCCAGGTTTTAATTAGGGATGTGCAGGCTCGGATAGGTTCGAGTTTGCACGTTGAGTTCGGATTTTTCCCTCAAAAAAAACGGAACTCAGAAAGAGGCTAAACGTCATCTTACATGGACGAACATCATCATTCCTGGACAAAAGTCCAGGAATGATGATGTTCGTCCATGTAAGATGACGTTTAGCCTCTTTCTGAGTTCCGTTTTTTTGGAGGGAAAAATCCGAACTCAACGTGCAAACTCGAACCTATCCGAGCCTGCACATCCCTAGTTTTAATAATATTCATGCTGAGTTCAGAAGGTTAAATCAAATTGCATGAGGTACTAATTAAGTCACCTGTGCTCAAGCATGAATGGCCCTAAAACCTGAACTGTAATGACTGAGTTTGGGAACCTCTGGTTTTAGACATAGTATACAGAAATGGGAGTGTGTATGAGTTGAATAATACGATAGGGGAACACATAATTTATTAAGTAGATGGTGGTCTCAAAATTGTATATTATATATATATATATATATACCCATCCCTCACTTTCAGCCATAAATATAAAAAATACTCTAGTACTTATTGGCTGTCTTCCAATTCACTCTCTCTTACACATGTCATGTAAAACATGGCTCTATTTAGGTACCTAATATATGTACATGTAATAATGCCAAAGTCAAATGTTCTATATTCAAGCCCATTTGTGAAAGTGACTATAATTTAACAAGACATATTATTAAGCCTGCGCTGTTATAATGAATGCACGTGAAATAAAATTAATCACAGCGTGATAGTTTGCATCAGAATATAATCATTCATAGCTCTGAGGGAACTACACTCTTTTTCACCTTTGATCAAGCAAAGTATCTGAAATGCTGACATTTTAAAAAATTGTGTAGCTCTATGTATTTCTTTAATTGCTTATATTCTACCTTTTATATGATAATTACAGTATTACGGTGATAGAGAGCTTTTGCATTTTTAACTGTTATGGAGAATCTGTTATATTGTCATAATAATAATAATAATAATAATAATAATAATAATAATAATAATAATAATAATAATAGATATCATGATTGTGTTTTTTATTATTATTATTATTATTATTATTATTATTATAACAATGTACTAATTAGAGATGTGCGGTTCGGTTTTCCTGAAAACCCAAAACACCCATATTTTGGGGTTCTGAGTCGAATCGAGTCCCAGCTTGGATCACTTTTGGGGTTCCAAGTAGAACAGAGTCCTGGCTCGGGTCTGCCCTAAGTTCAGAATTCGAATTTAAAAACCGAATCTTGGGATTTGGCTAGCATAAACATATCCAAATGACCGATTTTAGATTTTTTTATCAATTTTAAAGAAAACCAAAACCGAATCCCAACCAATACATTTGAGGGTGATTTTGCCAAAACCTAAACCAAAATACGGGTGTCCACGCACATCAGTACCTATGTATGATAAGATGTTGAATGGAAATACTGGGCTTGTGTAATCGTATAGCATACTGTTTAATTATATATTAACTGACTGGGTGCCAACCATTTTGGTTCTTTCCCATGGCCTTTACTTGCATTATGTGTGGAATAAGATTCAGATAACAAGAATAAATTATAACCTCAATGCAGAAAGACTAGTGTCTCTGGTAGTATTAGAAATAAATAAATTAAGGGGTCTATTTACTAAGCAGTGTTAGGAGAGAGATTGAAAAGTGATAAGTCTGTGATAAGGTGGCAGCCAATCAGCTCCCAACTGTCATTTTTCAAACACAGCCTGTGAGATGGCAGTTGAGAGCTGATTGGCTGGCACCTTATCACTTTCTTATCACTTTTCACTCTGTCTCCTAACACTGCTGCTTAGTAAATAGACCCCTTAGATTTTCCAGAGAAATACTCTTAGTAATTCCTAAAAACACTTGTATTGTTTTATATTTATAATGACAGAAATACACTTCATTTTCCATCTACAAAAAGGAGTGTTAATTAATCTGGACCGTATCCTAGAAGTGTATTGGCACACATTATCATTGAAGTTCATTATAAGCCTCTACTGTATTCTCTTTAAATAAAACGGTAGGAGTTGATTTATGTTACTAACAAGTTTAAATACTATATTGATTAGACGTGATCGGTACAGTACCCATGCTGTAAATCTACTATACCTTTGTCTGGTATGCTATCCATTTTAGGAGAAGTTGAGCAGTGTTTACAGAAACACTTTGCTGTTTTATATAAATGCTTAATCAGATGTAATGTGTCTGTTTAGCATTCTCTAATATCCTAAATATCTATTCCGGTGAATAAAAGCCTAATGGATAAATACACAATCATACACAGACAATGTCAGACTGGGGCATGAATGCCAGCCAGGGAAAGCAATGGTAGGGGCTCAAGCTTAAGTAGGGTGGCCAGCCACCAGGGGGGAGGGATATAGCCAGTCACCACAGAGGGAACTGGGCAACGATTAGAGAGAACATGCAAATAACAGTGACCGTTTATAAAGGAGGGGACAGGGTGGTTTCAAGACCACCCACTTTGATTGGCAGGAAGGCTAATCTTCATGGAATTTCCATAGAAACAAAACAAGCACCCATGTTCATCCATGAACCTGCTCCACCAAAGTCGCTGACCCCTAGAGGAGTGGATGGGGCCCTCTGGCAGTGGAGCACACCGGGAATTTCTTGTGGGCCAATCCGACCCTGTACACAGAGGTGTCCTCTGCTCAAGGAGACCCCATTTTCTCTTTATTGACAAAACATTTATGAAAACCACCAATGTTGAAAGTGTCAGAAAGTAAAGATGCTTCAAGCCTACATGAAATTCGAACAAATCAGTTTGATACATTAAACTCAGGCTTTTGGCCGAACCACCCAAGCTGTTACATTCATACGAGTAGTTCATGTTTGAAACTCAGATTTGTTGATATTTCTGCCTTAGTATCTTTAACTTTTATTTATCTTTAGTACAAACAGCAACCATTACTGTTAGCTCGAATTCACTGTTTGCATAGAAAAATATTAAAAATACTATACGACGTAGCCATTTAAGCTTGGACAGACAGTATTTACCGATAACTGAAGTGGCTCAAATTTAGTTCCAATCTTTAGTCGATCTGAAGATTGAGAATTTGCAGCAAGTTTTCCCACTTTAGAACCAGTTAAAAATACGTTCAAGCATCTCTATCAGTAAGAGCGCAAAAAATGGTGCAACCTAAGGGTCTAATTCAGAGATGTACTTAAAATTTATATTTACGTACATCTCCGATGTTTGCAGATCCGCGCTTATGCAGGAGCCGCACTGTGCATGAACAGATCTGTTTCTACCATGTTGCTCACAGTGCCCCAAAAGCCGCAGTATGATTGAAATGCTGCAGGCATTTTGGGCAGCGACAGGTAACATTCCTGAAAACATGGGTATATCGTCCGGTTTTGCTGGCATGCGGAAGCCAGTGGCTGCGTCCTTGTATGCAGCTTCACTGGTCTCGGCAGCGTGATTTCACTGGACAACTTGATTAACCTGAGGGTTACTGAGATGACCGATGGACATGCAGTTGATCCTATGCTACGTCTTTGGATGTAGCAGTGAATAACATAAGCTGGCATTGGGTGTCTATTTACTAAAGACGCCTCCTAAAAATTTGGCATCATTTTGCACAGCCGCTGCATGCAAAGACGCGGTGGCTGTGCCTTAAGCGTCCATCTCTGAATCAGCCTCAATGTAAAAAAAAACAAAACACTTTTTTTCAAGAAACTATCCCATGAAACAATATTGGTAACATTTTCCTTGGTTCGTTTCTTCAGGCTGACTGATAATTCCACACACGATCATGTGACTACCTTGACAATCAGGGTCACATGGCACGAGCTGACAGAATTTTGAGAGGGAAACAATGATTTGTAGGAGGACGGCTAAGAAAAATCACTCAGATGCATTTTAAAAAGAACGATTTAAATGCTAGCATGATAACGTTAACGTGAACTATTCCGAAAAATGTTGCTCACGACAAGTCAGTTTCTTAGCACAGTTGTGTTTCCACAAGTTGTACATTGTTTAAACATAGTTTCTGATGGCAATAACATGAGCCACATTTGCTGATTGATGTAAAAAATAAATGGAGCATCAATTAAAGGTTTATCACCAATTTTATATGCTGAATGATAAAAGGGAAAATGTCCCTTTTTTATACCAATTGAAGCATCCAAAGAGCCCTACTATTGCTGACCAGGACATGAGCATCTTAAACTTAAAATTTAAAATTAAAGTAAAAAAAGTTTAATTCATTTATCGATGTTCGCTGAATTTTTTTACTTTTGGACTATATTAAAGAGGTTTTATAAGTGTTACACTGCTGAGTTGACCGCAAATCCGAGCCAATTGCTCCCAATTGCGTGCACAGAAATACGGGCGTATTGTATTGCAGCCACAGAATGTCCTAGGGACCATGGCCACTGAAGTTAGTGGAACCGCGTCTGTAGATGCAGTCGCTGACAGCGACACCCCTCCCCCCGCCTATTAGAACCCTCCAGTTACCACCCAGAAACGCCCTTTAAATTTGCATAGATCGCCATGCAGTTTTGATCTGCGCCCCCCAGCAGCAACCATCAGGAGACATTCACAGTGATTCCCGGATGCATGCACAGAGGGAAACCATCGGGCACTTCTGACCAAATCTGCATTGTCCATAGAAGCATTGACACATCCTCTCTCATTTTTGTCTATGTAAGATCTCCCTGCTACAGCCCAGATACACCCGCACAGTAACAAGTGTAGATAATAACAGGTATATGTGTGTCTCTACTGGTCCTACAAACACCAGCATGTCCTTGAATAGAAGACCCCATGCGAACTGTAGTGACACATAGAAAAATACTGTTAAAAAAAACTGCAAAAAATCCTTTACTATACTAAAAATAAATTACTCCACAAATCCCTCATTCACCAATTTATTATTTATTTAAAGCCAGCACCCTCTTCTTTCCTCATCCACAGGGATGGAAATTAAACCAAATTAAATGGATTACACACATCTGCCCCTTGCAGAGTACTATTGTGAATGACAGCATACTAATTGTTACTGTGCATGTGCGGTACAGAGCATATTTTACACACAAAACAATATGATCAACTATACCGATCATTTGAGCCACAATTACCTATCCGCAAACTCGGTCCTCCAGGCCCCCTAACGATCCAGTTTTTAGATATATCCATGCACACAGATGGTTAGGTGAAAGATTGAGGTACTAATTAAGTCACCTGTTCCCATCCATTGTTATCCTTAAAACCTGGACCATTAGGGAGCCTTGAGGACCAAGTTTGGGAACCTCTGACTATCCTGTAACTGAAAAAACACGAAAAGATATTTGAAGTGCTTTTATTTTAAGTGTTACTGTACATTTAAGGGTTGTCGGATTAGAAATACATCGGTTTATGTGCGCTGGACGCAGTACAGGCTTTAGTGGTTCTTTTTTTATTTTTTTACTTTTCTGCTTTTAAAGTGTCAAACACTCAGCACTTATCCTCAGAGCGAGTTCAAACAGTTCCTCAAAGTGCACAGCCTTACACTGCTAAATAATTAGTCCACTAAACAGGATTCATCCCTTTTTAATTAAAACGGAGCTTGTTTTTTTCATGCTTAGCATGCCCTGATCGTATCTCCCCAACAAATAACTGCTGACAGAAACAACTCTATTTGATTACTACTAAAGTATTTACCACGGCAAATGGCATAAAATAACTATTATACATTTCTGTGCAAAACATTATATTAGAAGTGAGTTGTGTTGATGCCTTTAATGCAGAGCTGCTGAGTGGCCCCTTATAGTTATCTTTTTGCCCTCACTGACAGTCTTACATTGTATTGGACAGTTGTAGGGTATGAATGGAAGACTTTACAAAGAGAAAAACAATAGATCATATGACTTAATTTAATATTTTCTAAATGCCATGTTGATATTGATATATCATGTTCTGTTTATATTATAAAGATAGTGTAGGATTCCTTTGAGTGCTGCAATATAGATAAATGCATGATGCCTTTATAAAGTCACTAATATCCCCAGTGACTATTAATACTTTATAATCTATATTCTATAAAGTATTTATTCTCCCCTATATCAGGCCCGGTCACCTGATCATTAACCAATAATCACTGTGATTCTTTCCATTTCCTAATGTATAATGGATGCCCTAATGTACTAATAGGTAATAACAGTGATGAAAATATCATTTTAATGCATTGTGTAAAATGAAATCTAACTGATTTTTCACATATTTTGTAAGAAAAAAATGCTTTAAATTAGTCTTTTGTTATAACGTCCCTCCAGTTTAGTGTGATGTGTAACAACCAGAGCACCCATCTTCTAATACTGAAATAGAAAATACACACCTGACATTAAGCTCATCCAATGTGCCCTTCTTTTTCCATACCAGCTTCTTACAGCAATCTCTTCCCACTACTTCTCATAAAGGACCTTATTCAGAGATGGACGTAAACAGCTTTTGTTGGCTGAAGGGTACTCTCTTTTTGTTTTAGTGCAAATTAATGCTTTTTCTCCAGGCAACTTGCACTTCCAGCCGTGAGTGCAAACCTTTGTCCTAGCTTCCCTGTGTACCAGCGTAGCTGGGACAAAGGTTGGAGGGAGCGTGTAGACGCAGACAAAGTACAGTAGGGGGCGTGTTAACACAAATCTCCATTGGGTCACATTTTAAATTTGCGTCCAATTCTGAATTAGGGGCCTGATTCAGAGCCGGACGCAATTAGCGCTCGCTCGTCCAGAAAATAGGGGTGGCTATTCAAATGAACCGTTCGCTCTTTGCGGTCTGTTCACGCCTCTAGGTCTGAACGAGCTAACAAAACATGCGAACTTAATTTTGTAAAAAACGCCCCCTGGCCGCTCGCATCCTACGTCATGTCCGCTATTTATTAGATTAATCGAGTACATCGACCAGCGTATGAACTGCTCGTTATTCTTGTGGTTGGTTTTTGCTACCACAATTTTGCGAGCAGTTCTGGCTATAAAATATCCCAGTGACGTGGTCAATGACGCTGCTGTATTAATTATGCACACCCATAAAAGGCCCGTTTTGACCTTTAAGCACGCCTGCGTTCGGATCTCCTCTCCCCGTTTTCAAGCACCTTCCCCTGTTACCACCCACATACGCCTCCTCCTGTCACTCAAAATAGCAGGCATTTGCTATTTAGCGAACAAACGATATTCGGCCGCACTGACTGGTTCGCGCATGCGTATTACGATCCGTACGCATGCGCAGTTGGGCAAACATCGCTCGGAACGAACGAGCGGCCGCTTACGAGCGGCTCTGAATCAGGCCCTAGGTCCAAAGTGTTCCTGTTGTCTTTATGCAGCAGATGCAGCCAATTTCTGGGATAAAACCCAACATTTTTCTCCAGTTGATACTCAACGGTATGCGGTAATGACACCTTTTCTTTCATATAACTTTTAATTCTTTTAACTGGTCCTGGCTACAAGATGAAATCAGTGAAATAATAATAATAATAAAAAAAAAAAAATAAGTATCTGAAGACTTAACCATTGTACAGAAGATACTATAGTTCTTGCATCAACTAGTAACTCTAGATGAGTTCCTACACCTTTGTCATAGAAGAAAAAACAGTGGCTAAACTAACCTAATGAAATAATAAATAGGCTGTATTCTTGTGAATACAGTTTATGGAGAGATTTTAGTGATAGTTATAAAAGCTTTTTCAAAGGGTTCCACGGATTACTAGGTCAATAGATCATATTGTAAAACTTTTGTTTCTGGTCAAAACTGGTTGAAATTTAATTTAATCGTGATAATTAACAAAAACATTTTCACAATGTAATTTGCTGTAGAACACCAATAAGCCAAAATAGTTGGGTCCAAGGGTTGTTCAGATAATTGGACATGTATTAAAATATGCATGTATGTACATTTTTTTTTTTTTTCATAATTTTATAGTACAGTATAGTTTTTTTTAATGTAATATATCAATTATTCATTTTGGTCCCTGTAGATCGTGTTTGGATAATCAGTGTTCTACTATACTGTATTTTATGTTTTTTATAGAACTATATGTTAGGGCAATTTAAATAGCAGTTGCTCTTATTAGATAATTTGGACTGATGTTGAGTAAAAATGGGACACATATACTGTATGACCTACAGTTAAAGGACCAGTTAAAAACCACAAAATTCAAATTTTTGTATTAACCAGACATTTCAATGCAGCTCTATCAGTAACGGGGAGATTTATCAAACCTTCTAAAAAAGTGGAGATGTTACCTATAGCAACCAATGAGATTATAGCTATAATTTTCTAGAATACACAAGATAAATGATAGCTAAAATCTAAATGGCTGATTTGACCATTACCTCCTCTAATTATGTACTGCCCCGCACTAAGTGTCTGACAAATTTGGAGCAGCCAGCATAACTAATACTCTATCTTCCAGTAATCCAGTCAGATGTGATCTGAAGAACTGAGTTTATTATTCGATAGAGGAACTTGCGTGGAAATGATAAGTAATGTGATGATAAGTGATGATATGACAATTGATGTGATGAGTGATGATAAGTGATGACAAGTAATGTGAAGTAATGGTAAAACTGTAAACAAATAATGAAAAGCAATTACTATATGTACATGGTAAAGCAAGGCAAACATATACATAACATGGGATATGCAAACAACATGAAACATACAGTATGCAAATTATAGGCTGTAGTGTCACATAGTACAGCTAACATGCATTACTGACTAAGCAGATCTACAATATGATGGCACAATTGAAGCTTAGAACTCACCATCGGATGCTGTACCAGGTTCAGCATATGTAATGATGACTGTCTGGGACCATGTGAAAAGGAAAATGGCTGCTTACAGCTCCTTTAGCCCAGAATGCATTGCTAAACTGCTGTGGAATGTTAAGAAGGACAAAATAGATAAGATTTAAACTGCTGTTGTCCTGACCACTAGGTGGGGCTGCTAATGTGAATTAGTGCAACATAACAAACCCTATGCTGAAGGCATGACACTTTATTTTCAGAAGCTTTTATAAATTTACCACTAAGTAAAATATTGCATCACCAGTTCACTAGAGACAGCAAAACCAACAAACACCACTAATTTCAAGCATGGCTGTTAACCTACCACATCTTACCCGCCTTTATCTGCTGTGCGACCGCCTGCATTTTGACCTGAAATTCGGCGGCTCCCATTGAAATGTATTCTCTGTTTTATAACAAAGCAGATAATAAGTCATGTCACTAGATTAAAGGCTCATCGAGCAAGTGCCAGCCCATCACTTGTCAACAGTCTTCCTATTTCAGTAATTGCATCACAGCCCAGGGTGATTGTGATGCAATTACAGTGAAATTGTGCTAACTTTTCCAACTGTAAATGTTATAAATCTTCTTTGGTATAGCAACAACTTATTTTCTATGCTAAACAATTATACCTGCAAGTACAATTATTTAAGGCCCCCGTGTTTTGGTTTTGAATCTGTATCTCCTTCAAGGTTTTGGATCTGGATTTGGATTTGCAAACCACCATCAAATTTTTTGGTTTTGGTTTTGGATCTGGATTTTTTAACTAAAAAATAGATAAAAAGTTTTAAAAACAGCTAAAATCATGTAATTTATGCAATCCAAAACCCAAAATTTGGATATAAAATCCGAATTCCGAACCGCAAAAAGATCAGAATCGCAACCTGGATTTACGCGGATCTCCTCAGGAAATAAGAACCAGGACTCGGATTTACCTGGATTCACGAAATAATTTATAGCTGGAAATTTGTGCTAAATGAAATGCAAAATTTAAGTTTGGGCAAACGTATAGAATTATGTAGGAAAAAATCAGGGATGTGCTCCGACCCCCATGTTTTGGTTTTGGTTTCGGATTTGTATCTCCTTCAAGGTTTTGGATCTGGATTTGGTTTTACAAAATCATCCTTGCGTGTTTTGGTTTTGGATCTGTATTTTTTTTTAATTATACAAAACAGCTGAAATCACATAATGTGGGCATGTTTTTGTTCCTACAGTATTATTAACCTCAATAACATTTATTTCCAGTCATTTCCAATCAATTTTGACCACCTCAAAGTGCACAATATTGATTTCATCCAGTTTAGGCGAAATGGTTGCATTGAGCTAGCTGGCTGAATAAGCTAAGCGACAGCAGTGGGCGGCACTAACATGTGGCAGTTCAGCTTCCAACATGTCACAGAGTGGCACTGCAGTGGTAGACAGGATGGCAGTTTAATAAACTATCACATTAAAAATGTCAGGCAGCAATGCCTCCAAACAGCACATAATGCAAAGAAAAGAGATGCAAGATGTAATTGTTTTTGGGCCCTTCCAACCACCCTTATGTTGTATATAGTAAACAGGACATGCACAGTTTAACAAACCAATCACTGCAGTGACAGCAACTGCCAATTGTGGCTGAAGCGTTTGGTTTGTTTGGGCCCCCACAAAACAAGCTACCAACGGGCAGCTGACATTGCTGGCAATGATCTCTCCGTGCACAAACTGGCTTTACAGAGGTAAGATGTTGTCGCCATCATCATCCGATTCCTCATCAGTGTGTACATCATCTTCACACAATATTAAGTCGTCCCCGGTGAAATCCATCATTATAGCCTCAGGTGCCTCTGTAATTTTTGGATGTAATTAGCGATAAAGGTCTTCCTCATGAAATTTGTAGTTCATTTTGATGAATATCATCTTTTCCACATTTTGAGGCAGTAGCCTCCTACGCCAATCGCTGACAAGGTTCCCGGCTGTGCTGAAAACTCTTTCTGAGTACACACTCGAGTTCAGCTCAAGTAAAGCAAAGCCAATTTGTGCAAGGGCCTCCAAATTGCCTTTTTTCATGCCAGTAGTGAAACAGATTGTCTGACATGCCTATTTGGATGCTATCATTGAAATAGTCCTCAACCATTCTTTGAATGGTGACCATATCAGATGGAGTCATGGTAGAAGTCTCATTAATTGTATGCAATTCTTTTAGACCCAACCAGATGTCAAAACTTGGTTGTGTTGACTCATCTGCATCACCAGTGGGTCTTTCTTTGGAAAGTGTAGTTTTGTAAGATCCTGACAACCCTTGGATTCTGGCAAAGTGAATAAAGGACTTGATCTACAAGTCCAACATGCTTAGCGGAATCGCTTTGTTTCAGCTCCTCCTTCAGTTTCTCAAGCTGCTTTTCCAACAGTCTAATTAGTGAAATTACCTGACTCAAGCTTGCAGTGTCTGAACTCATTTCACAGGTGACTACTTTGAAGGGTTTCAGCACTTTGCACAACATGTAAAGTACAGTATAGTCCACTGAGCTTGAGTAAGGTACATTCCCCCTCTTCTTCCTATGACATAGTTTGTTGTGTAGCTTTGGATGGCCTTTTGATGTTCCTCCATCCAGTGAAGCATATACAGAGTGGAGTTCCACCTTGTGACTACCTCTTGCTTCAGCTGGTGACAGGGCAAATTCAAAATTTATTTCAGGTGCTGCAAACTTCTACATGCACCTACTGAATGGCAAAATTTTGTGGGCCACAGAGAGCATCTCCTGCACGGTCCTGTCATTTTTTAAAAAAAATTTGCACCACCAAGTTGATTGTGTGAGCAAAACATAGGATGTGTTGGAATTCACCCTGTTTTAAAGCTCTCACAATATTGGTGGCATTGTCAGAAATCACAAATTTCGAGGAGAGTCCAAGCAGGGTAAGCCATTTTTTGCAATGACTACCGTGAGTTTTTCTAAGAGGTTGTCAGCGGTATGCCTCTTAGTTAAACCAGTGATTCACAGAGTAGCCTGTCTTTGAATGAGCTGCTGTTCCTTAGATGCTGTTGCTGCTGCTGCTGTTGGTGCCGCTGAAGGCAATACACCCACCCAGTGGGCTGTTACAATCATGTAATCTTGCGTTTGTCTTGGTCCACTTGTCCACATATCTGTGGTTAAGTGGATAGTGGGTACAACGGCATTTTGGAGGTGTCACGACCAGGGGTGACAGGCTGCTGAGATCGCGGCGCTTACCGCTCCAGGCGCTGTGGCATGGTGTTTCCAGCAGAGGTGCAGGTTCCTGGAGAATAGCGCTGGGTGCTGTGAGTCTCCGCAGACCAAGGGCTTCCATCTGGAGGCAGGTGAGAGGGGCTGAGACTGGCAGAGCTTCCATGCTGTGACCACTGGGCGCGGCCATCTTGGATTTGGGTCACATGTCGTTTCTGGCCAATCAGGTTCAGTCTGGGCTGGGGAGGCTAGCAACCAATCCTGCACTACCTGAGGGTACTAAAGGACTGTCCAGAGGCTCTTTAGTTGCCAGTGCAACGTCTATCACAGCGTATGCTGTGAGCTAGTTCTCTGTGCTCCTTTGCTCATTTAAAGTGTCAGTACCAGTGTGTTTCTGCAGACTCCCCTCTCAGCCTTGGTGCAGTTTGCTCCTGTTACTACCTGTCTCCTGATCCAGTCTACCGCCTATACCCAGCCTACCCCGGGTCTCTAAGTTCCGCCAGTGTTTTGCAGCCTGATTCTGATCCAGTCGCGTGCCACTGCTTCATGAGTCATACTCCCCTAAGGCCGGCTGCCTTCAAGTACCAGCAAACAAGTCCTCATTCCTCATCCGACTCCACTCCGGGTCCAAGCGCACGCCAAGCCGTGACAGTTTGCACTGGCCAGATGGATTCGGCCAGTGGACAGGATCTGAGGGCCGACTTGCTCCAGGGTATCGCCAGTCGCCTAGAGGGACTAGAGGCATCTCAGCGCCAAATGGCTTAGTTCCTGCAGGAATTGTCTCTTCATCAGGATACGATGCAAGCTTCACTGGTTACTGTTAATTTGCCTGCCGCCACCAACCAGCCAGCAGCTCCAGCTGTCCCTGTTCCACCTGCACCATCTCATTTGCACCTTCCGACCCCCAATAAGTTTGACGGGAACCCCAAGTTGTGCCGAGGGTTTCTCAACCAGTGTGACGTCCACTTCACACTACAGCCTGCGAACTTTCCATCTCTAAAATCCAAAGTGGCATATATAGTGTCTCTACTGACCGGTTCTGCCCTGGACTGGGTTTCGCCTCTCTGGGAGAAGTCCGACCCGTTACTAGACAACTACTCTGGATTCCTCACGTCCTTCCGGAGGATTTTCGACGAGCCCGGCAGAACAACCTCCGCGGTGACGGAAATCCTGCGACTTCGCCAAGGGAACCGACCAGTCAGTTAGTATATCATTCAATTTCAAACGCTGGCTTCGGAACTAAAATGGAATGAAGAAGCCCTGACTTCCACCTTTTGGAATGGATTGACAGATCGCATAAAAGATGACCTCGCCACTCGTGATCCGCCGGCTACCCTCAATGAGCTTATCTCACTTTGCAATAAAGTGGATTTGCGGTACAGAGAACGCCAGAGTGAAAAAACTAGGGGAGATCGCTTTAGGTTCCGGCCGACCACTACTCCAACCCTCCCTCCGTCTGAACCTGTGGGTGACGAACCCATGCAGATTAACCGGGCCCGCTTCACGGTAGAAGAACGGCAAAGACGCCGACGAGAAAATCTATGCATGTACTGCGGGGAGACCGGTCATATGGTTGCAGCCTGCCCACGTCGTCCGGGAAACTCCCGATCCTAATCTGTGCCGGAGACACCAGGTTAGGAGTGATGTCTCCGTCTCCGTCAAAAAATGAATCTACCCTCTCCATTACTTTTGAGATCTCCACTGGTTCTAAAACTGTTCTTTCTCTCCTCGATTCAGGGGCCGCTGAAAATTTCATCACCTCTGAACTTGTCCAGAGGCTCCGGCTTCCTGTCTCCTCTCTCGACCACACCATCACTCTATCTGCTGTAGATGGCACTCAGATTACCAACGGAATCATCTCTCAATGTACCCTTCCTGTGTCCGTTCATATCGGAGCTCTCCACACTGAAACTATCCGATTCCTAGTAATTCCCAAAGCCTCCCATGAGGTCATCCTTGGATACCCCTGGTTACGCAAGCACTCCCCCAATATTGATTGGGGCACCATGCAGATCTTGTCCTGGGGAGAAACTTGTCAAGTATCCTGCCTTCCTCAAATCAAACCCGTCAAAGGTAGTTACATTGCAACCACTACTCCAATTCCCTACCAGTATCGCTCCTTCTCCGATGTCTTCTGTAAGACCGGAGCCGATATTCTGCCTCCTCATCGGGAGTGGGACTGTCTTATTGAGTTGATTCCTGGCAAAACTCCTCCGCGAGGTCGTACTTACCCACTCTCCCTACCCGAGACTGAAGCCATGTCAGCATACATCCAGGAGAACCTGCAAAAGGGGTTCATTCGACCATCCTCCTCACCGGCAGGGGCAGGATTCTTTTTTGTGTCTAAGAAGGATGGAGGCCTGCGTCCTTGCATCGATTACAGGGGCTTAAACGATATAACTATCAAAAATCGCTACCCGATACCCCTCATTACCGAACTTTTCGATCGAGTAAAAGGTGCTACTATTTTTACCAAGCTGGATTTAAGAGGGGCCTACAATCTCATTAGGATACGAGCCGGGGACGAATGGAAAACAGCATTCAATACTCGAGATGGGCATTTTGAATACATGGTAATGCCTTTTGGTCTCTGTAACGCTCCTGCTGTGTTCCAAAACTTTGTGAATGAGATCTTTCGGGACTTACTATATATCTCTGTGGTAGTATACCTCGACGATATTCTGATATTCTCCTCCAACATTGTCAGACATCGATCCCAAGTCAAGGAGGTGTTAATTCTCCTACAAAAGAACCACCTGTACTGCAAAGCTGAAAAATGCATATTTGAAGTTCCCTCAGTTCCCTTTTTAGGTTACATCGTTTCAGGTGCCGGCCTTGAAATGGATCCCCAGAAAGTTCAGGCAATATTGGACTGGTCTCGTCTGAATTCTTTGAAGGCAGTACAAAGATTTTTGGGCTTCTCAAATTATTATCAAAGGTTTATCAAAGGATTTTCCACTCTCATGGCACCCATTTCCGCCCTAACTTGCAAGGGGGCAAATCCATCCCGATGGCCTCCAGAGGCTGAAACTGCCTTTCAACTCTTAAAGCAAGCCTTCATTTCTGCCCCCGTGCTGAGACAACCCAACATTAACTACCCATTCTTTCTTGAGGTAGACGCCTCTTCTGAAGCGGTAGGGGCAGTACTATCCCAGAAACTCGAGGATAGCAAGTTTCATCCCTGTGGCTTCTTCTCAAAGAAATTTTCCCAAGCAGAAAAGAATTATCCCATTGGAGAGCAGGAATTATTGGCTGTGAAACTAGCTTTTGAAGAGTGGCGTTATCTTCTTGAGGGCGCGATGTACCATCACCGTTTATACAGATCATCGGAATCTCCTATACCTAAAAAATATTCAGTGCCTGAGTTCCAGCCTGGCTCGATGGTCAATATTCTTTTCTCGTTTCAATTTTACTTTAACTTTTCGCCCAGGCTCACTAAATCAAAAAGCAGATGCCCTCTCTCGATCACTCTCCTCCGACGCATCTTCCGAAAGTCATAAGGAAACTCCAGTTCTAGACTCCAGAGTATTCACTACCACTTGCATTCAACCTCCTCCCGGGAAGACATTTGTGGCCTCAGATATGCACAAGCAGCTTTTGAAGTGGGCTCATACCTCTCGTTTTGCCGGACACCCGGGCATACGCAAGACCTTGGAATTCCTGCAACGATCATACTGGTGGCCTGCTATGAAGTCGGAAATTGAAGCTTTTATCGCCTCCTGTCCACAGTGTGCTCAACATAAAACATCCAGACAGGTTTCTGCCGGCACACTCCTACCTCTGTCAGTACCAACCCATCCTTGGACACACCTTTCCATGGACTTTGTAACGGATCTACCTGTTTCTAATGGGTTTACCACCATCTGGGTAGTAGTGGATCGTTTCTCCAAAATGGTTCATTTCGTTCCCCTCAAGAAGTTACCATCTGCTCCAGAGTTGGCTCAGTTATTCGTCGACAATATCTTTCGTCTCCATGGACTTCCAACTGAGATTGTTTCTGATAGAGGGGTACAGTTCGTAGCCAGATTTTGGAGAGCTATATGTTCTATCTTTCAAATCAAACTGAATTTTTCAACAGCTTACCATCCTCAGTCTAACGGGTCTACAGAGAGGGTCAATCAAGACCTTGAGACTTTCTTAAGAATTCACATGTCTTCATCACAAGACAACTGGGCGGACACCTTACCCTGGGCCGAATTTGCCCATAACAGCTCCTATCATTCATCTACGGGGTAAACCCCATTCTTTGTAGCTTTTGGACTGTATCCCAGAGTACCAGAGTTTCAAGAATTGCCAGTCTTCGATGTACCAGCAGTAACCTCCACCCTACAGAAATTCTCTCAGATTTGGACTCAGGCCCATTCCTCCTTACAAAAAGCCTCTCTTCGATATAAATTAACAGCGGACAAAAAAAGGAGAGCGGTGCCCAACCTAAAAACAGGTGACTTAGTATGGCTATCCACTCGTAATCTTCACCTTAAACTGCCGTCTATGAAATTTGCTCCTCGTTTCATCGGTCCTTTTCCCATCGTTCAAGTGATCAATCCAGTAGCCTATAAATCAAAATTTCCATCCTACCTCAAAATACCAAATTCCTTTCATATTTCCCTGCTGAAACCTCTCATCCTGAATCGCTTTCGCAAGACTCTGCCATGCTCCCCCAAAATCTTGACTGAGAGGGGTGTAGAGTTTGAGATCAAACAGGTCCTGGACTCTCTATCTACTGGATTGGAAAGGCTATGGTCCCGAAGAACATTGCTGGGTGAAAGCTGAGGATGTCTACGCTCCTCGCCTAGTGCTTAAGTTTCACTCTGAGACTCCTGGTAAACCCAAGAAGTGTCCAGAGGCCACTCCTAAAGGAGGGGGTACTGTCACGACCAGGGGTGACAGGCTGCTGAGATCGCGGTGCTTACCGCTCCAGGCGCTGTGGCATGGTGTTTCCAGCAGAGGTGCAGGTTCCTGGAGAATAGCGCTGGGTGCTGTGAGTCTCCGCAGACCAAGGGCTTCCATCTGGAGGCAGGTGAGAGGGGCTGAGACTGGCAGAGCTTCCTTGCTGTGACCACTGGGCGCGGCCATCTTGGATTTGGGTCACATGTCGTTTCTGGCCAATCAGGTTCAGTCTGGGCTGGGGAGGCTAGCAACCAATCCTGCACTACCTGAGGGTACTAAAGGGCTGTCCAGAGGCTCTTTACTTGCCAGTGCAACGTCTATCACAGCGTATGCTGTGAGCTAGTTCTCTGTGCTCCTTTGCTCATTTAAAGTGTCAGTACCAGTGTGTTTCTGCAGACTCCCCTCTCAGCCTTGGTGCAGTTTGCTCCTGTTACTACCTGTCTCCTGAACCCATCTACCTGCTATACCCAGCCTACCCCGGGTCTCTAAGTTCTGCCAGTGTCTTGCAGCCTGGTTCTGATCCCGACACATGCCACTGCTTCATGAGTCATACTCCCCTAAGGCCGGCTGCCTTCAAGTACCAGCAAACAAGTCCTCATTCCTCATCCGACTCCACTCCGGGTCCAAGTGCACGCCAAGCCGTGACAGGAGGACACTAATTAAGTTTTTTTAACGTCCCTGTACAGGCCGGGAATTGCTTTTCTAGTAAAGTGGAACCTAGATAAGATTTGGTAGCAGAGACACAGGACCTAAATTAACTGTCTAATACCCACTGCACTAATGGCGGATATCGGATGCACATCTATTACCAGCATAGATGTTATGGCGTCAGTGATCCACTGTGCAACTGGGTGACTGCAGTCATACTTGCTCCCCCTTGCAAAGGATTGTTTAACAGACAAGTGTTTTTTTTAACTACTACTAGTAGTCTTCCTGGTCCTGTTCTAGGATGAAGAACCACTCCAAGCAGCAGCAGCAGGCGTAGCGCTTAAGAATTCTTCTGAGGAATCCAGGTTAGGGGAGGACTGAGTTAGCCTTATCAAATTGGATGCAGGGCTAGTTCCGATCATGATTGAGGATATTGTTGATGAAGGTGTTGGTAGTAAAGATGCCAGGTGCTTGGATCTAGCAGAGAGAAGGGAGCTAGCTGATGCTGGACTGCTTGTTGTTACTTTTTTAGCCAAAGTTTCTGAATTTTGCAAACACATTGGATGGATGCACTGTAGATGATGTAACAGGGAAAAGATTCCTAGATGGTTAAGGTCCTTATCTCCACTTACTCTGGCATGACAATGTGTACAGATGGCTTGACAATTTTTGTCCAGATTTGGGTAGAAATTATTCCAAACATAAGAAGTGATTTTTTTTTTTGTTTTATGCCCAGGCATGACAAAGGGCATTTCCTTATCATGGGCAACAACTGTTTCCATTTGGGGCCTGATTTGCACAAACAAGATCTTCATCAACAACATCCTCATCATCAGCATCCTCATTATCAACATCCTTATTAGCATCAGCTACACAAATATCCTCCTCATCCTGGTGCACTTCCACAGAAGCATCCTCGATAAGCATGTTGACTTGTGAAGCTCATTCCCACATTTGCAGAGGATGCACAAGTGGTGGAAGGAGGCTCCTCTTCCAGTCCAGTTTTGGAAAGGTCAGGCTCACACTTGGCACCCGCTGACACACTTATTCTCTCCTCAGGGTTTTGTGACATTTCTGAGCACACAGTTGGTTCCTGTGCCTTAACGATTTTCATTTTTTTTTTAAATCTACAGGGAGAAGGGCTTATATCATCATAAGAGGTAGAACCACCAGTCATAAATAAAGGCCAAGGCCTTAGCCTTTCCTTGCCATTTCATGTGGTGAAAGGCATGTTGCCAATTTTAAGTCTTTCTGAAGATAACTTTCCCTTTGATGTTTTTTCTTTACCAATGTAAATTTTTTATGAATTAAACACTGCCCTACCACTTCAAGTGTCATAATAGTTTTTTATGACTACACTGCACTACCACTTACAGTGTCACAATATGTGTTGAATATTACACTGTGTTTCCACTTACAGTGTCACAATACGTGTTGAATATTACACTGCATTTCCACTTTCATTGTCACAATACATATTGAATATTACACTGTGTATCCACTTACAGTGTTACAAATACAATACATGTTGAATATTACACTGCATTTCCACTTACAGTGTCACAATATTTTTTATGAATAATACACAGCATTTCCACTTACAGTGTCACAATATTTTTTATGAAGACAGTGCGCTACCACTTAGTGTCATAATACATGTTGAATATTACACTGCGTTTCCACTTAGTGTCACAATACGTGTTGAATATTACACTGTGTTTCCATTTAGTGTCACAAAATTTTTATAAATAATACACTGCGTTTCCACTTAGTGTCACAATTTTTTCATGCATACACTGCGCTACCACTTACAGTGTCATAATACGCTTTGAATATTACTGTGTTTCCATTTACAGTGTCACAATACTTGTTGAATATATCACTGCGTTTACACTTAAAGTGTCACAATATTTTTTTATGAATAATACACTGCGTTTCCACACAGTGTTACAATATCTATTATGAATACACTGCGCTACCACTTAGTGTCACAATACATGTTGAATATTACACTGCATTTCCACTTACAGTGTCACAATGTTTTTAATGAATTTATTACACTGCGGTATTACTGACCGACAGCATCACTCATAATACTTTACGAATTATACACTGCACACAGAAAAAAAAGAGAGATTTGCCCTCCAGCACACTGCAGCAAAAACAATACTTAAATTCTACATAATAATAGAGATTTAGAGGTATTGGTTACACATATTTGCAAATATATGAATAAGCGCCAGGCCAATCGTCAAGGCTCCTCTTTACTGGTGTCCCTAATATTAAGGGGCTCACGTCCGAGAAGCAAGGCACCCCAAAAAAATTCCAACCAAGGGCCATCCCCAGGGCATCACACGAAAAAGGGAAAAAGGTGATAGTGAAGTATGTAGAAAAGATGTGTAAAGATAAATCAATAAGTGTTAATGAAATGATAAAGAATTAAAATGACATATATAATGTACAAACAAATAGAGAAGTGATAAAAGTATTCTATGTTAATTAAGTGGTGATGCCATGAGAAAGGCCCAGTCAGAACCCCCCCGGGGGCCCCACTCCCAAACACTCACCCCAAAATAATTATTGCTACATAATGGTAGCACCCACTCTGGGTCATATAATTACAATTGATATACTGCATGATAACAGTACATATGTAAGCTGAGAGCTAACTTACCTTGGAGGTACCCCAAAAAACCTCCACAGGGCACTATAAGCATCAGCACCTCCTCCTAATGCTGACTGCCTTCATGCCTCTCCAAATTTACAAAGAAAAATGGTAGTTGCTCAGATCAGCTTAATTACATAACACAGGTGCTTGTAAAGGGTGGGGTTTACTCTGAACACAGAAGAAAAAGAAAGATTTGCCCTCCAGCACACTGCAGCAAAAACAATACTTAAATCCTACATAATAATAGAGATTTAGAGGTATTGGTTACACATATTTGCAAATATATGAATAAGCACCAGGCCAATCGTCAAGGCTCCTCTATACTGGCGTCCCTAATATTAAGGGGCTCACGTGCGAGAAGCAAGGCACCCCAAAAAAATTCCAAGCAAGGGCCATCCCCAGGGCATCACACAAAAAAGGGAAAAAGGTGATAGTGAAGTATGTAGAAAAGATGTGTAAAGATAAATCAATAAGTGTTAATGAAATGATAAAGAATTAAAATGACATATATAATGTACAAACAAATAGAGAAGTGATAAAAGTATTCTATGTGAATTAAGTGGTGATGCCATGAGAAAGGCCCAATCAGAACCCCCCCCCGGGGGCCCCACTCCCAAATGCTCACCCCAAAATAATTATTGCTACATAATGGTAGCACCCACTCTGGGTCATATAATTACAATTGATGTACTGCATGATAACAGTACATATGTAAGCTGAGAGCTAAATTACCTTGGAGGTACCCCAAAAAACCTCCACATGGCACTAAAAGCATCAGCACCTCCTCCTAATGCTGAATGCCTTCATGCCTCTCCAAATTTCCAAAGAAAAATGGTAGTTGCTCAGATTAGCTTAATTGCATAAAACAGGTGCTTGTAAAGGGCGGGGTTTACTCTGAACACAGAAAAAAAAGAGAGATTTGCCATCCAGCACACTGCAGCAAAAACAATACTTAAATTCTACATAATAATAGAGATTTAGAGGTATTGGTTACACATATTTGCAAATATATGAATAAGCGCCAGGCCAATCATCAAGGATCCTCTATACTGGCGTCCCTAATATTAAGGGGCTCACGTCCGAGAAGCAAGGCACCCCAAAAAAATTCCAACCAAGGGCCATCCCCAGGGCATCACACGAAAAAGGGAAAAAGGTGATAGTGAAGTATGTAGAAAAGATGTGTAAAGATAAATCAATAAGTGTTAATGAAATGATAAAGAATTAAAATGACATATATAATGTACAAACAAATAGAGAAGTGATAAAAGTATTCTATGTGAATTAAGTGGTGATGCCATGAGAAAGGCCCAGTCAGAACCCCCCCAGGGGCACCACTCCCAAACGCTCACCCCAAAATAATTATTGCTACATAATGGTAGCACCCACTCTGGGTCATATAATTACAATTGATGTACTGCATGATAACAGTACATATGTAAGCTGAGAGCTAACTTACCTTGGAGGTACCCCAAAAAACCTCCACATGGCACTATAAGCATCAGCACCTCCTCCTAATGCTGACTGCCTTCATGCCTCTCCAAATTTACAAAGAAAAATGGTAGTTGCTCAGATCAGCTTAATTGCATAACACAGGTGCTTGTAAAGGGCGGGGTTTGCTCTGAACACAGAAAAAAAAGAGAGATTTGCCCTCCAGCACACTGCAGCAAAAGCAATACTTAAATCCTACATAATAATAGAGATTTAGAGGTATTGGTTACACATATTTGCAAATATATGAATAAGCGCCAGGCCAATCGTCAAGGCTCCTCTATACTGGCGTTTCTAATATTAAGGGGCTCACATCCGAGAAGCAAGGCACCCCAAAAAAATTCCAACCAAGGGCCATCCCCAGGGCATCACACGAAAAAGGGAAAAAGGTGATAGTGAAGTATGTAGAAAAGATGTGTAAAGATAAACCAATAAGTGTTAATGAAATGATAAAGAATTAAAATGACATATATAATGTACAAACAAATAGAGAAGTGATAAAAGTATTCTATGTGAATTAAGTGGTGATGCCATGAGAAAGGCCCAGTCAGAACCCCCCAAGGGGCCCCAATCCCAAACACTCACCCCAAAATAATTATTGCTACCTAATGGTAGCACCCACTCTGGGTCATATAATTACAATTGATGTACTGCATGATAACAGTACATATGTAAGCTGAGAGCTAACTTACCTTGGAGGTACCCAAAAAAACCTCCACATGGCACTACAAGCATCAGCACCTCCTCCTAATGCTGACTGCCTTCATGCCTCTCCAAATTTACAAAGAAAAATGGTAGTTGCTCAGATCAGCTTAATTGCATAACACAGGTGCTTGTAAAGGGCGGGGTTTACTCTGAACACAGAAAAAAAAGAGAGATTTGCCCTCCAGCACACTGCAGCAAAAACAATACTTAAATCCTACATAATAATAGAGATTTAGAGGTATTGGTTACACATATTTGCAAATATATGTTTGTACATTATATATGTCATTTTAATTCTTTATCATTTCATTAACACTTATTGATTTATCTTTACACATCTTTTCTACATACTTCACTATCACCTTTCTCCCTTTTTCGTGTGATGCCCTGGGGATGGCCCTTGGTTTGAAGTTTTTTGGGGTGCCTTGCTTCTCGGACGTGAGCCCCTCAATATTAGGGACGCCAGTATAGAGGAGCCTTGACGATTGGCCTGGCGCTTATTCATATATTTGCAAATATGTGTAACCAATACCTCTAAATCTCTATTATTATGTAGGATTTAAGTATTGTTTTTGCTGCAATGTGCTGGAGGGCAAATCTCTCTTTTTTTTCTGTGTTCAGAGTAAACCCCGCCCTTTACAAGCACCTGTGTTATGCAATGAAGCTGATCTGAGCAACTACCTTTTTTCTTTGTAAATTTGGAGGCATGAAGGCAGTCAGCATTAGGAGGAGGTGCTGATGCTTATAGTGCCATGTGGAGGTTTTTTGGGGTACCTCCAAGGTAAGTTAGCTCTCAGCTTACATATGTACTGTTATCATGCAGTACATCAATTGTAATTATATGACCCAGAGTGGGTGCTACCATTATGTAGCAATAATTATTTTGGGGTGAGCGTTTGGGACTGGGGCCCCCAGGGGGGTTCTGACTGGGCCTTTCTCATGGCATCACCACTTAATTCACATAGAATACTTTTATCACTTCTCTATTTGTTTGTACATTATATATGTCATTTTAATTCTTTATCATTTCATTAACACTTATTGATTTATCTTTACACATCTTTTCTACATACTTCACTATCACCTTTTTCCCTTTTTCGTGTGATGCCCTGGGGATGGCCCTTGGTTGGAATTTTTCTTGGGTGCCTTGCTTCTCGGACGTGAGCCCCTTAATATTAGGGACGCCAGTATAGAGGAGCCTTGACAATTGGCCTGGCGCTTATTCATATATTTGCAAATATGTGTAACCAATACCTGTAAATCTCTATTATTATGTAGGATTTAAGTATTGTTTTTGCTGCAGTGTGCTGGAGGGCAAATCTCTCTTTTTTTTCTGTGTTCAGAGTAAACTCCGCCCTTTACAAGCACCTGTGTTATGCAATTAAGCTGATCTGAGCAACTACCATTTTTCTTTGTAAATTTGGAGAGGCATGAAGGCAGTCAGCATTAGGAGGAGGTGCTGATGCTTATAGTGCCATGTGGAGGTTTTTTGGGGTACCTCCAAGGTAAGTTAGCTCTCAGCTTACATATGTACTGTTATCATGCACTACATCAATTGTAATTATATGACCCAGAGTCGGTGCTACCATTATGTAGCAATAATTATTTTGGGGTGAGCGTTTGGGAGTGGGGCCCCCGGGGGGGTTCTGACTTGGCCTTTCTCATGGCATCATCACTTAATTCACATAGAATACTTTTATCACTTCTCTGTTTGTTTGTACATTATATATGTCATTTTAATTTTTTATCATTTCATTAACACTTATTGGTTTATCTTTACACATCTTTTCTACATACTTCACTATCACCTTTTTCCCTTTTTCGTGTGATGCCCTGGGGATGGCCCTTGGTTGGAATTTTTTTGGGGTGCCTTGCTTCTCGGACGTGAGCCCCTTAATATTAGGGACGCCAGTATAGAGGAGCCTTGACGATTGGCCTGGTGCTTATTCATATATTTGCAAATATGTGTAACCAATACCTCTAAATCTCTATAATTATGTAGGATTTAAGTATTGTTTTTGCTGCAGTGTGCTGGAGGGCAAATCTCTCTTTTTTCTGTGTTCAGTGTAAACCCCGCCCTTTACAAGCACCTGTGTTATGCAATTAAGCTGATCTGAGCAACTACCATTTTTCTTTGTGAATTATACACTGCAGCAGAAGAAGGTAAGACTCTGTAGGTTGGGGGTGCCAATTACTGGTGTCATCTCCCCCCAAGACTTGTACTGCAGTCTAGTGAGCACAGGGTCAGGGACACGCTGTCCGGAACTAGCGGATCACTGACAACCAGAGCTGCAGACAGACAGTCCGGAGTCTTTTTCTTTTCTTCAGCCCACACAGCAGATACACCAGCAGGCACTCACATTTCTCCTCCCCAAGGGGCGCCCCCACCATAGACTTTGTACTGCATACTGTAGATCAAACTGTAGCGCTACTTCTGCCAAACAACAAGGACATCTTTTTCTGTATTAGAGTAGTGGGACGCCACTCTCTAACAGTTCCCTTCTTGCACAAATTTCATATGATCAGGACCATTACCCAAGAGAAACAAATCAACTATTTGTTTCTCAAATTGACATATCTTTGGTATATAAAACATATTTTTATTTTTGTTTTGATTGATTTTCATTTATTACAGCATATTTATATATTTTTTCCTTTCATTTTCTGGCATACAATATTTTCCCAGAAACATCTCTAACAGCATATTTTGTGAATATTATAAGCAAAGTTTTTGTTGAATTTACCATATCTTCATTTTTCATTTTTTCACGGAGACACTTATATTAGGATTTCCAGTTCAAACGCAAAATAAGCATTATTCTAGTTTTTGAGGCTTACTGCACAATCTCACTCTAATATTACTAGGACAATACTGTCTACATTATTAATTTGCAGGCGCAATTTGTCATTTCTATAGAACCTTTAGTATGATGAACCTACAGCGTCACTCACAATATGGCCAACAGCATCACAGTGTTTTGAATACACTGGGGGGGGGGGACTAAGGCATACAGCATCACAGTGTGATGTACAGCACAAAAAAAATATTTGTAACTTTTTTTTAACTTATTATTTTTTACATTTTTAAAAAACTTTTAGTTACTTTTTTTTTTACAGTCCATGGACGGACAGCACATTGGATGGACAGCACAACCCTGGACAGCACACCCCTTGATGGACAGCACAGCACACCCCTGGATTTGCAAAGCAGTGATAAATAACACAGCCCCCTGGACAGAGCACAGCACACCCTGCCTTGATTAGACAACAAAGCCCAGCACTTCACACCCCTGTATTGGACAACACAGCCCAGCACAGCACACCCCTGTATTGGACAACACAGCCCAGCACAGCACACCCCTGTATTGGACAACACAACCCAGCACAGTGCATCTCTGTATTGGACAACACTCCTGGGATTTAGGAAGCAAATGGCGACGATCACCGAGGGGAGGGACTTATATACAATCCAAACCCGCGAGAATCCGACAGTGGGATGATGAATGTTTTGCCTCGTTTTGGGATCTGAGTTAGGCGGGAAAACTGGACCCGCTCATCTAAAAAAAAATAAGTTAATTCTGTCTTCAATATAATGTTCTAAATGTTCTTCCCCATGTCTTTCTACAGGAATAGTTTTGCACAGTACAATTTCAGAATAAACTGGTCCTTCTACCAACAACTTCTTGTATGCAGTTCCCAAGCGATAAGAGTGCAGTAGGTTTTATAGCTGAATGGATCTAGCTGATACAATGTAATGATCATAAAGAGCAGCTCTTTGTCGACTCTACACTATCATTGCAGGAGAAATGTCAAGGATAATAAAAACAGAACTCAAATTCCAAACATTATTTATCATTTCAAAAGTCTACAGTGTGATTATTATCTTCTGTCCTATTCTGTTTTTCAAAGCTTGATATAGCATTGCTTAAATTCGTTGGTGAGGAAATATATGAAACAGCCCAACAATAGCACTCAGGTAACTTCTCAATACTTTAAGACAGGGGTCTTCAACCCATGGCCCGCTGGCCACAGGTGGACCACGGAGCTCTGTTGGGTGGCCCACTGACCGGGGGGAGCCGTTCCCCATGGCCAGCCAACAGGCTCCATTTGCCAGCGCCCGCTGAGATTTTGTTACCAGTGGGCGCCCGGCTCCCTACCTGCACTGCCAGCTGGAGACTGGAGCTCACTCCTGAGCTCCGGCTTCTGGCTCCCGCAGTGTGTGCAGTGCACTATGGGATAGACATCATTACGTCTCTCCCATAGTTCAGACAGAAGAGCAGCCAGGCGGACCACAGGCAGCAGACACGGGAGCGGGGTTTAAGGTAAGTAATAGTATTTTTTTTGTATGCGGCTTCACTACTGGGACTCTACTACTAGGGGGCATTACTATTAGGGGCACTACTACTATGGGGCATTACTATTAGGGGCACTACTACTATGGGGCATTACTATTAGGGGCGCTACTACTAGGGACATTACTATTATGGGCACTACTATTAGGGGGCATTTCTATTAGGGGCACTACTACTAGGGGGCATTACTATTAGGGGCACTATTACTAGGGGTATTACTATTGGAGGCACTACTTCTAGGGGGCATTACTATTAGGGGCACTAATACTAGGGGGCATTACTATTAGGGGAACTACTACTAGGGGGCATTTCTATTAGGGGCATTACTACTGGCAGCACTAATACTGGGGCACCACTAATGGGGGCATTGCATAGGGGCACTGCATAAGGGGCACTACCACTACTGGGGACACTGCATAAGGGGCATTACCACTGTGGGCTCTAAGTAAGGGGCAGAACTACTGGGGGCACTGAATAAGGGGTACTACCACTACTGGTGGCACTACATAAAAGGCATTACTACAGTGGGCACTGCATAATGGGCAGCACTACTGGGGGCACTGAAAAAGGGGTACTACCACTACTGGGGGCACAACATAAGAGGCATTACCACTGTGGGCACTGCATAAGTGGCACTGCACTACCACTACTGGGGGCACAGCAATATGGGGCACTACCACTACTGTTGGCACTACCACTACTGGGGGCACTGCATAAGGGACACCACTACAGTGGACATTGCATTAGGGGCACTAGTGCTGTGGGTATTATGTGTAAGGGGCACTACTGTGGGCATTGTGTATAAGGGGCACAAATGTGGGCACTGCTGTGTAACACGACTATGTGGTGTAATGTGAATTGGGTTGTGCTACTGTGTGGCGTATAGCTTAGTGGTCCTCGGGCTTCGTTGAATTATTTAATGTGGCCCACACTGCGTAAAAGGTTGAAGACCCCTGCTTTAAGACATGCAACAGCTGTTTAATACAGTTATACTTTATTCATGATTAATGTCTGCATAAAGTCTTTGGCTGAGCAAAGAAACCCCTGACTTTGGAGCAAGACATTATGGGATCGTTAGCTCTCTTAGTGAGGGCAACCAGTGATCACAGCAGTTTGAATGAAATGTATCACAACTTCGGACAAAAAACAACAAGATGGCACCAGACTTGCCACACATTGACTATTTTCATTTAGAAATCAGAGAATAAAACATAAAGGTGAAATATAAAATCACAGGTCCATGTTCCAGCAAGGCTTTTAATTATTCTGGTCTCTCATCTTTTAAAATCTGAAATACTGAGGAAATATAGGGAAATGCAATCATATATTGGAAACAGAGGCCCTGATTCAGAGCCGGACGCTCTGACAGAGCGCTCGCTCTGAATCAGGGCCGTCCCTCTGAATTTAAGAGCGGCCTCCTGGCCGCTCGCATAGCTGTGGGTGACCACAGCCTGTGAGATGACAGTTGGGAGCTGATTGGTTGGCACCTTATCACTTTCTTATCACTTTTCACTTTGTCTCCTAACACTACTTAGTAAATAGACCCCTAAAGAGAAAAATATGCTGTTCTTGGAATATTCTACTGGGGGTTCACGGGGAGCGTAAATGTTATTCAATCATTCATCATTTGAAGCAATTATATGGTCCAGAAAACAAGGTAGATACTCTAATGTTAGACATTTGCTACTTCTGTTTTAATTGTTTACCCAGGCTGCATATGGGCATGATGGACCTGTGCCTATAGTTTCTTAAAGTGGAAGTAGGACTGGCATGTGAAAAGTAGGGGCATGTGAAAAGGTTAAAAACGATAAAAAGGTTGAAAAATGTCCACAAACACATTTCTGCAATTATCCGATTGGTCGGCAAAGACCGAAAAATCTTGGCCTCAATCGCCCGATATCGAGCAGTTTGTGTGCATTTTCGATAATCTGCCCATATTTCTTATGTTTTCCTGTCACTACGCCATCCTCCCTGTGGGAGGACATATGAAGAAGCAGTGCGGCTTTGGTGGAAAATCAGTAACTTCTAATAACAAATTGCATAATGTGTAGCACAGATATGAGGGCTTTCAATTTGCTGAAAAATCAGCCCTATCAAAAATTCAGACAGTGTGTATCTAGCTTTAGGCATCCTTCCTTTATTTCTCTTTTTGTGAATATCTTTAATCATGCACAGGTGAGTTCATAGATTTTGCTGGGTCACTAGTTATCCGACCTGGTCCCACAGACAAAAATCCTCAAAATATGGCCTGTTGGGAAAACTTGAGGTTTGCAACCACTGCTCTAAAACAATATAAAAAAACAAATGTATCTAATATCATATTGAAAAAAAAATATTGAAAAATTATTTTTCAACTAAGAACTAAGAACTGCTAAAATGTAATTTAAAATAATGGTCATGTCTTATTTTCGTGTCCACATCTTGGTTTATTTCTTCAGCTACATTTTCAGCAATATTGACCTTCACACATACGACAGGTCATTAATACTCTCAGAGATTTACTCCCTCATTCACTAGTAAAGTTCACTAATCAAGATGCAGAAGCCTGGGGAAGCCTTCATGAATTTAAACTGGCTCCCATGTTACTTGGAATATATAAATCATGTTGACTAAAATGAGATCACCTTGTAATAAAACTATTTTGTAGAGATTATCTTTGCCAACGTATACACCATAATTTTATCTGCTACTCAGCAGTTCAGCATCCCCTAATGTTCTGTATTACCGATTTATCCTCTGTCCTGTACTAATTATATTGATTAAGATCCAGGCTTGTATATAGCCAGCCATAGAACCTGTGTAATTCATATGTCCCGTATTATAGGGATATTATGGAAAGTCTACAATATATATATATATATATATATATATATATATTGGATTAGGTTCAATTTACAATTTTTTCCTTTGTATGCTGTCATGATGTCATATCATGATAAACTTTTTATGTCTTTATATAATGTGCGATTGATGGCATTAATGTTTTTTTCCTGAGTCTGTTTTATGAAATAGAATTGCTAATATTCAGAAATACTATGAATACCCAGAATAGTTAGGCTTACCATACCATCCCTTTAAACCGGGACACTAATGTATTATACAGGTGAGGTAAACAAAAAGAGAAAAACTTCTTTTTGGGGATTTTGGGGATTAATTATAAAATTTAAACTGTAATGTTTTTGTCTTGCTTCCTTGTCAAAACTCACCTGTATAGGCCCGTATTCAATTTGGGGCGAAAAGTCCTGGACTTTTCGCCTGCCGGACTTTCCACCTACATCGCGTGTTTTTGGAGAAAACACTTTCCACACGCGGGCGCTTTTTGCCCTATTCAATTTCAAAAGACGTGAAAACGGCACCCGGCGAAACTGAAACAGGCGAAAAGTGCTGTCAGATTTGGGGAAATCAGCCTGAAACCCCCCAAAAGATGCACTGACATGGGGGTTCACTATGGATACCCCCGAATAGGCCTGCTGAAGGTATATGGGGTACGTAAATTTCTCAATAGGTTCTAATTAGCGTCTTTGCATAAGTGGTAAAGAATAGCATTTAGCAGGTTTTTTTTAAAACTGTACCTAGTCCCAGCAAATTTAGGGTACCTGAAAATGGGGGGTAGCATATTTAAAAGTTGCTAAAGTAAAGTTTAAAAAATCATGAAAAATCCACCTGCCGCAAGCACCTGCAATCAAAAAAACACCTGGGGCATACTTGGGGACCCCCTGGAGTCTATTTCGCTAGTTTTTAAGTGTGTCCCCCAACTTTTGTTTTTTTCGCCCCCAAAATGAAAGTACTTTTTGGGGTCTTGTAAAGTCTTTAAAAAAAATTTTTGACACAGTTTACCTTTGGGGGACTCTTAAGCCTGCACAGGGGTTCCCGCAATGTTGCACACCAAAACCCCAATTCTGCACTTTTTTCCGCCTGCAATTCATAGGCAAAACTTTTTCGCCTATTACATTTCATTGACTTTCCGCCTAGGAAATTGAATACGGTGATACTTTTCCGCCTGGTAAAAAATACACTATAGCTGTTTGCAACTAGGTATATAAAGTTCTTAAGTGTGCTTATTGGTCACCTATTGTGAGTGTCCAGAATATAAGCTTGTATAGCTGACTTAAGTTAAAGTTCCCAGGTGTGCTTTGAAGGTCTAGCAATCTGTATATGTGTCTGAATACAACGAAAAGTTTCTTTTCTTATTAATCTATCTATATGAAGTGTGCACATGATTTATATTTATATACAATTTATATACAATGTCACTTTTAAGCTGTGAATAAGCAAGTGTATATTTTTTGTTCTCTTGGTTTTATCTTAACTGAAATTTGCACTAAACTTCCTTCTATTGCTGCTAGTTGTCTTGTGCGAAATTTCATTTAATCATATTAGCGCTGGGAGTTCGGTAGAAGCTCTACCATCTGTGGCTTTTTAGTGTATTTTATGTGGATCTTTTTTTTCAATGTTTTTATATTGTTCTGGCTTTTTCTTTCCCTTTAACAGTTACATCCACGGTGATTGTGTGCATGCACTTTTTACATGCTCCTACAAATATCATAGCAGCTAGGCCACAACCTTTTTTCCACGTGCGCCTTCGGCGCGCGCATGATCTCGACTATTTGATATATCCAGGCCCGTCAAGAGCCGCACCGGGCCCCTGTAAAAAAGAGGGCATGGCCTAATCGCGGGAGGAGTGGTCACGCCCCCTTAGGCAAAAAATTTTTTTTGCTGTGCGTTGGCGAGGGGGGCGCAGTGAGCCCCCTCAGCCTGGCGCATTTCCAGTGGGGGGTGCGATCAGCTTGATCGCTCCACCCACAGACATAGGAGACTGCTGTGGCTGCTTCTTAGCAGACGCGAGCAGACTCCCAGTGTAGCCCAGCATACAGCAGCGTGTGCTGGGCTGCTGTGATGTAAGAGGGGGGGAGTGGCGTCAGACCCGGGCCCATCCAGCAAGCCCAGGCCCGGGTAATTTGTACCCGCTCCCCCCCCTTTCGGCGCACCTGGATATACCTACAGATATTTTTGGGCTCTTTGCCTCTGACTGGTTGGCCACCCCTGCCATAGAACATGCCATACTGGGTGAAATGGGTGGCAATTAACAACACAAAAGATCTCAGAGAAAAATGTTCTGGATAAATCCATTGAAAAGTCTCTTGCTATGATATTTGCCCCATTGATTGAGATTCTTTGGAATTTATTACCTAAAGAATTATATGGTCTATTATGGTTTTCATGATTTTTTTTTTATGTAAGCTCTTAAACCAGTTACTCTGGATTTTTATTGTTTTTTTTCTGGTTGTGATTTTTAATAGATCTTCGAGGTTCCTTACATTTAGCAGTTTATTATCTTCGATTTTTTTTACTACTTTTTTAAATATATATTTTAAAAAATGTCTTTAATAATTCATGTTTTCAGATGTAACATACTAACTAGGTTTTCTATATATTATCACTACTATGCCACTGATTGCATACTTATGTGTTTGATACTAATGCTTTTTATTCAAATATCTTTTTATGTACTAAACTCTTTAGAAATACATTGACTTTTAAAGCTGTCCTTTAATATTATCTATATGGTATGTAACATCCTGCATCTAACCCTTCTAGCAAATGCCTAACTTACACATGCATGCGTCGTAAATGATATGCCCCAGAATCGGGGAGTATGGGCAGACATTTTGAATATAGATCTTTTATAATTCACCCTCGAACCCAGAGGGATAATGCACAAAGTACAGAGGTGAGACGGGGGAGGTACAGTAAGGGGCGTTCTAAAATAGTAAGAGAAAGACGTGTTATGCAGTTGCGGCTCATGTAGATCTACAGAAACATCCACATGATGTTAGAAGGCATAGATTTTACACCTGCTGTTGGGCAGATGCACATAAATGCAGATGATGATGATTGAGCAGGGGCAAATCAATGCAGATGATGATGATTGAGCAGGGGCAAATAAATGTTGCTGATGATGATTGAGCAGGGGCAAATAAATGCTGATGATGATGACTCTTCATAAACCATCTTGAGATGTGTGTGACTCTGCATATGGATGAAAATTCACTATGTTTCCATGCTCTTTTATTTTGAGTAATTTGTTGCTATGCTTTACTAGTGTAGAACAGGCACCAGTGGAATGAGAAATAGGTTAGTCCAGAGAGCTAATCCTTAAGCAGGTTTGGAGGATTATTCAGGATAGCAGCGGTTGTCAGTGGTAACAGCGCTAACACAATGTAATACAGAGTAAGTAGTTATGTCACCAAAGATAGCGGTGATAACTGTCCCGGAGGAACATGTGCTGCACGTCTGTTCAGTACAACACACACTATTCATCATCGATAAATGGCCCGTTAACCATGCGTAAACACTAGTTTTTGCATATTTTAGTTACCGGCAATTCATCATCAGGGGTCCGATAGGAGCACCTGATATTCAGCAAACTCTGAAATCTGAAAGTTTTTGGAGTTTGCTCACGAGAACAAGCACTTTTTTCAGAAGCACTTGCTCTCGTAGCCCTGCTACTTCCTCTGGGAAGTAGTTCCGGGGCTTTTCGGAGCAGCTGTCCCCGCACCGGAGCAATGATGAATTGCTCCAGTGTAAACTTTCCCCCGTTGCGAGTTGGATACTTAAGCATCCCTCGCAGTGAGATCTATACTTAATCATCGGAGGCCATGATGAATAGGCCCCACAGACACAAAGGCACACTCTAAGGTGGTGCAGGGGCTTGTGGACGCACATGTGCAGTAAGGGTTTGCGGCGGCCATCTAGGTAAAGATGGCTGCCCGGCTTCTATACAAGAGCAGGAGACAGTGCTGGAGTGCACTCCTCTGTAATATCATTTATGACACATTTTGCTACCAACACCGCATCAGCCCCTGTAAATTTATTGAGCCCTCATGTTATGTACACACGGCACAAAATCACCCTTCCACTACACTATAGTTTTGACATTACTAGTATTATCTTTTGACTAATTATTTAGCCCTTTATTCCAAATATTATTTTTGGAACTATTTCTCCAAAAAACTGTACTATGCGTCCTTGTGCACATGTAACTGATCTGCTGGACTGTCAAAAAAAACAAAATTGTCAAAAGGAGCTACTCAAGCCCACAGCTCACCTGTTGCTAAGAAGCCCTTGGGTTGCTAAGCACTGTAGCAGCAGCCCTACCCTTTAAAAGAAGCAACTTATATTAAACATGACTGCGTAAATATCTTGTCCTATTGGCTGCCTTGGAAGAGGTGGTCTTAAGGAACTCAGTGGTGCTGCTAAGGAGTAGACGTCACCCGCAGACTCAAAGAGTAACTGAGAAGAACCTAGTATGAAATTGTAATAATATTATTTGATAATATAAACCGCTACATTAGAAATTGGATGTAGGTCTAGTGATTGCAGGTCTAGTGAGTGTTAAGGAACTAATCCATACCATCCCCTTCTCCTGCAGAATAATATGTTCTCATATTCTGCTATTCCTGCACTAAGCCATCTGAATGAATTGCATACTTTCATAATAAATGAACTAGGTATTATCATTTATTATTATTTAGATAATGCCGCTTAGCAATCCCTATCAGGGAATTACAAGGCCTCCAACTGCTATATTGGGAGTGAGACCAAGGAACAGATGGTAGCTGACCACTGGGTGTACAGCACCTGTAATCAGGGGTGATTTCTAAGAGGTACGAACTGGCACCTTAAATAAAATGAGTAATAAAATCATGCTTCAAACATAATAAACTAACACTTTCTATAAGAAATACACCCCTGGCTGGTCGTGATATACTAACTTTAATAAGAAAATAAGGGAATTTAATCTGCCATCTTTTTTATGAGAGACAAATAATGCATTCTTTAGTTTACACTACCGATCAACAACTCGATCAAGTGTCGAGATTGTTTGATGTGGGTTAGGGAAAGCAATAAGTTCTAGACTGGAGCACAGTCTTGTATTAACAGATCTGACAGCCCTTTAATTGTTCATTCTTCTTTTAAATGCCATTGTGAAAATGTCTTCATTTAATCAATCATGTATAAGAGAACTGGCAGAATTAAGTAAATCACACGTTACAACTATCTAATATGTCCCTACTAAGTATAATGGGCTTACATTTGGTTTAAAAGCCTCAAGAATTATATATAGTCAGACATTATAACCTGCAATAGGAAAGAGTTATACTACATTCTATGTGACAAATGTCTAGAACACTGAGTTATTATACTAATGTCATGATATTTATTTAAATGGAAACTAAAGGCAGTTTCATATGTCCTTCAAATGTGTATTTTGCTGACTGTGCACATGATGCAAAGTTTTGCCATGTCAAGTGTCATATTCTGAATCAGTATATAAATTACAGGTGAGAGGTTTGGTTTTACCGACCACTGAACACACTCAAACTTGGGATTTCCAAGGAGAACCGAGTCCCAACTGTGGTCTTGCGATCCTCAGAATGAGGCAAAACAGATCTTGCGTGTTTTGGATTGCATATAAGTGTCCCTCCCTCGTGATCAGGCACCATTTCACACAGAAAAGTGTAGGGTGAGGGTGTGGGCTGTATTTGGTCTTAAAAAAAAGAAATTAGGACACCATTAGGAAAACAGAGAGAGATGTAGTAGGTAAATGGGAAGTAGGTGATAAGGGTGACTAGCTGCAGCCTTCTTTGTCACTGCGTACAGAATGTGTGTTTGTAAGACACACTGCAATCCAGTACACTGCAATATATTATAAACAGGCTACTTTATGTTTGTCAGACACAATAGCATCTGCACTCTAGTGCAGCAAACTGGCTGTTGTGTTTGTGTATGTTTGTTAAAGTGAACTTGCACTTTTTTCACAAGCATATCTATTAGTAATAGTATCTAGACTGCAGAACATATATATATAGTCAGTCACTTGTGTATGAGGCAAAGACAGTGTGATTTCAATTTCAAGATTATTTGTCCAAAAATTACTGTTCTGTGTCTCAGTGAGCTGTACCCCAAAGAAAAAAAGTATAATTATTAATTGAAAAAAAAGACATACAGTATTGTTGCTGGTATTAAAAAAAAAAACATGCCTTGTATAATAATTCAATTAAAATGTATTTTTTAAAAAGTGAGTGTTTCATAGAGGCAGTGTATATTACTGTAAGTAGTGGGTGTAGACATGTCTCAGTCAGCTGCACCCCAAACATAATAAGCAACAAAAGCAATTTTTTTGCCAGTATTTAAAAATACATTTCAAGTCTTATATTTGAATTCAATTAAAATAATTTTTTTCAAGATAGTGTTTCGTAGAGGCAACATATATTACTGTACTTAGTGGGTGTAGTGTCAGATGCAGATGCACCCCAAATATAATAAGTGGAAAAAATATATTTTTAGGCGAGTGTTAAAAAAACATTTAAAGTATTTTATTATAATTCAATTAAAAAATGTTTTTTTCAAGATAGAGTGTTTCATACAGGAAACATATATTATTGTACTTAGTGGGTGTAGACCAAAGGTTCTCAAACTCATTCCTCAGGACCCCAAACAGTGCATGTTTTCCAGGTCTCCTCACAGAATCACAAGTGAAATAATTAGCTCAACATGTGGATCTTTTAACATGTGTCAATGAGTAATGAATACACTTGTGCACCTGCTAGGTGACCTGGAAAACATGAGCTGTCCTGAGGACTGAGTTTGAGAACCTCTGGTGTAGACACTTCTCTGTCAGCTGTACCCCAAAAATAATAAGTGGAAAAAAATAAAAAATTTTCTGGTCAACAAATATCTCCTCATTCCCCTATCTCATTGTACGTTCACTTGGTGTGGTGGCAGTTAAGTTCAACTACAGTAGCTTTACTCATGTCCAGGTGTAAAAAATAAATTCAATCATGGATCAGTTAATAGAAAAGCAGGAGCAACCCAGTACTATTGCTGGTAGTCATAGTACATATTTAACACCTACTAAAGAAGGTCAGGTGTAAAAACGGATTAAGAAAGGGCATCTCAAATGTAAACAGTATTTCACAAACAGTATTAAACATCACCTCTAACTATGAAGGCAACAGTTACTGCCAAAAAACATAAAATTACCAACATGCCATACATCACACATAGGGCCATATTCAAGTAGGAGACAAAAGCTGTTTTCGCATGTTTTTTTTGCAATGAGTTCACCTTTTTTTACTCTGAATTCAATTCCATTCAATTTTCGCCTAGGTGAAAAGTCAAGGCACTGAAATAGGTGATACTTTTTCTTCACAGATTAGCAAAAAAAGTGTAAAATCTATATTTTGGGGTGCAGATGTTGGGAAACCACTCAAAACCCTTGGCACACCCCCCCCAAAGGACAATTCACCCAACAAAAGAATTAAAAAATTCCAGGATCCCCCCAAAAAACAACTTTGAAATTTGGGCCAAAAATGACAAAAGTGGGGGGACACCTTCAAAAATGAGTGAAATAAGCTTCTGGGGGTGCTCTAAGAAGGGGCCAAGTGTTTTCAGGATTGCAGGTGCTTGTATGACAGAGGAATTTCACTTTTCTAAAACTTCACTATAGAGACATTAAAATATGCTAGTACCCATTTTCAAGCACCCCAAATTTGATGGGACTACTTATTTTCTCCAAAAAACTGCTTAATGCTATTCTTCACCACTTTTGCAAGGACGCTAATAATAAGGATTTTAAACAACTTCAGTACCCCAATTAGTTTTATTAGGGCTATTGGAACACTTCTACATTGATTCCCAATGTTAGTGCATCTTTTTGGGGGGGCTAAGGCTGATTTCTCCAAGTCTGTTCTGCATTCGCCGCTTGCCATTTTCGCCTGTTTTGGTAATGAATACGGTGGAAAGCGGGGACGCGCACAATAAGTTTTTGCATCCAAAGCACGCAATGTAGGCAAAAAGTCAGGCAGGAGGAACTTTTTCTGAACCCTCTGCAAATGTGAGGATGAGTAGTAGTAAAAGTAATGATGATGACATAAAAATTGAGGATGCCACTGTGGAAGTGCAACAAGATGAGGGGGGATATTTGTAATCTGATGCTAATGAGGATGTTGATGATGAATGTGTTGGACAAGAACACGTTGATAAAATTCAGTAGGATGAATTTAAGTCAGCCCCCAGTGGCAGCAGTTCATGGAAGTGATAAAAAGAAGAACATTGTTATGCCTCAGCATAAAACCAAAAAAGCTACCTCTTCCATGTGGACATATTTTTACCCAAATGCTGACAATTGTTAAGGCATATGTACCGTTTGTGATGCCCAAGTAAGTAAAGGGAGGTATAGTCATTGATCATTGTTTTTTTTATTAATGGGGTTATTGAAAAGTAGTCCGATATGGTTATGTATTAGTAAATAAGCCTGATAGGGGCAGATGTACTAAGCTCTGAAAAGTGATAAATTGGAAAGTGATAATCTACCAGCCATTCTGCTCCTAACTGTCATGTTACAGGCTGTGGGGCTGATTCAGACCCGCCCGCAAGCGTGATGTCAGTAGTGGACTTCCTGCTCTATTAGAACAGGGAGTCCACTCGGGCTTGCGAGAGCTGAGACCCTACCACAGGGTCTCCTTGCAAGCACGATGGTCGCGATAATCGCAACCGTCTCCATCCCACTTGCACAAGCTGTGGGTGAGCACCCACAGCTTAGCGAGCGGGCAGGAGAAAAAAAAATCCCCGCCCTGATTCAGAGCAAGCACTCTGAATCAGGCCCTGTGTTTGAAAAATGACAGTTAGGAGCTGATTGGTTTGTAGTTTATCACTCTCCAATTTATCACTTTCCAGAGCTTAGTACATCTGCCCCTATCAGGCTTATTTACCAATATATAACCATATCGGACTGCTTTTCAATAACCCCAGTAATAAAAAAACAATGATCACCGTAATTTGCTATTAACATATCATCTAGGCAGCTGAAATTACCTCACTGCCTTGTTGATACTGACTCTGAGTGTATTGCCTCTTAGTGGTGGGGCCTAACTTTCATCTTGCCGAGCCAGTCTCGAAGGGTATGTGCCTGCTTGTTCACACATGCATAGTGGAACTGAAGGCCCGGCTTGATCATTCAGTTCCACTTGGTAAAATGTATTTATTTTTTTAAATATATATTTGTTATAAAGGCTTCCCTTGCTTACCTTAGTTGACAGCAGTGCTATTGGTAGTGATAACTGAAAAACAAAAATTTTCATGGGAAATAGGGGTTTTAACAAAAAGAGCTATGTTAAAACCTATGAGACTTACAGAAGTTTTATTTAAAAATATTGTAATTTTGCACAAATCAAACATTTATAGACTCAAATATGAATATATGGGACCGCCATTTTACTGGTTATTACACATGAGTCAAAACAGGAGCTGTATTAAGAACCTATGGGGTCCTGCGCAACATACAGATGTTTCCTCATACACCTAGCCTCAATAGGCCATGAAGCGCGAGACGTCTGGCGAGAGTGAGCCCCCCCAAGTGATGTAGTGCAGCGACTTTTTCTTAAATTTTGTGTTTTATTCGCCTTCCAGAAGACGCAGCAAAACACCACTCAATCTGTACCAGAGACGCGAGGCTGCAACTCTAACCACACAAGAATTAGTTTTAAATATGTACAAAGTCACAGATAGTTGGAACGTGGAGTGAAAAAAACCTGTGGCTGCTGCATGGTAACATTTCGTATACAGATTCAAACTCATTTGCACACAAATGTACAAGTAATGCATATCAAATTAATCAGTGTAGTCCGGTGGGCGGGCCCAGGGCTAGATTATAGGGGGGCGACAGGAGCGGTCGTCCCGGGGCACCCACACCTAAAGGGCCCCCACACAGCAGCAGCAGCTGCACAAGAGCAGGCACCGTTATTAAGCCCCGCCCACCTCATGGAAAAATGCCGCGATTCACAGGGTCAATCGGCTGGAGGAAGAGCCAGTATGATGCATATGCATTACTATTGTGTCATTTGGCTCCGCCCCTTTCCTATTGACCAGCGAATCGTGGCCAAAGCCGCATGGGGGGCGGAGCTTAATAACATGGTGCCATCCTGCCAGCTCCCCTCCCCATCCACAACATGCAGTGCAGATGGTGCAAAGTGTGTGTGTGTGTGTGTGTGTGTGTTGTGTGTGTAGCGCTCCCGCTAGGCTGTTTTAGCGGGGCGCGGCGCCCTGCCCTCTTTCTGGAAGGCAAAAAGCACCCTGCCCTCCAGAAGGAGGGCAAAAAGCGCCCTGCCCTAACAGCCTGCGGGAACCGTCTTCACCCGCGGGTCGCAGTGTCCCGCGGGTGTAGAAATGTGCGGTGACCCGGTCACCGCCGGAGAATAGACGCCGGGCGCATGCGCCCAGCACCTATTCTCCCTGTGCAGGGCTTGGGGGCTGCCCGGCGTGTCCGTAAGTGCCGGGCACGCCCCCAAGAGTGACGAAAAGGGGACGCGTCTTATAGATACGCCCAATTTTTGATGACCACGCCCCCTTCTTGGTCGCGCGTGCGCGCCTTCGGCACGCGCACGGACATGCCCTCTCTAGCTCCGGCACACTACCTCTCGCCGGAACTAGAGGGAACACTATGTGTATGCAGACCCTCCAACATAACCCATTCCATTAGGTACAAAATGCTCTGCTCCTGGACTTCATTCTTAATTTATGATTGAAGCCACCTGTGCTGAAACACCCTTCTCATGAAATAACTAGCTCAACACAGGTGACTGCAATCATTAATTAGGTGGGAAGTCCAGGGGCAGAGCATTTTGTACCTAATGGAATGGGTCATGTTGGAGGGTAGGTGTATGTATGTTTGTGTGTAATGTACAGTACTGTATGTGTGACACCAGCATGTGTGGTGTATATATGTGTTTTTCTGTGTGAATGTATGTATGTGTGTGTAAGTATATAAATATATGTGTGTGGTGTGTCACGTCTGAAACTGGAGAAGAGGACGTGGTGGGCCACAGTTGGGGAAAGAAATGGAGACGAGGGGCCTGGATGTATGTTCTCCTCATCCACAGGTCTTGAGAGTAGGCGAGACCTGGGCAAAGGTGCGGAGTCTAACCCACAGGATGGTGTTCGCCAGTGACCCCCCAAATTGGGATATGGGCTTAGCTGCACCCCGTGAGCAGGTCGCGGTCCTTTGACCAGGTACCCAAGCCCTGCAGGGATAGAGACACTACACCCGTGGCCCAGCGAGGATATGCCTGTTAGGCACAACACAGTCCCTGAAAATACTGTATAGACAACAACTTGACACGAGGATCAAAAACGTCAATAAGGCTTTCAAGGTGGGAAGCGACTCACGGTTACTTGAGACGTCACCAGAAATAGAAGGCACACGGGTAGAGGTGGTAAATGTTGTAGCACGGATGTCCACGGGAGACGTGAGGCACACAGGTGGGGATGGTCACACTGCTGCACGGGTATTCACCAGAGGCGTAAAGGCACACAGGTAAAGGTGGTAACACTGCTGCATGGGTATTCACCAGAGACGTAAAGGCATACAGGTAAAGGTAGTAACACTGCTGCACGGGTATTCACCAGAGTTGTTTAGGCACACAGGTAAAGGTGGTAACACTGCTGCACAGGTATTCACCAGAGATGTTTTAGGCACACGGGTAAAGGTGGTATCACTGCTGCTGTACGGATGAATAGGAACCTGGACCGGGAACTCACTAAGGCACGCTAGGGGACAACCGTTGTTCAGGCAATTTCCCATAACCTGTGGGACAGTTTTATACCCAGGGGAACCCTTAGACAGGTGCACAGCATCAGCTGGAAACGAGCCTATCAGGAGGAAGGATCCAGTCAAATGGGCCGACTGTCATGGCAGCGCCCATGTCCGGATTTGAGATGCCGGACACCAGCACTCCAGGAATCCACAGCAAGCGGGGAGAATCTTCAGCTTCTCCCCCGCCGTTGCGCAGGCCGACCGACCACCCAGGATGAAAGGGGAAGCCAGCGGTGCGGTAAGCGGGCGCCGATCCCCGGCTGAGCCCTGACAGTACCCCCTCCTTTAAGGGAGGGCACTGAACACCCACCAGGCTTATCTGGGAATCGCCTATGAAAACTCTGGATTAGTCGCGGAGCGTGTACATCAGAGGCTCTGATCCAGGCCCTTTCCTCGGGGCCGTAGCCCTTCCAATCGATGAGATATTGAAGGGTGTGGAATCTATGCCGGGAATCCAAGATCTTTCCACCTCAAATTCAGTGCCTTGTAATGTCTTGACTTGAGGCAATTTAGGGGAACACTTCTGAAAACTGAGCACCAGGGGCCGTAAGAGAGAAACGTGAAACGTATTTGAAATCTTCATTTGAGGGGGAAGTTCCAATTTATAAGTTACTGGACTGATTATCTTAATGATACGATATGGACCGATAAAACGCGGAGCAAGTTTCATGGACGGGACTCTTAAGCGAATATTTTTGGAAGATAACCAGGCCCTCTCCCCGACTCTCAACAGGGGAACCGCCAAACGTTTCCTGTCCACACATTTTTTGTAATTCCTAGAAGATTGCTTTAGGGATAAGTGAATTTTATTCCATAGAACTGAGAAGGATTGAGGGCCTGATTCAGACCCACTCGCGAGCCGCTGTCCGCTCTATAGATGGAAGCTTCTGGTAATCTGGAACTCGTGGATGTCTAGCAAAAACCGTAAAAAAAGGAGTGGATTTAGAGGAAGAATGAAATTTAAAGTTATGAGAAAACTCTGCCCATGGCAGGAGGTCCACCCAATCATCCTGGGAAGAAGACACAAAGAGCCTAATGAAGGTCTCCAGCTCTTGATTGACCCTTTCCATTAGACCATTCGACTGTGGGTGGTAGGCTGAGGAAAAGTTCAGTTTGATTCCACAGGGACTACACAGGGCTCTCCAGAATTTGGCTGTAAATTGAACACCTCGATCAGAGACTATTTCCCTGGGGAGACCGTGTAATCTGAAGATGTCTCGAATAAAAATTTTTGCTAATTGAGGAGCAGAAGGAAGGCCAACGAGCGGGATAAAATGTGCCATTTTAGAAAAGCGACCCACGACCACCCATACTGTGTTATGTCCCTTGCACTGAGGTAATTCAGAAATAAAATCCATTGAGATGTGGGTCCAAGGAGCAGTTGGGATAGACAAGGGATGAAGAGAACCAACCATCTGTCTGAGTTTTATGTTGGGCGCATTTGATACAGGAGCGGACAAACTCCGTGACGTCCTTCTTCATGGTCGGCCACCAGTACGATCGAAGTAAGAACTGGTAGGTCTTGGTGATTCCAGTGTGACCTGCAAACAAGGATGCGTGAGCCCAAACCAGCAATTTTTTACGTAACTTAGGAGGTACAAAAATGTTCCCAGGTGGCAAGGACACTACTTGAGTAGGAGCAAATACAATTGGGTCAAAAATGGAACGAACTTGAGAACACTCCTCCTCCTCCAAGTTAGTCATGAAGGAGCGAGATAATGCATCGGCCTTCTTGTTCAACACACCAGGACGAAACTGGAGTTTTAAATCAAACCTAGAAAAAAAAAGTGACCATCGCGCCTGCCTGGCATTTAACCGGTGTGCAGTTTGTAGATAGATCAGATTCTTACGGTCTGTAATAATCGTGACAGGAAATTTGGCCCCTTCCAGAAGATACCGCCATTCCTCTAAGGCTAGGCGCATGGCTAGAAGTTCTTAGTCGCCAATAATATAATTTCTCTCGGCAGGGGAAAATTTACGGGAGAAAAATCCACAAGGATGCATCTTCCCATCTTCAGCAGACTGAGATAATACCGCGCCTACTCCAACGGAGGATGCGTCCACCTCCACAATGAATGGTTTGTCTATTTGAGGCTGGCAGAGAATGGGAGCTCGAGAAAAGGCACCTTTTAGGTTTTGAAAGGCTTGTACTGCTGGAACAGACCATTTAGAAGGATTGGCTCCCTTCCTTGTGAGGGAGGTAATGGGTGCTACCAGTGTAGAAAAGTGTGGAATAAACCTCCTGTAATAGTTTGCGAATCCTAGAAAACACTGAGTACCTTTTAACGACGTAGGCAGGGGCCATTCAGAGATTGCCTTTAGTTTATCAGGATCCATCTGGATAGTCCCCCCGGAGATAATATGGCCTAAAAAAGGTACTGAAGTTTGGTGAAACATACATTTGGAAAGTTTCCCGAAGAGGTGATGAGTGCGAAGGCGGAACAATACCTCCCGTACATGAAGACGATGACTCTGTAAATCTCTGGAAAAGATTAAAATATCATCGAGATAAATCACAACAAATTTATGAAGAATATCCCGGAAGACCTCGTTGACGTAACCTTGAAAAATAGCTGGTGCATTACAAAGACCGAAGGGCATTACGAGGTACTCAAAGTGTCCGTCTCTGGTATTGAACGCGGTCTTCCACTTGTCCCCGGTTTTAATTCGAATCAGATTATACGCACCACGTAGATCCAGCTTCATGAAAACCTGAGCCCCTTGAACCTTGTCAAACAGTTCTGAAATTAAAGGTAGCGGGTACCGATTTTTTATGGTGATTTGATTTAACCCTCGATAATCTATACAGGGCCGGAGTCCACCATCCTTTTTCCCTACAAAAAAGAAACCTGCCCCTGCAGGAGAAGAAGAAGGCCGAATGAATCCTTTAGCAAGGTTTTCCTTAATGTATTCCTCCATGGCCGCGGTCTCAGGCACGGACAAAGGGTAAACACGGCCACTTGGAGGACTTTTCCCAGGAAGCAAATCAATGGCACAATCCCAAGGTTGATGCGGAGGCAGTTTATCTGCGGCTTGTTCACAAAATACGTCAGCGAAGTCTTGATAAGCTTCGGGCAAGCCTGGCTGGGGGGAGTGTTTAGAAGACTCTGGTCGAAGGGACTTCTTAGCCGAGTTGGCAACCATCGCTTGGTTACATACTGGAACGACCTTGGTCAAACAATCTTGGAAACACTGTGAACCCCAGGATAGGATTTGCATAGCATCCCAGTCGAACACAGGATTGTGTTTTCTCAACCAGGGCAGCCCTAATACGAGCTCATGGGAGGATTCGGGTAACACCAAAAATTCCAGCATTTCATGATGTAGGCACCCAATTTGGACAGACACCGGATGAGAGAGTGAAGAAATGGGTAACCCCACCAGAGTTTTACCATCTAGACCAGACAGTAACAATTTATTAGGTAGGGAAACGACTGGAATACCCAAGGTGTGAATCAGTCTCTCTGCAATAAAATTACCAGCAGCACCAGAATCAATTAAAGCGTGAACCTTTCTTGTCCTGGACTTATGGGAAAGCGACACTACTAAAAGACTTTCGGATAATTGGGATGGCTTGAGAATAACCCCCAACTGAATGCTCCCTACTTCAATCAGGGTTTCGCATTTCCCGCAAGTAAAGGACAATTCCTCAGAATGTGGTTAGGTGCAGCGCAATAGATACACAATTTATTTTGGAAGCGTCTATTGCGCTCTGCCGGGGTGAGTTTGGCTCTGTTGACCTGCATTGGTTCGTCTTCACTAGCTAGGGTGGGTATAGGCGGACTAACAGCTGAAGAGCGGACTGGTAGACGTTCACCTCTTCCCCTACTAGCCCATCTTTCCCGATGGCGAAGGTCAATTTTGATACAGAGAGAGATAACATCAGCGAAGGATTCTGGCAAATCTCTGGAGGCAAGCTCATCCTTCATCCTCTCGGAGAGCCCATGAACGAAGGACGCTTTAAGAGCTTCCTTGTTCCATTTTAATTCAGATGCCAGGGTCTGAAATTGGACTACATACTGCCCCACGGACCGTGTGCCCTGTCGCACTCGGAGGAGGTCAGAGGATGCAGAAGCAGAACGGCCTGGCTCGTCAAAAATTCTCTTAAATGCGGAAACAAATTCCTCGTAGGTAGATACGATGGGGTCGGCCCGTTCCCATAGAAGGGAGACCCAGTCTAATGCTGCTCCTGTTAATAATGCAATCACATATGCTACTTTGGCCCGAGACGTGGGAAAGTTCTGGGGAAGACATTCGAATTGGATTTCACATTGGTTGATGAACCCGCGGCACCGCCTGGGGTCGCCATCAAACCTTTCTGGAGTGGCAAGCTGTAGTCGGGGTTTGGGAGTAGGAACCACCGGTGGAGGACCTGATGGAGAAGGTACAGGAACCGCAGGCGGGGGAACCAGGAGAATAGAAGCCAACGTGGTTTGGATCGAAACCAGTTGCCTCGAGAGCTCCTGTAAATACTGAGCCACTTGTTGTTGTTGCGCCTCCTGGTTGTCCATCCGAGAGGTCAACTCTTGCAGAGACCCAGTACCTTGGGATCCTGCAGCCTCCATTGGGCCTGAACAAACTGTCACGTCTGAAACTGGAGAAGAGGACGTGGTGGGCCTCAGTTGGGGAAAGAAATGGAGACGAGGGGCCTGGATGTACGTTCTCCTCATCCACAGGTCTTGAGAGTTGGCGAGACCTGGGCAAAGGTGCGGAGTCTAACCCACAGGATGGTGTTCGCCAGTGACCTCCCCAATTGGGATATGGGCTTAGCTGCACCCCGTGAGCAGGTCGCGGTCCTTTGACCAGGTACCCAAGCCCTGCAGGGATAGAGACACTACACCCGTGGCCCAGCGAGGATATGCCTGTTAGGCACAACACAGTCCCTGAAAATACTGTATAGACAACAACTTGACACGAGGATCAAAAACGTCAATAAGGCTTTCAAAGTGGGAAGCGACTCACGGTTACTTGAGACGTCACCAGAGATAGAAGGCACACAGGTAGAGGTGGTAAATGTTGTAGCACGGATGTCCACGGGAGACGTGAGGCACACAGGTGGGGATGGTCACACTGCTGCACGGGTATTCACCAGAGGCGTAAAGGCACACAGGTAAAGGTGGTAACACTGCTGCATGGGTATTCACCAGAGACGTAAAGGCACACAGGTAAAGGTAGTAACACTGCTGCACGGGTATTCACCAGAGTTGTTTAGGCACACAGGTAAAGGTGGTAACACTGCTGCACGGGTATTCACCAGAGATGTTTTAGGCACACAGGTAAAGGTGGTATCACTGCTGCTGTACGGATGAATAGGAACCTGGACCGGGAACTCACTAAGGCACGCTAGGAGACAACCGTTGTTCAGGCAATTTCCCATAACCTGTGGGACAGTTTTATACCCAGGGGAACCCTTAGACAGGTGCACAGCATCAGCTGGAAACGAACCTATCAGGAGGAAGGATCCAGTCACATGGGCCGACTGTCATGGCGTCGCCCATGTCCGGATTTGAGATGCCGGACACCAGCCCTCCAGGAAGCCACAGCAAGCGGGGAGAATCCTCAGCTTCTCCCCCGCCGTCGCGCAGGCCGACCGACCACCCAGGATGAAAGGGGAAGCCGGCGGTGCGGTAAGCGGGCGCCGATCCCCGGCTGAGCCCTGACATGGTGTATGTGTATATATAAATATATACAATTATATTGATAGGGGCTCCCACAAAGTTGTTGCCCCAGGGCCCCCTCAAACCTTAATCCGGCCCTGGGTGGGCCTATGCTATGGCCACTTTTTACTGAGCTCCTCAGCCCCTCTGTTACAACCAAGGTAAATAGCCACTAACCAGGAGCTGAAAGACCCCCCTGTGAGTGGTGAAGGTGAGGATAAGCCCGACAAGAGACCATCCACAGTCCGGCTCCCTGCGTCACCTGTATCGCCAGAAGCAAGAGAACGCTGGTTCTCCCTCACAGCAGCAGCCGCCATCTTACCTCTATACAGCGCAGACCTGTCCATATGTGCCTCCCCAGCCATTGACCTCACCGCACGTCACAGGTGTCCTGCCTGGATTACCCACTTTATAGGTTCTGACGGAACTCTGCAGCTATTGAATCACCCCCATAGAATAACAACCATTGTCACTAACAACATTGTCACTAACATAAATACTAAATGTGGGATTAACGCCTCAGTACCAATGTTTCCTATACAAGTTAGATTGGGGGGTGTCTCTGTAAATGAGATGATCAAACCACTAATGTGAATATTATGTAATATTATTACTTTCCAGTGTTTCTGTCCATTAATTCTTTGGAGACCCCTGAACTAGCCCATTATCAGACAGATTACAATTAAATTAATTCTTATTTATTCCTACATGCTGCAAGAAGTATAGACCAACAGTTCAGCACAGGGCTGCATGTAGGCGCTCACGCAGCTGATTCTGCAGACGATGCTACATTCTGCCTGTCACAGACAATTAGAGGGCTGGGTTATAGTCCCACTGTAACATGCAATTACATTTTCCTATCGTTTCTCAGAAAAAGGCATTCGTTATTTTCCTCCTTGTTACATTCCGCGCCTGCAGAACCAGCAGACAGTCTCAGAATGCAGATGACCATACCGTGATCATTGTTAGAATGTGAAGCCATAACAATCTGGGGACTTGTAATTAGAGTAGAGATGAACACACTGAATGCTAAATACAACAGCAGAGGATCATTCAGTGTCATCATTTTTGTGTGATTATTATGCCATTATGACCAGCGATATCCATCAGAATACACAAATACTGGGCAGATATAATGAGACTTACTACTGCTGTGTACAAAATTGTGTGGCCAAGTGGCCAGGCAATGTTACCTATAACTTTATATTTAACATTTGCATCATGGCAATAAGCAAGCCCCATGGGGGGGGATTAGAATGTCACCAGGACCTACCTGGACCAATACATGGTACAGTTAAAATTATAGATGTGTGAATCGGTTCTCCAGATATCCAAATCCACCCGAATATCGAGAATCCGGACAGATCTGAGTCGCGGTTCTGATCTTCCAGCGGTTCGGAATTTGTATTTTAAATCCGAATTTCGGGTTTTGGATTGCAAAAATGTAATTATTTTAGCTGTTTTAAAAAACTTTTATATAATTTTTAAAAAAAATATTACAGATCCACGCACATCTATAATTAAAACTTAGGGACATTTGTAAAATTGCCTTTGGAGAAAAAAAAGTGTTCTATTTAGTATTTTATTTCTTTTGCACCATATTCAACATGCCCAATGACATTTTATAATCCCTGACCTGCCCTCTGGAATAAGTGTTAGTCTGATGTCGTAGGCGTATCAGAACATACTTGTGGCCTTTACATCGCATGCACAGAAATGTCACAGCCTTAAGACAGAGAAGTGGTCTGTGCACTGTAGGAGTAGGTTGCCATAGAAGTGGTGTAACTGTTGCTCAGTGAAGCAGATTAACAACTTTTTTGTCTTATCTTTCTTTACAGTAACTATTATTATTAGCAGTTAATTATATAGCGCACACTTTTATACAGAATATTTGGCAGTGCACAGTCCCTGCTCCAGTGGAGCTTACAATCTATGGGCCTGATTCAGACCAGCTCGCGAGCGCAGCAGGTCGATGGTGGCCCAGTGCACATGCGCACGACGGAGACAGCTCCGTCGTGAGCATGCGCGAGACCCGGATAGCGACGGGCAATCCGTCGCTCCGGGTCTCGTACCAAAGGGGGCGTGCTGTCAATGTTGAGTGACAGCATGCCCCCTTTGGTGGGCGGGCTGGGGCGTGGCTGCCTAGATGGAGGCATTCCCATGGGAACGCCTACCATCTGGGGCCGGCCCCACTGACATCACGTGATGTCAGTGGGAGTGCTTTCGGCTCTAATAGAGCCAAAAGCACTCCGGAGCTTGCGGCAACGAGACCCTACCACAAGGGTCTTGTCGCAAGCCCGATGGTCGCGATGGTCTTGACCATCGCGACCATCTTCCTGGCCGCTCGCTATAGCGGTGGGTGGTCACACACAGCTATGCGAACGGCCAGGAGGCCGCTCTCAAAAACAAGAAGGACGGCCCTGATTCAGAGCGAGTGCTCTGTCAGAGTGTCCGGCTCTGAATCAAGCCCTATGTTCCCTACAAAATGTACACACACAAAGACATACACTTAGGGTTAATTATTTGTTGGGAGCCAATTAACCTAAAAGTATATCTTTGTAGTGTTGGAGGAAATCCATGCATGCATGGGGAGAATATACAAACTCCACACAGGTAGGGATGGTGGGAATCAAACCCAAGTCCTCAGTGCTGTGAGGCAGTAATGCTAACCATTACACCGTCTGCACTGCCCAACAATTAATTGTGTTCTACGCTTCCACCGGACAGCCTTGTTGGTGGGGGGAGGTTATCAGTCAATGCAAAAAAGCATGAATTATCCTATAACGTGTACTAGACCACTATGGGTCTGATTCAGGGATGGATGCTAATGCAATCGCAGCTGAAATTTCACACAAACCACAGCTGTGAATATATACTAATAGTTCCAAAGCTTTCCCGAGCATAGGGACACCCACTGCTGTCTACTCATCTGTGTGCTACGCCACGTACCAACGTAAATATCGGTAACATCAACGCACATCGACCAGCCATACAGTCCTTGCAGCAGGTCTGACCTGTCTCAAAAACAGTGGCTCTCCTGACATTCAGAGAGCTCTCATGCTGCGTATGAGATCGCAATGGATAATGTATGCACGCCCATGTAACGGCACGCTGTGTTTTTCTAGCCCCCCTCACTACCTCCCCAAACGCTGACTACCTGTCACTCGCTTTGCAAATGGGTTCTCTGTATCGCAAGACAACTGCTGCACGTGCGCAGTGTGACTTTGACACATGCACAATAGCAAAAAAATTGCTCGTACTGCATAAAAATCGCCATCTCGTACATCTCTGAATCAGGCTCTATGCCCCCATACTGTGAATTGCAAGATACAAAGTTATTTCCAAATGTCAGATACATTTTCTTTCTGTGACAGAGGAGACATCTATTATTGCTGGTTACCAGGGAGTCAGGAGATGATACTGGCGTTTTGTGTCCAGGGCTACCAAGTTCTTTTAATACGTATGTGCACTTTAGAATAAATTACAGGCCAGAACATACAGAATCTTCTCTTTCATATTAATCACCGGTAAGGTTCAGATTTTTATTTTATTTTCTTGGGGAAAATCAAATAAAAAAAAAAATGAGAGAAAACATTTTACTTGGACTAACTGAAAAATAGTAAAATTATTCTTTAGGACAACTGCAATTGTTTCTTATTTTACTATGTAAATAATGTCAAACTTGTACAGGCTACGCATGGCTGTACTGTATATGTGAGCTTTGTAATGCTTGCTTTTATTGATTCAATTAATAACTGATGAATTATGGCTTATGTTAATTTTAGTGTTTTAAACACAGAGATTACAATTTTAAATGCGGCACACTGCTGTAGATCTGACACGATAGCAGCTGAAAGGCATCTCATGTAACTGTCTCTGTGTGGGTAAATGAGCACATTGCTGAATTTATAGTTTCGGAGTAGACTTGGAACAATGACAGTAATTCATTCTCCTGTGTGGCATGGTTGGAATAAAGGTAGGTCTAGGGACACTTAAAATCAAACTTCACACACAACTAGATGTAGAACGAGGCAAATGTTCTGCTGAATGGTTTTGAAAATTTCATTCAGTTCTGGCAGTCTGTGGGTTAGATGTACTAAACCTTGGAGAGAAATAATGTGAAGAGGGATAAAGTACCAACCAATCTGCTCCTGTCATTTTTCAAATACAGCCTGTAAAGTGACAGGAGCTGATTGGTTGGTACTTACTCTAATAGAGCAGGAATCTCACTACTGACATCACGGGTGATGTCAGTAGGGCCGCCCACAAACGGCAGGCGTTCCTTCAGGAACGTCTTGTCCAGCCACCTCCCTGCACGCCTACAAAACGGGGCGAGCTGTCAATCACAATCGACAGCCGCCCCGTCTTGTTGTGAGTCCCGCAGCGAGTGAAAAATCACTCGCTACGGGGCTCGCACGTGCACACTGCCCAGCCATTGACCCGCTTGCGACCGCTACGCACTCGCGAGCGGGTCTGAATCAGGCCCACAGTTCCATCCATGGTCAAGATCACAGTTGATCAAGTCCCCACATGTTCAAGTAAGTTTTGACATGATTTTTTTTTCTGTAATGGATACATTTTAACACTTTTTTAACAGGAACATTCTATAATGTTTTGTTTGAATTTAAGAACTATTTAAATTCAACAAAGTAACAAATTAACATTTATAATTATGTGGACAGTGAATCACGAATGGCAACCCTGCAATGGGAACTGCAACTGCAAAATCTCCAATCCATTTTGAAATCTTGTGTCTGAACTGCATACTGTTTGCTTGGAACACACCAGCAATGTTACATTTGTAGACTAACTTTTCTGGTTAAAGTGGCCTAATTAATCCAGATGGATCTGTATCCTATTTCACTAGATGACAAGGATTTTGTAAGTTTTGCGAGGGGAGGGACAAAAGGTCAGCTATAGAGTCCTGAGAGCTGGTACTGAAATGTGAACCTGGTGCTGGTAAGAATGATTAGAGGCTCTCTAAGGGCTGATGTTTAGTGATATAATTGCAGGTGATCAGCAGTAGCAGAAGTATAGTTAGGATTTTGGTGTAGGATTTTATCAGTTGGCTAATTCTGTGCTTGCATGTGTGTGTGACATTACAAAATTGCATGTATGTGTAAATATTACACATCTGTGCTCTACATGATGTTCAGTGTGTGAAGGTAGGTACACACTGCACAGATATATCTGTAGATGATGGTCTTTCATATACAGCCATGGCCAAAAGTTTTGAGAATGACACAAGTATTGGTATTCACAAAGTTTGCTGCTTCAGTGTTTTTAGACCTTTTTGTCAGATGTTACTATGGTATACTGAAGTAATATTACAAGTATTTCATAAGTGTCAAAGGCTTTTATTGACAATTACATTAAGTTTATGTCATTATTTTCAGTGTTGACCCTTCTTTGTCAAGATCTCTGCAATTCACCCTGGCATGCTGTCAATCAACTTCTGGGCCACATACTGACTAATGGCCGCCCATTCTTGCCTAATCAATGCTTGGAGTTTGTCAGAATTTGTGAGTTTTTGTTTGTCCACCCGCCTTTTGAGGATTGACCACAAGTTCTCAATGGGATCAAGGTCTGGGAAGTTTCTTGGTGATGGACCCAAAATTTCGATATTTTTTCCCCAAGCCACTTGGTTATCACTTTTGCCTTATGGCAAGGTGCTCCATCATGCTGGAAAAGGCATTGTTCGTCACCAAACTGTTCTTGGATGGTTGGGAGAAGTTGCTCTTGGAGGATGTTTTGGTACCATTCTTTATTCATGGCTGTATTCTTAGGCAAAATTTTGAGTGAGCCCACTCCCTTGGCTGAGAAGCAACCCCACACATGAATGGTCTCAGGATGCTTTACTGTTGGCATGACACAGGACTGATGGCAGCGCTCACCTTTTCTTCTCTGGACAAGTGTTTTTCCAGATGCCCCAAACAATCTGAAAGGGGATTCATCATAGAAAATAACTTTACCCCAGTCCTCAGCAGTCCAATCCCTGTACCTTTTGCAGAATATCAGTCTGTTCCTGATGTTTTTTCTGGAGAGAAGTGGCTTCTTTGCTGCCCTTCTTGACATCAAGCCAACTGTGCGTGAAGTTGCACTCACACCTGCCTGCTGCCATTCCTGAGCAAACTCTGCACTGGTGATGCCCCAATCCCGCAGCTGAATCAACTTTAGGAGACGGTACTGGCGCTTACTGGACGTTCTTGGGTGCTCTGAAGTCTTCTTCACAACTATTGAACCTCTCTCCTTGAAGTTCTTGTTGATCCGATAAATGGTTGATTTAGATTCAACCTTACTAGCAGCAATATCCTTGCCTGTGAAGCCCTTTTTGTGCAAAGCAATGATGACTGCACGTATTTCCTTGCATGTAACCATGGTTAACAGAGGAAGAACAATGATTTAAATCTCCACCCTCCATCTAAAGCTTCCAGTCTGTTATTTTAACTCAATCAGCATGACAGAGTGATCTCCAGCCTTGTCCTCGTCAACACTCTCACCTGTGTTAAGGAGAGAATCACTGACAGGATGTCAGCTGGTCCTTTTGTGGCAGGGCTGAAATGCAATGGAAATTCTGTTTTTGGGATTAAGTTCATTGTCATGGCAAAGAGAGACTTTGCAATTAATTGCAATTCATCTGATCACTCTTCATGAAATTCTGGAGTATATGCAAAATGCCATCATAAAAACTGAAGCAGCAGACTTTGTGAAAACCAATACTTGTGTCATCCTCAAAACTTGAGACACTGAACGACCCTCATCTTCCCGGCAGCCGTGGGTCCCGCTGCCGGGGGTTGAGTCGCGACCCCCTCCCCACCGTTGCCACTGCATATGTATGGGCAATAAGCTGATCGCCTTTACACACTTGCTGATGGATAGATATATATGCAGATATATCTGTCCGTTGGCTGTGCAACAAAGCCGACGCGATATGTCTGTGAACGACATCATTCACTGACATATAACTGGTACACACTGGCCGATGGGCACCATATATATTGGCCGATCAATTGAAAGGACAATATATCTGTCAGTGTGTACCCAGCTTGAGTGTATAAAACCAGGCCTGTGTCCAACTCCTGTAAGCCTATGGAAGAGCACAAAACACCACCACCAATAAGCAAGACTCAGAGACAGGTATGTTGTGTTTTTGCTATTTAATTACATTTTACTCTATTTTAACTAGGGATGTGCACCGACCCCCGTGTTTTGGTTTTGGATCTGTATCTCCTTGTGCTTTGGATCTGGATTTGGTTTTGCCAAAACCACCCCTTGCATGTTTTGGTTTTGAATCTGTATTTTATTTCACAAATTGATAAAAACAGCTAAAATCACATTGCTTTTTTTTGTTCCTACAATATTATTAACCTCAATTACATTAATTTCTACTAATTTCCAGTAAATTTTGACCACCTCACAGCTCCAATATTGTTTTCATCTGGTTTAGGCCCAAAATTTCCACCAAGCTAGCTGGCTGACTAAGCTAAGTGGCAGCAGTGGGCGGCACAAACACGTGGCAGTTCAACTTCCAACATAGCACATAAGGAAACATATGTTTTCATTAATCAAGAGGCCTGAGGGAGATGGAGTATGTATGTAGTTGAAGGCAGGGACAGGAAGGGTTGATTGGTAGTAAATTTAATTTAATTTTTTAATTCTGAAGCAAATTTATGAGGGAGGAGGGGAGTGGATGAGGGGAGGCATTTACAAAAAATATTTTACTCATTCACATCAGTCCTTGTCCCAGAAGAATCCTTGAGCTCTATGCCTGCTGCTGGGAGTGGATTTTCATCCCAGAAGGGGACCAGGAAGAATACTAGTAGTGCTTTAAAAAACAATTGACTGTTAAATAATACTTTGCAAAGATTCCACTTCACTGGAAAAGCATTTCCCAACCTGTACAAGGACATTAAAAAACACCTAATTAGTGGCCTCCAAAATGCTGTTGTACCCACTGTCCACTTAACCACAGATATGTGGACAAGCCAAACAGCAAATGCAAGATTTAAGGTTTAAGTCTTATGTTGTGTCTTTCTTGAGAATCCTTCAGCAAGCCGAACAGAGCAAATGCAAGATTTAAGATTTAAGGTTTAAGTCTTACGTTGTGTCTTTCTTGAGAATCCTTGAGCGCTATGCCTGCTGCTGCTGCTGAGAGTGTAATTTCATCCCAGAAGGGATGAAGATGTTGTGTCTTTCTTTCCAATGGACAAAGATCTGAAGAGATGCAAAGAGCTGTCGGTAAGCAAATTGTCAGCTCAAGTGGCATGTGATGCAGTGGTGGCTTCTCCTTCAGTTTCTCCAGCAAGTGCATCTGCTGAGAAAAAAACAAACTTCCCAAAAAACCCACTGGTGATGCAGATGAGTCAAAACAACCAAGTTTTTTTGTCTTGTGCCCAGGCATGACAATGGGGTTTTCCTTATCATGGGCAACAACTGTTTCATCCACTGGTGCCTGATTTACACAAGCAACATCCTCATCATCAACATCCTCATTAGTGTCCGCTACACAAATATCCTGCTCATCTTGGTGCACTTCCACAGAAGCATCCTCGATTTCTATGTCAGCATGTTCACTTGTGCTTACAGCATCATAAGAGGCAGAACCACCAGTCATAAATAAAGACCAAGGCCTTAGCCTTTCCTTGCCACTTCATGTGGTAAAACTGGCATATTGCCAATTTTATGTCTTTCTGCAGCTAACTTTCTTCCCTTTGATGTTTTCTTCTTTACTACTGTAAAAGATTGGTTCTTGATTTTAGTTGCCCTAACTTAAGCCCTGTATGCCCTTGGGTATCAGCTTTAGTAGATGATGTAGATGGACTAGTATCATCATGTTTGGTGGCACTGGCAGCAGCTCCAGCACTAGTATGTGGTTCCTGCTCTCCTCTCAAGTCTCAACTGATCGTTCTCCATTACAACAAACACAAATGAAGTGGGGTACAGCACACATGTCAATTTGTACCAATTTTAAATATTACATTGCGCTATTAATGACCTACAGTGTCACAAGATTCTTTATGAATAACAATAACACACTGCGCTACCACTTAGTGTCACAAGATTAATTATTTATGAATAAATAGCACACTGCGCTAACACTTAGGGGTAAATTTACTAGAGTGAGTTTTTAGAAGTGAGTTTTAGAAGAGATGTTGCCCATAGCAACCAATCAGAGTCTACTTAACATTAAAAACTAGCACCCTCTAGAAGATAATAGCTAGAATCTGATTGGTTGCTATGGGCAACATCTCTTCTAAAACTCACTTCTAAAAACTCTCACTTTAGTAAATTTACCCCTAAGTGTCACAAAATTAATTATTTATGTATAAGCATAATACACTGCACTACCACTAACAGTGTCACAAGATTAATTATTTATGAATAAGAATAACACTCTGCGCTTCCACTTACAGTGTCACAAGATTAATTATTTATGAATAAGAATAACACACTGCGCTACCATTTGGTGTCCAAAGATTAATTATTAATAAGAATAACATGCTGCGCTACCACTTACAGTGTCACAAGATTAATTATTTATGAATAAGAATAACACACTGCACTACCACCTACACTGATGTCATTATGTTTTTTATATAAGGCATATTATTTAGCACTTTGTTGTGATCTTGTAGTCGGCGTGTAGACTAATCAAATATTCACAAGTGAGGAAAGAAGTGAAAAGTTGAATATTAGACTACACTACCACTTACAGTGTCACAAGATTAATTATTTATGAATAAGAATAATACACTGCGCTATGACTTATAGTGTCATAATACGTGGACGATAAACTGTGGTCTGGCCGGCAGTGTCACCAAACAAAAATAGCGCAGCTAAGTTGCTAAGACACACACACACAAAAAATATCAAAATCAATCCACAAAAAAAAAAGATATTATTAATTTTATTTAATTTTTACTTTTTTTTACACTGGGGAAGAGCACCCCTGAATGAGGCAGCAGCCCCTTGATGAACAACACAGACATCACTCCTTTTTGATGGACAACAAAGCACCCTGCCGAGTGCGGACAGACCACCTGCAGAGTCACAAATATGTGGACGATAAACTGCGGAAGTGTCACCATACAATAATAGTGCAGCTAAGTTGCTAACATACACACACACAAAAAAAAATAGCACTTCTATTTTTTTTACACTGGGGAAGAGCACCCCAAATTGACAGAGCACCCCCCCTGGACAACACAGCACCCCTTTATGGACTGCAGCCCTAGCCTGATGGACAGGAAAACAACACAGCAGCAGCCACAGTTAATTAATAGAACAAGTGACACAGCAGCTGCAGCACCCACTGAAGGAAGCCCCCCTATACTGCAGCCTAAGCTCCTTTATGGACAACACAGCAGCAGCCTTCAGGCCAAGGCCCGACTGGACACACACACTGAGTGACTGACAGTGACTAAGTCTGCTAGCTTCTCTCTCTTTACAGCCGGAGTGAAAATGGCGCCGAGAGTGGGGACCTTTATATAATCCATAACCCGCGAGACTCCGACAGCAGGAGGATGACGTTTTGCCTCGTTTTGAGATCCGAGTCAGGCGGGAAAACCCGAGCCGGGCTCAGTTCTCGCCTCAGATCTGGAAGTTCGGGTGGGACTGGTTCTCAGAGAACCGAACCTGCTCATCTCTAATTTTAACTGAATTTTTATTCATCTGCAAAACAGAATAGGTATGTAAAGCCAGCTGTCGGGATGCCTCCTGTCAGAACACCAACAGTGGCATACTTACCCTCTCCCTTCCTCCCCTAACCTTCCCTTTTTGTAGCCTAACCCTAACCCTCCTCACCCTGCACCCTAACCCTCCCCCTTAGAGCCTAAACTTAACCCCCCAGTGGTGCCTAAACCTAACCCTCCCCCTGGGGGTGCCTAACCCTAACCTCCCCCAAAACCTAACCCTAACCCCGCTATGCTCCCTAAACATTACTCTCCCCCCGCGGCTAACGCTAAGGGCGCCCCGGACTTACCTCATTCGGTATGGCGTCCTTCGGCATTCCGGCATTGGGATTAAGATAGGCGTCGGTATTTCGATGCCTATCTTAAGTCCATTGTCGGGATTTCAGTGTAGGTATTGAGACGGCAGCATCACGGCCGCCAGTACATCCCCTGCAGAACATTGCACTTTCTTGGCTTCTATGACTATTCTTTGGCATGCAATGTTCTGTGCACAAAGCTATCCTGCACTATCTGTTTTTATGTTTGGTCATATCTGCACTGTGCACAGTACCACTTCTTTGTTCCGCATGCTGAATGTCATTCTCATGATCAATACTTAATGAGATTCTTAAGGACAGCTGTAGAGAATCATTTCCTTTGATCTGTATAATTCTTTGTTCTTGTACTGTAATTCTGTACATCAACGTACTGTAGGAGCCAGCTCTGTGGGTGTTGAATACCCACTATAGTTGTGCTGCCAGTGGTCATGTCTATGCATTTATGATGGTGCATTTACCATATGATGATCATATGATGGATATAATGTGAGCACCCCCAATAATTTGGACATCAGCATATTAGCACTTCTGGGCTCTCTATGATACATGTCTGTGTTGCAGCAGATAATGCTGCTAATATCACTGAAAAAACCCAATGTATATGTGAATCAGGAGATGTTAGGTATGTATTGCAATTACAGAGAACAAAGTTATGATTATACCACCAAAGGCTTTAGTGTAAGCTATAGACTGACCTGGGCCTCTCAACAATATTTGAGGACCTATAGCCCTTTGTATATCTTAGGGCATAACTGTAGATATCACTTGATGTTCTTTTAAGTGGATGGTAAGTCTATAGACAGTTAAAGGCCGGTTGGTACCCTATTGTAGATAACTGTGAAGAATAATAGTGTGTTACTCTAATGCAGTCATTTTATTAACCTGATAAGAATGATAACTTGGGCTATAGGGTCAACTCAGCCCTGATAAGAGAGAATTGCCACTTGCCCTCTGCACAGATGCTCAAAGGGTAACAATAAAATTAAGATTTCCTTGCAGAATACCAGCCATAAATCAGTGTAGCGGGTGGTACAGTATGCATTACATTTATCTGGGTATTATTTGGGGATTTCAGTATCTCAAATAAATATTGGCTTTCACTTGGAGTTTCATGTTTAAGTGACATACATCTAGCAGCATAAATATCTTCAGCAGTTTGTATTCATTAAAACTGAAGTACTGTATATTATTCACAAATGTACATGCAATGACATTTCCATATCCTCAAATCCTTTAAACATAATTCTGATTTTTTTTTCTATCAGTAGACTTCTACATAGCAATGTATGTAATTGTATATATATCTGTAGCTTAATGTCCTGAAATGTGTAATTACTGCCCAATGCTCCCCAAGTCTTAACTCTGACAGCCAGATTTCATGGTAAGAAGGAAAAAAAGCTGTTGTTCCTCGATGTCTGTGCTGGCATATCAGCTCATTCTCACACCCTGCAAATGCATGCAACATGCATCTTAAATTCAGGTGCTTTTTTTTAAATGTTTCTTTATGTTTTTATATGGATACTAGGAGGTCAATAAAATTAGGCGGATCAAGGTCACATCGGCAAGTGAGTGTGGCTATATGCAACTCTGACGGTCCCGCGCACTTGTGGATTTCTGTTCGCAGCCCGACAGAATACATACAAAAATCCACGCATGTTATTGAATTAACCCCATGAATTCTATGAATAGAACAATGCACATTATAATAAGAATGCAATGTGCAACTTTGGAAATGGGGCAAGGCGCTTCACAGCCAATACACTTTTAAATGACACCGCAAAAATGTGTTCTATTTTATATTTGGTTCTATATGTAAAAAATTATATCTATATTCTAAATGAATTTACTTATATATGGGCAAAGGCCATTGTTCTGAAGCCACATAGTTGGATTTGCTGCCCAGGTAAAATGTTGCCATCCCCTAACTGATTTCCCCTACATGCGAACACAAACATTTATGAAAGCAGTTGCAGGAGACAGTGTCAATTTCATAGTATAATACTGCCACCTTGTGTTCAAAAGAAAGAATGTAACAAACCGGAAAAAAAGAAAAAAGCAGAATTGGATATAACTTTCCATTCCCAAGCCAAGATAATAAATACATGTCTAAGCCATGCGTGATTAGTCTACACAAGTGTATAAACACTGGTTTGCTTGCTTGCTTGCTTACTAGTGAGGATGTTTGTGAAATATCTATGTACAAATAAGTAAATTATGACAGATAATGGAAAATGTATCCACATTTGAAAATATTTACAGAAGTTGGATACTGCTCATATTATCAAGAAATAATATCTGGGCTATAGAATTAGAAGTGCAAAACTGTCGTGCTGTACAAATGAGCACATGATTTCTGGTTACCAAATAACATATACACACTTACAAAAATATGGTCACCTGCTAGACCAGGATTTCAGGCCTGTCCAACCAAATCTGGCCACAATTTGATTGGACAGAACTGCTCAATTTGGGCATGCAGTGTTTTGATATATTTAATCCTCTAGAGCAGTGATTCCCAACCTCAGTCCTCAAGGCACACTAACAGTCCTGGTTTTAGTGATATCCATGCTTAAGCACAGATGGTTAAATCAAAATAACTAAGGTACTAATTAAGTCACCTGTGCTCAACTATGGCTATCCTTAAAACCTGGACTGTTAGTGTGCCTTGAGGAACGTGGTTAGGAACCCCTGCTCTAGAGCACAGGTTCTCAAACTCGGTCCTCAGTACACCAAACAGTGCATGTTTTCCAGGTCTCCTCACAGAACTGCAATTTAAATAATTATCTCCACCTGTGAATCTTTTAAAATGTGTCAGTGAGTAATGAATACACCTGTGCACCTGCTGGGTGACCTGGAAAACGTGAACTGTGTGGGGTGCTGAGGACCAAGTTTGAGAACCTCTGCTCTAGAGCAGTAGTTCTCAAACTCGGTCCTCAGGACCCCACACAGTTCCCATTTTCCAGGTCACTTAGCAGGTGCACAGGTGTATTCATTATTCACTGACACAGACACAAAAATCTCCAAAAAAAACTTTTTACACGTTGTCATTATGGGGTATTGTGTGTAGAATTTTGAGAACAAAAATGAATTTATTCCATTTTGGAATAAGGCTGTAACATAACAAAATGTGTAAAAAGTGAAGCGTTGTGACTACTTTCCAGATGCACTGTATGTACACATTTCTATAAGCAGACAGAAATGCCCTTCCAACGTGATCACTCCATCGTTTGCCCATTTATCTTATTTTCTCAACCCTAACCTGAACTGAAACAAAATGTTTCACCTCACAAAACAATAAAAAAAAATTGGAACAGGTACTGTAATTATATCTACATATAATGCCTATCCTTGGAATACCCCATGGCAGTTATTATAGTGGGTGTAGAGACAGACAATGCAGCTCCTCCTCTTCCCCCTGTGTCTGAGTAGCTTCCCAAGCTGTCTCTGAAAAAATATATATTTCACAAGTCACCGTCGCGGCTTGTTAACTTCGCGTGTCCCGGCTGTCGCTCCCCTTTCCAAGATGCCGCATCCTCTGGCCGCATGGTCAGACTGTCTCCCTGGTCCCAAGGCAATGTGGACACCGAACTGGGATGTCGCCTGCGGTTGCTGGGAGACCAAGACGCCAGGCAGCCGCATGTACTTCTGGAACTGCCGGATAGACGTGCCCCAGCTGTTGGCTATCAGCTATCCCTGCACCTGCACGCAATTGGTGGATGATCTTTCATAAGCCTGCTGAACCGGCGCCATCTTGCCAGTTATAGCTTACTTCTAGCATGTAAACCCTGGTTCCTGTCAGTTCTGTTGTAATTCTTGCCTGCCAGTTTTCCGTTGGATCTCACGGACATCTCTTCTGTCTAGCTGTGACATTTGCCAACTTCCTACCTGCTCACATCATTGCTGCCAGTTCCATCCAGAGCAGCGACTCCTACTGTGGCCATACCACTTCTGCGTTTTTTTCCATGAGTAGTGACTCCAGACTTTGTTACTACTCTGAGCACAGCCGCTCTTACCATCTCGAGTACAGCCTTTGTTAGCGGCCACGCCACACCTGTGCCAATACCTGAGCGGTGACTCCCATCTCATACCACCATTACCTGCGGCATCTGCCGTCTAGACTGCACCTCAGCCCTCAAGGCCGCACCTAGCCAGCAAGGTTGCACCTCGGCCCTCAAGGCCACACCTAACCAGCAAGGTTGCACTTCAGCCCTCAAGGCCGCACCTAACCAGCAATGTTGCACCTTGGCCCTCAAGGCCGCAGCTTTTCCATCAGGGTCGCACCTTGGCCCTCAAGGCCGCACCTTTGCCATCAAGGTCGCACCTTTGCCATCAAGGTCGCACCTCAGCCCTCAAGGCCGCATCTAAGCCATCAGTGTCACAGGTGGCAGCCTACGTACCAGAGAGCATACCAAGCTCTAAGAGAACAATGGGGGGCTGTTATTTGCAGAAGACCTCACCAGCGCGACTCTAGAGGTCTTATACGGAACTTTCTGGTGATCGTAACACTATTGGTACATGTAATTCAATATTTTCCTCTTCAATCCTCCATGTCAGCCATTACAATGGGTTGCACCCAAATTATATAGTAGGAAGGGTTGTAATGAAAATTAATTTACATATTCTGCATAACCAAAATAGGTTATTTCAGTGGCTATATGGAGGACAGGTCTGCCAAACAGAAGCAGTAGAGGATAATCAAATATATCCACATGATAGTGTAAGCTCTTGGGTAGAGCTCCCTTCCTTCTTGTTTTTCTCTATCACTATGTGTCCCACCAGTGCTCCTTGTCATCCGTCTCCACCTCCCCTTCAGCCACTCTGATACTGCCTGCTCATCCATACAATAGGACAGGATCTCCGAGAGTTATTGTGTTTTCCCCTTTCTACTCTTCACTGCTTGCTGACTCTAGCTACAGTGAGTTGCCCTACCCATCCCCTGCACTTGTCACTCCCACTTTGTTTTTTTCACCCAATATGCTGCCACTGTTCGTGTTGAGTGGGCTATCAGTATCTCTGGCATCGGGAGTGGTATGATATGCTGACATTCATCATGCCAACATGAGAATATTGACATGGTCATAATGTTGAGGTTGCCAATGTAGAAACTAATGAAATGTTGAAAGGTCAGAATATTGACATATAGTTCATGGTGGCCCAGTGGTGACTTACCTTGCTCCCGACGGCTGCAGCATCCAACGTGGCTTCCATGTCCCGGCAGTCATTAGTCCATCAGTACTGGGTGAGTCCTCCAATGCTGCAGCATTCCGGTGAGCATTTCCCGCCATCTCTAATCCCTTCCCCTAACCCTCTGTCTAGTGCCTAACTCTAACCTACCCTGTAGCCTAACCCTATCCCTCCATCTAGTGCCTAACTCTAACCTCCCCTGCAGCATAACCTTCCGTCTAGTGCCTAAGCCTAACCCTCCATCTAGTACCTAACTCTAACCTTCCCTGCAACCTAACCCTCCGTCTAGTGCCTAACCCTAACTCTCCACCTAATGCCTAACCCTTACCCTCCGTCTAGTGCCTAACTCTAACCTTAACCTGCAGCCTAACCCTCCGTCTAGTGCCTAACTCTAACTTCCCCTGCAGCCTAACCCTAACTCTCCACCTAGTGCCTAACCCTTACCCTCCGTCTAGTGCCTAACTCTAACCTACCCTGCAGCCTAACCCTCCGTCTAGTGCCTAACTCTAACTTCCCCTGCAGCCTAACCCTAACTCTCCACCTAGTGCCTAACCCTTACCCTCCGTCTAGTGCCTAACTGTAACCTACCCTGCAGCCTAACCCTCCGTCTAGTGCCTAACTCTAACTTCCCCTGCAACCTAACCCTAACTCTCCACCTAGTGCCTAACCCTTACCCTCCATCTAGTGCCTAACTCTAACCTACCCTGCAGCCTAAGTCTAGTGCCTAACTCTAATCTCCCCTGCAGCCTAACCATAACCCTCCACCTAGTGCCTAACTCTAACCTCCCCTACAGCCTAACTCTAATCTACCCTGCAAACTAACCCTAACCTTCCATCTAGTGCCTAACTCTAATCTCCCCTGCAGCCTAACACTAACCCTCCATCTAGTGCCTAACCCTAACCTACCCTGTAGCCTAACCCTATCCCTCCATCTAGTGCCTAACTCTAACCTCCCCTGCAGCATAACCTTCCGTCTAGTGCCTAAGCCTAACCCTCCATCTAGTACCTAACTCTAACCTTCCCTGCAACCTAACCCTCCGTCTAGTGCCTAACCCTAACTCTCCACCTAATGCCTAACCCTTACCCTCCGTCTAGTGCCTAACTCTAACCTTAACCTGCAGCCTAACCCTCCGTCTAGTGCCTAACTCTAACTTCCCCTGCAGCCTAACCCTAACTCTCCACCTAGTGCCTAACCCTTACCCTCCGTCTAGTGCCTAACTGTAACCTACCCTGCAGCCTAACCCTCCGTCTAGTGCCTAACTCTAACTTCCCCTGCAGCCTAACCCTAACTCTCCACCTAGTGCCTAACCCTTACCCTCCGTCTAGTGCCTAACTGTAACCTACCCTGCAGCCTAACCCTCCGTCTAGTGCCTAACTCTAACTTCCCCTGCAACCTAACCCTAACTCTCCACCTAGTGCCTAACCCTTACCCTCTGTCTAGTGCCTAACTCTAACCTACCCTGCAGCCTAAGTCTAGTGCCTAACTCTAATCTCCCCTGCAGCCTAACCATAACCCTCCACCTAGTGCCTAACTCTAACCTCCCCTACAGCCTAACTCTAATCTACCCTGCAAACTAACCCTAACCTTCCATCTAGTGCCTAACTCTAATCTCCCCTGCAGCCTAACACTAACCCTCCATCTAGTGCCTAACCCTAACCTACCCTGTAGCCTAACCCTAACCCTCCGTCTAGTGCCTAACCCTAACCTACCCTGCAGCCTAACCCTCCATCTAGTGCCTAACCATAATGTCGAAATTCTAACAATGTCAACATTTTACATGTCTACATTCTGAGAATCTCAACACGTTGCCTGTTGTCATTTTAACAATATCGACATTATATGTCGGCATTATGAATGTCGACATTGTGATTGCCGACCTTTTGACTACATCCCCTGGCATCTTACTTCCTTACACTCCAGTATACCTCTATGATTTACTTCTATGATCTTTTAAATCAAAAGAAATGAGATCTTACCATGAGCGCAGAAATCCTTGCAATGTAAAGATATTAACTTACAAACTATCGATTGAAATATATAAACCCGATCATTATCAAAGGTGGCAGTTTCCAAAAGGGTAAATAGGAACCTGCTCTCTAAGCTTTTCCCCTGGAACACATTTTCTTCAATTTCAGCAATCGGCCTAAGCATTTTCCTTGCCTCTCATATGGAAGGCTGACAGAGACTGCGGTTTTCTTTCTGCCCAAGGTAAGAGCTTTCCTACTCTGTCACCATACAGTAACGCTGCTGATAATGCATCCATGGTGATATAAGGCCACCACTGTCCTATTGTCTGAGAGTACTCTGTGATGCTTGCCGAGTAACTGTTGATGTAAACGTGGAACTGCTTTCTCGCTGATATCTTTATTAAGAGGTGAGCTCCCCAGCCTGTAGCACTGGAGTCTGTCGGACGTTTCAGCCATTCCGAGTCTAATAATGGCATTCCTTGTGTCTTCAGTTATGAATTTTGACACCAGGTGAAAGATCCTTTGGTAGATTTTGATAACCTAATTTTGAAATCCAGAGATGCCTGCTTGTGATCCCACAGGGTCAGTAATTCCAGCTGGAGGCTGCACAGGATTATCCCTATGGTGGAGCCAAACATTCCTAAAGGTGCATATCCACTAGGCGATTAAAATGAGCGACTGAATGATAACGACATCTTTATCGTTCAATTGCTCATTAATTGTTCACAAATCAGGCATTAAAATGTCGAAAACGACCTTCATTTCGTGCTCCCGCTGGTCGTATTCGACATCAATCATCGCCTGAACATGCTGGTCAACCTGCCAATAATGACAGACTGTGCATGTTCGAGGATGAGGGAGGGTGCCTGCACTAAATGACATATTTCAGTGTATGCACTAAACAGGATGAGGAACGACTGTACGATTACAATGTTATAATCGTACTGTCGTTTCTCTATCGGCAAGTGGATATGCACCTTAACAATTGAATCCCTTATCTTATTGTTGTTCGATGATGGATTTATAGTTGATGTGTCAAGGACTGTCTCTTGACACACCATTCTTTCGAACAGAGTTATTATACTTGTATAGTATTTATTTTCTCCCCCAGAAATGTTATTCACTGCTCACAATCCAGCCATGTTTTGCAACAACTTTTTTAATGACATTGGTTCTGTGAAATATTGTACTGTACAAGTAAAATGCAAATGCAGCAGGAGGTGTCTGTAAAAAATAGACTCTACTGTGGATTACCATCGCAACCATCGGCTAAGGGGGGACTGCATGCGATCACTCAGGATCCATTCTGCACTTGCCCTGGTCCTGAGCCCGCGCAGATCCAGAACCATCAGATTTTTATGTAAACAATCGGGATTGCATACAAACCCGAATCTGGCCCATTGTCATGGAATGGACATCATGTTCTGACCATCCAATCACCAGTATGTCATCCAAATATGTCTGTACCCTGATCCTGTATTCTTAATTCCACTACCAGCAGCACAAGCACTTTTTTAAAAGTTCTTGGAGATGTTGGCAGGCGAATTATAAGCATATTATAAGTGTTGCCATATGATCCAAAAACTAAGGAACCTAGGGCCTGATTCAGACCCGCTCGCTGGAGGCAGCTCACAGGTCTGAAGGGCTTTTTTTTTGTCCGGCCTTCTGGCCACTCGCTAAGCTGTGGGTGACCACCCACAACTTTTGCGAGCAGCCAGATGATGGTCGCGACCATCGGGCTTGCGACGAGACCCTTGTGGTACGGTCTTGTCTGCCGCAAGCCCCAGTGAGCTTCCTGCTCTAATAGAGCAGGAAGCTCACTACTGACATCACGAGTGATGTCAGTAGGGCTGCCCCCAAACGGCAGGCGTTCCTTCGGGAACGCCTCAGTTTGGCGAGCCACCCCCCCGACCCACCTACAAAATGGGGCGAGTTGTCAATCAACATCGACAGCAGCCCCGTTTGTAGCGAGCCCCGGAGCGAGTGAATTTCTCACTCACTCGCACCGGTGCTCACGCGTGCGCACTGCCCGGCCATCGACCCTCTTGCGAGCGGGTCTGAATCAGGCCCCAAGTGTGTGAGAACTAGAGATGAGTGGTTCATTTTTGTTGAGAACCAAACACACCTGAACTTAGGGGTACCGAGTCGCAGTTGATAGGGAGTGGCGCTCCTACGCTCTCAGCGCTTCCCCATTCATGTCATTTCAGTGTGTGTTCATGGGGATCAGTAATAATTTTTTTTATTTTACCAAGATGTACTATATGGATGCCTACATGGACCAAAGAGAAGGCCGCCCAAGCATTTGTTAAGTATGTAATTGTTTTTTTCTTTTTTATTAACCTCTTGATTAATGAAAACATTCTATAGAATTGTATAGCTGCCGTCCTGTCTGCCACTGCAGTGCCACAATGTTTCCTAGATGTGCTATATTCTTTTAAACTGCCATTTGTTTGAGCCGCTGCTCTGTTGCTTACTTTAGCCAGTCAGCGAGCTGCAGCCTTTGGTTAATATTAGTGAAAACAATATTGTGAGTTGTGAGGTGGTCAAAATTGACTAGAGGTGTCTGGAACTGAATGTTATTGATGTTAATAATACTGTAGGAATAAAAACAGTCCACATTACATTATTTTAGCTGTTTTTATAAAATTTTAAAGAATCCAGATCCAAAACAAACATATTTGAGGGTGGTTTTGTGAAACCCAAAACACTACGATGATTTGAAACAAAACACAGAAGTCCTCGCCCATTTCTAGTTGAACTTACACCGGGACATAAAAGTAAGCATCTTGGAGTCTGATTTTCTCCAAATAGGAGGACCCCTGAGAGATTAGCTGGTCTAATTTGTGGATTCAGCATCTGTTGCCCAGGAGCATGACCAGAGGGCTCTCCTAGCCACTGCTGCCTTAGAACTTACTGAAAAAAAAATGCTGTGATCAAACTTTTTGTATTACTAAACCACTAAATAAATAGATGTATGTGTTCTAGATTTTTGGAATTTAGACTGATGATTATCCACCTGCATCCATTCATTATGGAATAAAGTCTTTAACACTTTAAAGTATGTAATATTTTTCTGTCACCACTGTGATCCACAGAGGTTTCTATGCTATCAATGCATGTTGTTGCCTCGTTTATACCCATAGACTTGTATACAGTATATATTTGATCATGATTCTCAAACTATGCATATGAAACATCCTAGGGTTTTGTCAGGTTGTGGCCTTGTATTGGCCGCCTGTACCGGCATCTTTGATCTCTGAGGCGGTCAGTCGCTAGGACTGCCATGCTGCATCTCCATATCGCATTCTCATTCATGGGCACAGCCATGTTGGTCCGTGTCATCTGATCTGGCCCCTCCAATGGTAGTCTTGCGGTCACTCAGCCGATCTCTGCATCCAATGACCAGCTACCTAAGAGAATTTAAGTCCGACTATGTGAACAGGAAATTGCCTGTGCAACTTCACTTCTCTAGTGACTATTTGCTGAGACTGCATCCTAGGCTCCACACTATTCTTTAGTGTTCTCTATCAGAAATCATTCCTTGTGTTACCCATCGCTACTCAGCGTCTGGATACCCAGTTACCTATCCTTTGCTATACAGCGTCAGGATCACAGCAGCTGCTACCCATCTCTATTCAGCGTCTGGATACCCAGTTACCCATCCTTTGCTATACAGTGCCAGGATCACCGGAGCTGTTACCCATCGCTATTCAGCATCTAGATTCCCAGTGCAGCTACTCATGACAAACAGTATCTGGATCTCCGTAGTTGTCCCCACCGCTAATCAGTGTCTGATTCATCATAGCAGATACTCCTCCAGTATATTCCTAGTTCTGTCCCTTGTCTTCTTGCTTCTCTCAGATACAGTACCTACTCTGGGGACCACAACCTGTTCACTTGGTGCAGTGAAACCCATATCCCTCTTGGAGGGGTCACTGGTGAATACCATCAAGTGGATTAGACTCCGCGCCTCAGAGTTGGTCTCGTCAACATCTGAGAGTAGCCTATGAGGAAGACTTACATATTGCCTCCTTGTCTATTATCATCAACTCACCCAAGCCCACCGTCCACTGCACACGCAACCAAGGTCAATCAACACCAGGGCCTGACAGTTTGCACAGGCCAATTGGAGGCCGCTGGGTCTCAGAGTGATTTCTACATAATCGGGTCTCAGAGTGATTTCTACATAATCTGCTTTCTCTTATGGAATCCCAAGAAGCCACTCAAGAACTCATGGGGAAACGTCTTCTGGAACTCACTGGTCAGTTAAAGTTCTATTCACTATTCAGTGGCTCCAGCCCTAAAAACTGCAGAGGGTTCATTAATCTCTGTGAAATTCAGTTCAAGTGCCTTCCTCATAATTTCCCTACCCAAAGATCCAAGGTTGCATATATTATTTCTCTGCTCACTGGGTCGACCTAAATTGGGAATCACCCTTGTGGGAGCGGGCAGATCCTCTAATGTCTAATTTATGATGAATTTATTAAAACTTTTAAAAGGATATTCGACGATCCAGGCATGTCTATTTCAGCATCTTCTGACATTTTACAACTCCGTCAAGGTTCCCGTTCCGTCGGTCAGTATGTTGCACAATTCCAGACCACTGGTTCCGAGGTCCAATGGAACAATGCAGCCCTCAGAGCCGCCTTCATACATGGTCTGTCAGATAAAATCAAAGATGAATTGGCTTCTAGAGATCTGCCAGAGACTTTGGCCAATCTGATGTCACTGTGTATTAGAATTGACTTACGGCATAGGGAAAGAAAAGTGAGCATGTGGGATGAAGATCGCCTGCGTACTCGTCCTCCTTCTTCTTGTCCTGTGTGCAGCCCTTTGTTTTCATCTCAAGAAGAGCTCATGCAGGTTAATACAGATGTGCCCAGCTAGTTTGTTGCTCCATACACTATGTAGCGCACCACGCCATGAGTCGCGCCACACAGAAAGTTTTGTAATGTAGTGTAGCATCACTGGAAAAAAGTCATAACGTGTAATACAAATTTTTGTCCACCAGGTGTCACTTTTCCTAAACTATACAGCGCATGCGTCCGATTTCCAATGCATATTCTGTATCACCACCCGATAATTGCCTGACAGAAGCGGTGATTCAGTACACTATACAGTATTACCGCGTATTCCACATGGAATCAGGAATGTATAATAAAGATGTAGAAGAATGTATAATACAGTTTGAAATCATTAAGCTCTGTATTACACACTGACTGTGCGGTTGAAATTGCACACTTGCGCCAATGTAAGTACTGTCTGCACTGTCCCAGACTTAGACATTGTAGTGATTTCATTACTTTAGGAACTACTGTAGTAATGGGATGAGGCGTGTGGACTAGGGAGCTAATGCCTAGTCTCACTGCTTCTCCCATCTTCTTGCCCCGTGGGTTAGAGATCTTGAAAATATAGTGGTTTTTTTTTTAAATCTTCACTTATTCAATACATTATCCACAACTTCCCACCACCTGGCATTTCTATGCTACTTTAAGCCACTGTGTGCTCAAAAGAGGGGTCTATGGCGCTCCAATACAGTACCCACGTACTGTAGCACAAAGCTAGTTGCGCTACAGTATGGCGTTTCAAGTCTATTTCTACTGCGCATGCCCAGTGTGGGAGTCAAATGCAGCGAAAGTGGGATGTCTGTATTACAGTACATACTTTAGAGCGCAAACTTGCGTCAATATCGGCGCTGTCCCAGACTTGGACACTATAGTGATTTCTCATGACCAGCAACTGGTAGTGGTCTCTTTGAGAGAGAGCTCCCTGCATTACAAACTGTGCGTTTAAAGCACAAACTTGCATCAATGTCAGCACCGTTGGCGCTGTGGTGGCTGTCAGCCAGCTCCGAGGGGTTATAAGTGGGATCTCTGGCACATGCCCAGTGGAGGGGTTGCAATGGGATAACTGGCGCATGCCCAGTGGAGTCAAGCCATACACCATGTAGTGCTATGCCATGGCATATGGAAGATCACAGCACTGCGCATGCGCAGTGGGTCAGGAATCAAATGCAGCGAAAGTGGGATGTCTGTATTACAGTACATACTTTAGAGCGCAAACTTACGTTAATGTCGGTGCTGTCCCAGAGTTGGACACTATAGTGATTTCTCATGACCAGCAACTGGTAGTGGGCTCTGTTTGAGAGTGAGCTCTCTGCATTACAAACTAACTGTGCATTTAAAGCGCAAACTTGCGTCAATGTCAGCACAGTTGGCGCAGTAAGTGCCGCAAGTGTGCACAGTCAATACAGTATGTACAGTAATACAGACAACTGGGCATGCGCAGTGCTATGAGACTCAAGATGCCACAGCGTAGCATGCGACTAGCAATGCGCTACATGGCATATGGAGCAACAAACTACAGTAGCTGGGCACATCTACATATACAGTATAATGTATTGAGTTTAGTAAGGATTGGATAACAATACTGAACTACTGTAGTGAAGATTTAAAAAAAAAAAAATGATCAAGGTCTCGAACAGGCGGACAGGAAGTGTAAGCAAGGCAGTTCACCTAACCCCTTGCCCACAAGCCTGTCCTAGCAAGAACTGCATCTGTCAAGTATGTTAATGTGACGGCTGCGAATTACAGTACGTGTACTGTGAGCCTCCTTGTACAGTAGCTCGACTGGTGTATGGAGTGGCTCCATTGTGTGTGACTCCCGACACACTGGGCATGTGCATTACTACTATATGAGCCTCTTTACGCCACAGCTACGGAGCGGCTCCTCTGGGCATGCGCCAGAAATCCCATTGCAACCCCTCCACTGGGCATGCACAAGAGATCCCATTTATAACCCCTCAGAGCTGGCTAACAGGCACCACAGCGCCACCCATGCTGACATTGATGCAAGTTTGCACTTTAAATGCACAGTCAGTTTGTAATACAGAGACCTCTCTCTCAAACAGAGCCCACTACCAGTTACTGAACTCACGAAATCACTATTGTGTACAAGTCTGGGACAGCATCGACATTGACGCAAGTTTGTGCTGTTCAACGCACAATCAGTTTATAAAACAGAGACCTCTCTCTCAAACAGAGCCCACTACCAGTTACTGAAGTCATGAAATCACTACAGTGTATAAGTCTGGGACAGCATCGACATTGATGCAAGTTTGCGCTTTAAACGTACAGTCAGTTTGTAATACAGAGACCTCTCTCTCAAACAGAGCCCACTAGCAGTTTCTGAAGTCATGAAATGACTATTGTGTACAAGTCTGGGACAGCGCAGAGAGTGGCGCAAGTGTGAAAATTCAACCGCATAGTAATACAGACAACTGGGCATGCGCAGTGATGACCTTCTTACGCCGTGGCATAGCGATACATGGCGTATGGTTTGGCTCCACTGGGCATGCGCCACAGATTCCATTGTCATTGTAACCCCTCCACTGGGCATGCACCAGAAATCGCATTGCAACCCATCCACTGGGCATGCGCCAGAGATCCCATTTGTAACCCCTCAGAGCTGGCTGACAGCTACCACAGGACCACCCGTACTGACATTGATGCAAGTTTGCGCTTTAAACACACATTCAGTTTGTAATACAGAGACCTCTCTCTCAAACAGAGCCCACTACCAGTTACTGAAATCATGAAATCACTAAAGTGTACAAACCTGGATCAGCAATCGTCATTGATGAAAGTTTGCGCTTTAAATGCACAGTCAGTGTGTAATACAGAGACCTCTCTCTCAAACAGAGCCCACTAGCAATTTCTGAAGTAATGAAATGACTATAGTGTCCAAGTCTGGGACAGCTAAGAGAGTGGTGCAAGTGTGAAAATTCAACTGCACAGTAATACAGACAACTGGGCATGCACAGTGCAATGATCTTCCATACGCCATGGCATAGCACTACATGGCATATGGCTTGGCTCCACTAGGCATGCGCCATAGATCCCATATCAACCCCTCTACTGGGCATGCGCCAAAGATCCCATTGTAACCCCTCGGAGCTGACAGCCACCACAGCGCAGACATTATGCAAGTTTGCACTTTTAAATGCACAATCAGTTTGTAATGCCTTACTTTTAAACAGCCCACTACTACAGTAGTTTCACTATAGTGTCCAGAGCCGACAGTGCCAAAAAAAAATATTCTTTTGCAGGGCTCAAACCCGGGACAATCTTTGTTGCAAAGCGATCATCTAACCACTAGCCCACAAGCCAGCTACAGTACAGTATATGAAGAACAGCACATACTGTAGAGGGCTTATCCTTGTCTTCCTTTCCAGATATTATACAGTACTAGTACATACTGTATATACACAGTACCCCACCATTAGAGAATAATTCACCCCATCTCATTGAAAGCTGTGCGTGCATCTCAATCTACAGTATCAGTTATAACTAGGGGTGTGCACCGGCCACTTTTCGTGTTTTGTGTTTTGGATCTGGATCTTTCTTCGTGTTTTGGATCTGGATTGGTTTTGCCAAAACCACCCTTCCGTGTTTTGGGTTCTGGGTTTTGTGTTTTGGATCTGTATTTTTTTGAAAAAAAGCATAAAAACAGCTAAAATCACAGAATTTGTGGGTTTTTCTGCTCCTATGCTATTATTAACCTCAATAACCTTAATTTCCACTCATTTCCAGTCTATTCTGAACACCTCACACCTCACAATAGTGTTTTTATGTCCAAAAGGTTGCACCGAGGTAGCTGGGTGACTATGCTAAGAGATACGAGTGGGCGGCACAAACACGTGGGCCATCTAGGAGTGGCACTGCAGTGGCAGACAGGATGGCAGTTTGAAAAACTAGGCCCCAAACTATACATAATTCAAAGAAAAAAAAGAGGTGCAAGATGGAATTGTCCTTGGGGCCTCCCACCCACCCTTGTGTTGTATAAACAGGACATGCACACTTTAACAAACCAAACATTTCAGCGCCAGGGTCTGCCACACGACTGTGGCTGAAATGATTGGTTCGTTTGGGCCCCCACAAAACAAGCTGGCAATTAATCTGTCCGTGCACAAACTGGCTCTACGGAGGCAAGATGTCATCCTCATCCTCCTCATCCACCGATTCCTCACCCTCTTCAGTGTGTACATCCTCATCCTCACAGAGTATTAATTCGTCCCCGCTGGAATCCACAACCACAGGTCCCTCTGTAAGTTCTGGAGGCTGGTCTCCCTGGAAGAGTTGATAATTCATTTTATGAACATCATCTTCTCCACATTTTGTGGAAGCAACCTCCTACGCCTTTCGCTGACAAGGTTCCCAGCTGCACTAAACACTCTTTCGGAGTACACACTGGAGGGGGGGCAACTCAGGTAAAATAGAGCCAGTTTGTACAGGGACCTCCAAATTGCTTCTTTTTCCTGCCAGTACAGGTACGGACTGTCTGACATGCCTACTTGGATGCTGTCACCGATGTAATCCTTTAACAGACAGACGCACGCTTGTCGCTGCTGCTTTGAGGATGCAAGTGCGGCTACAGCCCACACAATTCACAAAGACAGAAAAAAAAAGAAGAATATTTTTATTGTTTGTGGAGCGCACTTTGAGGGTTACACCACCCTTTAACAGACAGACGCACGCTTGTCGCTGCTGCTTTGAGGATGCAAGTGCGGCTACATCGCACACAAGTCACAAACACATTAAAAAAAAAGTTTTTTATTTTTTGGAGCACTTTGAGAGTTACACCACTCTTTAACAGACAGACGCACGCTTGTCGCTGCTGCTTTGAGGATGCAAGTGCGGCTACAGCCCACACAATTCACAAAGACAGAAAAAAAAAGAACAATATTTTTATTGTTTGTGTAGCACACTTTGAGGGTGTCACCACCCTTTAACAGACAGACGCACGCTTGTCGCTGCTGCTTTAAGGATGCAGGTGCGGCTACAGCCCACACATTTCACAAAGACAGAAAAAAAAAGAACAATATTTTTATTGTTTGTGTAGCACACTTTGAGGGTGTCACCACCCTTTAACAGACAGACGCACGCTTGTCGCTGCTGCTTTAAGGATGCAGGTGCGGCTACAGCCCACACATTTCACATAGACAGAAAAAAAAAGAACAATATTTTTATTGTTTGTGTAGCACACTTTGAGGGTGTCACCACCCTTTAACAGACAGACACACGCTTGTCGCTGCTGCTTTGAGGATGCAGGTGGAATCTAGACGGGATTTGGAACCGGGGACACACTACCTCCATCAATTGTCTAAATCCCACTGCACTAATGGCGGATACCGGACGCACGTCTAACACCAACATAGCAGTCAAGGCCTCAGTTATACGTTTTGCTTCAGGATGACTGCTGTCGTACTTCATCCTCATCGCTAGGGACTGTTGGAGGGTCAATTGTTTAGTAAAAGTAGTGATGTTCCTACTTCCTCTCTGGGATGATGAACAACTCCCAGCAGCAGCAACAGCACTAGGAGGAAGTGGTTCTTGATCTTTCCCTATTTTATTTTTATCGGAGAAAGTTTGGTCCTCCATTTATGTTATATTGATATATACGTGCGGCTAAAGCGCACACAAACACAGAAAATATTTTTTTATTTTTGCTGGAGAGTAGTGCACTTTGTGGGTTACACCACCCTTTAAGAAATGAGCCAGCCGGCTCTTTACTTATGGGACACAGGCGCACGCTTGGCGCTGCTCCTTTGTTGATGCACGTGCAGCCACAGTGTACACAAGTCACAAACTCAGAAAATATTTTTTTTTTGGTTTGGACTGGAGTGTACTTTGGGGGTTACAAACACTTTAACGGTCAAGCCAGCCGGCCCTTTACTTATGACACAGTGCACGCTTGGCACTACTTTGTTGATGCACGTGCGGCTACTGCGCACACAATTCACAAACACAGAAAATATATATTTTTTTGGTTTGGACTGGAGTGTACTTTGGGGGTTACAGCACCCTTTAACGGTCAAGCCAGCCGGCCCTTTACTTATGACACAGGCGCACGCTTGGCACTACTTTGTTGATGCACGTGCGGCTACTGCGCACACAATTCACAAACACAGAAAATTATTTTTTGGGGGGTTTGGACTGGAGTGTACTTTGGGGGTTACAGCACCCTTTAACGGTCAAGCCAGCCGGCCCTTTACTTATGACACAGGCGCACGCTTGGCACTACTTTGTTGATGCACGTGCGGCTACTGCGCACACAATTCACAAACACAGAAAATAATTTTTTTTTTGGTTTGGACTGGAGTGTACTTTGGGGGTTACAGCACCCTTTAACGGTCAAGCCAGCCGGCCCTTTACTTATGACACAGGCGCACGCTTGGCACTACTTTGTTGATGCACGTGCGGCTACTGCGCACACAATTCACAAACACAGAAAATAATTTTTTTTTGGTTTGGACTGGAGTGTACTTTGGGGGTTACAGCACCCTTTAACGGTCAAGCCAGCCGGCCCTTTACTTATGACACAGGCGCACGCTTGGCACTACTTTGTTGATGCACGTGCGGCTACTGCGCACACAATTCGCAAACACAGAAAATAATTTTTTTTTTGGTTTGGACTGGAGTGTACTTTGGGGGTTACAGCACCCTTTAACGGTCAAGCCAGCCGGCCCTTTACTTATGACACAGGCGCACGCTTGGCACTACTTTATCGATGCACGTGCGGCTACTGCGCACACAATTCACAACACAGAAAATATATTATTTTTTTAGCACTTGGGGGGAGCACCCCTGATGGACCCCCTGGACAACACTACAGCACCCCTTTAGGACTGGGACACTGCACAGGACTTTGGAGTGGACACAGCCCCTATGGAGAACTGACTGCACAACACAGTCCAGCCAGCCCCTATGGACTTTGAAGTAGTGGACACAGCCCCTATTAACAACAGCAGCACAGCACAACACAGCCAGCCCCTATGGACTTTGAAGTAGTGGACAACAGCAGCACTACACTACACTACACTACACAGCCCTAACTCCCACCCTCCCTCTTCACTGTCCACAGCCGAGTGAGAAAATGGCGCCGACGCGGGTACCTTATATAGGATCCAAAACCCGCGAGACTCGGAAGGCGGGATGATGACGTTTTGCCTCCATTTCAGATCCGAGTCAGGCGGGAAAAGTCGAGCCTGACTCGGATCGGACTCGGATCGGGGGGGCTCGGGCGGGTTCGGATTTCAGAAATCCGAACCAGCTCACCCCTAGTTATAACGTGATAATAACTTGGGCAACTACACTACTATACAGTTATGTACAATATGTGTACTGATTTGCGTCTCGTTCTAAGAGCTTACTGTATGTACTGCATGTGATATTAAAAATATTGGTTGTGTGAACATGCAAATACTGTACAGTGTGTGAATGTGATATCCATCCAATTTAACAGTATGGTATTCAGTACAAATTACAACAGTGGAGCACTAGCCACCCAGCGGTTAAGCGCTGTATTACATGCCGTAGCGTATCCTTAGTTGAAGAATACCACCACTACGCCACTAGTCCAGCCATCACGTAACGTTCCATGGCGTGACTCAGAGCTCTGAATGGCGCGTCATGAACGACAAACTAGCTGGGCACAACTGTAGGTCTCGTCTGACTCCTGCTGAAAGAAGTCGTCTGCATAATCAACTCTATTGCACAGAATCTGGAAATTTTTTGTCCCCAGCTTTCGGAAAATGGGAAACCCTAACCGTGCAGGGAGGGCTCCAGCTGGGGTTTTTATCTAAGTCCTCTCATTCAAATGATCTGTTATTACCAGTCTCTCTCTGGGTAGCTTCACAAATGAAAGATCTCTCGCATTAGTTGATTCCAGTGCAGCTGGGTATTTAATCTCTGAAGCTCTTGTACAAGACCTCAGTATACCGGTTAGACCCCTACAACATACTATGCTCCTATCGGGTGTAGATGGAAGTACTCTCCAAGCCGGTCTCATTTCTTCTGAAACCATTCCAGTCACCCTTAGTATAGGTGCTCTCCATCAAGAAGAAATTCAATTTCTAGTTCTTCCTAAAAGTACCCATGCTTTAGTGTTGGGTTTGCCTTGGTTGAAGATCCATAATCCCACTTTGGACTGGGTTACTATGCAGGTATTAGTTTGGGGATTTCACTGCCAGAACAATTGCCTTTCTAAAGTTCTTCCCATGCGTACACTTCCTATTTCTCATAAAGACAACACCTTTGGACCTCCTGTGCCCTCAGTAGAGTCAAAACATGTCCCTGACCTCCAAATTCCTGAGCCATGCTCCGACCGGTTTTTGTGAAAAAGCAGCTGATTCATTACCACCCCATCACTCCTGGGACTGTGGCATTGATCTCATTTCAGGGAAGACGCCTCCACGTGGTCGAGTTTATCCTCTATCGGTTCCAGAAACAGGTGCTATGTCTGCATACATTCAAGAAAATTTAAAAAAAGGATTTATTAAACCATCTACTTCTCCAGCCGGTGCAGGAGTTTTTTTTGTGGAAAAGAAAGATGGGGGCCTTAGACCTTGCATCGACTATTGGGGCCTCAACGACATTACAATTAAGAACAGATATCATCTCCTCCTCATCTCCCAGTTGTTTGACAAGGTGTGCGGAGCTTCTATTTTCACGAAACTTGATCTACGTGGAGCATACAACCTCATCCGCATATGTGAGGGGGATGAGTGGAAAACTGCTTTTAATAACCGGGATGGCCACTTCGAGTATCTAGCGATGCCATTCAGGTTATGTAATGCCCCAAGAGTTTTTCAAGAATACATCAACGAGAATTTTCGTGACATTCTCTATCAAATTGTTGTGGTTTACCTGGACAATATTTAAATTTTTTCTAAAAATACTCAACTCCATCGGCAACATGTTAGGGAGGTCCTCTTTCATCTCTGGATTCATCATTTGTTTGGAAAAATTTCCAAATGTATTTTTGAAGAACCTGCGGTGCCTTTGTGGGGTCACATTCTCTCTAGGAAATCCTTACAAATGGACACTGATAAACTGAGTGCCATCTGGGATTGGCCACAGCCAAACACTTTAAAGGGGATCCAGTGATTCCTGGGATTTTCAAATTATTATCGAAGATTTATTTACGGGTTCTCAACCGTCATTGCTCCCATTACAGCTCTCACTAAGAAGGGAGCTGATCCTTCACGCTGGCCAACTCAAGCTCTGGATGCCTTTCAAACCCTCAAATTAGCCTTCCTGCCACTGGAGGGAGATGAAAACTAACACAAGATTCAGACCATTCTCCATCCCACTGTCTTTTGCTCTTACTCGAGTGGACACTCCACACCCGGGCAGAATCTTTGTAATTCCCAGCCTCTGCAAACAACTCACTTGGGCCCACACTTCATTGTTTTCTTGATATTCTGGGGTTCTCAAGACCATAAAATTACTCCAACGTTCCAATTGGTGGCCCTCCATGAGAAAAGATGTCAGCGACTTCATTGCCTCCTGTGTTAACTGCGCCCAGCACAAGTCCTCTCGTAACAAGGTTGTAGGCCCTCTCCAACCATTACCTATTCCTAATAGGCCTTGGTCCCATCTCTCCATGGATTTTATTTCCTATCTTCCAGTCTCCAAGGGTCACAACACTATTTGGGTTGTTGTGGACCGTTTCTCCAAAATGGCTCATTTTGTCCCTCTAGTTGGCCTTCCCTCTGCACTGCATTTAGCCAAGGTTTTTGTACGAGAAGTCTTTCAACTCCAGAACAGTTCTCCTTTTCCCCTCCACAAGTGCACTGAAAAAGGGCACATGATCACTTCTCCCTGTCCCAATATTAATGCACAAAAGAAAGCACCCCTTATTTAGGGGATTTAAGTTGGATTTCTGTAGCCAGATGCTGTTTATGCTGTACACCATTCCCAGCTTTCTGTTTTTAGGGACAGGTAATACTATTAAGCTTCTCCAAGTCACATCTTCCATTAGGCGCTTCCCTATGATGCAGTACAAGAACATATGCAGAACACTGGCATCACCGTTCAGGAACTCTTATTAATTTTCAAAACCAATCTACTCCTGTAGATAACAAATTGGCTTTCCTGGATAGCTAGCGCAGTCCTCGGCTTGCCACCATGGATGTAGAGTCGCTGGGACCAAATATACAGGTCAGTCTCTACACTACAGAAAACACTTCCTGGGCCACTTAGAAACAGGAAAAGACAAAGTGGCAGAGGAGGAGCTGCATTATACACTGATGTGCCAACAGTCATGGGATAGATGCCTAGTATCGGGTAGGACCCCCCTCTAGCCCGGTAAAGTGCATTAACTCGACGAGGCGTCAACTCCACAAATGGACGCAAGATCACTGGAGAGATGTTGAACCATGTCATCAGGATAATTTCCCACAGCTCCCTGATATTTGTAAGTGCAGGATCTTGAGTGTGAATGAACCTCTCCACGCCCCATAAATGTTTGATTTGGTTCATGTTTGGCAAATGTGGTGGCTTCACAATTCGTGGGTACTCTTCTGAATGTTCTCCTCCAACCAATTCTGGCCAACTTGGGACCAATTAAACAGTGCAATATTCAATCATTGTGGGGGTACACGGAGTCCATGAAGGGTTGCAAATGGTCATCAAGTAATGTAACATACCGGTTACCAGTTCAAGTGGACCAGCAGACCCAATTCATGACACGTGAACACACCCTACACATTATGAATCCACCATCAGCCTGATGGTGCCTTGTTGTCAACTGGGGTCCATGGCCTCATGGGGTCTGCGCCACCCCCGAGCCTACCATCAGCCCAAAACAACTGGAATTGCTACTCATCAGACAATGCCACATGTTGCCAGTCCTCCAGAGTCCAATTAGCAACGTCACAAGAGCAAGTGAGGTCCTATGTCTGGTGTCTTAGTATTGACAGGGGCACTCTGGTGGGTCTTCTGCTACCATATCCCATGGAAGCTAAAGAACGGTGCACTGACCTGCTGGATATGCATCTGGTACCTCCTGCATTGAATGTGGATGCGATTTAAGGCAGTGTTACTTGTTTGTTACCACGGACAATTCTGGCCAGACAGCGCTAGTCTCAATCATTAAGCACCCGTGGTCGGCCACTGCGCTGTCCATGGTGGGTGGTAATGCCTTCCATAAGGTATTCCCGGTACACACATGACATTGTAGATCAAGGAATGTTGAATGTCAGCACAACTTTGAAAATGGATTGTACCATCCTTCGGGCACCCACTATCATACCCCGTTCAAACTCTGAAAATTCACATCGCCTTGCCATATTACAGCTGATGCAGGTCTGAGCATTTCCAAGACGCCACAGTATGGTGACACCACCTAACATTACCTTTACATACTGCTATCCCATGACATTTTGCTCATCTCAAAAACTACATAGTGCTATCCCATGACATTTTGCTCATCTCTACTTTAAGATAACAATAGACTGACTCAGTAATACAATATAGCATTACATTGTCTGCGTATTTCAGCTGTTACCTTTTTGTGACACACGGCCTGATTCAGCGTTGTAGCTATGCCAATGCTCACGCAGTTCAGATATTTTTTGCTACTATGCATGCACAAAACGTAGAGGAAGGTCTCAGTGCGCAAGCTGTAGTTTTACACAGTATTAGAAATGTCTCCGTGATCGCAATGCCCTGAGCAGACCTCTGCGATCGATGAGTTTTCCTGGCTGAAGTCTGGGAGGTGGCCTAAAGTGTTCGCAAAAAGAGGCCCGGCCGTGGACATGTTATGGGAGTCTGCGATCGCGTTGCGTTCCCAATCACATAACCACAGTCTCAGAGGCCATATTTAGAGACAAAGTTACACAGAATCTGCACAGCTGAGAACTTACTCTAGAAGTCGATGCGCACCCAATGTTGCACCAATGGTGGTGCGTTCTCAACCCCCAGAGGATCAGCACACAACACCGATAAGGGAAGTGGTGCACCAAAATTTGCTCAGTCCATCGTACACTAGGCTGGGAGTCTGTTAGCTGGCATTAGCATATTTTCTCACATAAATTGTGATCACAGCTGCAAATGCAATAGCGTACCACTCTGAATTAGGTCCATGGTTTCCCTTTAATTAGCTAGAACTTCGTTGTATCTTGGTAAATGTTGTCCAGATGTACATTTTGTAGTATCGATACCTGTTTAAATAGACCAATCGGCAGTCACATAATTCTGACTAGTTGTTACTTCCTTTTATACAAAAAGAAGAAAATCAGTTATGGTAGACTTACCTAGATAACTCCTTTTCTTCAAGGTCCATAGGGTCCACAGGGATACCATGGTTGGAGACCAGGCACCAAACAGTTAAAGCTTCAGCTCCCAGGATGTCTCGGGTCCTCCTCCATATATACCCCGCCCCTAGCCATAGGACTTCAGTTTAGTTAACAAGCCTCAAGGCAGGAGAAGGAAGAGCATTCGTACACCAGAAACACTCTTACACAAGATGAGGGAATGTGTGAGCGAAAGAAAAAAAAAAATACCCATGCAGCCAGGTGCATCATGGTGGGTGCCATGTGGACCTCAAAGAAAAGGATTATCTAGGTAAGTCTACCATTTTTTGGGTCCATAGGGATCCACAGGGAAACCATGGGGATGTCCCAAAGCAGTTACCCTAGGGTGGGGGACACTCCTGAGCAGAAAGGAGAACTTGTCACCCAAAGGAAGCACCCTGAGAGGCAAAAGTATCAAGGCGTAAAACCTAAGAAAAGTGTGGACAGAAGACCATGTAGCTGCCTTGCACAATAGTTCAGCAGAGGCACCATGACTAAATGCCCATGATGGCCCTACAGACTGAGTAGAATGTGCTGTCACCGTGCTTGGAACAGGGAGATCAGCCTGTGAGTACACCTGAGAGATAGTCATGCGTAGCCATCTTGCCAGAGACTGCTCATTAGTTGGCCATCCTTGTTTATGAAAACCATATAATACAAAAAGAGCATCTGATTTCCTAACAGAGTTTGTACGCTCCACATAGATACGGAGAGCACAAACTACATCCAGGGAGGCTTCACCAAGAGAACGATCTGGATCCTGAAAAGCTGGAACAACAATTTCTTCATTCACATGAAAACGGGACACTACCTTAGGAAGGTAACCCTCCCTTGTACGAAGAACAGCTTTATCCTGGAGAAAAATCAAAAATGGGAGACGACAAGAAAGCACTGCTAAAAATCAGAGACTCTGTGAGCAGAAGAGATAGCGAGAAGAAAAAGTGTCTTCGCTGTCAACCACTTCATATCTACAGAATCTAGAGATTCAAATGGGGGAGCTTGTAGCCCCTTAAATACCAAAGACAAATCCCATGGTGCTACCGGTGGAACAAAAAGGAGGTTGTACTCGCAGAACTCCATGGAAAAAAATAACATCTGGTAATGAGGCAATCTTCCTCTGGAACCAGACTGACAGTGCAATCTCAAAGTAGCCAGGCAGAAACCACAGTCTAAACCCACCTGGAGAAAAGCCAGTACCCTGGAAATCCTAAACACCTTAGGATCATACTTCCTATGGGAACATCACTGACCAAAAAAATGCCAAACCCTGTAATAGATGCAGGCAGAGGCAGGCTTCCGTGCCCTAAGCATCGTTTGAATTACAGAACTGGAAAAACCTTTTGCTCTTAGGATGGAAAATTCAATAGCCACGCCATCAAAGCCAGACGAGGCAAGTCCGGATGCCGGCAGGGACCCTGCGGTAGCAGATCCTGCCATAGAGGAAGAGGATACGGAATGTCTATTCACAGCTTCTGTATGTCGGTGAACCAATGATGCTGGGGCCAAGCAGGAGCCACCAGTATTACTGTTGAACCTTCCTGCTTGAATTTCCTGAGAACTCTTGGGAGAAGGGAGATCGGAGGAAAGAGATTCGCTAGCTTGAAGTCCCATCCTACTGCCAGTGCATCCACGAAGGCTTCTGATGGGTCTCTGGAGCTGGACCCGTACCTGGGGACCTTGTGGTTGTGACGTGATGCCATGAGATCTCTCTCTGGTAGACCCCATTTGTTTACCAGGAGCTGAAACACTCCCGGATGGAGAGACCACTCTGCGGCATGTACAGGATGTCCAGGCGACTTAAGAAATCTGCTTCCCAATGCAGTACTCCAGGTATGAATATTATTGAGATGACTGGAAAATGACATTCTGCCCAAATCAAAACCCTTGTCACTTCTTTCATAGCTGCGTAACTTCTTGTGTCTCCCTGATAATTAAGGTAGGACACTCTTGTCACATTGTCGGACTGGATCTGGACCGGCTTGCCGTGGAGCAGGTCCTGTGCCATGACAAGTGCTATGTATACTGCTCACAGTTCCAGAATGTGTATTGGCAGATGACTTTCCTGATTTGTCCATCTTCCCTGAAAGGTGTGATGACCTGTCACTGCTCCCCATCCATGAAGACTGGTGCCTGTGGTGAGGCACCCAATTTGGAATCCAGAATGGGCGCCCTTTGTTCAGATGATCCTTTCTCAGCCACCACAGGTGGGAGTGATGAACCTCTGGAACCTTATTAGATGATACTGTCCGTTCCACTTGGAGAGAATCAATTTTTGCAGAGGCCTGGAATGGAAATGAGCATAACCCATGTCGAAGGTGGATACCACTGATCCCAGGACCTACATTACTAACAGAAGATACCCTTTGCTTGCATAGCAGATTATGTATTTGCAACGATAGGGCCACAATCTTGTCTTCTGGCAGAACCACCGTCTGTGCCCAAGAATCTGGAAGAGCTCCCAGATTTACCATCTGCTGTGTTGGAAAAAGTGATGATTTCTTCCAACTGATGATCCAGCCGGGCTTTAGTAAATAGGTTTATGGTCCGTTGAAGATGGTTTTGTAAAACAACCAAAGTCTGTGCCAATATCAGAAGGTTGTCCAGATATGGCAGAATTCTCACTCCCTGACGACTGAGATAGGCCGTCGTGACTGCCATTATTTTGGTAAATACCTGGGGAGCCGTAGGAAGTCCAAAGGGTAGAGCCTGAAATTGGTAATGTTGCTGAAGGACAGCAAATCGTAAAAATTGCTGGTGGGATGTTATAATAGGGACATGCAGATATGCATCCTAAATGTCCAGGGAAACCATGTAATCCCCAGGCTCCATTGTCAAAATAATTGATCGGTGAGTTTCCATATGGAACTTGGGTATATGGATAAACCTGTTGAGGGTTTTTATATTTAGTATAAGACGATAAGCCCCATTCGGTTTCTGAACCAGAAATAGATTGGAATAATAACCCCTTCCCTGTTGCGACACAGGAACCAGGATTATTACCCCCGCCTGCAGCATGGAGTGAATGGCATCCTAAAGGGCCAAAGCCTTGATCGCATCTGATGGAGGATCTGTGCAAAAAAAAAACTTCTGGGGAGGATGTCTCCTGAAAGTGCTGGCATACCCCTGAGAGACCACTTCTCGGACCCAGGCATCTGTTGTTGACGCCAACAATCCGCAAACTGAAGAAGTCGGCCTCCCACCCTGGGATCCCCCAAGAGGAGGCCTGTCCTGTCAGGCAGAGGGCTTGTCGTCCGACTTAGAAACTGGACGTCTTGCCGGGCTAGACCTTTTAGTTTGTCGCCTTGATATTCTGTGAGAACTAGACGTCTTAGAGGAAGGCTGCTCCTTGCTCGTCCCTGAGACCGGAAGGACTGAAGAGAGACCTGTCTAGACTTTATAGTCGCTGTAGATGGCGGACCTGCTGACTTTGAAGCCGCCAGAGTAGCTATTATTTTATCCAACTCTGCTCCAAAAAGTAGTAACAGCTCCAGATGATGTAAATATTGTTTTAAGACAAGCTTCAGTCTTTTTATCTGTGGAATCCTTCAGGGAAGATACTGACGGAATACAGTAGGCAATGTAGCATTTCTGATTAAATGCGTCACATGAGCATCCACAGTAGGAGTTACCTCCCGCTTAGTACATACAGAAGTCGGGAAAGGATACAATGATGTTATTCTCTTATTCACATAAAAACGCTTGTCAGGGTTACCCCATGCCTCATCCATAAGCTCAGTGAGCTGTTCAGATACAGGAAACTCTGTTTTGACCACCTCCCGATAGTGATTTAACACTGGAGCCTTCTTACTATGAGCTGGTTCATCATCCTGAATATCTAGGATTGATTTAACCACCTTCACCAAAGAAGGAACATCCACTGTGGACGGATGGTCCTCCTCCCCTAAGCTAGACCCTGGAGAGGAACCTTGCGCATCATCTCATTCCTCTGATGATGCGTCTGAATCGGTGTGTTGAGCAGACTGATAAAAAGAACTTGCGCTTAGGTGCCTTAGTAACTACCGGTCTGCTATCACCTTTAGATGGCGCCATACTCGGACTAGAATGGGCATAAACATACATCCTTCCAGGAAGGAGGCATAGTGGGAGCAGCCATACGATCCACAAACTGCTTCATTACCTGGGACAAAGGGGATACCCAAGAAGGTTCTTGTCCATGGACAGGTAAGCTGAACTGGTGAGATGGCTCTTTATAACAGACAACACACAAATCATCCTTAATGTCCTGAGGGGACAAATAGGCCATACATGATTTACATGAAATCAGTGCAGAGAGCTTCCCCTCCTGTATCCCTTTATCTTCTGACATGTTCAGTAAAGGCAATAATTGCAATGTTATGTGACAGCCTTCACAAAATCTAAATGAACAAGAAATAGAGGAAAACCCCAAGAGGATGGAGAGAAAAAACAGTGATAGTTATAATTGACAGACAGAAATAAAAGACAGTGTCAATACAGAAGCTAGCAAACAGTCACATACAATGCATATGTAATAAAATTACAAATCGACTCTAAATCTACAACACAAACACAATATACACCTTAACCAAGGGAGAGGTATACAGGGAGACTGACCCAAACCCTCCCGAGACCAACAGCTAGAGGGGGCACTGAGCGTGGACCGTGAGCGTCTCATACACACGTGGAGGGTAGGCGGAGCAACTCGGATGCACAAAACCCTTCATAGGGACTGCGTCTGGGTAGGGGGGGGGAGAGGAGCTGCCGGGGATGCACCTACCTCCCATAAGCTGCGCTAACCAGCCGGGCATGCTGGCCTCGTGGCAGCAGAACCATCTGCTGCCGATGCCCGGCGTCAGACGATAAGGCCCCGATGGTGTAGTGAGTATGCGGACAATCCCGGGCCCCGACAGCAGCGGCTTCTGGTGCGTCCCTGGCACCGGAAGCAAGGACTGCCGCGCATGATTCCCCGTAAGCGAGGAATCACCTTACCTGACATCTCTGTGCCTCCGGGTTGCAGTCTAGGTGAAAGCATTGCTGCTAGCAAGCTTAGCAGCAAACCCGCCGAAATCACCAGACCAGTTACTGGTGTTGCTGCCCAGCGGAGGTAGACGGAGTTGCAGTATATGCGTCTTAATTCAGACGCTTAGTACTGCCAACCCAAATACATAAAATAAAACATAAAATAAAAGCCAGAGCAGTCCCGTTACAAAAGTGCGTCTTGATCCTACCGCACCAAACGAACAACTGAAGTCCTATGGCTAGGGGCGGGGTATATATGGAGGACCCGAGGCATCCTGGGATCTGAAGCTTTAACTGTTTGGTGCCTGGTCTCCAACCGTGGTATCCTTGTGGACCCTATGGACCCCGAAGAAGAAAAAATATGTTAGGACATGTTCATGTAAAAATGCACTTGGAATATGGGTTAGATGAAGGCAACCTGTTTTATTGGCACCATTTTTGTACGCGCTTCAGCTGTGTTGCACTTTTAGAAATAGAATATTGTACTGGCATTGCCAATTTTAAGAGAGAACCCGAATTTCAGACTGCTATGGTGGGGAAATGCCCATAAAAAGCCGTTCATCCAAATCGGATGCAGCTTTTGGCCAGGAGCGGCTGTTAAGTGCAGTACCATGATGTGAACAAGCCCTTACAGAACAAGAACACTGCTGAGTAATTCTATTTATTATGTTGTGGATGTTGTCTTTATGGCTTTACAACCAAAACAGGATTGTCCCTCTCTGCCAGCAATGTAATTGGATGGATCATTTCCAAGTACTGTTACAAAGTCACCAGTTCAATTTTATTTTTTATAGAGCGTAAACGTACAGTGTAAGAAAATAAAAAAGTCAGAATAAAATAAACGTATTAAGTTATTTATTAAAGATTAGTTAACTTTTTGAAAGGGGCAACAAAAGGCACATATTCAAATAAAACCGTGCACCTGCCTGATCGCACCGCTGTCAAAGATTTTCATTGGATGAAACTATGTAAGCAGATTAGTGTTTATAAATATGTTATCAAGTTTCATTTTACACCTTTAGTAAAGGGCACGAGAGGTCACACTTGGTAAAAGGACAAGGAGGTAAATTTACTAAAGGTCGATTTCAAATCGATGTGGGGTCTCAGGGGCTAAGTCACAAATTTAATAATTAAAATCAATATAAATAAGCATGTTAGTAAATGTGTGATTTAGCCCCTGAAACAATATCGATGTTGATCGATTTGAAATCGATTGAAATTGACCTTTAGTAAATTTGCCCTCTGTGTTTTTAAACAGCCCTGCCAGGGCACAGATCGACTTCTATACTTTTACTAGGGTGGATTATACATCTTTGTTACATTTCTGTGCTTATTTAAAAGAATGTAACATGTTACACAGGCATTCCTGAGCTGCGCGGTGGCACAGTGGTTTGCATTGTTGCCTGTGATCATGTATTCAACTCCAAGCAGGGACCTGATTTGGGCCCGATTCAGTAACGATCGCTATTGCGTACGGCACTGCGAATGTATGCCGTCTGCCACAGCTCATCCGGCATACAGACGCCCACTGCTGCTCTCTCACATCCGTACTACCTTGCACTCCTGCATATACATCAATACCATCGATGCACATCGGTCCCTCACGCAACATTTACACCAGGTCTGACCAGCCGCAGAAACTGCAAGTCTTGTCACACGCAGTAAGTGCTCAAGCTGTGTATGCAATCGCAGTGGCTAATTTATACACGACCTATACACCTGTAAGACTTACATATACTACCCACCTAAATTTCCTGCCCTATTCAATTGTTTGCCTAGGGCTTGTCTGCAGGTGCACTGGTGCCTTATGCAATGCAGACTTACCTGTGAGAGCTACAGTATCTGTCCCGGGGGTTATACTCATGTAATGACACTGTAAGAACTATGCCTGTACCCACTGTATGACTGTACACAGGTTATTTTACAAATACTGAAGTACAATGACCAAATCTACTCAGACTGCACCTTTTGGCTGCATTTACAAGCAGTTTGTCCTTACTGGACTCCGTAACAAACATTTTTAGGGAACCCATATATTTGGCCCAGGAAACTGAAGAAAACAAACCTAATATAGGATATTAGGCATTACTGTAACTCCTCCAATATGAATATTTGTATAGCATAAATAAGAGTAACAGTCTCTGCTGCCGTACAGTTTCCTACCTCAAACAACTAATTTGTACATTTTTACAGAAGCTGACTAACCGACTGGATTGTTTTTGGACTGTGGGAGAAAGCCCATAGGGATATCATACAAATGCCATGCAAGAATGTTAACCACCAAGTCATCATGCCGTCACAAGGTGTCCTTGTGACGAGCATAGGGATTACCGACTCCTATGCTAACCGCAATTTTACGGCACACAATGCACCATATTTAAACAGGTGATAATTCCACGTGAGTTTAAATTCTGTTTAACAGATGAATCAAGTAGGATTAGCTCACTAAGCTTCCTGTTGCCTCCTCAGGACAAGAACTAGGAAAGGCCTGGTCAACCTGTGGCTCTCCAGTTGTTGGGAGACTACAAGTCCCAGCATGCTTTACAGATGATCAGTGGGAGGGTCTACTGGGACTTGCAGTTTCACAACAGCTGGAGAGCCACAGGTTGGCCAAGCCTGAACTAGGTTGTCAATGGCAGCACCCTATTCAGTGCATCTCCAAGGATCAGGGCTAGCCATCAGTACAACACGCTGCTATAGCTTCCTGTTTACAGATGGGCAGAGGATGTCACTAATGCCATTATACTAACTTTACCCACTTTATTGAGCATCATTAGAAGTGTGGCACCATTAGGCATCAATGCAGGAGCTCAACTGAATGACCTAAAATAGCTGCTTCATCTATAGATTGCTGGAAACTGCTTTGTATAATATGCTGTTCATTTAAGATGTATAAATATATGTTCTAGCCATTATAGTCTTGTCATTGTTGCATGACACTAGAATAGTATGCTGCTACACACTGCATGAATGGATAAAAGATTAGGGCAGAGAAAAAGCAACCTGAATTTCTGTGAATGATGTCATTCACAGAAATATTGGGTGTACACAACCGCTGATGCACTCGCGATATGTCGCTCGGCGATGACAGATATATATTGCCAAGTGTGTACCCATAGGACTTTGATTAATCACACGTAACTGGGATATGCTCCTGTGCTAGCATAAGCTTTTTTAGTAGCTGCAAAGAAGATGTTTCTTCACAACAAGGTAATCTCAAAACACGTACTATGCTCCGACATGAATAAATACCCATCCTGAATTAAGAATGGTCTAGAAATTGTGTATAAAAAATACAGTTGTAAAGCAAAACCATGAGAAGATACTGCTGAAAGGAATTTATTACATTAAATTGTGCGGGTACTGCAACTGCTGATCCTTTTTTCAGGTAACATTCACATAGTGCCAGCACTAGCTGATGAGGAACAGCGCGATACAGGGCAAAGTAATATATAATCACTGAGTTATTTGTGTATGAAAAAGAATACATAATGATAGATAGTTAATGGCTCTTTTTTTTTGGGGGGGGGGGGGGGGGGGGCGCATTACAATAGAGAAATTGCTTTCATTTCCAGATAACGTCCCAGAATGCAAACCATGATTACAGCCTCTTCTCTGGATAGAAATGCCCTTCAATTAACACCCATAAACATCAATGAGTACTTTCACATGTCTGAAGCCAATGCACACAGTAACCAATCGCTACCAAATTGAAAAGTAGAAGGGAGAGTTCTGCTGTCACGTACAGATACCAAAACAATACATAAACCTGGTCAGAATTGCTGGAATTAGTGCATGAAATATATCATTGTGCAATCTGTTTATTTTTTAGTCTCTGCTTTGCGCAGATATCGCTCTTACTTTTCATACCCAACTATACAATTATGAATGCAAAAGCCAACAGGTTAAATCTAGGATTCAACAGGGTCTTTTAATAAGCCAAGGAAGATCTGCATCCATTGGCACCTGCAGAAAGGTCTCCAGAGAGACAAGCGCTAGAAGTAATTTTGTAGCGGTATTTGACGACCTGGCTCCGTGGATTTGGCCATCTCTGGTAACGGATGTAGAGCTAGAGTGAAAACAGATTGGCAGTTTGGCCATTTGCTCCACATCGGAGGAAAAGTTGTTAAGATGACAAACACAATATGGAGAAATAAAATCTCTCTAACCCAGGAAAGAACAACACTCGCATCAGAAGTTACAGACCGAGCTGCTCTTGATTAGACAGATAATGCGCCTTACGCATGTCACAGAGTGCCGCCTACCTCCGGCTGTGCCAGGCTCTTGCAAGTGTATTTCAGAAAGCAGAGCTGCTGCAGCGTAATGTGGACAATATCACTTTTCATACGGGTGCAGTGCATGTTTCTCCTGTGATTGAAAAGCAAATGTTCTTAATCCATAGTGAACACAGTATATGTTTTAAATAATGTATCAGATTTTCCTAAATGTTTATTTTTATGCCTAAAAAAAAAAAAATAAAGATAATCCTTTTCTTGAGTCACCTTTTACTAAAGGTTCATGATTTTCACAGCAGGATCCATAAAATCAACCAAGTCTTTCCGTTTTTGTTGTAATACAGGTTTATATGCAAACAAAACTTTCTATATTGCATCATAGTCCTCATCATCTTCAAGTTTCCGCTTTAGTGGGTTGGATTCATTTCCTGTGTTCTGCGAGGACACCATGTTGGTTGTGATGAGAATGTTCTTTGAGCCAATCAGTGAAGGGTTAATTAGGACATTTTGCACGGTGGCCGTCGTAGGGGTTGCTAGAAAATAAATCAGCATTTAATGCACGTGTACACGATTACAGTACAATCAATATCAACTGCTTTTATCAGGCTTACCACTAACTACACATAAATCACTGTTCTGGAACTGATCTAAGGCTCAAAATGCATCAAGACCCTAGCCGGATCCCATTCTCCTATCAATATGATGATACCTGTATTACAGCAGCTGGACATATGAGCAAGTGTTACAGATGGCACCAGTTCTTAGTACAAATATACGCTGCATTAACACATTATTTCTTCCTGTAAACTTGCTGCCTCAGTGTGTGGGCAATAGGTTGGCTGTGAAACATTCCCAAATACAATTAAGGGATGCATTAAGAAAACAGAATACGAGAAGCGTTACAAACCTGTTTTAACTGTTGTCTGTGAAGTCGGGATCTGAACTGTAAATCGCTGACCACCCAGAGTCACCGGAGTGCCACCAACTTTGGAAACAGAGATAGTTTGAGCGGAGGGTGTCCATTAAAAGATCATTATTAGGATAAGTTAACGCTAAACACTCGGGTTCAGCAAAATTTTGGAGACTGCACCTTAAATTTCTCCGTAAAAGGAAACTATGGTACATTAAAGAATACTGTGTAAATAAATAACAATCCAACAAAAATAAATCAAATAATATATGGACTACCGTCGCTCTCCTGGAAGAGAGTCCACAATGCAGTCCATTCAACACGCTTAGCCTTATGGGTGCCACTTATCTGTGGCTCCCACACAAAGTCATGTAAACTAATGGCTCAAAGCATTGCAGTGGACTCAGGAGGTGGAGACATGCTTTGTGTACATTGTGTTCACTATAACGCAGACCCTCCAATGGGTAAACAGTCGGAGGGAAAAAAAAAAAAAGGTTGTACTGTTATTTTCCAATATAACTTCCCTTGTGGACTGTTTCACATTAAAAATTATGTTGTACTTCTAGATAGCTGCTACTTTTAACATCAGTCAATCCAGAGGCCATATATGTCACACTGTGCAGGTAAGCGGGCCATACTAACATTAGCAGCATCAGTGGAATGGTAGAACTTTGCAGAACAGGGCAATAGATGTTCTTACACACGTACAGCTTACCTAGTGTAGGCGTGCTGGGTCTGCTTGTTACAGCCCCCACGCTCAATCGTGGAACAGTTATTCTACTAGCGGATGGGATCTGCTCAAATAAAGAGAAAATAGAAAGTCAGAAAATGGTCTAGGGCAGAGGATCCCAAGCACGGTCTTCCAGGCTCCCCAACAGTTCAGGTTCTAGAGACATCCACGGTTGAGCACAGGTGACTTAATAAGTACCTCAGTCAATTTGATTTAACCACCTGTGCTCAACCATGGATATCTCTAAAACCTGAACTGTTCGAGAGCCTTGAGGACCGCGTTTGGAAACCTCTGGCCTAGGGTCTGCAACAAATGTTCTCTCTCTAATGCAGCTTAACATTCTAGGTGGGCAGATGTATGGAAGGCACAAAAGGATCAAGAGAGTCAATGGTCGATTTTATTCCCTGCGCCACAAATTTCTACTTTGTTGACATTTTATGACATCATTAATTGAAAGTAATTCATAGAACTCAGTAATTAACCGCTTGTTATTGTAAGTAAAATTTTCTAATGAACCCCTAACCTGAAGACTGGGGGCCTGATTCAGAAATAGATGCAATGCTGATATCTATGAGGGCATCCAGCTGATAACAGCCTGACGCCAGTGGGCCTGCAGCACCCCCGCCTACTGATGTCTTGTTGCGCTTCTCCATGTCCTCGCCATCCCTCCACGGACTGGAGAGGGGAAGGAGGGGGGGAGGGGGGAGCAGTGAGCAGAGGGCATCTATTCACAATGTAGGGAGAGCTTGGGGGCAGCGGTGCTGGGCACGTCCCCTAGAATGATGGAAGGGGTGGGGAGCTGAGGCCACGTCCCTTCCCTCAAGAGGCCACATCCCCTTTTTGGGGATGTAGACTCCTTCTTGATCGGTGCCCTGCCTGGGTTCAGATGCTAGAAGGAACACTATAGTGTTCAATAATATATAGTGTCCAATTGTATATACGAAAACAACAAAGAAAATTAGACATTTAAAGGGGCTGTCAACTTTTGCTAAATCCTTCTCACTGTATACAAACAAAAAAAGGTATTTAACCCTATAACATCACTATATTAAATTGTAGAATACACTTAATTGAAATGCATAGATGATAAATGTATAGGAGGGACAAACATAATAGACAGTGGGCACGATTCGATTCAGCGCGATGTAAATAGCGCCGGGAGTGAGCTCTTCAATACACCGCGCTGCAAAGTCCGACTAATGATTTTTTCTCGCATCCCTCCGGGGATGAGAGAAGAAATCCGACAAAAGTCCCGGCGCGAGGCTGTTTTCTGCCCTTCGCGCCTGGAAAACAGCCTCGCGCCAGGAAGTTAGGTCAGGGAATGCCCGTTATCGCGCCTAAACACCCTGTTTAAGGCGCGAGAACGAGCCTTCCCCGACCTAACATCGCAATGAATTGAATAGCTCCGGGAGTTCTCTCCCGGCGCTATTTACATCGCGCTGAATAGAATCGTGCCCAGTGATATTAACACAAGGAGCTAACTTAAGAACCTGATGTAATGTGCATAAATTAAACCAATCAAGTGCTCTCATTTATATAGCACTGTTTAGGAAGTGAAGCAAAGGCGCAGTGCCATTTATCAAGTAAGCCCATAGGTGCTGCTCAACTGACAGAATGCAACTACCTTCACCCATGTCCACAACACAAGAACACTGGGATATACATACCTTTTTCTGTATAGTTTTAAGCCGGTAGTTTGGTGCAGTCAGGCAGTATCTGTCTGGTGGCAACCTAGGTCCTGCGTATGGTTTGATCAAAGGCAAAGGCGTCTGGTTCTTTTGTCTTGCAATATCTAGCAAAAACTATAACGGAATAGAAACATATTGGTTTATAGGTTTGGTAGCTAAAGAAAAAAACACAACAGTAGAAAAAACAGAAAATGCCAGCTGTCACCATGCAAAGCAATACACATAATTAGCACGAAAGTAAACTGAAGAGGAGTCTAATAGGAAAAAAAAGTTGACATTGAGTCCACTGCTCAACTACAGATGGGTCCTCATACATCTAGCCTCCTTGCGCGTTAGACAGCCCTTCTAGTTTCGCCATGCCGTGACTCTGTAGCGCCGAGCATCTTTTCGTGTGACTTGTTACCTTCAAATGTGTGTTATTTGCACAGTGATGTGAATAGATATCAGTTTAATCATCAGAAGCTGCTAGTGCTATGTAGCATGCCTATATTCTTTGAGCGAGTGCGGGTGTATCTGCATGCGAATTGCTATGTTACAGTGTCAGCAGCTGTAACACTGTAACGTAGTGTTGAGCATGCAGATACACTCACAGTTGCACATAGAACATAGACATGCTGCAAATCATTTTAATCAGTAGAAACTGCTTGTGCCATCTATTCGCATCGCTGTGCAAATAAGACGCATTTTAAGGTAAAAAGTCTCACGAAAAGACGCTCGTAATCACACGGAGCTCCCGCGTTGTGTAGCGGGACTTGTAGCGCAGTGAGGATAGATGTAAGTGGACACATCTGTACATGGTTTGCATGACTTTACAGTGACATGATCATATGAAACATCAGAAGTCAGATTTGGCTTGTGGACATCTCTCACAAGTGGTGGTCATGCTATGTTGGGCCTTACCCTAGTTGAGGTCAGATAGGCCTTATCTGAAAGCATGAGCAGTAAATGAGTTTGTCATTAGTAACCGGCTACACTAGACAATTATTTGGGTTGATTTGCCAATAATCTGGTGATCGGCCTGTCTTCTCAGGTAGTGTGTAGGCATAAGTGTTTTGCCGGCAAAACGGGCAAAAAACTTCCACAACTGCTTTCCTTGGAATGTCAAAATAGTCAGACTTGGAAGATGATATTGGCTAAAAGGTCCCTATGCGGGCATCACGATAATGACCATATTCCCTACGATTTCATATGTTCACCTCATCATCCTTGAGGGCGGACATATGCAAATTATGAATCCATGAGCCATAAAAAACTGTAGATTTCTCATTTAAGTTGCATAGTACGTGCTGCCAATATTGGGACCTCCCAGTGGCCGAAAAATTGTGCCAAATCTTGCTTCAACCAAAAAAAAAAAAAATCACATAGCTCAAGACTAGGGATAATATAAATGTTTCACCAAATGAAGGAATGTTTATTTGACCTTTAGAGGAGGAGATTTACTTCCAGATAACAAAATGTAATTATGGAGCATAGAGAGACTTAGGGGGGGATTTAATTACAAGCGATAAGTTATCAGGAAGGCAGTCTCTGGCTTTATCGCCTGAGGCTATTCAACCATGCTCCCTTTTTCAACCGATACCTTAGTTAACGCCTATTAAATGAACGTGTTAATAGGCGTAAACACATGTTATCTGGCATTAACACACAGAATCCATGAAAAGTTCACGGATTTGTGCGTAAACTAGCTGTTACCACCCGATAACTGCAGAGCGATCAGAGATTTATTTTCGGATCTTAGTAGTTCCAAAAAGAAATCCATGATAAGCGGGGCGAACTGAATAGGGAGCGGTGTACAGTTAGCACCCATTAACTTAGAGGGGAATTCAATTAGACCAGTTATGTCACAGCTGGAGGTATCCCTAAAGAATTGATGAGGTATGGTATGCTTTAATAGGCTCTAGACTAATGTATGCCAATATGACACTAGAAGACAGTGAAATTGCCACCTTCTTGCCACTCAGCTGTACTTGTAGCATTAAACTGTGGAGTGGTGTAAGGTACCAAAAAGTGCATCGGTTACTCCCCTCCTGGTAAGAGAGACTCAGAATTCTGTATGTAACGGTTAAAACATAGCTTCAAATAATAACAGACTGAGGGGAACACCTATGGGTTCAAACACATAAATCTGAAAATTGAGCTGATCTCTGGGTCTGGTGTTGTACTGCGTTAATTCTTGGAATTTCGTCATAATTTTGTGCCCAAGTAACTCAGATAAATGCTTTGCAGAGACTGCAAGAACTTTTTAATTCAAACATGGGAAGGCATAACAACCTGTTTTGTGCAACAAAATAAATTTGGCAAATCTACTCTTCCAGTAACTGGCAAAGGAAGTTTATCCCAAGCATATTATTCTTACCAGAACAATGAGCGAATAATACATATCTTAGCCAATAAACCTGCAATTAGCTCGCTCATATAATTGCTAATAGGAATCTTAGAATTTCTATTTCTTATTTTATGGATACAAACCAATTCTAATTTCCACAGATTAGGATTTGAATGAGGTATATAAGAAGATAATTTAGCTGCCTGCCTATTTTATCATTCATCTACCAAATAATGCCCCTGTAGACACTGTTCAATAATATAAATTTGATAAATCAATGCAATAACTAGCTTCCAAATAGACTATACAGTGCAATTTTTGATAGCAAATGTAGAGTTATTTTAACTACTACTATTCTTTCTCTATAAGAGAAAAGATAAGCTTCCAAGGGCTACAAAGAATGTGATAATAGAAATGCCTATATATTATACATTAAGGGGCAGATTCAATTAGTCCAGGTGCTTACCGCATGCTTCTAAAGCCGCAGGCTGCACTTATCTATTCCCGTTCACACCCTCCTGAGTAAGTAGAGCTTTTAGCCGCCGCAATCACGTTAACCCATGGCTCCAGGAACTAAACCCAGAATCTTGGGTTACTGCATGTTAGCTGCGGGATTACCACGTGAAGAAATGGGCTTCTAATTGAATAACTCCGGGCGTTAAAGCTTGAGGCTATAAGACCGTGGTAAGCGCTGCGGCTAATTTAACCTGCCCCTAAGTGTTTACACCTAACTAAAGATATCACTCATGCTCTCTCTCACCCTTTTGTAGCAGGATGCTATGTTAGGAGGTAGGGGCTTTTCTAACCAAACAAGGAGGATGGGGCTTCAACAAGGAGGAAGAGGCTGACAGCTAGAAAGACTTGCTTTGCATAAATACTCATTTTGGATTGGTTAATTCATACACAGTAGAAACTGGGCCCCTATCCCCAAATACTAACTGCAGTTGTCTTCACTGAGCGCTCAATCATTTTTTAAATACTCCTCTAGTACTAATGGCATTAGAGAATTCTTAATATAGGAGTCTCTATCAATACCCATCATTGTGTGACCAAACTATATTATACAGTGAAAGAGTGGAGAGCAAGATAATTGAGTGGAGACAGGAGGAGAATATTAGCTTCATTAATGTGTGATGAGAAAATGTGCAATAGAGAATATGGACATAACAGAGCTGTGTAGAGGATCAGTCTGATGTGCTGTTGGTGTATATGTGGGGGGACAGGTATGAAGTATTGCAGTACAGTACAGGAGATTGTGTGATGTACAGAAAGCAGGGGTGCAGTGCTGCCAAGCTACAGGAACATGATGTGATGTGCTGCAGGATATATGGGGATGAGTTATACGATTCCCAATACCCTTCTAAAACACGCTGGAATACAGTATATAAGGTGCAATACTCACATCTCTTGGAGGAGGAGATGTAAATGATTGGTCTGTCCTACACTGAATGGACAGCCTGACATCATCTGCATCAATATTATTCTTCTTCGCATGACTGGAATAAATCTTCGCATCTTCCAGAATTGTTGTCACATACCCTAAAATATCAAGTTAAAGTTTGTGAAACCCTGACAAGGGTAATATTTATACACGTTAGAATAGTTATACATGAACTGACAAGTGCGTCAAAAGTTAAGTAAAAAATTAAGTCTATAATGTCTTATCTAGTATCATTGGTTCAGTCCAGTCTTATGTCACCCTGGGAAAGGACTATCCTGTACTTACTATAGTGGAAGACTTCACCAATGCTACATCAGCAATGGAGTAGAGGAGAGGTAAAAAAACAAAATCAGAAAATCATCTCATTATCTTCTATTTAACACTAGTAGTTCATTCATGGTGATTTGAATGCAGCGTCACACTAATGGTGCATACACACGGTCAGATGATCGATTTTTATAACGATTGTAACGATTTCTGACTGCATTAAAATGACTGAAATCGACCAAATCTGACTTCAAACACATCAGATGTCAGATATTGTTATTTGTCAATCGGGAATGCGCCTCATTCATCGTTGAAGCCTCACATGTCAGATTTTCCTTCAGATATGAATGATTGAACGATTTTTAAAATCGTTATTGTTCAGATCTGAACGTGTGTATTCACCATAAGTATATAATGTTTTTTGCCAACTACTGTTTTCATGCCAAAAAAAAATCTATTTTGCATTCAATGATATTGCTAAAGTACTGAAAACACCAACATAGCACTTTAATAATAAAGAGTTGCAATAAACTATGAAAAGTTTGATCTCCTTACTGTATGTGAATTCCAGCATCTGGTTAATTACTCTGGGTTCATACTCTGTAATCCCCATATCCTTTAGAATTTGGGCCATAACCTGTAAACAAAATAAATAATACTGTAAATATTTACTATTAATATTATTGTAGACAATGTCAATGTTATTATTCGCTTGTATCTTATCCAGCAAATAATTTACTCTTAAAATGGTTAGTGTTGATGCTCAGCAATAGAAACACATTCTCAGTACACTGATGATAGGCGGCACAACTATGGAGTTAAATGCAAACTCAAAGGACGTCTACTATTGTAGTACAATTATGACAAGCTTGGATCAGAATCCGGACAAATAATCATAACTGAGTTTTCTACCCAAAGTTTACCAATACTGGGATTCTGTACACTGTAGCTTCAGATTGCAAAGCTCTGCTCATTTCTACAGTCTGCTTTATAAACTGACCACCAGAATGGTCTCTGCTTTTGTAACAGCCAGGTGACACTTTGCTGGAGTCAAACAGCATTTCTGCATTAACTCGCACCCCTGTTTAGACAATCTACACCCAAAATTTGATGTAGTTACACAGCAATGAAGATACCGAGATAACTAGATTGAGAATGCAATTCTCAGCAATGTGCAATTGTGATGTTCTGCTGGGCGCAACCTCAAGCATAACACACATTTTTCTGTGCACCTCTATGGGGTGTGAGGGAATATTGGCAATGTTGGTGTTCCCGGGAAGTGCTGGAGTTCTGGCAAGTCTTCGTATACATTGCCAAGAATGGAATTCCCCCCTAGACTTTGACAGTTCACTCCTCTTGCTCTCAGAGAGAAGAGCGCAGCAGCCCCTATTTTGCCTCAATTATGTGCACAACCTGTTTAATTAATGTGTTATAGATCCAAATTGTTATATCATTAAGCCATCCCCAATCCCAACACTCTGTCCTTACACTAACCCATGGGATATTACAACAATAGGGTGGGGGCTGCTTATCGAATCTTGTAGTGCATTAAAACCAGTTACACACACATTTGGCATAAACAAGATAACTTCCTGTCTTGTCACAGACGCATGTTTAAAACGTAGACTGCAAATAAATAAATACATTACAAGCACTAGTATGTACGTCACCTATTAGCAGGTGTAGTTCCTAGTTCCACATCCTACTCAGGTATTTTTTTAAATATACATTTTTGACACAGAACATTACATATGTAGGATGTGTAAATATAGCAGTAACATAAGTGCTGGATAGCATTGGGCTTTGGATATACTCTACACGTTATCAGAACAATTTTTGGCCATTGCATCTTTATAGTTTACATGAGATCGTGTACAGCATAAACCTATGCAAAGTGTTGATATACAGATGTGTCCTACGCAGCAAATCGTGCCACGCATGGTGCAAGTTGTGTGCTCGCGAGCAGATATGCGCACTGCGTTTGCACCCGCGTTACCGTAGGAATGCATGGTCCGATCGCAGTGCGCGCCGTAGTGTATTCTGCTGCGGGTAATCGGATGGCGCGATACGTGCGCACATTTGTGGCACGATCGGCAAAGATGAAGCAGGAAACATCTGTACATGATGGGGAGAGAGCCATACGGAACATATAAATGCAATACACATACTGATCTAAGTACAGACAGGGGGAGAGATATAACTCAGGAACAGCCAGGGGACATGCACAATTGGATACAATAATAGAAGTGTCATATCCCTCTGTAGCATCCCGACCAAGCCGGCAGCCTGATACAGCCTGCGGCTGACGTGCTGTGAAGCTATGAGCAGCAGTAGCCAGGTATGCTGGACTTTGTAGTACTGCAACAGCTAGAGAGCCAGCACCGACTCGCTGATTACCTGGGCATCCTTCGGAGCACTCTTAGGAGACGCCATTTTTGCCTGTTCCATAGCATCAGAGTAACTTCCGAAATGCAGTGGGGAGAGGAGACACAGCAGAGGAGCGGGAGCAGCCGTGTTCCGGCAGCACAAGGTCGCCATCTTGGTGGAGGAAGCCCAGCTCCTTCCTATCGACAGCGCCATCTTGTGGATGGCGTCCCGGCGTTTCTGCCCTCTCAGGCCGAATATGAGCGGCTTACTGCATGTAGTGGCTGCCGGTCTCGGTGGCGGCGGGGTGCAGTGAGACATTGTAGGTAACAGTGTGTGTACGTGGCGGGCCCCGCAGTCCATCGGTTACTGCGCCGGGTGTGTCACGGTAGCACGGAGAGATCTGATTGGCTATTAACCGACCTGGCTACCAGGCGCGCTGCTATACTGACTTGCGATTGGCTGCTAAACCCTCACCCCTCTATAAACTAAGCTCTACATACAGATGTGTCCTCATTCACCTGGGGAGTCTATTTACTAAGTAGTGTTAGGAGACAGAGTGATAAGAAAGTGATAAGGTGCCAGCCAATCAGCTCCCAACTGTCATCTCACAGGCTGTGTTTGAAAAATTACAGTTGGGAGCTGATTGGCTGGCACTTATCACAGACATCACTTTCACTCTGTCTCCTAACACTGCTTAGTAACTAGACCCCCTGGTGTTTTTGCCTATATGATGCAAGATGCTTGGCACAATTAGAGGATCCTGCCTGGGTAGCGTTTTTGTACTTTATGTTAAAGTAGGAGAGTGCTGCTGCAATTTACATAGCAAAGGACAGCTTTGCAATGTTCCAGGACGGAGGGACTAATGGGGTTTAACACCCAGAACTCCCTCTTGTGTCCTTAGGCCGCCAGCCACGGGGTGTTCTGGGAGGGATCCGATCGGATCCCTCTCAAGGGGGAGCGTCCCGATAAGAAGCCCATAGGCTTCTACTGGGTAGCGCCAGCCACTGGGACGAATGCTTAGTACATATGGAAAATGCGGTAAAATCCATGCTTTCTGGGGTTTTACCGCATTTTCAGCTTTAGTACATCCCGTCTTCCACTTAACTCCAGAGATTGTCGCTGATCCATCCTGCCAGAGCCGCTATTGAAGCTAGTACACTGCATACACATACATTCACCAGCTATTGACCTGTAAGCTCCACTCCGCTCCATGCAATAAGTCAGTGCGTGCATAACTGAGTACGGCTGTAAATTCACATTGCCACTAAATAAACCACCCTACTGGTTAAGTATCGGACTGTTCATTGTCTCAGGGTATCCGATGGTGTGAACTTACACTCCTCTACCTGTTAACACATATTCCAACACTTTTTTGCATCATAGCCACTTACAAAGTCGCTCGCAGTTGTAACAGACACAAAATATTAGTATTTTTGTTACAAAAGAATTGGTATGAAGAATACCTCCCAAAATTCTGCTGAAGGGAGCGTGACCTCATGTCTGCAAGGCCACGCCCCCTGGAGTGTGACATTTGTTTGTCACGCTGGGGGCATCCAGCAATCTAGCAGCTACAGGGCCGTCCTCAGCCTCTACAAGCACTAAAAATGGACGCCACGCTCATGTACGCGGCATCCATTCACCGCTGCTCTGCTTTGTGAGTGTGTGTGCATGTGACTGCATGCACGTTAGAAAAAGTGTCCTGTACTCCAAAGAGACAGCGGTTTGACTGAAGACTGAGGAACACCACACCTCTACAGTACAGGTTGAATCTGCCATATCCAAATATTCTGAAATACGGAATTATTTTGGCATGACTGAGATAGTGAAACCTTTGCATTTTGATGGTTCAATGTGCACAAACTTTGTTCATGGTACAAAATTAGTAAAAATATTGTATAAAATTACATTCAGGTTTTGTGTATAAGGTGTATATGAAAAAAATTAATTTCATGTATGAAGACAAACTTTGTTGGAGCCACAAAATTATTGAAAATATAGTAGAAAATGACCTTCAGCCTGTGTGTATAAGTTGTATATGAAACATAAATGCATTCTGTGTGTATATTTGGGTCCCTTTCCCAAGATATCTCATTATGGTATGCAAATATTCCAAACTTCTGAATATTCAGATATCCAAAATACCCCTGGTCCCAAGCATTTTGGATATGGGAGACTCAACCTGTACAATCATTTTACTATTTTGTACCAGACACAAGCACTGTCCTATGTTCAAAGGTCTTACATCTTAGTAAAGTCTTTGATCTTGTAGTAGGTTCCACAGATGATCCAGTGGAATGTAAGTTATATGGAACAGAGAACATGCATTAGGTTAGAATACTCATATATACTAGGGGTGAGCGGGTTCGGATTTCTGAAATCCGAACCCCCCCGATCCGACTCAGGCTCGACTTTTCCCGCCTGACTCGGACCCGAAATCGAGGCAGAACATCATCATCCTGCCTTCCGGGTCTCGCGGGTTTTGGATTCTATATAAGGTACCTGCGTCGGCGCCATTTTCTCACTCGGCTGTGGACAGTGAAGAGGGAGGGTGGGAGTTAGGGCTGGCTGGGCTGTGTAGTGTAGTGTTGCGCTGCACTGCTGTTGTCCGTAGGGGCTGTGTCCACGCCTCCAAAGTCCATAGGGGCTGGCTGTGTTGTGCTGTGCTGCTGTTGTCCATAGGGGCTGTGTCCACTCCTCCAAAGTCCATAGGGGCTGGCTGTACTGTGTTGTGCAGTCAGTTATCCATAGGGGCTGTGTCCACTCCAAAGTCCTGTGCAGTGTCCCAGTCCTAAAGGGGTGCTGTAGTGTTGTCCAGGGGGTGCTCTATCCATCAGGGGTGCGCAGTAGCCGCACGTGCATCAACAAAGTAGCGCCAAGCGTGCGCCTGTGTCATAAGTAAAGGGACGGCTGGCTTGACCGTTAAAGGGTGCTGTAACCCCCAAAGTGCACTCCAAACCAAATTAAAAAATATTTTCTGTGTTTGTGAATTGTGTGCACTGTGGCTGCACATGCATCAACAAAGTAGCGCCAAGCGTGCGCCTGTGTCATAGGTAAAGGGCCGGCTGGCTTGACCGTTAAAGGGTGCTGTAACCCCCAAAGTGCACTCCAAACTAGGGGCGAGCGGATTCGGTTCTACTCGGTTCCGTTCGGATTTAAAAACCGAATCTTATTCGCTATCAGCTGTCACGAGTTTTGGATAGCCAATAAGATTCGGTTTTTAAATCCGAACGGAACCGAGTAGAACCGAACCCGCTCACCCCTACTCCAAACCGAATAAAAAAATATTTTCTGTGTTTGTGAATTGTGTGCACTGTGGCTGCACGTGCATCAACAAAGGAGCAGCGCCAAGCGTGCGCCTGTGTCCCATAAGTAAAGGGCCAGCTGGCTTGTCCGTTAAAGGGTGGTGTAACCCTCAAAGTGCGCTCCACAAAAAATAAAAAATTCTTTTTTTTTCTGTGTTTGTGAATTGCGCGGGCTGTAGCTGCACCTGCATCCTCAAAGCAGCAGCGACAAGCGTGCGTCTGTCTGTTAAAGGGTGGTGTAACCCCCAAAGTGCACTCCACAAAGAATTAAACAAAAAAAAAAATTCTGTCTTTGTGAATTGTGTGGGCTGTAGCTGCACCTGCATCCTCAAAGCAGCAGCGACAAGCATGCGTCTGTCTGTTAAAGGGTGGTGTAACCCCCAAAGTGCACTCCAACAAAAATAAAACATTTTCTTCTGTGTTTGTGAATTTACTGCACTGTACGTGCATCCTCAAAGCAGCAGCGCCAAGCGTGCGTCTGTCTGTTAAAGGGTGGTGTAACCCCCAAAGTGCACTCCAACAAAAATAAAATATTTTCTTCTGTGTTTGTGAATTGTCTGCACTGTACGTGCATCCTCAAAGCAGCAGCGCCAAGCGTGCGTCTGTCTGTTAAAGGGTGGTGTAACCCTCAAAGTGCTCTCCACAAAGAATAAAAAATTCTTCATTTTTTTCTGTCTTTGTGAATTGTGTGCACTGTAGCTGCACGCGCATGAACAAAGGAGCAGCGCCATGCGTGCACCTGTGTCCCATAAGTAAAGAGCCGTCTGGCTCATTTCTTAAAGGGTGGTGTAACCCACAAAGTGCACTAGTCTCCAACAAAAATAAAAAATTATTTTCTGTGTTTGCGTGCGCCTTAGCCGCACGTATATATCAATATAACATAAATGGAGGACAAAACTTTCTCCGATAAAAATAAAATAGGGAAAGATCAAGAACCACTTTCTCCTAGTACTGAAGCTGCTGCCACTAGGCATGACATAGACGATAACATACCATCAACGTCGTCTGCCAAGGCCGATGCCCAATGTCATAGTAGAGGGCACATACAATCCCAAATGACAAAGTTCAGGAAAATGACCTTAAAAAAACATTTAAATCATCTGAGGAGAAACGTAAACTTGCTAATATGCCATTTACGACACGGAGTGGCAAGGAACGGCTAAGGTCTTTCCCTATGTTCATGACTAGTGGTTCAGCTTCACATGACGATGGAAGCCCTCCTCCCACTAAAAAAATCAAACGAGTTAAGCTGGCAAAAGCACAGCGAAGAACTGTGCGTTCTAAGAAGATATCACAAATCCCCAAGGAGAGTCCAAGTGTGGTGGCGGTTGCGATGCCTGACCTTCCCAGCACTGGTCGGGAAGAGGTGGCTCTTTCCACCATTTGCACGCCCCCTGCAAGTGCTGAAAGGAGCACCCACAGTCCACTTGCTGATATGCAAATTGAAGATGTCACTGTTGAAGTACAACAGGATGAGGATACTGGTGTAGCTGGCGCTGAGGAGGAAGTTGGCGAGGAGGATTCTGATGGTGATGTGGTTTGTTTAAATCAGGCTCCGGGGGAGACAGTTGTTGTCCGTGAGATGAAAAAGCCCATCACGGTCATGCCTGGGCATAAGACCAAACATTCCACCTCTTTGGTCTGGCAATATTTCTATCCAAATCCGGACAACAACTGTCTTGCCATATGTACCATATGTAAAGGTGAAATAAGTAGGGGTAGGGACGTTAACCACCTAGGAACATCCTCCCTTATATGGCACCTGCAGCGCGTTCATAAAAAGTTACTGTCAAGTTCAGAAACTTTGGCTAAGACCGTAAGCAGTCCAGGGACACCTAAATCCCGTTGTCCTGTTGTATCCAAGCGCCTGCAAACCACACCGTCAACTCCCTCCTCGTCAATTTCCTCCTTAGTCAGGATCGGAAGTAGTCCTGCAGGCCATGTCACTGGCATGACTGACTCTCCTATCCGGGATTCCTCCGGAGGATCCTGCATTGCTACGCCTACTGCTGCTGCTGCTGGGAGTCGTTCATCATCCCAGAGAGGAAGTAGGAACACCACTACTTTTACTAAACAATCTTATACACAAAATTCAAAAAAGAACTACACCTGGGCGCTATATAAATATATTTAGAAGTGGATACATCCCTTTCTCAAAGTTGGATCCTTTACACCTTCTCCTCTTCCTCCAGAAAACGGATTGATGTTACAGGGTTTTTTTCTCACGACCAGTTGACATGTGGAAAAATATATCCATATATCAATATTTCAGGAGGTCAATTCCAATCTTAGTTCATAGACAAGGAGATCAAAATCCCCAAATACCCTGTGACACGCCAGCGTACCCCACTCACAGCAGAAATATGATGTGTGTTCCTCAAAAGGTTTCTTTTAAAGATCCCATCACCCGGAAATTACAAAGAGATAGAACAGCAGTATCCTGCGTACCGTAACTCACATCAACACATGCAGAAACACCATATAAAGGTTTCTTTGGTGGGAAAACATAGCAAGCGTACCGAAACTCACAGTAAGAATAGTGATTAACCACTCATAATGGTTTCTTTTCTCTGTATCCGTCAATGTAGAATAGACTCCCAAAAATTGCAATCAGGGGATACCAGATTAAAAAATTTATTACCAACAAACTTAGTTCCACAGCACCAAAAAGTTAATCCATAAATAGTACAATAAATCACATGCGAAAAAATAGCAACAAATAGAAAAATAAAAATAAATAGATAAAAATGACAAATGATCTCCCTTGTGGATAACGTGGGTAATGTCATAAACAAGGATTTGGGCGATAGTCCAAAAAAAAACCAAAGCTTATAGAGACATACCTCACCACAGGGGATCTGAAGAAAACACTCCTTAGTCGACGCGCGTTTCGGCTCATATGAGAGCCTTTTTCAAGACATGTAAGGAAGTGTAATACAGACCATTATTTAAACAAACATCCGCCAATCACGTTATCTCGTGAGGCAAACCCCCTAAAAGGAAGCCAATCCGAGTGTGCCAAACTCACATGTCAGGTAATCAAGCTGTTTGCGCACACTGTGCACTGGAAGCAGCCGGATAGCACGTAGCCTACACTCCTCATAGAAGCAGAGTCGCGTCACATGTCAAACGGAAGTGACGCGACTCTTACCGCTGGGAGCGGAAATACCCTGTTGCTTAGCGATGGAACGCAAGCATAACTTTGTAAGTGGCACACCCGGAAATGAAGACTGAACATTACATAACATAAATCAAAAATAAGACACATTATAAAAACACAATAGCCATCACGGAAAAACAACTGAATAGTTAGCCAAAACCTATAATTATAGACTATGACGCCGATGTCTCATTTCATGTCGTGGAGCAGTTGTATAGATTCATTGTGTATTGTTCAGATCTTCATTTCCAAATATTGTCCCGAAAAAATCTATACATCTTCATAAAATTCCATAACCAAAAAAATATGAAAAAAAACAAAAAAATAATGTTAGAAACAAGATCGCAATTAACATATTAAATCAAGCAAAATCATAAAAACCATTTTAACTCAAAATCTTTATTTAACCCTAACGGGGCAAGAGTCTTCAAGGAGAAAATACACTTCATCTCAGCCTTAGCTAGCATAGTGGCTATATCCCCCGATCTAGGATTACCCTTGATTGCTTTTAATCCATAAAAACCCATTACACCATTCAAGGAACTACCATGAAATTCCTTAAAATGCATAGATAGCGCATGGGTCTCTAATCCTTTCTTTATGTTACGTACATGTTCACTAAGTCTCACTTTTAAAGGTCTAGAAGTACGACCAATGTAAAATTTATTACATTCACATTGAATCCCATATACTATATTTTTGCTGTTGCAGGTTATAAAATCTTTTATATAAAAATCGTTGCCGTTAATCTTAACCGTTTCTACTTTATTTCTTCCATCTCCTTTTATAGACCTACATCCTACACACGAACCACATCTGAAAAAACCTTTAGAAAGGATTTTCGTCCTACTATTGGATGGTTCGAGAAAACTTTTTACCAATTTATTCTTGAGATTAGGAGCTTTTCTGTAAATACATCTTGGCTTATCTGGTATTTTAGTGCCTAAGATTGGATCTCTCTTGAGAATCCCCCAATGCTTCCTGAGGATCTTTTCGATATCCCTATGTTGTTTAGAGAAATCGGTGATGAAAGCCCATTGATATTCATTATTCTTATTCAAAGAGGGTTGAGTTGTATTCTCTTTAAGGAGATCTTTCCGTTCCAGCCCCTTCACTTTGTTCAAGGATTCATTAATATTGTCCTCATCGTACCCACACGCTTTGAACCTAACTTTCATTTCCTCCGCTTGCGTGTGAAAAGTTTCTAGGTCTGAACAATTTCTCCGCAACCTTTTTAACTGGCCTAATGGAATTGAATCGAGCCAGTTGTTATGATGGCAACTGGCCATATTTATAAAAGTCCCCGAGTCTGTCGGTTTAGTATAATTTTTTGTTTCTATTTTCCCATCTTTTACATACACAGTGATGTCTAAAAAGTTCAAGCTAGTTTGACTAATTTCGAAAGTTAAAAAGATATTTCTGTTATTATTATTCAGATGGTTACAAAAAGTGTCCAAACTGGGTCTATCCCCCTTCCATATGAAAAATATATCGTCTATGTACCTATGGTAGGACACCAAGTCCGCCCCGAGCGCACCACTACCCCACACGGCTTCCTCCTCCCATATACCCATGAAGAGGTTGGCGTAGCTCGGAGCGAACTTGGTGCCCATCGCGGTACCTGTTCTCTGTAGGAAGTACTCATCCTTAAATAGAAAAAAAATATTCGTCAAAATGAAGTTGATACTTTCTAAAAGAAAACATTGCAAATCTTTCGATAGATTTGAGGTGTCAAGAAAATGTTTAGTGGCTGCTACTCCTAAATCATGCCTAATGATGGTATAAAGGGTGCTTACATCTGATGTTACCATGAAAAAATTGTTCTCCCATTTGATTTTTTCCAGAGAAATTAAAAAATCTTTTGTATCTCTCAGATGGGATCTATTACGGACTACTAGGGGTTGAAGATAAAAATCGATGAATTCGGATAGATTTGAAGAAACCGAATCCACACCAGAGATAATTGGTCGTCCTGGGGGATTACATAGACTTTTGTGTACTTTTGGCAACACATAAATCACTGGTGTGACAGGTTTCTCAATCAAAAGGAAAGATGCTTCCTTATGTGTTAAAGTGCCCTTTTTTTCGTACTTATCTATCAAGATTTTTAGTTTATTACAAATGATGATTGTGGGGTCTCCACGTAATTTTTTATATGTTTTAATGTCTTGTAATTGCCTATAGACTTCACACTCGTAGTCTTTTGTATTCAATAATACCACTCCTCCACCCTTATCGGCGGGTTTTACAATAAGATCTTTATTCTCTTTCAGGCTTTTTAAAGCTTTCCTTTCTTTCATTGTTAAATTACACCTATTTTTATATGGTATATTACTATTCTTTTTTTTACCTTCTATATTCAATTTTTCAAAATCTCCCAAAACTAAGGCATTGAAAGTATCTAAAAAGGGACCTCTAACATGTTGTGGATAAAAGACTGATTTCGGACGAAACGGAGTGACAGACGTCTCTTCCGTCGGTATCTCATTGTGAAAGAATTTTCTTATTGTTAATTTTCGAATGAATTTTTGAGTATCCACAAAGATGTTAAACGGGTTAATACTACAATTCGGAGCATACTTTAAACCCTTTTCTAACAAGGATTGTTCATCTTTAGATAAAATATGAGAGCTAAGGTTAAAAAATTTTACCTTTGAATATTTCTCCAATGAGTTTAGGTTTGTTATAATCTCAGTGTTTCCACTACTTTGATCATTATTAATAGATGTCTTGTTTTTCTTATTCTTATTACGATTTCTTTTTCTCTTATTCCTTTTGGGGTTCCTAACTATTTTACTTTTCTTGCCCCCTCTTTTCCCCCTTGTAGTGGATTTCTCAATTACTTGTAATTGTATTGATAGGGGCTTTCTTCTAAAAAAGGAGAATATGCTCTAGCCAATGGTGAAAAACGGTTCCCATGACAAAAGGAACCCGAGAGGTCCTCATTTCTGTCATATATATTCTTCTGATTCCTGGAGTAATCGTTATGATAGTACCTATTTCTATTCATTCTGAATTTATCATTATGTTCCACATTACTGTATCTTTGTTTATTCCCTGATTGGTACCTATCTCTGTTGTTATATGTCTTAATTGGAGGGAATCGGTGGTATCTTCTTGAGACCTCCCCTCCTTGTTTGTATTTATCCTTCGGAATTATTGGGATAGACTGATCATAATATGGAATCCTAGGAGTTTTTTTACCTTGTAGCTCACTTCTGCATCCAATATCAGTTTTGTCTCGATTAAATTTATTAGATTTTTTAGCAACAATAACTTTTTCAGCTTTTTTAATTCTATATTTAATTCCACTTTCTAATTGTTTAAAGATTTCAGAGTTGCTATATGGTGTTACTAAAGATTCTAAAATACTAATCTCTTCTTCTAAAGATTTTAATTCCCTTCTACGTTCTTTAATTATTAGATCCATTAGTGAAAATGAGCAATCTTTAGTAATTTTCTCCCATTCACTTCTAAAGGTCTCATTAGCCGTAGAAAAAGAAGCTTTCTTATCAATTTTTAATCCTTTAGGAATGAGCTGATGTGCTATATAATTCTCTAATGTAGCTACCTCCCACCAGATCTTATTTTCCTTTTGTAAAACTACTTCAAGTTTTTTCATCATTCCTTTGAGATCTTCATCTATTAATTCTATGGAATCATTACTTTGATTAAATAGTTTGTCAGAAATTAGACGTCTTTCTTCTCTGAAATCAAACATAGTGATAACAATTGCTGCAGGGTGGTGAAAACTTTTTAAATGGTGACCAAAAAGATAGCAATATATAATATAATAAAAAAGTTTCTACCCAGTCTGCGCACAGTCGCCAATAATGGGAGTTTTCAATGATAGTGAGTGTCACCACACTCACACATAGACAATCTTATACACAAAATTCAAAAAAGAACTACACCTGGGCGCTATATAAATATATTTAGAAGTGGATACATCCCTTTCTCAAAGTTGGATCCTTTACACCTTCTCCTCTTCCTCCAGAAAACGGATTGATGTTACAGGGTTTTTTTCTCACGACCAGTTGACATGTGGAAAAATATATCCATATATCAATATTTCAGGAGGTCAATTCCAATCTTAGTTCATAGACAAGGAGATCAAAATCCCCAAATACCCTGTGACACGCCAGCGTACCCCACTCACAGCAGAAATATGATGTGTGTTCCTCAAAAGGTTTCTTTTAAAGATCCCATCACCCGGAAATTACAAAGAGATAGAACAGCAGTATCCTGCGTACCGTAACTCACATCAACACATGCAGAAACACCATATAAAGGTTTCTTTGACCCTCCAACAGTCCTTAGCGAGGAGGATGAAGTACGATAGCAGTCATCCTGAAACAAAACGTATAACTGAGGCCTTGACTGCTATGTTGGTGTTAGACGTGCGTCCGGTATCCGCCATTAGTGCAGTGTGATTTAGACAATTGATGGAGGTAGTGTGTCCCCGGTTCCAAATCCTATCTAGATTCCACTTCAATAGGCAGGCGATACCGAGACTGTACAGAAACGTCAGAAAAAGTGTCCTCAGTGTCCTGAAAAATGCGGTTGTACCCAATGTCCACTTAACCACGGACATGTGGACAAGTGGAACAGGGCAGACTAAGGACTATGGACTTCATTCAGAGTCGGTCGAAGCGGCCGCACAGTCGTACGGGAAAAGGGGCCGGATATGCTAACGATTCCCTCGCAAGATGCGTCCCTAAGTTCGGTTCGGTAGCTGGCCGACCAAGGGGAGGAAGCGGCCGGAATTAAAAAAAATACGCCCCCTTCTCGTACGCATTGCACGTCATCTCCGGCCATATAAGGATTAACCGAGACCATCGGAATCCATCGGAACTGGTCGTAGAGCTTAAGGTTGACCATACCCTCTCTTAAGCTCTACGATCATGTCAGTGTAAAAACCTCCCATGTCACATGTGCCATGACGCTACTTTGTTAATTATGCACTCCCATAAAACGCCATTCGCATAATTAGGCACGCCTGCGTTCGGATCTCCACTCCCCCGTTTTCAAGCACCTTCCCCTGTTACCACCCACAAACGCCTCAATCTGTCACTCAAACAACCGACCTGGCTGTGTTCAAGGAGAGAAAAATTTCTGATCGTAGCGGCTAGTTTGCGCACGCGCATTGCGAACTTTACGCATGCGCAGTATAGCGAACATCGGTAGCATACGACCGTGCGGCCGCTTCGACCGACTCTGAATGAGGTCCTATATGACTGTGACAGCCCACTGGGTAGATGTATCACCTTATGCAGCAGCAACAGCAGCGTCACCAGTAGCAGCATCTCAGAAACGCCAGCTCGTTCCAAGGCAGGCTACGCTGTGTATCACAGGTTTCAGTAAGAGGAACACCGCCGACAACCTCTTAGAGAAACTGAGGGAAATCATCGCCCAGTGGCTTACCCCACTTAGACTCTCCTGGAGATTTGTGATATCTGACAACGCCACCAATATTGTGCGGGCATTACATCTGGGCAAATTCCAGCACGTCCCATGTTTTGCTCAAACAATAAACTTGGTGGTGCAGAATTTTCGGAAAAGCGACGGGCTTGCAGGAGACGCTTTGGGTGGCCGAAAAATTTCTGGCCACTTTCACCATTCAGCGACTGCGTGCCGAAGACTGGAGCACCAGCAAACACTCTTGAACCTGCCCCGCCATCACCTGAAGCAAGAGGTTGTGACACGGTGGAACTCAACCCTCTATATGCTTCAGAGGATGGAGGAGCAGCAAAAGGCCATTCAAGCCTATACATCCACCTATGACATAGGCAAAGGAGGGGGTATGCACCTGACTCAAGCGCAGTGGAGAGTGATTTCCGTGTTGTGCAAGGTTCTCCAGCCCTTCGAACTTGCCACACGTGAAGTCAGTTCAGACACTGCCAGCTTGAGTCAGGTCATTCCCCTCATCAGGCTTTTGCAGAAGCAGCTGGAGAAAGTGAAGGAGGAGCTAAGACGGAGCGATTCCACTCGGCATGTGGGACTTGTGAATGAAGCCCTTCATTCTCTTTGCCAGGATTCCAGGGTGGTCAATCTGTTGAAATCAGACCACTACATTTTGGCCACCGTGCTCGATCCTAGGTTTAAAGCCTATGTGGTGTCTCTCTTTCCGGCCGACACAAGCCTGCAGAGGTGCAAAGACCTGCTGGTGAACACACTGTCAGCTGAAGCGGAACGCGACACGTCAACAGCTCCTTCTTCATCTTCTCCCGCAACTGGGGCTGCCAGGAAAAAACTTAGGTATCCTAAGCAACCCGCTGGCGGTGATGCAGGGCAGGCAGGACCAAGTTTGGACATCTGGTCCGGACTGAAGGACCTGGCAACAATTTCTGACATGTGTACTGTCACTGCATATGATACTGTCACCATTGACAGAATGGTGGAGGATTACATCGGTGACAGCATCCAAGTAGGCATGTCAGACAGTCCGTACCTGTACTGGCAGGAAAAACAGGCAATTTGGAGGCCCCTGTACAAACTGGCTCTATTTTACCTGAGTTGCCCCCCCTCCAGTGTGTACTTCGAAAGAGTGTTTAGTGCAGCTGGGAACCTTGTCAGCGAAAGGCGTAGGAGGTTGCTTCCACAAAATGTGGAGAAGATGATGTTCATAAAAATTAATTATCAACTCTTCCAGGGAGACCAGTCTCCAGAACGTACAGAGGGACCTATGGTGGTGGATTCCAGCGGGGACGAATTAATACACTATGAGGATGTACACAACACTGAAGAGGGTGAGGAATCGGTGGATAAGGAGGATGAGGACGACATCTTGCCTCCGTAGAGCCAGTTTGTGCAATGACAGATTAATTGCCAGCTTGTTTTGTGGGGGCCCAAACGAACCAATCATTTCAGCCACAGTCATGTGGCAGACCCTGGCGCTGAAATGATTGGTTTGCTAAAGTGTGCATGTCCTGTTTATACAACATAAGGGTGGGTGGGAGGGCCCAAGGACAATTCCATCTTGCACCTCTTTTTTTTCTTTGCATTATGTACTGTTTGGGGCCTAGTTTTTCAAACTGCCATCCTGTCTGCCACAGGATCCTGTCTGCCACTACAGTGTCACTCCTAGATGGGCCACGTGTTTGTGCTGCCCACTCGTGTCGCTTAGCATAGTCATCCAGCTACCTCGGTGCAACCTTTTGGACATAAAAACACTATTGAGAGGTGTTCAGAATAGACTGGAAATGAGTGGAAATTAAGGTTATTGAGGTTAATAATAGCATAGGAGCAGAAAAACCCACAAATTCTGTGATTTTAACTGTTTTTATGCTTTTTTAAAAAAAAATACAGATCCAAAACCCAGAACCTAAAACATGGAAGGGTGGTTTTGGCAAAACCAATCCAGATCCAAAACACGAAGAAAGATCCATATCCAAAACCAAAACACAAAACACGAAAAGTGGCCGGTGCGGGAAGCAATCGGGAAGCCGACTGCCTAAATACCGGCAGCCAGCTTCCCGACTGTCTTATCCCGCAAGGGTGAAATGCCGGGCGTCTAGATGTAGTCAAGTAACGTAATCAGGTATTTATTTATATTAGGGTATTGGATTAGTTTTAGTTGTGTATGTGCATGTGTTTGCCCTTTCCAGCGAGAATGTAGAGGAAGGAGTTGTAGTACAGTTTAGTCCTAGCCCCTTCTTAAGGCCCACTCTGGGGCCATTGGGAGGACATTCAAGAGTTGCCAAAAAGCCTCTGGACCAGATACTCTCATTGGCGGATATGTACCTTCCTTGATAGCGTCTAATGCTGGGTACACACCTGTGCGATCCAGAGGCCGGCCGACCGTCACACAGGCCGAGTGACCGATTTGGTAAGCATGCACACTTATCAATCAGCAGCTCACAGCATACACACTTACCAATCACCTGCTCAATATGGGCTCCATTTACTACCGCATTTGACCCATGTGTTTAGGCATTACCGCTCACCACAGCTTTTGTTTTTTTTTACTTGTATTTATCAATGATGTGCCCACATGTGAGCGGCACTGTTAAAAATCCTGGCAACGCTGTTCCTTCTCTCTAAACAGCACTGACGAATGAAGTGGGGTTTCTTTGTAATTGGAGCAAGCGCCGTGTGTTCTCATGCGCAGTCTGGCTCCTCTCTATTAGATCCCGGCAGTGGCAGGAACCTCCCTTCTCAGCCGACCGTGTTTGCTGGGCTGGGAGGGAGTCTGCTTCCTCTGCTTTGTAAGGGATGGAGTGGTAGCCAGCCGTGGTGCTGAGCTACTGCTGGAGGGAGTGAAGAAGGCAGAATCCGTCGGCTACTGCGGGAGGGAGAAAGGAGGGGGGCCCACCTGCTGCTGCTGCGGGAGGGATGAAGGGGATCCATTGGCTACTGCGGGTGAGAGGAAGGGTGGACTACCTGCTGCTGCGAGAGGGAAGTGGAGGGGGCCGCCGGCTGCTGAGCACTGGGGGGGAGATTATGAGACCTGGATGCTGGCCAACAGGACCACAGTGCTCGTGACCGCAGATTAACAGCAGGATGGGGCAGGAGAGTTTCAGATATCACAACGAGCAGTAATTAACAAATACTGCTCGTTGATAAATAAAGGCAGCCTACTGATATCAATGTACAAACTAAACAAAAACAGGCGCTAACATACTTTAATAAATAACAGCATCATTAGTTTCACTCGCAACAAGTTTCAAACACCTTAAACTCGTTAGTAAATGCAGCCCATTGTCTGGCAAGGTATCACAACTGGATGGGCATATCAATTTGCCTGCCTAGTTGTGATGTCATTGTCAGAAGTTCCTTCGATAAATGTAACGGGTTGGTCGGTGTGTAGCCCATACACACCGGCAGATGCGCACGATATAGCGCATCTGCCATACTGCACAGCCGACACACTATATCTGTGAATAACATAGTACACAAATATATTGTGTGTATACACGAGCCAACGCACTTAACAATATATTGTTAGCCGGCTGCACGAAGGATATATCGCATAGTGTGTACCCAGCAGTAGGTGCTAGATTTCTCTGCAGGAAGGATCTGATCTGTGCGCACAGTAGTAGTAGTGCAGAAGTAACATTACAAAGATTTTTCTTTTGCACTGTTACATTTTGGATGTGTTAAATAAATATTTCTATCGTGATGGAATTGGTCTGACAGACTCTTTAATATTTATACCACCTACTAGTAACTATCTCTCTCTCTCTGTTTCTCTTAATTTTAGAAAATAGGTGCATTACCTGCCTTAGGTGCCCCAGTCACCCCAAAGCCTTAATCCCGCTCTGGTGGCACCTGCAAGCTATAAGAAAGCATCAGACCATCTAATAAAACATCATTGGGGCACCCCTCTGTTTAATTATCTTCAGTTAAAACCCAAAAAGTTTTCTGGTAACAGAGTTTTTTTAGTGTCCAGACAAATAATGGAAACAGAACTTGTCAGAAAATACATATGAGTTAGTATAACTTTCAAACAGAAAGAACTTTCTATAAACTTAGGGCCTGATCCAGAGATGTACGTTAATCCGATGATTAACGTCATACTTGCCGACATTCAGCTCCCTCCTTTCAGGAAGGAGCTGAATGTCTGCTTACAGCAGGGGGGGGGACCGGGCAATGATGACGTATTGGGGGCAGGGCCGGGGGCATGACCGCACAATTGCATCATCGTGGCACCGCCCCCTCTTCACAATGCCAAAATTAACGGCATTGTGAAGCCTCACCAGCCGCCCCACCCCGCCGCGGGGGGTTTCTATCTGTACTCTGGGGGGGTACCTTTCCGGGGGACCGGGAGTGGCACCCGATATTCAGGAGGCTCCCGAATCGGGAGGGTAGGCAAGCCTGATTAACGTACATCTCTAATGTAGAGGGGTCTGCACCTGCGCAGGACACATCCTGCGATCTCTCTTGCAGATCCCCCCAAGCCACGGCATGATTGACATGCTGCGGTGTTTGGGGGCGGAGCTGGGACGTGGCTGGTCACCATTCCGGGAAACGGGGCGTGTCATCCCTGTTTTCCTGGAGGGACGAGGCCAGGATCTGCTGCCTCTTAAGCTTCAGCTCCAGCAGCCTGACCAAAGGAGCAACCATCGTGACCATCAGTCGCGATGGTGATCCTAGCTGCTGGGATCGCAAATGCAGCATGTGCAGCAATTGTCTTGTGATTATGGCCACACAGGGGATCTATTTGTAAAGTGAGTGACAGGGGGTCAGCGTTTGAGGGAGGAAACGTTGGGTGGCTAGGCAAATGCAGGCGTTTAAACGCTGTTTCATGGGTGTGCATACATTAGCTATTGCTACTGTATCTCCTACATAGCATGGGAGCCCTCTGCGTGTCATGAGAGCTGCAGTGTTTGCGGCTAGTCATACTTGCCGCATATACTGCATGGCTGCCCGATCTGCATCGATGTTACCGATGTTTACGCTATTGTACGTCGTCAGGCAGATATGAGAAGACAGCAGATTTACGCGAATGCAAACACAACTGTGATCTCTCACGTATTTGGCATGTTTCCCATTTGCAGCAATATTTTACTTATCTCTCATCGCAATATAGCAATGTATTATACAGTGGTGGATATTTACGCAATCGGCGGCCGGCGGTTCGATTCCCGGCAGCGCCTGGCTGACAAAGGCAGAGTTCCCGGCAGCGGAACCCGACAGCGCTGGAAATCCTGATCATCGCTAAGGTAAGTATAAACTAACCTAACCCCCTAACCCTAACCTTCCCCCCAAGTGCCTAACCCTAATCCCCCCTCTAAGTGCGTAACCCTAACCCCCCCCTTCCCTGCTGCCTAATCCTAAATCCCCCGGGGGGGTGCCTAACCCTAAGCCCCCCCCGGGGGTGCCTAACCCTCCCTCCCCCTAGCCTAACCCTAACCCTCCCGGGGGAGTGCCTAACCCTAAGTCCCCCCCGGGAGCCCTAAACCTAACCCTCCCCCCCGCGGCTGTCCGCTCGCGGCACCCGGCATCACTACGATCGTGATGCCGGGCGCCGGTCTCCCGGCGTCGGGGAAATGCGGGCGTCTACATCTAGACGCCCGGCATTTCACCCTTGCCGGGATAAGACAGTCGGGAAGCCGGCTGCCGGTATTTAGGCAGTCGGCTTCCCGATTGCTTCCCGCACCGGCCACTTTTCGTGTTTTGTGTTTTGGATCTGGATCTTCTTCGTGTTTTTGATCTGGATTGGTTTTGCCAAAACCACCCTTCCTAACCCTAAGTCCCCCCTGGGGGTACCTAACTCTCCCTCTCCCTAGCCTAACCCTCCCAGGGGGGTGCCTAACCCTAACCCTCCCCCCCGCGGCTGTCCGCTCGCGACGCCCAGCATCCCTTCGATCGGGATGCCGGGCGCCTGTCTCCTGGCGTCGGGGAAATGACAGGCGTCAAGATATAGATGCCCGGCATTTCACCCTCACCGGGATATGATAGTCGGGAAGCCGGCTGTCGGTATTAAGGCAGCCGGTTTCCCGATTGTATACCATATTTACGAATACTGGTACACAAATAATTGCAATACAGCGTAAGTGCCAGAATCCACATGAACCACAGAAATCTCTTCTTTCATATTCAGAACTGAATTAGAGAAGCATCATAATCCGATTAGATGGATCCCACCATTTTATACGGTTGTCTGTGAACCACTGTGAATAAATGTTATATACACATTTTATTTCATTTACTACATATACTGTTTCAAGAGTTTCTGAGGGTACGATATTGGCTTGGGCTTGTCAGGGTTATAGTAACATTATGACTATCACTAGAATTACAGAAGAGGTTGGCAATGCTTCTTTAGAGCTTTTCCAGAGCTTTTTCATTTAGAAGTCATATTGTAGCTATGCATAAATCCTGTGTTTGGCCTTGTGCTTACACTAGGATTCAAATTATTGTTAAAAAGATAACAATTACTACTACTGTATATGTTGACCACAACATGTACATTTTTTTTTTGTGTGTGGGTGTGTGTGATATATGCAATTATGTATATTAGCACTTTTAACACAATTCCTATAACATTATCAGGGCTGAAACTAGGATTTTTGTCACCCGGGGCAAGATGGTAATTTGGCGCCCCCCATGGTAATTCAACAATAGTAATGCCCCCTGCAGCAGTGCCCCTATAGTAATGCCCCCTTCAGCAGTGCACCTATAGTAATGCCCCCGTAGTAGTGCCCATATAGTAATGCCCCTGTAGTAGTGCCCATATGGTAATGCCCCTGTAGTAGTGCCCATGTGGTAATGTCCCTGTAGTAGTGCCCATAGAGTAATGTCCCTGTAGTAGTGCCCATATAGTAGTGCCCATATGGTAATGCCCCTGTAGTAGTGCCCATATGGTAATGTCCCTGTAGTAGTGTCCATATAGTAATGCCCCTGTAGTAGTGCCCATATGGTAATGTCCCTGTAGTAGTGCCCATATAGTAATGCCCCTGTAGTAGTGCCCTTATAGTAATGTCCCTGTAGTAGTGCCCATATGGCAATGCCCCCATAGTAATGCCCCTGTAGTAGTGCCCATATGGCAATGCCCCCATAGTAATGCCCCCATAGTAATGCCTCTGTAGTGCCACTTACACACACAAAAAAAAAACATTACTTACCTTAAACCCCGCTACTACGTCCGCCGCCGTCCGGTTACTCATCGGAACTATGGGAGAGACATCATGACGTCTCTCCTATAGTGCCCGTGGGGAGAGCCGGAAGCTGGAGTTCTGGAGAGAACTCCAGCGTCCGGCTACCGCGGCACTGCAGGGAAGGAGCCGGGCGCCCGCTGGTAATAAAATCTCAGCGGGCGTCCGGCTTGGAGCCCGGACTGGAGGCCACTGGCGGTGGGTGCAGCAGCGCACCCAGTGCACATGCACCTCCAGCCCCCCCCCCAGTTGCTACTACACTACTCTTTTTTATCTGATAGCCTTACTCATGCGTATCATTAAAGACTTGTGGTATGACAGTGTCATGAGTCATGGTGACAGAGAGATGTGATAGATTACTAAATAGGCATATTTATCTTTCATGTAAGTACGATAAAAACGTGCCCGTACAAAATGGTGACAAATGTGATTTTGCAGGGGGTAATGAACTGTTAAAGCACAAAAGAGCATGTTTTAATCTGCTAATTGAACATTAAAACACTAAAATACTCTACTATCAAATAAGCCAAGATACACTCGCAGAACATTAGTCATTGGTTTTTTTTTTTTTTTTTCTGAGAGAACAATTTTCGGCACATATAACAGTGACCAGGAGCGTTGCATACGAAGACTTTATACTAGGTCTCTCTAAAGTCATTTTGAATAGATGGCACAGAAAATATTGTACCAGGCTTTGTCCTAACCAATGATATTTTACACTTTGATTCTCTTTTCAATGGAAATTCTGGATGAGAAACACGTTCCAAAGACTTGTCAGATCTTATACATCACAAACTGTTTTTGGACTACAAGACTGAGAGAAGACAATGGGTGTTAACAAAACCGTCAGCGGATCTTTAAGTAACGTAAACGACACTATGGATGAGACAGCTGCACTGTTTGATATTCATTTACTGGTCCCAGTTACTATTATTTGCATCTTGCTGTTTTTGTTGGGTGTGACAGGAAACCTGATAACAATTTTGATATTCAAGTCATATAAGGATATGAGATCCACAGTCAACATGTACCTATCCAGTATGGCGGTGTCTGATATTCTTATTTTTCTCGGTCTTCCTTCTGATTTGTACAGGATTTGGAATTATAAACCATATATTTTTGGGAACTTTCTCTGCAAATTTCTGGTTTACCTGAGTGAGGCTTGTACATACTGTACAATTCTTCATATCACTACTGTAAGTGTAGAACGGTACCTGGCCATTTGTTTCCCACTGAAAGCCAAGATCATGATCACGAAGAGAAGGGTGAAAGCCATTATTATTTGTTTGTGGATTCTTGCCTTGGTGACGGCGGGACCAAGTGTGTTTCTCTTTGGGGTGGAATACCGCCCTGAAACTCAACCCGAGGAAACCATGGAATGCAAATACATTAATAGCTCTGCCCAGAGCGGACTTCTGCCCATAATGACATGGGTCTCCACTATATATTTCTTTATCCCCATGTTCTTTCTGACATTGCTTTATGGTCTTATCTGTAGGAAACTTTGGAAGAACAAACATTGTCCCACTGCTGCCAACAGAGGCAAACACCACAAACAGACAGTTAAAATGCTGGGTAAGTCTTCTCTAGGCAACAAGATCTTTTATAAGATTGTGACATACAGTTTCTCAAAACGTTATCATACCCATAAAAGACCAATGTACTAATAGCATTTTCTCTCTAGCACTGTGCAATACAATGTGTAAACTAGACATACTTAGATCACTAAAATGTGCTTTTGTAACACAATAAAATAGCAACTATCTTTAAGTGCCAACATATTGCATAATGCTGGGATGTTACAAGGGCCCCCATTTATTAATGATCACAAATTCAATGCGATCTGAGAATGACATTGCCGCCCACGATCGCATTGCAATATGCAATCACATCACCGAAATGTATCATCTGATCCGGCACATGCAGGGACAGGGGCTCCGAAAGAAGCCCATCCCTGTGATGTGCCCGGAGAGCTGCCAGTCCCGCGGACTGCACATGCACGGCCGCCACTACGCAGTGTCGCATCGCATTCCGGATGTTGGTAAATTTAGCAGCATCGCATCCCCCATAGAAACCTATAAGGGATGCGTCTGCCTGCGGGAATGGAGGGATCGCAGCTGCGGTCCCTCCTTCATACATCTGGGTGAAAGTTAATATTTGCGGTTAACCCGGGGATATAGCTGCAAATATGGAGTCATGGGCCGCAATGTCATACGTTTGTTGGGTACGGGATGCCGGTGGTCGGTATTCCAGCAGTCAAAATCTCGACGCCAGCATCCCGATCTAACCCTCCTTCCCCAGAGCCTGAAACTAACCTCCCCGCACCCTAATTCTGCCCCCTAACCCTCCCCCTAATCCCGCTACTTACCTTCGGGATGCCAGCGGTAGGGATGACGGTGCTGGAATTCTAACAGTTGTCGGGATTCCAGTGCTGGTATTCTAAGCGACGGCATCCCACTGAACGTATCCCGTCATACATATACTAACTCACTAAACACTGTCATACAAGGTAGATAGGAGACTGCTCATGAAGACTTACAATGTGTAATGTGTACTTCATATATTTATCTTTTTTTATATGTAGAAGTGCCAGATGGCTCCAGAACGGGCTAAAACAAGACAATGAAAGCCCTGGATGGTAGTGTCATCTTAACCATAACATTAATTACCTATCTAATATGCTGGCACATATTAATGAATGGACATTATAAATACAAGGCAGACTATCCCACGTGCACTGTGTATGAGAAGTAGTCTGACGTGGTATAGAAAGTCCATGGTTATGTACTAGCTATGGGATGACTAAACACTGCAGTTAATCTTCAGACTCATTGCATTATGGCAGTAGTGGTTCGGCAACAACAAAAGGCTGATGAACTCCATTGAAGTTTTTCTAATGTTGCAATAAACCCCCATCGCCTTAGAAGAACTATAAGGGGTAAATTTACTAAAGTGAGTTTTTAGAAGTGAGTTTTAGAAGTGATGTTGCCCATAGCAACCAATCAGATTCTACTTAACATTTAACTAGCACCTCCTAGAAGATAATAGCTAGAATCTGATTGGTAGCTATGGACAAAATCACTTTTAAAACTCACTTCTAAAAACTCTCAGTTTAGTAAATTTACCCCTTAGAGCTAGCAAGTAATATTCTCTATTCGCGGGGGCACCAGAAATGTCATCTCCGATGTATTGTTACATGGGGTGGAGGTATATTGACAATAAAAATATCCATGGAGTTATTTATTAAGCTGTCTATAAACATAGATATTGGAAAAAATAATTTGATCCGTCATATAAGCTTCAAATGAAATAAGATTTATATATAGAGGAGGTTTTACAGTTATTAAAGCAATACTGATTACAAGGTTTTACAGTCGTGTTCCACAGCCAGGTCATTAGGTAGGTTTCCAGAGCACTCTGCCCAGAACACACAGCAACCAGATGATCAAAGACAGCACAGTGTGTTATGCCAACTGTGTTATTAGCTATTGATAGAAGGTACTGTTCATTTGTTCTTTATAATACATCTCATGTCATTAGTAATACAACAAAGCTCATATACATGTCTTCAGGGCTTCAGTCAGAGAAAAGAGAAATGAAGGTCGCTGAAAGGTGAAGCATGAGATGAGACTACTGTATGGTAAAGTCATTTCACATTTTCTGGAGAACGTCAGCACAGAGACTGTCTAAATGTACTTATGAGGTATTAAGATTTGGGTGCTAAGGGCCTGACTCAGCAAGGAACGCAGTTGTTAATACGCACGCAATCGGTCGATTAATTTTCACTGCGCATTCATATGCATCACAGAGCGCGAGCCAGACGCTCCAGTCAGAACTGCGTAGGCAGACTCTTTACAGAGTGATTGACAGGAAGTCCCGTTTGTGGGTGGTGACAGGGGGTGTTGAGGCGAACGCAGGCGTGCCAGTGCGTTAAACGGCGTTGCATGGGCATGCATAAATTAGCCACTCCATTACCAGACGCCTCCTGAGGACTCGTAGCGTGCGCAGAAGTTAACAATTTCTGAGTGAGGTCTGGGCTTCCTTAACTGTGTGTCTGGGTCCGATGTTATCGATTGTTTCGCTATGTTGCCCTAGTATACGGATGTGAGTAAGGGGAAATGGGCGTCCTTATGTCAGGATGCGATCGCAATGTGAATGCAAACATTTACATAGCACCGCTGATAAAAGCAAATGCGGTGCGTGCGTATAAGCAGAGCAGCGATCCATGCTGAATCAGGCCCTAAGTGCGGTCTCTAGATATAATCACAACAGGACAGGAACAGTCGTAGTGTGCTGCCGGTCACTGGGCCTGATTCATTACGGATCGCTATTGCCATCGCAGCTGCGATTACGCACGCAGTTCTGCTGTGAAAATATGCTAATATTTGCAACCACTCAGTCAGTATAGAGATGCCCACTACTGCTATCTCACATCTGTAATACCTCACAGTCCTGCATATACATTGGTAACACTGAGTAACATCGGCCCCTCATGCAGAATTACAGCAAGTGTGACCTGTCTCAGATATTGCAAGTCTTGTTGCACACAGTGAATGTCGTCGCAGTCGCTAATTTATGCACGGCCAGGAAACAACTTTCAAACGGACAGGCACGCCTGCATATCTCCGACCACTCCCCCGTCACCACCTCCAAACGCTGCCGTCCCGTCACTCACTCTGCGATGGCTTTGTATCTGCGTACATGATCGCAGTGCGATCACAATGCTGACATGCACACACGCACTGCGGTGCAGTACGCACCAGCGTCTGATCTGCGTACGCTGTTGCACCTGCAATCCGTGAAAAGGCAGGGACATTTTTAGGAACTAAAAAATATCCTCTTTGTACCCTAAAATCATCTATCGGCCACAGCCAAGTGGAAAAGAAATCGCACCCTCTTCCAGATCTGTGTGTGTCGCTCTCTTACATCATACATGAGGAATGTTGGCCCTCTCTCCCTTACTGCTTCAGATCATTGATGTTTGCAGGCACACAAGAATCTGCATAGGGATGAAGTCTAGACTATAAGTTGGCTTTTACAAAACCTTGATTCTTTTGTTTTTCAGCGTTTTATATGTAGATTCTGGGGTGTGATGCAATTTCAGTCAAGCTTAGCGTGTCAGATGGCCTAACATTTTTTCCTATAATTCCATGATAAACGTAATAACTATGACATGTTCAGTACTCAGTACCTGTGGTTGCAAAACAACCCTAAATCCTCACCCAGTCACCGCTATGCTTGACAGTTGGCAGGAGAATCTCCTGGTGATGAGTTGGTTTTTAGATTTCATGAAATATGGTTGTAATTGATCTACTGTAATTTTTAGTAGATCTATTGTCACCCACACACTATAGATTAATAATTAGAAAAATGAAATGATTCGCTGGAAAGAATGCATTGTAACCTAGGTGACGAGAGTAAAGAAGACTGTAAATGATTGATCCACAAACGTGTGTGGACAAATGTGGATGGTCATTCAGCACCTGGGACAAAAGACAGCTATAAAAGGACATCATTAGAGCATATGGGCAAATAACACAGGCATTATCTGGCTGTATTTACCTTCAATCTGGATCGACAACTGGTAGATCACAATGATGAATTGGATCAATCTTTTGGGTGTATAACCCACGTCAATTCACAGCCCAAACGGCCTAAAACTGTGGCCCTGATTCAGAGCCGGACGCTCTGACAGAGCGCTCGCTCTGAATCAGGGCCATCCCTCCTTCATTTTGGAGCGGCCTCCTGGCTGCTTGCATAGCTGTGGGTGACCAGCCACAGCTATAGTGAGCGGCCAATATGATGGTCGCGATGGTCAAGACCATCGGGCTTGCGACGAGACCCTGTGGTAGGGTCTCGCTGCAGCAAGCCCTGGAGTGCTTTTGGCTCTATCAGAGCCAAAAGCATTCCCACTGACATCACTAGTGATGTCAGTGGGGCTGGCCCCAGATGGTAGGCGTTCCCATGTGAACGCCTCCGTCTGGGTAGCCACGCCCCTGGCACGCCCACCAAAGGAGGCGTGCTGTCAATCACCATCGACAGCATGCCCCCTCTGCTGCGAGACACATAACGACGGCTTGGCCATCGTTATTCGGGTCTCGCGCATACGCACTACGGAGCCGGCTCATTCAGAGTTGATCGCTAGATACAAGTGGTCGCTCTGAATGACGGCGGCAGCTTGTGGTGTGAACTGCGGCCTCCTGGTCGCTAGCTAAGCTGTGGGTTACCACCCACAGCTCTAGCGAGCGACCAGGTTGATGTTCGCGATGGTCAAGACCATCACGACCATCGGGGCTTGCGACTAGACCCTAAGGTTGGGTCTCGGCAAACGCAAGCTCAAGGGAGCTTCCTGCTCTGATGGGGAACGCCTCCATTTCGCCTGCCACCCCCCCTGCCCGCCTCCCAAACGGGGCGAGCTGTCAATCACCATCGACAGCTCGCCCCCTTTGGTGCGAGACTCATAGCGACAGAGCGCCCGTCGCTAGCCGGGTCTCGTGCATGCGCACGTTGGAGCCGGCTCCGACGTGCGCATGCCCAGTGGGCAAACATCGACCCGGTTGCGAGCGCTCAGCGCTTGCGACCAGGTCTGAATTAGGCCCTGTATGCAGTTATACAATTGTACGGAGGGATAAAGTATCTGCAGAGAGGCATTTATTTTTAAAAATCCTATTTAAATGTATGTATTATGTTATTAAAGGTGTTTAAATATACAGTACTACACCAAATTAATTATTTTTAGCTTATTTTTCCCATTGAGATCCAGGGCTGTGTAACTTTCCACTAAAGAAATGACTCAGAGGACCCTGGCTCACTAATAATACAGATAAGCCTGAATTTTATTATTATTATTATTATTATTATTTATAAGGCTCCACATGGGTGCCCTAGCGCAGTACAAATCTCGTGAATAATGGGCATTATTCAGATGTGGATGCAATGCCGATATTTATGCAGTTGAGCAATTATCGGCCAACTGCGCATGCGTCACAGTCGAACTGCGTACATGTAAAGATACCTTAGCGATGCGCTAACCGTGATTGACATTCAGGGACTGTTTGGGGCGGTTACCAGGAATGCACCATAACCTTTTCATATCAGACTTTGGGCCTGATTGACTACGGAATGCAATAGCGATTGTGCACGCAAATCCACTGCTATAGTATGCTAATCCATTGCGATCACAATGCCGCCGCTGCACTACATAAGGACGCCCACCTTACCTTACATCCGTAATCCTTAGCAAGACTGTGAAACCATCGGTACAACCGAGTACCATCGCAGCCTCACGCACACTTGCACAAGCTCTGACCTTACTCAGAAATTACTAACTTCATCGCACGCTATGAGGCCTCAGGCTGTGTACGGCATCTCAGTGGCTAATTTATGCACGCCCCTGTAACGGCGTGCAAACGTCCTGGCATGCCTGCGTTCACCCAGCCAACCCCCGTCACCACCCACAAATGACACTTCCTGTCAAACACACTGCGATGGGTCTGCGTAACCGCTGCGATCGCAGGCCTGATCGCAATGGCTAGTTCACACACGCGCACTGCGATGCATGTGCAGTACGCAACAATCGGCCGATTACATGCGTATTAGCAACTGCGTTCCTTGCTGAATGAGGCCCTTTGTACTTAGCATATCGTTTCCACCTGATGTTTGAGGCACAGTCCCGCTTCCACTTTACATGTATCATAATATGAATCACCTCTTAGCAATGAGATGTAACCTTGTATACATCTATGGGTATACAAGGGGTAAACACAGCCCACAGCCCATAATTTAGTACAACAATGATTCTTAGAAATACATTAATACAGCTGCAAAAACAATGTCGCACACTGTGCCTATGGTAACTATATAAATCCCATGTTACACTAAACCTATTTGTGTCATTATAATTATATGTTATTATACATGATTACATGTTATTATGTTAGATACATTATATTACTACTGAGTACTCCAATATTGCAGCATTGCCTGGGCATCCTCAAAATGTGAAAGATATAAACTTATGTGGGTCTGACTGCTCTCAGTTAGAGGCTAGATTTAAGGTGACAATTAGTTTTAAGGTGAAACATGGTTGGTTTTGCCTTAGAACAAGTTGCCACATTAAGGGGTTTACCTATCAAGCAGTGAAAAGTGTGGAGGAGTGAATCAGTGGAGAAGTTGCCCATAGCAACCAATCAGCTTTGAAGTAGCATTAATCAAGTACAGTCTATAAAATAATAGGTAGGAGCTGATTGGTTGCTATGGGCAACTTCTGCACTTCTCCAAGCTTTTCCCTGCTTGATACATAAACCCTAAAATCGAGCGGCTATAGTGCCAAAATTGCAGGCTACTAAATTTAGACCTCATTCAGGTCTCTCTTGTGAGCAAAGCCTCCTTGGCAACAATTACTCTCTGTAGTTTTACCCACCCAAACACAGCTGCTTATTGATTGGTTGTAGTAGGTAGTAGCATAAAGCGTCAAACATGATCTGGTCCCCAGCCGATAGGTCGTACACAGTTATAGGCAGCGGTGGCTCCTACCCTCTTTGATGAGGGGGCTGTCGCATCTGAAAACTACAGGGTCATTCCCCCGGAGATGTCTGTTGTATATGTGACTGGCAGGTGGCACTTCCAATAAGAGAGCAATGAGGTGGTGGATTTTGCTGGAGGGCTGCAGCCTCGCAGGCTCTAGGCAAAATCCGCCACTGGTTATAGGAGCCACTATTTAATTTGCTTTACTTCACTTGCTGAAAATGTGCTGCAATAAACACCGATCAATTCACTATTTGATCAAGCTAGTGCAGTTTACCAATGGAAGCAGTCAGGCTGTTTGCATATTATAACTCATTTTTTTTTTTTTTGTCTTCCAGCTGTCGTTGTGCTGTCCTTTGTGTTGTGCTGGCTGCCTTTCCACATTGGACGTATCTTGTTTGCTTTGGCTGGGAAAGGAGAATACATATTTTATGATCTCATACAGTACTTCAATCTCATCTCGATGGTCCTATTTTACCTGAGCGCCTCTATCAACCCCATGCTCTACAACATTATGTCACAAAAGTACAGGGCAGCCATGAGCAAGATACTACACATAAGGGAAGATCAACAATCTAGGAACACGACAAGGAGCGAGCAGTCCTCACTGGAAGGGACAGAGCTTAGTTCTTTCATGCACATGAGTTCATCCAAATAGCAGCTAAGGGAATTCTGTATCAGTCCTGAAAGAGAAAAGACATACTTTATGTATCTAATTGGTTATAAAGGGCCCTGCCACAGTTTAATTTCTGTCCCTCAATGATTTCCAAAGCTTTGTAAAAGTTACCATTATTCTGTGCTGTGCTCCATTTAGCTAGAGTGCAATAGAGCACACCTTGTGTGGCCTCTCCATTTGATCATTGAAATAAACAGAATGCAGTTCATCTGGGACTTTTAAACGGGACCAGTGATCCCTATGGGCTTTCCAAGAGCCATTTACAAAAAAGCAAAAAGACAGTTTAATGCAGCATAGTCTGCAAATAAAAAACCCCAGTAACAGCCTCTGTATATCTATGGGCCATTGAGCAACCTCCCTGTATTACCTTGAGGGCCTGATTCAGAGATGGACGGTATTGCGCAGCGGCTGCCGTCCAACTAAATGCAAATACAGCAGGTGTCTGTAGTAAATAGACATCTGCTGGCATCTGTAAACGCTGCCTCGGACCATTGTAACCACCGGGACCATCATTCGGGATGGTTGCTGCTTTGGTTAGGCTGCATAGGCTGAGACTTACTCAGCCTGGTCGTCGGAACTGGAAAGCTGGGCCTGGGCTCAGCACGCCTCCAAAAACGGTGGTGACGCCCCCGTTTTGGAGAACGGTTCCAAACGCTGCATGTCATGCTGCAGCTAAAGGGGATCTGTGAGCAGGTATGCAGAACCCGTTCTGCACATGCACGGAACGTGTCCTGCGTCTGCACAGAACCAGGACCATCGGAGATGAACGCAAACCAACGGGTTTGCATACATTTCTGAATCAGGCCCTGAGTGCCAATAATCTCTTTCTAAGTTCCTGTACGATATACATTCGGCTTGTTCAATGGTAACAGATATACAGCTCGGACACAGGGAGAGAACGCAAGCTGACTGCAAGTGTTCATGGTGGAATAGTTAATGTAGTATGTATATTTATACACATGTAAGCTATATTTTGTATGAAATGTGTTTTAAACATACTTAAGGCCATATTTAATATGGGGCAAAAAGTCCGTTATTGGCGGACCCATAGTGATCCCCCACGTCTGGACATCTTTAGGGGGGTCCTAGGACTATTTCCCAAAAATTACCGGTTTTTCCCGCCGATTAAAGTTTCGCCGGTCCCCGATATCACCTACTTTGAAATTGAATACGGGGGAATAGCGGGCACGCGCGCGATACTATTCCGCCTGGAAAACAGACAAAGGAGGCAAAAAGTCTGGACTTTTCGCCTGAAATTGAATACGGGCCTTAATCAGTCTGGGAATCACTGCTTCATTGTAGTGTTCCATATTGTTTCTTCAATGCATAGAGCAGTGGTTCTCAAACTCAGTCCTCAGGACCCCACACAGTTCGTGTTTTGCAGGTCACCCAGCAGGTGCACAGGTGTACTCATTACTCATTGACACATTTTAAAAGATCCACAGGTGAAGCTCATTATTTCAATTGTGATTCTGTCAGGAGACTTGGAAAATATGCACTGTTTGGAGTCCTGAGGACCAAGTTTGAGAACCTGTGGCATAGAGTAAAGCTAGCCACACATCTAAAGATTATCTGTCCAACCAGCCAACTAGTTGATTGGTTGGAATGAAAATCTGGTAACGTATGGGAGTGAATGATGATCAGCAATTTGCTCCTAAACGCCAGAAAATTGATGAAAATGGACGTTCAGACAAGTTTGTTAAATGTTTGATCCAAACAATTTGTTCAAACAACAGTTTTTGGCCATTTTCCGGGATTTGGGAGCAAATCTTTATGTGTGTGGCCAGTTTAACATCATTGTTTAGTAGTGAAACTAGTTTTCTTTGATTATGTTACTTATGTACAGGGCTAGATTACCAATGGGTGAATGGAACTACAGCACAACAGCTCTAGTCCCCCCCCATAAAATTAGGCCCATCATCATGACAGCATGATGATGACCGACAGCCCAAGGTGGCCACACGTTCGGCTGTAAATCATAAGTATTAATATTGTATTTCTATTTTCCTCACAAAATGATACAATTCATCTACTTTTACATATTTTTAGGGGCTATGTACTGAGGGGTCTATATACTAAGCCTTGGAGAGAGATCAAGTGGACTGAGAAAAAGTACCAACTAATCAGCTCCTGTCACTATACAGGCTGTGTTTGAACAATAACAATAAAGCTAGCCATACACGCTACAATTATCGGGGCGATCCGCCCGATATCCGCGGATCGCCCCGATAATTGTAGCGTGTGGGGAGGCGACCGAGGGTTAAATATTGCTCAGTCGGGCATGCCGGATTGTCCAGCATGCCCGTCCGATGCAATATTTAACGGTAAACTGTCAGCCTCATTGGACAGTGTATGCCCAGCCGCGGCCGACAGACAGACATTTCCTGTGTTCCTTCCCATGGAAGTAATACATAAGCAAGGTGATCTTATATTGTAGAAGACCCCTCGACATACAATGAAAATACAAAGCAACATATATCTAACAAGAACACCACTAAAGTACATAAGAATGGAATGTAATTAATTTGTAAAATAATAAAAGTAAACCATACTTATGAAGGTAAAAATGGGACCATTTTAGGGCTCCATATTTACTGCAAGAATATTTTTGTAAAATTATCTTCTAGTAAAACAGAGCTATTACCTTATATATCCCAGCATGAACCCTAATAAATATGGCCACCATTATAAAGTATAATGAACGGCAGTGTGCTAACTTATTCAGTAACTTGAAAGCTTTAATTTATTTTTTGAATAATTATGATCTGTTTAAAAAAGTCTGCTGAATTAAAAACAAAAATAAAGAAAAAATATGTTGTAATATGCAAAATACATGGAATTGTTTTTTTTTAATGCTTCAGTTGGGTTCTCTCAAGTTTTTTTATTTTTTATTAATTGCTCTTGTAGAGATGTGATAACTTGCTTCTGATTTTTTTCATTTTGTTCTGCATAATATAAATGCAACGTTCACCACTAACATCCACTTTGTCACACAATGTTCAATATCAAAGGCTTTTCTTATGCTTCTGTTAGAATAAGGTGGCCTTTAGTAACGAATACAATAGTTTACCACAATAAACACTTCTAATGTAATACATATTTATATTCTAGAAAGTAGATTAATCATTTATAGATGACCTTATCTGTTAAACATATGTACATAATGTATAAACTAAAATTATTGCTTGTATACATTTTAGTATGTTTTTATATAAATTTAATTAGCCGTATACAGTCAGAATGGAGTCAAAGGGGTATGTTTACTAATGGTCCATTTTAGTCGATTTAAAATAACATTGATGTTATGTTTCTGGGGATGCATGACATTTATTAATACTTCATAAAACCAAATGCAAAATTGTCTGTTAAAAAATGTGAGATTTAGCCCCAGAAACACATCGATTTTGATCAATCTTAAATTGATCTTTAGTAAATATACCCCAAAGACACTAATTCGGAGTTGGACGGATCACTACACGTGAGCAAGCAATGAGTCAAGCGCATACGCAGATGCAAATGTATATTTTTGTGCATATCCGTCCTATTTGGAGTCTGACAAACTTAGACGGATCAGTCTTTCTGTGAAATTGGGCATTTTGAAGTGGGAACAGTGCAGCGATAAAAGCAGCCGCACGGAACAGCCTGTCTTGTGGGAGTGTCGTGGGTTGTGTGTCTAAAGCTTAGTGCGTTCTGAGTCATGCATACGGTAAAGAGAAGCCTGCTTCTGATGGATTCTGCACCTAGCATGGGGCTGGTGCAAGTGTCCATACTAACAACGATGGTTGCAGAGGTTGTCCAAAAATTAATGGATGGCAACTCTTTCTACTTGCGGACGTACGTACCCCCACATTAGCCCTAAGGTATCTCCCCGTTAGCATAAGGTACAAACAGGGGTCGATGGTCGGGATGTATTAATAGTGAAAATGCTGTAAAACCCCTGAAAATTGCATTTTTTGGGGGGCTTTACCACAATCCCCTTCAGGTGGCATTGCCCAAAAGAAGCCTAGGGCTTCTATTCTGGACATTCCCCCTTTTGAGGGATCTCTCCCATCACCCCCCCGTGGCCGACGGCCTTCTGCGCATGCGCAGAAGGACTTCGGGGTGTTAAACCCTGAGGTTACTCTGACCAGTGCCATCGCAAAGGACAGCTCTTATCGGGAGAGCTGTCCCTTGCGATATTCTTGGTACATACCGTGGTAATGAACTGCGGTATGTACCCATAGACGGGGGGTGTACCGCATAGTAGAAGCGATGTTTAGTACATCCCGTCCTACGTACTAAGCCGTGAAGAAATATAAAGTGGACGGAGATAAAGTACCAATCACCTCCTGACTGTCACTTTACATGCTGTGTTTGAAAAATTATAGGAACTGATTGGTTGGTACTTTATCTATCTCCGAAGCATAATACATAGCCCCCTAAGGTCTGGATTATTCAAAGCTTGGAAATAAAGTGGAGAGAGATAAAGTACTAACCAATCGGCTCCTGTCATTTTTCAAACACAGCCTGTAAGATGTCAGCTAAGAGCTGTTTGGTTGGTACTTTATCTCTCTCCAAGACTTCACAAAACTCCCTCTAAATCGGTCTTCCACGACTGATGCAAATACAGGCACTTTGCGTCCCCCTTAGAATCATTGTTATTATCTATGCACTAAAGGAATCTGAAATCATATTGTTTTGTTTGTATTATTATTACATTTTATTTGTAGGACGCCACAGGTAGTCCGCTGAATGTATTTATTTTGTATCTATTATATACTTTGTGGATTGTATATAGTACTTCCTGTAATTGTTCTGTATTATTAGACAAATGTAGCACATAGTATTACCTAGAGGCCTTACTTGTCCATCTGCAATGAGTGAAGTAATTGTATCTGCATGTGGCATGGTATACGATTATTAAAGTCATGCATCTCTCCATACCATTTGTACATATCTGCACTTGAAGAATGGGGGTCTTTTACAGCCCCGAAATGTCTCCTCCTTTTAAAACATTACCCTGTACACTTGTTTTATTTCAATGACATCGCTCAAATTGGGATTTTTTGGTTCAAGAATCTATTGTCCTTGCTCTTTTCTGAATTTGTACACGAAATGATTTGTACATCATCTGCGGCAACCTATATTAAAGAAAATATAAAACAAATCATACTCTATGCTTCGGTCTTTTAATAAAAATAAAGTAATTTACCGAATTAGATTAAAAAAAGGTCAAACTCTCCAACAATTTTTATACTTTTTATTAGACATTAAATATATTATCTATTTCATAGTAACAATTTAGTAATACATAAGCAAGGTGATCTTATATTGTAGAAGACCCCTCGACATACAATGAAAATACAAAGCAACATATTTCTAACAAGAACACCACTAAAGTACATAAGAATGGAATGTAATTAATTTGTAAAATAATAAAAGTAAACCATACTTATGAAGGTAAAAATGGGACCATTTTAGGGCTCCATATTTACTGCAAGAATATTTTTGTAAAATTATCTTCTAGTAAAACAGAGCTATTACCTTATATATCCCAGCATGAACCCTAATAAATATGGCCACCATTATAAAGTATAAATGAACGGCAGTGTGCTAACTTATTCAGTAACTTGAAAGCTTTAATTTATTTTTTGAATAATTATGATCTGTTTAAAAAAGTCTGCTGAATTAAAAACAAAAATAAAGAAAAAATATGTTGTAATATGCAAAATACATGGAATTGTTTTTTTTTTTTTTTTTTTTAATGCTTCAGTTGGGTTCTCGAATATGTTATCCGGAAAACAAAACTCCTTTGGCAATGGAGAGAGTTGTTTTTACATAAGATGAATAATATGTAAATAATAAATGTAAACATGCCTGTAGCTAGAGAGGAGCGAAATATTTCCAAAACAAATAAAAACCTAATATAAACCTAGTTCCACTTTTGGCTGTAAAAATTCTGCAAGTTTTATTGGTTAAATTTGGCAAATGTCCCCCAGTCCTGCCCCAAACATAGCACGCAGCAGAATGAAATGTCCTTCATCGTCCCCGCTTTATTCAGAGACTATGAATTCAGTGAAATGTATGTTTACAGTACAGCCCTGTAGGGCATTATGTGGGAAGGCAAAGCAAAAAGGAACTTGAAGATTGTTTTGTCAGAACTTGACACCTCTGCAAAATAGCCTGTTCCATTGAAAAGCTTCATTTGCATGACATTTCGCTCATCTCGACCCGTAGCCTAATGAGACATATGTGTGTACAAAAACATATGCATAGACTTACACACACGGACACATAGGTAATGTGCTCATCCCTTTCCTTGCAATTGGGATTATTGCAGTGGGGTCAAGTTAAGCGTCACATAAAACTGAAGTGATTTTCACCAAGACAATGGTTTTTGTTTTGTTTTTTGCTACAGGTAAAAACAGTACATTTAAACCTGAAACTTTTTATGACTTGTTAAATCGAAATAAATAAAATACCATACAAAGAATATATTTGTGGGAAAAAAATAGTTTTGTATGCACCATAACACCTACTGTAAAGAAAGTGGCAATACACGTCTCTATAAAATATTAAAAAATGAAACGATATGCAGAGATATTCATAGATGATTGACACAAATCAGAGCAATACATATAATGTCTAATATGTATTATCTAACTTAAACATGAATACAAAAATTATTTTAGCGTATATTTTGCACAACTGCAAATGGATTCAACAGGATTGAATAAGAATTTGACAAACATATCTCACATTAAATATGAATACTACAATATTTACCTACAAATATTTTCATTGTAGAAGTGTAATTTGTTTTCTTAATTTGCTATAAAAGTGACTTTGAGGAGAGCTATCTCCTAATATGAACCATTATTTGCTGTCAGAAACACAGTAAATTTTAAAATTGCTGCAAATTATGCTCACACATTTGTAAACTGTTCAAATCAGATATAAAGAATTCTAAATAAAAAAAAAAAGACATTGTGAGATAAAGGAAAAAAAATTCTCAGATATAAAGTGATGGAATGTATATTTATATATATTTATATTTTCAGCATGAACATTTCTTACAAAAAAAACATCTTATATGTAAAAATATTTAGGTTAGTAGATAATACATAATATGGGCATCTCATGAAAAAGAACAAAACAAAAAAACGTGCGGTTTTACTTTTTTTTTTTTTTAGATTATAGACAGTATAAAAAACATTTGCTCACTTTGAGCCAAATAGTGTAACATTTATAATAAATGCACTTTTTTTTCCTCCATAAAGACAAATCTGTGCTTTTTCAGAAAGTGCTGCAATATATTCTTGAGAAGCACAGAAATTGAATAGATTTTGTAACACATAAATGAAATGCAAAGCAGGTCAAAATGTGGATATATAGATGAAAGGTCCAGATACAAACAAAGGGGTTTTGTAAGGCCGATTATACCACAGTGGTGAAAGCATCACATTGAACAAGAACAGCATATTGCAATGCAAATATGGAAAATAAAACAAATCACAATGCTTAAAGGCAAAGTATACAATTAGCTGATGACTAATAGCTGCACATGCCATGCAATACATCATGTTCTCCCGTGTGTAATATATATATATATATATATATATATATATATATATATACACACAGTTCCACAAAACCGGCACTCAATTCCTTAGAAATATAGCTGGCCCTGGTGCCATCCCTCCCGGGTGGTGTCACGAGTTCACAACACGGTTGTACAGGAAGGTATCATGGGCGGCACTCAAAGGACTTCAATGTGTAAGTAGTAAAACAGGAGGCATGGAGTAGTGTCTCCTGTTTTACTACTTACACATTGAAGTCCTTTGAGTGCCGCCCATGATACCTTCATATATATATATATATATATATATATATATATATATATATATATATAAAATCTAGCATAAAACTTTCTAAAAGTGTATCCCTACCTGTTACACAGTGGAGACAGTCAGCCAATCCATTCAATAGGAATTAGAGACTTCATTACCAGGGTTTGGTATACTGATAAAATATTTGTCCACCTCCACTTTGAGTAGGCAATAAATGCACTATAGCTTAGCCTGCCTTCTTCTTACCTAGAGATATGTGGGTAATCTACTTTGTAGCAACTGAGTAACTTAATTCACAGCTAAAGTCTACTGCAGATCTTATGGAATCAGACAAATCACTGGTATGTTGCAATACAGTCAAATTGCTCATGTTTAATTTTAAAAAATACCAGTATCCTAAAGGTTTAGATCTCAAAATGCATATCTTTTAAAGCTACAATTATCTTTACGCAAATAGCTCTTACTACACAATGTGATATAGCAACTTGTTTAAATTCCAACTTGTAATAATAACTTAAAAAAAGGCAACCACATAGTTTTCTGTATTCAAATTAGACTCTTTACAAGGCACATGTAAAAGGATGGTGCGTCCTGTGGAAGTAGCAATATCGTTGACAGTTTGTTTCTTTTTGGTGTCAAATCTACCCATATGAAAATGTGAATCTATAAAAGGCCACAGTTTATCATTGCAGCTAGGGAATTCAATTCAGCACTATGTGACTCTGGACATCACTGCAATGTCCGCCTGTGCACCTTGTTTATTATAGAAGGCAATATTTGCTTACTTATTTTCCTACGCACCTCTATGGGATGCGAGTAACAATTGGTCACGGAATGCCAGCGTTATATTGTTCAGGAGGCACTCCGAGCACACGGAATTCCACCCTTGGTACTTTGTCCAATTTTCATGAGAGCCCTACTACAAAGGGGTTAATTCAGCAGAGGACGGAATTGCAAAGCTGCATACCAGCATTTTTTGTAATTCCGTCCTGCTAAAATTCAAATGCTGCAGGAGGCGTATAAAGTAGAGAGACAACTCCTGCCAGCATCTGCGATCCTAGCGCTGTGCCCGAGGTCGCAGACTGGGATCATTATCGCGACCATTGTGCGGTCCCAGCCAGTTGAGTAAGCCTCAGCTTACGTAGGCTGTCTGTCTTGCAATGCCAGGAAGTCTGCGGCCATGGATGCAGGCGCTAACCTCGGCACTCCCAGGAAGCGGGGGGGCAACACGCCCGTTTCTGGGAACGCAGGACATCCCCGCAAACGTTTCTGCCTCTCAATCAAGTAGAGTCATAAGGGGTCCTGCGTGCGACCTCGAAGGACCCGTTCTGCGCATGCGCAGATTCCTGATAATCTGCGTGAGTATCACCATCTGCATCCTCTGCTGATTCAGCCCCAAAGATAGCAAAACATCCAAAAAGAAAAATCTGTTCTTTACCTGTCAAAAAACCCAATTGAACTACCTCTATAAAACTCTTCGGTAATATACATCTATAAAAAAATACACCCAGTACATTTAAAACTTACACATGTACATTATACATATTCAGAGCTCAACAGCCAGCAATGAATAGAGTAAGACAACTCATTGTCTATTCTAGGACATAGATTTCATCTACCGTTTACAGTGTTAACTCAGACAATGCTTTCACAGTATTTTAAATTTCTAAAAGTTTCTGTTAAAAAAAGAAAAGTTTTATAGAGGCAGATGCACTTTCTTTTAAAGTCGGACAAATAAAAATGTTTTGTCATCTTATCTAACTGTCTGTTTAGCTTTGTGGGAATTGTCTGCTGGTAATAGTACTTCGCTATACAAATAAACAAGAAAGCTAATTTGTCTTTACTTCTCACAGTGGGGACCATTTGCAATAACAAATGCACAAACACAGTGAAGACTAAGCTCAAACAATTTACATAAGGAACATAATTTAGACACAATGCAATTAATGTCTCATATATGTTACCTGCTCAAATTCCATCTATGGAGCAACAACTTTAGCTATGCCATCTTATTACATCACATACTCTTCAAAATTTGCGGATTTCTATGTTAAAATTTACATATTTTAAGTTCTCCATTGAAGTTTTATCTGTAATATTTGCCAATTTGTTTTTTTCCTTCATCCAGAGTAAAGTTGAATTTAGGAAGCTTTATAATTTGCGTGTGTATTGTAACTGACTATTTAACAATCACAATAAAATTGTACAACGTATTGCTGCAAGGTATGTTTGACAGGTAAGGAATAAAATGTCTACATAATTGCATAAATGTCTTTTAACACATTGGGAAGCATGCATGAAAAACTACTGCACAGGTAAGTCTACATTCTGTGATGTAACCCTTACCGACAAATTCAGTGCTGACTCATTTGTTCAGGATACTGTTCACAAAATGAAGCAAATAGCTGGTTGCTATGAGCTACAGAGGTTTTTAAGCACAATCATAACCCAAACAGTGCAGCAGTGTCACTAAATACCTGCCATAAATAGTCAGCTGCTACCCGCCCGCCTTCGTTAGAGCCATCTCTTAAACACTTTCCGCAGTTTATCACATCATTACTTCAATGAAATAATCACAGTGCTTCATAATGATTTTAAAGCTTCTCATATTCTATATCTTTCATTGCCAGAAGCCATAGACTAACAATACACTAAATTTGCAATCATGTCAAACAGGATTTGGCTGCACTCATGAGAAAATGTTTTAATTCCCTTTTTTTACCCCCACATAACGAGCCTTTACTGTGGACTCCTGCGCTAATCTTTCACATATATTAAAAGATCCGATGGGAGTTAAATTTATAAAACACGTGAGCTTCAGGAACATTTTCTCAACACGTGCACTACAAAAGCACCCTATTCACAGACTTAGAGGTTCTACCTGCCACAAGACTAAGAGTAAATGGAATAACCAACCATGAGCAAATTATTTGACTTATTTTTCCTTGTTGGAAACATTTACAAAGGAATCAGCAACACCTGGTCATCACGTCCTTTTCAAAGAGTCAAAGGTAAATGAGAGTGAAGTAAGTAGTTCTGCTATCTGTTAAGCAATTCAAACAGGGGTCTAAACTGAAATAAAAAGCCTAAAAATGAACATTTATATATTGCTAGCCTGAAGCCTCTTACGAGAGGGACGTACGAACAGGCATGTTCAACGTGAGGCACTGCAACACAAGGCTCTTCCAAGCCTGTTTGTTGTTGTGTCCTTCCATTGTACAGTCTTTGTTTTTGTGGACCCAACTAACAAAAGTATTTGTAACACATGTGCAACTCTTCCTGACGGGAAGAAAAATAGAATTCCTAGAAGACAAGACTATATACATCAATATGTGAGCTGGTGACTGTTATAACCTGATAGGAAAAAGGCTTTAAAAAAAAAAAATCAACCAAATTCTTCTAAGGATATCGGTGAGTGTTACCAAGTCTTATGTTACGAAGGTGCCATTTGTGATTCGCTACTCTTCTCCATTAAGACCACAGGACAGTGTGAAAAAACAGACACATACACTTGTGTAACAAAACAATCCTTTTGTGAGCTACCCACATGCAAAGCTGAACATTTAAAAAGGGACATGCTTTTAAAGCAAACGGTCCATTACATAAACGAACAGCACCAACTTGACCTTTGAGTGTATTAAGGCATTTAACACCACGGCCCTAGAATAACAGGATTAAAGTTCCCTTTCTAAGAGTTTCATGATGCTTTATGTTCCATATATAGGAGGATTCTACAAATCCAGCCTCTCGATGAATGAGCAGCAAGAATGGAAATGCACTTATATATAATACAATCATTTCCATCTATAAATTTAATTAGAATAATTAAACATAAATATTGAAAAAAAATACGGATAATCTTGGGAACAGGGCACTTAAAATCTACTTAATAACAAAGTACTGGATGACAACAGCGAAAAGAAACGCTACAACGGCGAACATCATGAGGAGCAAGATGGCGAACTGCTCGTCGCTGAGAGGCTTCCGCTTGCTTTTTGTAGCCTCCAGTGCTGCATTTGCGCATGGCAGATCCAGCTCCTGTCTTTGAGATGAGAATGTGGTGCTGGGGCTGTAAGGGCCAAACAACTCCTGCAATCCGCTGGCATCATGGTACTGCCGCCCGGCAGAAATTCTAAACCGGTATTCACAGTTTGTTTGAAAGTTTGCAAAAGTAAATGAGGTGTCCGTTCCTTTGTATACCTGATGAAAAGGAAAGTCATGGTTAAAATAAATACAGTTTTTTATATATCTGTCAATGCAACTCCCACCCTTTCCCCACCGCAAAAAAAAGTTACAGCAATAGTAATCATCTCTATCACTGTTTTGTTTGTTATTCAACAAATGTATTAAATAACACAATATTCAGCAATAATTAGATTTTTTTTAAAGGGCCAAATAGCAGCTGTGTTTACTCTTTACAAAACTGATTGCTGCACTATATTTACAAAATACAGATATTAAAACATACACAAAAACTTGGAGGTGGTGCTTCCCCAATGTACATCAGGATGGTGCCAAGAAAAGCCTCATCTTGTGCAATTGGCTGGAGACATCACAGCTAGCAGAATGCTCTGTACAGAATGCAGATTGGTGGATTCATCACAAGGGCCTTACCACTGAAATTACACTGATTGGTGGCATAGTGGATTGTGAAGAAGGTTATTGCCATTTAAGTCACGTATATATTTACAAAAGACTACTAAGTGCATAAACAGTTATACCTATGAGGTTGTGTCTGACTGGGTGCCACACTGGGCATTTGTTTTTGTAACTTGCCTAAATACACTGATAGCTTACTTAATACAATATATTCTAAAATGACTGAGGTATGCTGGCATGTCTCAGGGGCGATTATGTTGTTATTGTCTGTAACGTGGACACTGTTTTATTAGATTTATAGTACGGAAACCTTAAAATGTTACTGCCTGGCTTTGCCATTCTCGCTTTGTGCTATTTTTTTCTTATACAAGCTTGGCCAATGACTGCACCTGTGTAGGTGTTTCTAGATTTCTAATACAAAAAAATGATGTCACTATTTGTAAATAAACATTTGTGTAAGCAGCGAGCTCGTATATAACTTCCGTGTTTTATTAGAAAACGTTTGTATTTTACACAAAGTTATACTAAAAGACAGCTTGGATTCTGCTACCTGTGTACATGCACTGTGACTCAATCCTCCAGATTTTGTTCTGTGACTGCAAATATCTATATACAGTATAGTAGGGAGCACAATATTTACATTTAATTACCCTGACAGAGCAAGCACAGTTCCAGCTCGTGTGTAAATACAAATTTGCAGATAAGTACTGGGGAATATAAAATTAAATTAAAATAAATTGTAAGTCATAAAAGCACCTGATCGACCTCTCTCCCATTGGTAAGTTGAAGGATGTAAACAATTGCATCTCCCCTCATCGGCTGCAGAGGCTCCCAAGATACTTCACACAAGTTGTTATCGATCTGTTGCACTCTGGGTGCTAAAAAGATTAAAGAGGTTTAATGGGTAACTTGCATCAGGATTGCCATTTCTGTAACACTGTGGAACTTATATGCATTATTATTTAACGTCAAGTTTTATTTTTTCCTGGTGATGCAATAGCAGTATCCCTGCCAGGAACCACCCTACTAGTGTCCACCTTATTATTTACCTCTCTACCAGTGACTACCCCTAGTAGTATGTACAATTTATACCCTTTCAGTGTCCACCCTATTATTTACACCTCTACCAGTGTCTAACATACTAGTATCGACCATTTATGCCTTATCATGGTCACCATTTGTACCCCTACAATGGTCCACCATTCAAACCCATACCATGGGTCCACCATTCGATACCATGATCCACCATTCGCACCCCTACCAAGGGTCCACCATTCGCACCCCTACCAAGGGTCCACCATTCGCACCCCTACCAGGGTCCACCATTCGCACCCCTACCAGGGTCCACCATTCGCACCCCTACCAGGGTCCACCATTCGCACCCCCTACCAGGGTCCACCATTCGCACCCCTACCAGAGTCCACCATTCGCACCCCTACCAGGGTCCACCATGCGCACCCCTACCAGGGTCCACCATTCGCACCCCTATCAGGGTCCCCATTCGCACCCCTACCACGGTCCACCATTCTCATCCCTACCAGGGTTCACCCAATATTTACAAACCACAAATGTTCACTATCTACAAAAAAGATGCGGATATAGTCTTTACTTGTATAAAAATTGTTAACTGCATATTCAATAGCTATTGACAACACCTTGGAAATCTCTACAGAATATATTATAGGAAGGTGTCCTGCAAGAGACTACATAACAGGGACTACATGTGTTAAACCTGCCCAACACCTGCCTTTACTTTGGTGGTACTCAATAAGTAGTACAACTATAAAACTTATAACTAGTTCCGGAAATGAGACTAAATCAGTAAAATAATAAAAAAATATAATAAGAGTCTGTAGATTTGTCCTGAGTATGGAAGCTACTGTGTAACTCTTGTATCAACTTGTAGCTCTACATGAGTACCGGTAGCTTTTGTCCAAGTAATGTTAGCTCTTTTCATAGAAAAATATACCCCCACTATCTAACACCTACCTTTTAACGCCGCAGGCAGAGATTTGGTTGTAGCAAAACTGTAAACTTCGGAAAACGGTCCTTCTCCTGCTTCATTATACGCCTGGATTCTGAAGTTGTATGTAGTTGATTCATTCAGTCTCTGCACCTTGTATGTATGACACGGCCCATTATAGATTGTAAAAAACCTACACAAAAGGGAACACACATTGTAATAAATAACTGGTCCAATTGGCAACAAGTACGATTATAAAACTATTGATAAATATGTTCCTGAACTGACAAAATCTATCAGCGATGAGACTGATGTAACTGTATGAAAGTGACCTGCACTATTTAACAAGCAACAACAACTTACTGTTAAAGGCACACCTCCAACATACACAAAGTAATGAAAAAAATCACACATGACCGGATCTTTAATAGATTAATTAGTGGCTTCTTTGCCCATTAACTGAGAAAATGACTGATGATTGGAAATGCGAGTCTGGCAAACAGTAACCACTTACACGTGTTGAGCTAATGGACATCTAGCATACAAGGGGATGTATGAGGTGCATATTAATCACTTGTAATGCTTTCCTGGGCACTGACACACTCACCTGCTGAGCTTATCCTCCATTTGTAGATTGTACAGTGATGTTTCTGTGGCAAGCGCTTTGCTGGATCCATCCCCCCACTTCAGCTTAAGGCTCTGGTGACTAAAGACCACACATTCCAGATGGGGAGGATTGGGAGGTGGCGGCTTTGTTTTGGCTTTAATAGATGGACTGAAAGGACCTGCTCCTAAACCATTGATGGCCTGAATTCGTATTCTAGAAAAATAAATGAGAAACACTGAAATATACAGTTATATGACCCGCAACTTGACAAAATAAAAGGTAACAAATTTCAGATTAAGGAAACCAGAAAGCAACAGTTTTTCTACAGACCATATATTTTTAGACCTATTCCTTAAGAAAAAGGAGAAAATTGTGATATATGTTGTACATCACATTGGGGGGGTTAATGTATTAACATGCCCTGCATCTCTCAAGAGACATATTGCATCACTGCAGAATGTCTACACACTGAGATGTATTAAACAGGGAGTCACAACAGAGGTGTTCAGTGTTCTCCCCAGAACATTTTTCCGGCTGAATAGCATCAAGTAGCAGCTGGGTGGAGGCCTTCACAATAGTAAAATGTTTTAAATCCTGACCTTACAATGATTAAAACATTAAATAATAAGAGTTATGGTAGACTTACCATTGATAACTCTTTTTCTTTGAGGTCCATAGGGTCCACAGGGATACCATGGAGATTAATGTGGTTGGAGTGATCCAGACACCAAACAGTTAAAGCTTTCAGCTCCCAGGATGCCTCTGGTACTCCTCCACATATACCCCACCCCTGGCCACAGGCATTCCGTTTTGTAAACAAGCCTAAGGCATGAGAAGGAAAGAGGAGAACGAAGAACAATCGTACACCAGAAACACTCTCGTACAAGATGAGGGAATCCGTGACCGAAAGAAAAATTACCCAATGCAGCCAGGTGCGTCAGTGTGGGTGCCCTGTGGACCTCGAAGAAAAAGAGTTATCAATGGTAAGTCTACCATAACTCTTATTTTCTTCTTAGGTTCCATAGGTATCCACAGGGATAGCATGGGGTTGTCCTAGAACAGTTCCCCTAAGGGTGGGGACGCTCCTGAGCAGAAAGGAGAACTCATCACCCAAAAGTAAGATCCTGAAAGGCAAAAATATCAGAGGCATAGAACCTGAGAAAAGTGTGAACAGAAGACCACGTGGCTGCCTTGCACAATTGCTCAACAAAGGCACCATGACTAAATGACCATGATGGCCTTACTGACAGAGTAGAATGTGCTGTTTGGAACAGGGAGACTAGCCTGTGTATATACCTGAGAGATAGTCATACGTAACCATCTAGCCAGAATCTGTTTGCTAGCTAGCCATCCTCGTTTGTGAAAACCATACAACACAAATAGAGTATCTGATTTTCTAAAAGTTTGTACACTCCACATAGACACATAGATACGGAGAGCACGAACTACATCCAGGGAGGCTTCACCTACAGAAAGGTCTTAAGACTGAAAAGTTATAACCACAATCTCTTCATTCACATGAAAACGGGACACTACTTTAAGAAGAAAACCCTCCCTTGTGCGGAGAACAGCTCTATCATGGTGAAAAATAAAAAAAAATAGGGGCGCGACGAGAGAGCTACCAAATCAGAGACTCTACGTGCAGAAGAGATAGCGAGGAGAAAAACGGTCTTCCAGAGGTTCAAATGGGGGAGCTTGTAGCCCCTTGAGAACCAAAGACAAATCACATGGTGCAAAAAGGAGGCTGAACTCAGAGAACCCCCTGAAAAAAAAAAAGAATTCTAGCATCTGGTAAAGAAGCAATCCTAGTCTGGAACCAGACTGACAGTGCAGAAACCTGCACTCTCAAAGTAGCCAGGCGGAGACCAAGATCCAATCCAGCCTGGAGAACAGCCAATACCTTAGGGTCATATTTTCTGTGGGAACAGCACTGACCAAAAGAATGCCAAACTCTGTGATTCAAACGATGCTTAGGGCACGAAAGCCTTCCTCTGCCCACATCTATTACAGAGCTGGAAAAACCCTGGGCTCTTAAGATGAAAGAATCAAAAGCCACGCCGTCAAAGACAGGTGAGGTAAGTCCGGATGCAGGCAGGGACCCTGTGCTAACAGATTCGGCCATAGAGGAAGAGGAAACGGACTATCTATGGATAGATTCCGTATGTCGGTGAACCATTGACGTCTGGGCTAAGAAGGAGCATTTAGTATTACTGTTCCGCCTTCCTGCTTGAATTTCCTGAAAAACCTTGGGAGGAGGGAAATCGGAGGAAAGTGATACGCCAGCTTGAAGTCCCATCTTACTGCTAGTGCATCCACAAAGGCTGCTGAGGGATCTCAGGTCCTGGACCCGTACCTGGGGGACCTTGTGGTTGTGACGTGATGCCATGAGGTCTATGTCTGGTAGGCCCCATTTGTTCACCAGGAGTTGAAAAACCTCTGGGTGGAGAGACCACTATCTGGTGTGTATGTCCTGACAACTTAGGAAGTCCGCTTCCCAATTGAGGACTCCCGGGATGAATATTGCCAAGATCGCCGGAATATAACGTTCTGCCCAAATCAGAATGTTTGTCGCTTCATTCATGGCTGCATGACTTTGCGTGCCTCCCTGATGATTGAGATAGGCTACTGTGGTCGCGGTGTCGGACTGGATCTGGACCGGCCTGCCCTGGAGCAGGTCCTGTGCCACGATGAGTGCTTTCAATACTGCTGGAAGCACCAGAATGTTTATGGCCAGATTACTATCCTGATTTGTCTATCTTCCCTGGAAGGTGTGATGACCTGTCACTGCCCCCATCCGCGAAGACTGGTGTCCGTGGTGAAAAGCACCCAATTTGGAATCCAGAATGGGCAACCTTTGTCCAGATGATCCTTTTGTAGCCACCACGAGAAAGAGAGACGAACCTCTGGAGTGAGAAGGACCCTATGTGACCTTATTAGATGATACTGTCCGTTCCACCTGGAGAGAATCAATTTTTGCAGAGGCATGGAATGGAAATGAGCATATCCCACCATGCCGATGGTGGATACCATTAACCCCAGGACCGGCATCGCTAATAGAATGGATACCCTTCACTTGCGTAGCAATTTGCGTATTCGCAATTATAATGCCACAATCTTGTCCTCTGGCAGAAATACCCTTTGTGTCTGAGAATCCAGAAGTGCCCACAGATGTACCATCTGCTGTGTTGGAGAAAGAGAGGATTTCTTCCAATTGATGATCCAGCCGTGCTTCTGTAGGCAGGCAATAGTCAGTTGGAGATGGTGTTGTAAAACAGCTATAGACTGTGCCAATATCAGAAGGTCGTCCAAATATGGTAGTATTCTGATTCTGAGATGCCTGAGGTAGGCTGTCATAAACGCACTTATTTTGGTAAAGACCCGAGGGGCCGTTGATAGACGAAAAGGTAGTGCCTGAAATTGGTGATGTTGTTGTAGGACAGCAAAAAACGTAGAAATTGTTGGTGGGATGGCTTAATAGGCACATGCAGATACGCATCCTAAATGTCCAAGGGAACCATAAAATCCCCAGGCTCCATTGCCAAAATAATTGACCGAAGAGTTTCCAAATGGAACTTGGGTACAAGGATAAACTTGTTGAGGGTTCTTAGATTTAGAATAGATGAGACCCATTCAGTTTCTGAACCAAAAATAGATTGGAATAATAACCACTTCCTTGTGGAAAACTCAGGAACCAGGATTATCACCCTTACCTGCAGCAGGGAGTAAATGGCCTCCTGAAGAGCCAAGGCTTGATCGCATCTGATGGGGGATTTGTACAAAAAAACTTCTGGGGAGGATGCCTCCGGAAAGTGAGGGCATATCTCTGAGAAACCACTTCTCGGACCCAGGAGTCTGTTGTCGTTTGACGCCAGTAATCCGCAAGTCGGCCTCCCACCTTGAGATCCACCAGGAGGAGACCCGCCCCATCAGGCAGAAGGTTTGTCGTCCGGCTTCGAAGCTGAACGTCTGGCTGGCCCAGACCTCTTAAGTTTGTCGCCTGGTTGTCCTGCGAAAAGTAAACTGCCTGGAAGAAGACTCATTTTGCTCGTCCCTGGGGACGAAAGGACAGAAAAGAAAACTGCCTAGACATTAATGTAGCCATTGATGGCAGAAGCAAAATTTGCTTGGTCATTTTTCGGCAATGGACGCAACTTACGAAAACATTTTGCGGCAATTTATCATTAGGGGGAGTGTCCAAACGGTTCTGAAATAAATCCCCACATTTATAACCAATAACAGGTATTTTGCATTTTTTTTTCTCCTGGTCTGGGATGGAGCAAACTTTTCTCCAGTTTTTTTTTTTCCTCCATTTTCTACTGTTTGCCGTTTTCAGAGGGTTTTTTTGGGGGGCAAAAATTTTGCCATTTTTCTGTCGAAAAAACATGCAAAAAAACCCGTCAGTTTTTGCCGCTAATTGAATACGGCCCTAAGTATGTCACTTGAGCATCCACAGTAGGAGGAATTTCCCACTTCGGACAGAACCTGGGAAAGGACACAACAATGCTAATCTTTTAGTAATATAAAACAGTTTATCCAGGTTACCCCATGTCTCTTCCATAAGTTTAGTGAGCTGCTCGGATCTAGGAAACTCAGCTTTTACCGCCTTATGGTGTTTAAACACTGGAGCCTTCTTACTAGGAGCTGGTTCATCATCCTGTATATCTAGGATTGATTTGACCGCCCTCACCAAAGAAGGAACATCCACTGTAAAAGGATGGTCCTCCTCTGCCGAGCTAGACCCCGAAGAACCCTGCACATCATCTGATTCCTCCGATGATGCGTCTGAATCCATATGCTGGACAGACAAAGAGATAACTTCCATTTAGGCGCCTTAGTGACTACTGGTCTGCTCGCAACAGCTGACTGACTTGAGTGGGCATAAGCATCCATCTAGGAAGGATGTATAGGAAACATAGCATGCTGTGGGTACCCCATACAAGGAGGCAGCGTGGAAGTAGCCGTACGATCCACAAACTGCTTCATTACCTGAGACAAGGAGGACACCCAAGATGGCTACTGTGCAGGGACTGGTATACTAGACTGGTGAGGTGGCTCTTTATAACAGACAGCACACAAACCATCCTTTATAAAGTCCTGAGAGGACAAGCCCGCCAAACAGGATTTACATGAAACCAGCAGAGGGGACTCCCCCTCTTGAATCCCTTTACTTTTTGACAAATCAATTATAAAGGTAACAAAGTAATGTAATGCGACAGCCTTTACAAATAAAAAGTAAATGTGAAGTATAAAGGAAAAAAAAAAACCCATACACCTGCAACAGAGGGATGAGGAGAAAAACAGTGATAGTTATAACTGACGGTCAGAGATAAAAGGAAGTATAAACACAGCAGCTAGCAAAACAGTCACATACAATGCACATGCAATTTAGAGCCATATTCAATATGGGAGCTAAAAGTCCGTGCTGGACTTTTCGCTCCACATCGGAGGTTAGAGTGAGGATAAAGTATCGGGCGCGTGCCCGCTTATCCCCGTATTCAATTTAAAAGGAGCGAAAACGGAACCCGACAAAATTGGATCTGCGAATAAAAACGGGAATTTTCTGGAAATGTGCCTGGGACCCCCCTAAAAATGTCCAGACATGGGGGATCACTATGGGTACACCCATTTTTGCCTGCTGAAGGAAGTTGGGGTTTGTAATAGCCGCAGGAGCAAATTTGTGGGTATGAAGAATAGCACTTAATTTTTTTATTTTATTTTTTTTGGGGGGGGGGGGAATTACTATGCCTATCAAATTTGGGGTACATGAAAATGGGGGTAAGCATATTTTTAAGTCCCTAAAGTTATTTTCAAAAATTCTGCAAAAATGCACCTGCCGCTACTCCCGCAATGAAGAAAACACCTGCCGCATACTTGGGAACCCCTCCGAATTTAATTTGGTTATTTTAGAAGTGTGTTCCCTATTTTTTTAACCCCAAAATTATAGTACATTTTTTGGGGTGTCCAGATTTTTTTTTTTATTTTTGACAGTTTATTTTTAAATGACAATTTTTTTTTTAAGCCTGCACCCCTAAACCCCAATTCTGCACTTTTTTTCGCCACCTATTTCAGTGGTGAAAAGTTATCCCTGTTTTTTTTCAAAGACTTTTCAAACCTGCGAAAAGTCTTTGTAATTGAATACGGGGATAATTGAAATAGGTGAAAATGACATCATCGGCGATAATTTCACTCCAAATTGACTATGGCCCTTAGTTGCAATGGGCTCTGAATCAACTACTCAAAACATGATGCTTGGTAGGATATAGAGCACCCATGCGCTAGGTATACAGGGAGACTGACTCAAAACCACCTGAGATCAACAGCTACAGCAGCACACTGATAGTGGCCCTTGAGCATCTTATATACACGAGGCGGGTAGGAGGAGCAACCCAGACGCGCCAAAATTTTTGAAGGAACTGTGTCTGGGTCGGGGGAGGAGCTGCCGGGGGAGAGCCTACCTCCCCTAAGCTGCATCAACCAGCCTCATGGCAGCAGAAGCAGGCGATAAGGCCCTGGTGGTCTAGTGAGGACACGGACGCTTCGGGCCCATAAGCGATACCTGACATCTCCATGTGTCCGGTTGCAGTCCGGGCCCCAGCATTGCTGCTAGCAAGCTCTGCCGTGACCTGCCAAAATCACCAGAGATGTTATAGGTGTTGAGGCCCGTGGAGGTAGACAGAGTCGCAGTGCATGTGTCTAAATTCAGACGCTCAGCACTGCTAACTCAAAAACATAGAAAATAAAACAAAACATAAAATAAAAGCTTAGGACTGCTGGAACAGTCCCCTGTTACAACAGTGCATCTGAATCCTGCCGCACCAAACTAACAACTGAATGCCTGTGGCCAGGGGCGGGGTACATGTGGAGGAGGACCATAGGCATCCTGGGAGCTGAATGCTTTAACTGTTTGGTATCCCCTGTCCGGCACTCTCCCCTACCCCAATGCCGTGTCCTCTGCCTAGCACCTCCCCCCGCCCCAATGCTGCGTCACCTGCCCTGCACTTCCCTCCGCCACAATGCGCCGCGTCCCGTCACCTGGAGCCCTAACGTGTCCTTATTGCCGGCGGACAAGGAGCCTCCGATTTGAACAACATGTCACATCGGCGCAGCTCGGCGTCACATCCGGCATCTGTGTCCGAGGCAAAAGGACACGTTGAGGGTGACCGGGTGACATTTGGGCTGGGGGAAGAGTGCTGGGCAGGTGTCGCAGCATTGGGGCAGGGGGAAGTGCCGGGCGGTAGCAGTTTCTTACCGGGTGTTGTGCCCGCAACAAACAGCCTCGGGAGAACACTGGGTGTTACAGTACCTCACCTCTCCAGCGATCTTTTTAGAACCTCAAGATCTCATTACGGCGGGGGCGGGATTGGTGAGTAAGCTTAGCTCAATGATGTGTTAGTGATGTGTTAGTGGGTACACAATGAAAAACTCAGCTTCATTAGTAAGTGCTTATCATGTTTCGCCTCCATAGCTGGCTATGGAGGCGGCAGAGTTATTAACGGAAGTGAAAGAAGCCTCTGGAAAGATTTGTCGTCTGTTTTGGAGAATCAGTAATAAGCACTTTTACATCGAAAACACTGAAAAAAGGGGGTTATCACTGCTTCATTCATTCTGTCGAAATGATACATGTCAACAGTGAAAATGCCGACAGTAGTATTCACCCTAACCGAAACCTAACCCTAGCACTCATAGGGCCTGATTCAGAGGCACTCGCAAAAAGCGAGCGCTCGCTCTGAATCAGGGCGGCCACTTGTTTTGTTAGTTGCGGCCTCTTGGAAGCTTGCATAGCTGTGGATTACCACCCACAGCTTATTCGAGCGGCCAGGATGATGGTCGCGATGGTCAAGACCATCGCGACCATCGGGCTTGCGACAAGACCCTTGTGGTAGGGTCTCGTGGCCGCAAGCCCCAGAGAGCTTCTGGCTCTAATAGAGCCGGAAGTTCACTACTGACATCACTGGTGATGTCAGTGGGGGCCGCCCACAAACAGCAGGCGTTCGCATGGGGAGGCCCCAGAGAGCTTCTGGCTCTAATAGAGCCGGAAGTTCACCACTGACATCACTGGTGATGTCAGTGGGGCCGCCCACAAACAGCAGGCGTTCGCATGGGGAGGCCTCCGTTTGTGAAGCTACCTCCATGCCAGGCCTACAAAATGGGGCGAGCTGTCGATCAACATCGACACAGCCATCCCTTTTGTAGTAGGCAACGGAGCGACTGCTTTTTGCGCTCGCACCGGGGCTCGCGTGCGCACTGGGCCACCATCGACCCGCTTGCGAGCGGGTCTGAATCAGGCCCATAGCGCCATGCATTTTAATCTGCTACTTTTCACCAATACCCTTTCGACAAAAAATACTAATCCTAAATACAGTAATTAGTCCACTATTAGCTATATAGGGCCTGATTCAGAGATGAATGCAAAGTCGCTCGCAGTGAGGATTTATTTGCAAAGTGACGACAGGCAAGGAAAACGCAGACTTGTCTCGAGCAGTGTCTCAGCCTGCGATTCCGTATTCAGTAAAAATGGCTCTGGCGTCTCACTTCTGCGCGGCCGTAGGGTTACTCAGAAGTCTGATAATGGACTGATCTGCATCCGATGCTGCGTCTTTGCACGTGGTCACTTGGGTTAGCGAAGCCACTGGTGAGTGTCTCAATGCGACATTTGCGTATTTCGTACAGCTGCTTACAAATTCGCAACAGTGGTGGCATTAGCGTCCATCTCTGAATCAGGCCCACAGTATACTACTAGCAGATTAAGGGGGTGATTCAGAGTTGTATGGTAAAAGCATTGCTGCGGTGTCTGAAGGTAAAAGACGCCCACTGCTGGCATTGTAGACCTGAGTGCTGCATCCTAAGATGCAGCATCGGATCACCATTACATCGGCCATCTGAGTAAGCAGCAGCTTACTCAGGACGACCACCCTGGCCACGCTTACAAATCAGGGGCGACACGCCTATGTTTTGTATAACGGTCTCAATCACCGCTCCAGCCCCCCAAACGCTGCAGCTTGGAGGAACTGCAAGCGATCTCAGAGGGAAACCTCCAGCACATGCACAGTACAGCTCATGCGCAGGTCTCTCACAATTTGTGTTGAACGAAAACAACACTAAATCAGGCCCCAAGAAACACAATTCTGGATTAAGCACTCACACCGCTTCCAAGTAGAAATGCATAATGTCGACATTCTGAACGTCGACATCCTGCATTCACAACAATTCAACATTACAGTGTCGACATTCTGAATACCGACAATGTGACTGCATACAAAAGAAGAGTTTCCTTCTGCTTGTGAAACAAAACATAATCTATGCAACTTCATATTCATCATTATGTTGAAAAGGTTACAGCATATTTGTCCCCACAAGAAAGCCCTGAGCAATATGCAGAAGTTGTAAACTTCACTAAATGTAACAACAAGATGTCAGCTTATGCTGGGCATACACAGCCAGATAAAATGTCTGTCAGACCGACAGACATTTTATCTGGCAGCATGCCAGCCGCAGATGTTGCCGGCATACACTGTGAGAGAAATCTCACAGTGTATAGCCCGACATCCGCACTGCGCCCCCGGAGGAGGAGACATTTCCCTGTTCCTTCCGTAGGAAGGAACAACACAGGAAATGTCTGTCTGTCGGCCGCGCTGGGCATACACTGCCCGATGCGGCCGACAGTTTACCGGGTAAATATCGCATCGGACGGGCATGCTGGACAATCCTGCATGCCCGACCGAGCAATATTTAACCCTCGGTCGCCCGCACACACGCTACAATTATCGGGGCGATCCACCGATATCAGGCGGATCGCCCCGATAATTGTAGCATGTATGGCCAGCATTAGTAACTTAAAGGGTCTCTATCCATGTTTTTCCTTTCTCTTGTTTTGTATATCTCTATTGTAAATTGTTTGCGATAAATGTATACAAATATTCATGTATTCAAATATTCTTGCTCTGGAACTTTTCTTTCTTTGATGGCCATTCATTTAAGCTGCCATTGTTTGTCTTCTCTTGCCCATAATAGCTTCTCCCAGAGCTCTCCTGTCAGTTATCAGATATGTGAGAATACAATTGCTTGGGGCAGAGGCTAGTGGCAAGCTAGGAGCGTGCACTTGAGGACAGGATTTGACATCACAACAGTGAGACAGATTCATAAAAGGATCAAAAACATATAAAGCATGCAAAGGGGTGGCAACGCCCTAAAATGTATCATTAACTATCTAACTATATATATTCCCATGTGCTACATATGTACAGTTAATCAAGCCTGTCACAATGTCCTATAATGCTGCTGTTTATCTGGGTGAGAAAATAAAAACAAAATCAAATTTAGCTAGGAGAAGGCATTTAATACAGCATTCTATGATCTCCTAGAAAGGAAGAAAGACACAGAGAGCTGCCCCAGGAGCTCAGAGCTGTCAAACTAGAGCGCTCACTCCCGCAACAGCTCCCTTTATACCTCTCCTGCTGTCTAGGATGGAAGAAGCCCCCCAGAGCAGGGCATAGCTCATAGACTACAATATGCTTTCTTTAGCAATGAGTGGCAAGGACCTATGCAGTAAAGAAAAAACAATATAATCATGGAAACCTGTTGATAAGTAATTTTTAAGCAATGGGAAATTGAGGTTACAGTCCACATAAAAGAGATAAAAAGCTAAAAGCTTTTTCAAGGCTTGTGCTGTGACATTGTAGAGCTGCAAACTTATGATAAAAAGGTGTCCAGAATAAGGTTGGTAACCTGCAATGGGAAATCAGAGGGCACACCAGCTTTAATGAAACTAGCTACTTTTAAATTGTTTTTTTAATTGCATCAATGGAAAATAAAATTTAACATAGATTTTTTATGACGGTTACAAAAATAACTCATCACATTGTGCAAAGTTGTAGCTTGGACAACCAATGGAAACCTGGTATTTTTATATGTTAATATAGATCTTTTAATAAATATGACACTCATAGCACTGATTATATATACATATTTATTCTTTTACATTACCTGTAAGTGCGGTCAGGGACCAGATTTGTGAGGACACAACTTGTGACACAATCCACTGTTATCTGCTGCTTCTCCCCATACTCTATGGTGTATCCAGTGATCTCTGACCCATTACAGCATGGCTCTGTCCACTGGAGAGCAAGGCACTCTGACGGTGAGGGTAACGGAGTTTCCAGGAGCTCCTCATCAACATTCTGTAGCACAGATACAGCAGCAGGAACAGACGACGGCGTTGTAATGACTGCAGTGTCTCCAAACAGCCCAGTACCGGCCGTGTTAACAGCCTGCAAAAGAGGACAGTCAGCTCAGTCGGTATTCAGATGGAAGACCTACAGTGTCTACATAGACAGTCAAAAGGATGATACCAAATGGCCGACAGGGTCAAATGGTGAACACAAAAAGTCGATATATGGGTTTTCATGAGTTTTAAGGTTAGGGACAGGTCTTAGGATGAATGTTTGGTATAGGGTTAGGAAGTAGGGGGAGGGTTAGAGTTTAAAAAAAAAAAAAAAAGACTTCCTTTCGACCCTGTTGGCCTTAGTCCATGTCGACCTTTTAACTGTCAACCATTTGACCCTGTCAACCTACTGACTGTCTATATAGACACTGTCGACCTTTCATACCACACCCACTCAGTCATTCATGAAGTTAACAATGTACCAAGGAAATGCCATCTTTAACATTTTCATATTATACCCACCTGAACTCTGCAGTAATATGTAGTTGCTGGTGTAAGTCCCTTGATTTCATAGCTTGAAGAAGAACCACTATAAATGACTTGCATACACCCTTCCATCCTGCCCCACTCTAACCGGTATTCTGTAATCTCCGCTCCATTACAACCAGGAACCTGAATACGGAACAATAAAATGATGACTGGCTGAAATTATTGATTGTATATAAGAATTTCAACAAAAGCAAAATAGATCAATACATAGTAATCTAGTGACCAAATGAAACCAGCAAAACGTAACTAGGTAACTGTTTAACAAAGACAATGATGAGTAAAAGGGATTTACTCCATCTTCAGTAAGGGGACGCAGACAACTGTATGTCCCAAAGCTCTCAATGGGAGGAAAGACAAGTAATAGCAACTTTAAAAAGAGTTTGAGAGTAAATCCGGGTGGCCGCTCTGCAAACCTGGACTAACAAAATCCTATCTTGTACAGCACAGGTGAGGCAAACCACTTTGGTGGAGTGTTCCTTAAGCCAGGAGGACACCAGTGCCCCCACAACTGCGTAAGCCTACTTAATGATCAACTGGATCATGTGGTAGACTGACTTGTAGGTGGGCCTCTGAAACCTCTACTATGGCCAATAAAGAGAACCTACAGTAAGCTTGTGCACCAAAATTGACGATTCCTGGAAAGGTGTTCCCAACAATTTTGTAGCCGGTCTGTGCCATGATTAGTTCTGCACATTAGAGCTGTAGTCTACCATGACACTGATATGTGTCTGATCGCTGCTGCAGTCTGAAAGCCACAATCTTGGAGACAGCATCAGGACTCAGCTGCTCTCTATTGTAATGAAACGCCCTGCAGTGCTTTCTGCTCACTGGTGACGAAGGGCATCTGGATGGCTTCTCAGATTAAACGGAGAACAGGGTAAAAAATAAATAAAAAAAAGCCTCTGTTTAGCCCTTCCGGCCATGATCATGTAGCTGCTTTATTGCTTCTTATACTGGAAGCCATGGCTCCATTTTCCTAGCAGCTGTGCACGGGTACAGATAAGTGCATAGGAGACTCCCATTTCAGGAGTGGGTGGATAATCCCTGCACCATTCTTTCCAGTTACAGAAAAGACTGTCCCTCAATATTCTACAATTAAATAAGATAATCTGTGCTATCTGCTGGATAGGGTTCTTGAAAATATAGGAGGTAGCAGAGGAACAAAGTTTTGTAAGAGCGAGGAAGATTGCATTTATTTTATCCGGCTTCCTGTCATCATCTGTGTCATCCTATAGGAAATGGAGGAAAACAGTGAATGGGATCAATTAACCCAAACTATTTGCAGCCTGTGGGCTCCTGACTACACTGGGTAAATCAGCAACCCAAAAATCCCCTGCACAGCAAGTAGATGATCATTATCTCATCAGGCAACAGCTGACTGGGAGAAACTGCTAAGCGACATCTTTAAACATTTCCAACGGTCTCATCCCACGAGAGAGTATATAAATCAAGCACTGGTCTTTTCAGCAAACCACTTCCCGGGCCATGGAAATGTTAAAGACACCGTGACTTCAAAATATTTCTATGCAGACTTTTTCCTACTGCAGTATATGCTGCACTTAGGTTTGTGCTATTCTTCTGAACGTAAGGCATTGTGTCGGCTCGTATTTGCCGACTCGGTCAGAATTTGTGGACTCAAGACCTTGACAAAGCCCCCAACAGTAATCCCTAGTCACTAGGATCATGCTCCCAAAAGCTAATTTTATTGTCGGAGGACACAGAGATACAAAAAGTAAGCAATCTACAGAGAGGTGAATGCTACATGCAAAAAAATAGGTTATGTCCTGGACTAGAGGTTCCCAAACTCTGCCATTACAGCCCAGATTTTAAGGATATTCATGCTTGAGCACAGGTGTCTTAATTAAAACCTCAGTCAATTTCATTTAACCATCTTGGCTCAAGCATGGATATATCCTTAAAACCTGGACTGTAATGGCAAAATTTGAGAACCTCTTTCCTACACTAGTATTCTACAGTTATCTCTAAACTTTTACATTAGACAAATACAAAGAAAAATAAATAGGGCTGGAATGCATTTAAAAGTATGAAGCTATCAGACAACACGTGCATCTTGTAACTACAGATGTGTCCACATACATCTTGCCTCCGTGCGCTACGAGTCTACGGTAGCGCAGAGTGTTTTTGTGCAACTTTTTACCTTCAAATGCGTCTTATTTGCAAAGCGATGAAATAGGATGCGGCATGCCTATATTCAGTGTGTGATTGCGGGTGTATCTGTATGCGAAATGCTACGTTACAGTGACAGCGGCTGTGACACTGTAAGCATTTCGCATGCAGATACACCCGCAGTCACACAGAATATAGGCCGCAAATCGTTTTCATCAGCAGAAGCTGCTTGTGTGTCCTAATTGTTTCGTTTTGTGAAAAAAACGCATTTGGAGGTAAAAAGTCACACAAAAAGACGCTCGGGGCTACAGTGTCACGCCACGGCACGACTAGAAGAGCAGTTTAACGCGCAAGGAAGTAAGATGTATGTGGGCACATCTGGAGGAGGGAAAAATATCTTGTTTTTGAATAGGATGCTATTGGTCATGCAGAATATTTGTGGCACATGTCTAGCAGTGAGACAAAAACCATTACCCAAGAGCATGACCATTACACATCTCTAGAAGAAACGTATAATCCAAGCTCATCCGTACTCACCTCCCAGCTTGATAGCACACAGTTTGCACTCTTACAGATCAACAACGGCACTTTGCATCGCTCTGGGGCACCAGGGGCCGTGCAGAACTCAGATTCATCTGAATAGGGTCCACACTAAGAGGCAATAAAAAAAAAAGAAAAATGAGCAGGAAGGAAAAAAACCAGGATAATTGGAGTGTAACCACATTATACCAAAAAATTACCCCAGCTCTGTTTGTAGCTTTTATCCAGAAGCAATAGGCCTGCCCGGGCAACAGGTTGCTCACTGTGCATTCTACATCAGGGCCTTGGTAGACTGAACCCCGATCTTCATGCTCAGATTTTGCCATCTCTACAGTGTAACATGTTACTGCTGAGCCACCATCCAAACATGGGGGATCTAGAAAAAGGGCAGGACAGGGAGCAAGAAGCATTGGTAATATTCATAAGAGTGTGTGGTTCTGTACACAGACATATGATCATGTTCACTAAAGCTATGCATGACTTTAAATGAACATAATGTGCCTACTAAGAAAGACTACATCATCTATTTTAGACTGTTAGTAGTATACCTGTCCGACAAACGAAACTCACTAACACCAAAATATAAAAGTGTGATAAGAAAAAGTGATTAAAAAGATAAATTCCACAGAAATGTAAGCTCTCATGAGCAGGGCGCTCTCTCCTACCATCTCCCTTAAGTAATGATGTAATTTGTGCGTTTTGATTATGTCTAATATGTATATTTGTAAACGAAAAAACCCTTGAAAAAGCTGCCTTTGAGCAGTGAAACGCGTTGGTGTTTATACCCTGGCACTTAGCACTTTTCACATGGGATCTCAGCACCCTGTTACCTTCTGGGGCACAGTTTGGAATTGGGACTTTTGTGACTTTATCCAGCATCTGGTCACCACAAGGCTACATCTCTTTGCGTTGGACTATTACATCTACGAAGACCATCCCTAATTCAATTATCCCTCGTCATCGTGATTACAGGCTGGTAATATACCTCTATTAACATTGGACTTGGCCATCCATATATGACTTTCCTACGGTGCATGTCCAATTGGTCATACTGTAATACCTAGTGCCTACAGGGTTTCAAGCTCTATGCCTTTATGAATGTCATTTGCACGTTTAGACATGTTCCTGGGATGATCTTTTGAAGAATTATTATTCTCAGTACTGAGTTTTTTTATTATTGTTCAAATATTAATTGTGAATCATATTAAATTGTTGTTTTTAATTATGTACATTTAGCACTGCTTTCTTATTGTTTATATTTGTAAACGAGTCTGTATCGGGCCAACATATCCACGTATTTCCGTGGTGCCTCATGAAGAAGAGATTATAATAATAAAACCACTGAAAATGTAATTTCTCATAAGATAAACACTAACAAATGGAGAGCAGTTCAATTGTATTGCGCTGGCCGCAGCTCTCATCTAAAGTGACGGGAGCGATTCAATCATTTATGCTAAAAGACGCTAGCGCCACAGGCGGCCATTATTTCTGCTCCCTCATGATGTGGCGAGCAGAAGACCACCCAAAGTCGGGCTATTAGGTGCCCAAACAACCTTTTGGGCAGTGCGCCCATTACTTTGCATGGGCTCAGCCACTTTACCCACGATACGCAATGGGTGCCCGCTGCACTTGCGTCTATTAGGATAAACAATTGAATATCCCCCATTACTTACGGCCGCGATAAATCAACTGAATTCGTCACATAAAATTATTTGGGACCTGACGTTGCATTCCATCTTCTGGACACCTGTTGTCAATGGACAATGCATTGGAATGGGTGAGGAGAGTCACCCAATGTGTGTAGTGGCCCATAGATAGCTCTACTAGCCCTTATAGAACCAGGGCAATGTGTCAGGCGGAAGTGAGGACAGCACTGCCAGGTATTGAGAACCTAAACAGACATTGGGGTGGAGAGCGCAATATCAAAGCTAAGCAATGTTCTACTTTATTGTTTAACTTGTGAATTCAAACCAAAACGTACTTTTCAGTTGAGGGTGGAAGCCGTTCAGTATAACAACTTTCAGCACTGTAAGACTGCGATTCTTAGATGCTAACTGCATATACATGAGCCTCACTAACTATATTAAGAGCAATAATGTCTATGTAGGTCAGACCATAGCTCAGCCACCATATGAATGGTCTGTGCAGAAATGGAGCACCTAAATTGTTCGCGTTTCGCTATGGAGAAAACTTATGTCATAGATTGAATGAGACTATAAATATGTCTTTTGAATGTCAAATTATTAAAACTTACCCCACAACAGACTTAATTCCTTGGGTTTGGCTCTGCCAGCAAGACGAGGGGCTTGACAAGGACCTGGTGGAATAACGGCAGTCTGGACTGTTAATACATCAGAAACCTGTAGTGAGAATAAAAAGAGAGAAATGAAAAGTGTAATATTTCTTAACACATATGGTAGAGCATTCCAATTGCCACGGATTGAAGGAAGCTGAGGAATTGACATGATATTTATTTAGAAAAAAGGAATTTGCCCCCCAGCACACTGCAGCTAAATCAAACATACTCGAATCCTACATGATAATAGAAATTCAGAGGTATTGGTTACATACATTTGCAAATATATGAATAAGCGCTGGGCCAACGTCAAGGCTCCTCTATACCAGCGTCCCTAACATTAAGGGGATCACGTCCGAGAAGCAAGGCACCCTAAAAAATTCCAGCCAAGGACCATCCCCCGGGCATCACACGAAAAGGGGAATAAAGGTGATAGTGAAGTGTAAAAGAATAGATGTGTAAAGATAAATCAATAAGTGTTAAAGAAATGTAAAAGAATTAAAATGACTTAAATAATATACAAACGAATAGAGAAGTGAAAAATATTCTATGAGAATTAAGTGGTGATGCCATGAGAAAGGTCCAGCCAGAACAAATCCGGGGGCCCCACTCCCAAACGCTCACCCCAAAATAATATATGATATTTATTTAAGAAGGGCAGACAGCAACTGCTGGGAGTACCACCATTACATAGCAATAACCATATGAATTGCCAGCCTTAAGCAAAGTTTCTCATCTTCACGTGATTAGTGAAGGCATTTGGTACAGCATTATATTGACAAATTAAAAAGACAGCTGCAATGCATGCAAGGACATTTTGAATGACAATATACTAGGATTATGGTTATGGTAACATATGCAATTCCTCAATTAAATGATCTGCATTCTAGCTAGAGTTCCTTAATAAAATGTGATCAAAATGCCACCGACATGTTAGAAGGGAAGCAAACGGGAAAAAACTAACAGTCAATGGAGTGAAAAAGAATGTGAAGTGCTAATCACGTTATTTAATTTCACACGGCAAACCGATCAATACAAAGGGAGCAATTAACTATGTGTGAACTCCATAACATCAAATGAGAAGCTCATGGGACCTTCCCAACACTGCTTGTAGTTAATTAAGAACATGCCCAGAGCAGGATAGATAATCTCCTGGGGCACCTGAATGCACGGTGGCACCAGTCGACCAGGGCAGCGCAGATAAAGGATTATTTTTTCTTAATTATCAAATCTCAGCTAATTCCACCAAAGTTTTCAGTTGTGGTTGGAATTCTCCTTCACACTTCAATGGAAGCTACAAGAGATAACCATTCACAAAGGGTTCAGCACTTACCGGACTAGAGCCCACAATGTTGGCGCAATACACTCTGAACCTATAGCAAGTACCAGGCATGAGACGATCACAGACGTGTTCTTTAGAAGAGCCACTGTACACAACATCCCATTTACTCCCTAAGAACCAGAGAAAATAGTGCATCATGTTTCATTGACAGTAAATAATCAAATAAAACCGTTTCAAACATAGATTGGTCTATCGTTTCCTGTTGAACAAATACAAAAACTTATTGGGCAGAAAAATATATTTAATAACTGGTAACCAACTATTTACTTTTCTGGGCCCTCTGGTGTTTGGTTAATGATATTTCTATTAGTAGAGATCACTGCTGTGTGAGGGATGGGGGAGATGACATTTTGCCACTGACTTCACGCTGAACAGTAATGGCTGCTCAGATCGACTTAATGGTCTTTCACAGGTGCGTGAAAAAAGGGGTTTAATCTAGAAAAAAATTGAAAATGTTCCCCCAGCACGTTGCAAAAGACCAGCAATAAGATTTGAATACTACAAGATAATAGAAATCCAGAGATCTTTGCTGCATATAGTTGTAAATATATGTTTAAGCACCGGAATACTTCAAGGCGTCTCTGTAACGGTGTCCCTAATGCTACCTGATAATAGCACTCACTTAGGGTACTTAGCTGCCCTGTCGGGATCTTCTCCCTTCAGGCGTCGGGATATGAACCGGCGGCTATTTAGCTGACGGGACTTCATACCCATTCCGACTATTGAGATTACATGGCTGTAAGTTTGATTTTATCCACCTGTTAGCAATGGGTGTGCTGAAATGGCCAGACTATTTAGAAAGTGCCTCCACATACTTTTGGCCATAGTGTAGCTTAATTATATAGCAAATAAAAGGACAATAAAATATTAAATTTCTAATTGCTCACCATTTGAGTTTTCTGTAATTTCAAGGAAATACTTTAGAATTTCAGAACCGCCATTGTCCTTTGGCGCATCTATAATACAATGAGATAGTTATGTAAATAACAATTCATCTAAAGGACTACAATAAAAGAGACAAAGAACAAACCTAAACGTAACGAACTTACCCCACGTGACTTTTACATTGTGTGCATGGATTTTGCCCTTTGTACTTGGTTTACATGGAGGTCCAGGTTTGTCAGGGGAAGTTGTGTATTCTACAATATCACTGGGACTACTTCTGCCTTCACTGTTCACTGCGAAGACCTGCCCGAGAGAAAGAATGGATCAGAGGTCGCAGTGACTGACACCCTAATGACCTGCTTAAACTCAACAATGAATATGTAGCATAGGCCAGCATAGGAAGTAACAACAGACTCTAGCCCTGACAACCAGTTATCGGAATTAGCGAGTGGTAATCAATGTATCATATTGTTAAAACAAAAATTGAGAAATATATGACAAGCATGGGGATTGGTCAGCCTCTGATAAAGAGAACTGTACCTTTAAACATTGCTAATCCGCCTTCTATAGCAATTTAACTGGCAATAAAAAGATAGCATACTAATCAGATACAGATTCAGCATTCTTTCCATGATGTTCACATGTGTGGGCAGGAAATGACTGCACTGCAAGCATGACCACCCTACACTAGACAACTCTGAACACATGCAAGACATCTGTACTCCGCATAAGACAATAGAAAACAAAAGAAGTCAGCATTAATGTGGTCTGTAGAACACAGCATGTAATGAGCCCCATTTAAAGATGACCTTAACTCGTACCTACATTTACTGCAAATAAGATACAAATAAGATATTTGCAGTTCGCAGACAGACATTCTGCATAGCCATTCTGTGGGATAACACTGGGTGGGGCCTGTCAGTGTGACTGCCAGAAGAACGCTCGCAGTCAGCTGTCATCTGCTCCATTAATGTACAGACATGTCTGAAACGACCCAATCACTTTCAATCCTCAGGCATGCAAATCATTTTGTCACCACACAAGGGCCAATGGACCTCATTCAGAGCTGCTTGCAAAATGCGAGTGCTCGCTCTGAATGAGGGCGGCCGCTTTTCTTTTGAAAGGCGGCCTCCTGGCCACTCACTAAGCTGTGCCACTCACAGCTTTAGCGAGTGACTAGGTGATGGTCGCGACCATCGCGGCTTGCGACGAGACCCTTGGGGTCGGGTCTCGTCTATCGCAAGCCCCAGGCAGCTTCCTGCTCTAACAGAGCAGGAAGCTACCTACTGACATCACTGCTGATGTCAGTAGGGCCGCCTACAAACGGCAGGCGTTCCTTCAGGAATGCTTCCATTTGTCCGGCCACCCCCCCCCCCCTCCCCGCCTACAAAACGGGACGAGCTGTCGATCAACATCGACAGCCGCCCCTTTTGTAGTGAGCCCTGGAGTGAGTGAATTTGTCACTCGCTCCAGAGCTAGTGCACGCGCACTGCGGCAGCTGCGCGTGCACAAGGCCTCACCATCGACCCGCTTGCGAGCGGGTCTGAATGGGTCCAATATGTGCTCAGTATGAACATTGGCAGCAATAAGAGTGTGTGTCCGGTCAACTTTACCACCTCTAGAAATTTAGGAAATCAACCAAAGTCAAATTCATCATTATTATTTTTATGTGTTTAATAATACAGTGTAACATTACCCTAAACTTGTATGAAGTATTTCGTCTCAGGTTTCTTAAAGTGCATGTGAGATCTTCACTGTTTTGTTTAGGTTTAAAACCGTAACCCTGTAATGAACAATAACACGAATCAGCATTTAGTTAAAGTTTAGTCGTGCCATCAATTTGATTTAAAGAAAGAAGAAAAAAAAGAAAAAAGTATTCTTTACTCAGGGAATAGGACACTCACCGAACCTTCCTCCTCCATTTCCAGGACATAAGTTAGTGTCTCATCGGAGACCATATCATTTGGTGGACTCCATTCTAAGCAGAGACAGGTGATGCCAGCTTGTTTGAGCCTTGGTGGTGATGGCGCAGGTGGCACACTCCCGGCAGTGTAGTAGACCACCGTTTCACTGAAGCCACTGGAAGAAGAGATGAATGCAATTATTAAGCTTGCTATGTGATATACCAAACGCAGATCTCGGCCAACAGGTAACAAAATGTCCTTAAGAACTGATAAATCATCCAATATGATCCTATATGAGCTCAAAATACTAAGTAAGCCTTCAGGACTTGATCGTTTAATAATCTAATAGTGGGCCTGATTCAGAGCCGCTCGTAAGCAGCCGCTTGTTCGTCCCGAGCGGTTTGCTCAACTGCGCATGCGTACGGATCGTAATACGCATGCGCGAACCAGTCAGTGCAGCCGAAAATCGTTTGTTCGCTAAATAGCGAATGCCTGCTATTTTGAGTGACAGGAGGAGGCGTATGTGGGTGGTAACAGGGGAAGGTGCTTGAAAACGGGGAGTGGAGATCCGAACGCAGGCGTGCTTAAAAGGTCAAAACGGGCGTTTTAAGGGTGTGCATAATTAATACAGCAGCGTCATTGACCACGTCACTGGGTTATTTTATAGTCAGAACTGCTCGCAAGATTGCGGTAGGAAAAACCAACCACAAGAATAGCGAGCAGTTCATACGCTGGTCGATGTACTCGATTAATCAAATAAATAGCGGACATGAAGTAGGATGCGAGCGGCCAGAGGGCGTATTTTTCCAAAAAACGACCGCATGTTTTGTTCGCTCGTTCAGACCTAGAGGCGTGAACAGACCACAAAGAGCGAACGGTTCATTTGAATAGCCACCCTTTTTTTCTGAACGAGCGAGTGCAAATAGCGTCCGGCTCTGAATGAGGTCCAGTGTTCAGTATACAGACCAGGGGTCTTCAAACTTGGCCCCCCAGCTGCTGTGGAACTACACATCCCAGCATGCACTGCCACCTTTTTGATATAACAGCATGCTAAAACTATGTGCAGTGCATGCTGGGATGTGTAGTTCCACAGCATCTGGAGGGCCAAGTTTGAAGACCCCTGATATAGACAGTGTCCTGGTGTATTTGTCTATACTACTGAACAATGGTTTAACAAGGTGTGCCCTAAGGTGTTTCACCTTCTAGTGCACAATACTTCTCCCCATGGAATACATGATAAACACGAACTGCCTGATGCTAAGTTTGCGGAGTGTAAAGGTGCCTACACACTGGGCGGTTAAAGTGGACGACTGAACGATAACTATATCGTTCAGTCGTTCACTTTATCGCCCATTTTTAACATCAAAACGATGAACGATAACGTCGACGCGCGTCCCCGCGGGTCGTTCGTCATTATCGTTCATCGAGTAAACATGCAGGCCAACCGGACGATGTCGTCAGGTTGCTGCATGTTGGAGAATGGGAGAGAGCGCCCGGCGCTGAACGATATCGTTAATGATATCGTTCAGTGGGTGTGCTCAATGTCATGAACGACATTTAGCACACCCTGCCAGGGTCACACTAGACTATATCGCTCAGGGAGCATAGCGTCTAGTGTGTACGCTCCTTTACTGTAACTGCTTCAAAACTGAGTGTACGCAAGTCTGGATCATTCAGAGTCATATGAATTGCAATGACATCTCTACTTATGATTAAAGTAGCGTAACTGAGCTGTAATGGGACTCTCTCACATACACAAAGATCAGAGATGTATTGATGGAATAACAAGCTATAAAGAGTTGGGCCTAAGCAACGGAATATGCTGCACTATAGAAGAAACTGTTAATAATAATAATAATAATAATAATAAGCATAATTAGGTCTGTTTCCAGGCGTATCATTTGCACAAAGTACAGATGTGTCCTCATACACTATGGCTGCAGGTGCGCAGTGTATCTTGGTCATAAATGGATGAGACAAACTGCTTCAGGAGAATGCACGGATTAGTTTGATATGCAACACTTTTATATCTGTGTGCGACTGAGTCTGAATAAGAAGTGTTACAATGCAGCGGCCACAGATTGTTTCCACGCCAAGTTCCGTTGTGTTTCGTATACAGATTCAATTGCACACAGATATAAAAGTATCGCAAATCAAATGAATTACTACAGTATCCTGAAGCAGTTTGTCACATCAGTTTATGAAAAAGACAAACAGAGTTGCAGGCCCCCTGGCGGCTCACTCTCGCTGCATGGCATATTGTGGAAACATCTGTACGGGCTGGTGCAAGTGCGTTATAGTGATGATGATGAGTATCACGCCAAGCATATACGGAGAAGAGTCGGACGCACCGTATAATGTATAGAACTGTGAATATATGCATTTTTCCCGTGCACACAACACAGGAGCACAACCGCCAGATTTCCGTCCAACTTAACATCAGACTGAGAAATGTAATAGCCGGCGAGATGCAGGCATCGGCGAGATTCCTGCGAATCTGGGGGATGTTTTAAATCAACAATAATTTAAAAGGAAAAACCAGGTTGGTTTTACTTTTTAAATTATTGCCGCTTTAACAAATCAGCCAGACTCACCGGCTGTTACATTACCCCCCAATGTTTCCCTTCTTGAAGTAAAATGAAGGAAAGAAGATCGCATTAAATGACGCATACCTCATTCCAATGTCATTTTTGGCTGCTATTCTAAAGGCATATTTTGTGGATGGTGACAGCTTTGTTAACTTGTGTTGCTTAAGGTGACCAAAGTAGCATTCTTTGAACGGTCCATGTTTCCCCTTGTAGAATAAAGAAATCAAAATTGTGTGTTATTTATGACAAATCTAATTGCAATATTCCATTTCATTCACTTCAAATATTGCCAGTGTTCTATTCTTTTACCCAGAACGTCTACTATGGAAAAACATTTGCCTCTTTAGAGCTACTCCTGTAACATGCTCCCCAAGCATCATTTAGGAAACCGTATGGATGACTTATGAATTGAAGTGATGAATGCAGATGATTGGACAACGAGGGCATCAGACTTCCAGGCTGTGATCTACCAGTTTCTGGGTTCTACATTTTTGAGTGCTAAATGCTGGAGCTGGATAAATGCACTAAACATGGAAGACAAATAGCAATTGATCAGCCATCCATCTTGTGCAAAACCCTGTATTCACTCTAGTCTTGTTTCACTACAGGAATCGATTATCTCTTGAACTTCTGTCTCCCTTGTGTCTGGTGCTCAGATAATAAAATGAAAACACTTGGAGACTGAGATACGGGGGCCAGTACTATAGAAGTTATTGGGTGAATCCTAGTAATTATGAAAGGGGAGGGGGTGTGGGGTTGTGCGACCACCCCCCTCTTCTGAAGTAATCCCCTTCTTTAAAGCAATCAATGTCAGGTAACAGAAAAATATAAAACAGCTTCCAGTACCTCATCCCATTCCAAAAGGTAGCCATTAATTTTAGAGCCATTGTCATTGGATGCCTAAATGAAAAGGGAAACAAAGTTTAAAACACCTCCAATAAAAAAGGGTTCAGTTCATAAAACACCTGAAATGTTTTATTGGGCCTTGTAACATCAGGAAAACAGACAGTGATGAATGAACCGAAGCTGTGTACACTTACCTTCCATTGTAGATTCAGGCAATTTCGACTACGGTTTGTAAGTTTTGGAGGGGCTGGTGAATCCGGCTCACAGCTTTCCGTAGTAAAACTCACAAATTCAGAAATGGATCCCTCTAAAGGCGGACATGTGGCAGAAACTCTGAAAGCAATGACAAGCTTATGATTATTATAAAAATAATGTAAAAACAATAACTACATAGTGTCTATGTAGACAACCTTCCAGATATATAGCATATTCTGATTTGTAAAATAAATATATTTCTGGTTGTACAACATAAACCTGTCTGCCCTCCTTTATTCGTTAGAAAAATTGGTGCAGATAATTGTGAAAAACACAGTGAAATCTGTTACCCAATCAGAGTATGCTTAGATTTGGTCAATTCTAGTAGAACATGACAGCTGTAATTTGATTGGATGGTGTAGACTACTGTGAACCAGTGGTATTACTGAGGGTCTAACTGCAGTAAAAGATGTTTTGTCCAGATCACAGAAATGATGCCACCACTATATGTAAGTATGACAGGTGTACTATAAATCTAAGTATGCAAACACATTTTATTTACAAATATTGTATAGCCATATGTTTATTGCATATTTGCAGACTCAAAATATTACATACATTGTATAAGTAGGTTGTATTTTTCCTTTAAATATTGTAATCTATGCATAGATTACATATATAGTTAGCCCTCTATAATTTAAAATCATGTAAGATGGGCACATATATAGACTAAAAAACAGAATGATCTGCTATGTCATGTATATAATAAATATCTAGTAACAGTCAAAGAGTACATACCGTGCAAGGTAGTCCGTTGCTGGTCGCAGGTCAGTCAGTGTGCATGTTGTAGCACCTCCTCTATGAACACAAATCATCATTGTTTACTCAATACACTGACACTCATTGTTATACTATGGCTATACAACAGTGACACTGACAGCTCTATCTCTCAGCTGCCCTTCTTTGGGCAGAATAAATCTAATCTCCCTGCTCCTACAATTTTATCCCCGTTTATGGTCCTGTTCAAAAAATGTTTAGGCGAAGCCAGATACAGCATCTATAAATGATATATTATTATTATTATTATGTTGCATGGTTTTGGATTCTGTGCTGTTTATATGGCTCGGTTTTTACTTATTTATGTCTGGAAGTCTGTCGATTTGGGCACACTGGTCTGTATTAGGAATCTAAGCACCAGTCCTAATATACACTAATATAGGTCATGTGACTAAGACTATGGTCACACAACCAACAACTCAGATTGACAATTTGCAAAGCCTCTGCTAAATTGCCATTCTTTGCGCAGATTATAACAGAGACAACTCCCAGCTTCAAACACCTCCCGTAATTTGCATCAGATGGAAAGCACACTCCCACCCCACCACCAGCACTTTTCCATTTAACTAGCACGTTTCTTCACGGATAGTGAATAGACCCTACATAAGGTTCCTTATTCTACCCTTTCTACACACTTCAGCTTGGCCATCTTATCGGTTTATTCATGTATTTATAATAATCTGTACATTTTGTAGACGTTGAGGAAGTTCAATACAAAACAACCTGTTCACAAAAATAGAACATGTAATTTTCAATTGTCTTAAGAACTGTCAAGGTAGGGGAAGAGTTCTGTGCAGGAGCAACTGATAGTAGCTAATGATTCCCTTAATACATATGAACAAGCCAACGGACACAGTTACTACTCACGAGTAGGCAGGTTTGAATTTCCCATTTTTGCCACTGTTGGATACCGTCACCTCGTACATGAACGTCCCTGGTAAAACATCTGCGGGGCTTTCTCGATTTTGTGAACCGACTTGTACACTCCATGACAGCACAGCAGACCTTGCTGCCAAGCTAGAAACCTACGTAAAATATGACAATAAAAACTATAAAATGTAATCATGTATTCCAAAAACATCTGAAACTGTGCGACTTAAAAGGGAACTCCTGCTTTACAGGATTTTTATTGCCCAGGGAGACTTGTTTAGCTAAGACAAGTGTGTATGTATGTGCGTGTGTGTGTGTATATACATACACATTATATATACATATACAGATATATATGTAATAGAAGATGATATCTGATATAAAGTTGCCACTGAGGGTATTGAATTTTTCCTATGTATGCAAGGCTTACTGGTCAAAGTCTAGTGAAGGACACAGTCTGAAATTAGTTTAGAAAGAACAATAGATTGCATTCAACTGTATAGCAAATGTTAATGCAAAATCATGGTCGAGAAATAAGCACAAAATGTTTGTCAATGTTAAAAAATTGGATTTCTTAATGTATCAACTTTGATATTTAACTTTAGCTATTAAGTACAGCCAGATCAGCCTGGCCAGGAAGTGAGGTGAAAGAATCTGTAAGAATTAGAACCATAATTGTGGCCTTTATTTCTAAAAATTACCGGAAATGTGCAAATGGTCTAACTTTCAAGCCTGGCAGATGAAATCCTTTTTCTCTTTTGTAAACAATATGGGGCTCATTTAGAGTTGGATGCAGGTGCACTTGTGTTATAATCATACTTCTGACTCAAAATTTGTTGATGTACTGTATTTTCAGCCACACATACTGTAGGACAATTGTGGTCCCTTACATTTTGAGAGGCAGGGACATTTGTGTATAAGTAGAGTACAGTTAGGGCATGCAGAAAAACTTTCACAACACTTTCAGATGTGGTTGCATTTTGGTATCAATGCAATGTTTGAAAACATCACTTCACAAGCAAAAATAATGCACCTACTCAAGACAGGTGCAAAGTATGCACCCTGCAACAAGGACATGACGCATCTATCTGATCTATTAAAGACTGCGCCAATGTGTCTCAAATCTACAGCAATTACATATGTCCACTAAACATGAAACAGTAATTATAAAAGAAACAAAAAAACCCAAATTATGTAGCTTAGTGAGGGGGAAAAAAAAAATGTGTTACATGTTTTAGCCAAAATATACCATAAAACTTGCACCCTTAGGGGCTGATGCAGAGTAGGTAGCAAAATGTGCATAAATAATAGCATATTTCCACACGTTTGCGAAGCTGTATACAAATCTCGACATGTGTATGTCTCGGTATTGGCTTACTAAAAGTGTCATCTTCTTCAGTGTGTACAATGACTTGTGCTGCACTTGTTTGTATGAGCCACATTTACGTGAAAATACCATTACTGAACCTAGCCTACTTACGAACACCCCTTCTCACACCCCGTTCGTCTCCCCTCTCCATATACAATTGACTTTTTGGAAAATTATTGCTGACCGTGCATTCTAAAAATAAAATCTGGACAGAAAATACAGTCAGGTGCATAAATATTGGGACATTGATAGAATTTTCATATTTTGGCCTCTATTCACCACCACAATGGCTTTGAAATGGAACAAACAAGATGTGCTTTAACTGTAGACTTTCAGATTTAATTTGAGGGTAATTACATCCAAATCAGGTGAACGGTGTAGGAATTACAACGGTTTCTATATGTGCCTCTCACTTTTTAATGGGCCAAAAGTAATGGGACAAACTAAACAATCCTAAATCTAACTTTCACCTTTTAATACTTTGTTGCAAATCCTTTGCAGGCAATTACAGCCTGAAGTCTGGAACGCATAGACATCACCAGATGCTGGGTTTCATCCCTGGTGATGCTCTGCCAGGCCTCTACTGCAAATGTCTTCAGTTCCTGCTTGTTCTTGGGGCATTTTCCCTTCAGTTTGTCTTCATCAAGTGAAATGCATGCTCAATCGGATTCAGGTCAGGGGATTGATATGGCCATTGCATAACATTCCACTTTTTAGCCTTAAAAAACTCTTTGGTTGCTTTTGCAGTATGCTTCGGGTCATTGTCCATCTGCACTGTGAAGCGCCATCCAATGAGTTCTGAAGCATTTGACTGAATAAGAGCATATAATATTGCTCAAAACACTTCAGAATTCATTCTGCTGCTTTTGTCAGCAGTCACATCATCAATAAAAACAAGGGAACCAGTTCCATTGGCAGCCATACATGCCCACGCCATGACACTACCACCACCATGCTTCACTGATGAGGTGGTATGTTTTGGATCATGAGTTCCTTTCCTTCTCCATACTCTTCTCTTCCCATCACTCTGGTACAAGTTGATCTTTGTCTCATCCGTCCATAGGATGTTGTTCCAGAACTGTAATGGCTTTTTTAGATGTTGTTTGGCAAACTCTAATCTGGTCTTCCCGTTTTTGTGGCTCACCAATGGTTTACATCTTGTGGTGAACCCTGTATATTCACTCTTGTGAAGTCTTCTCTTAATTGTTGACTTTGACACATATACACCTACCTCCTGGAGAGTGTTCTTGATTTGGCCAACTGTTGTGAAGGGGTTTTTCTTCACCAGGGAAATAATTCTTCTGTCATCCACCACAGTTGTTTTCCGTGGTCTTCCGGGTCTTTTGGTGTTGCTGAGCTCTCCGGTGCGTTCTTTCTTTTTAAGAATGTTCCAAACAGTTGATTTGGCCACACCTAATGTTTTTGCTATCTCTCTGATGGGTTTGTTTTGATTTTTCAGCCTAATGATGGCTTGCTTCACTGATAGTGACAGCTCTTTGGATCTCATATTGAGAGTCGACATCAACTGATTCCAAATGCAAATGTCACACCTAGAATCAACTCCAGACCTTTTACCTGCTTAATTGATAATGAAATAACGAGGGAATAGCCCACACCTGTCCATGAAATAGCTTTTGAGTTGATAGTCCCATTACTTTTGGCCCCTTAAAAAGTGGGAGGCACATATAGAAACCGTTGTAATTCCTACACCGTTCACCTGATTTGGATGTAATTACCCTCAAATTAAATCAAAAGGTCTGCAGTTAAAGCACATCTTGTTTGTTTCATTTCAAAGCCATTGTGGTGGTGAATAGAGGACAAAATATGAAAATTCTGTCAATGTCCCAATATTTATGCACCTGACTATATATTTTGAGACAAAAAAAAAAATTATGTAACAAAAAAATAAAAAAGAAAGAATTGTATTCTTCATTAGAGTATGAAAATTAAGAGAATAGCTATTTCATTGCTATCTGTAATTCAGGAAGCATCATTCAAGTGTGCATTGTTAATAACTATGATGTAATGGTATTTGAATGAACTGTGTGTCCTTAAATACCCTTATAAAGCACAAAGAGAAGCTGAGACCTCTGAAGCTGCCATTATTTCAGAAGAAGTATGGCCAGAAAGGCTCCAATACCAAAAAACACATTTTGCTGAAAATACCCTAATGAGATTTAAGGCTCGTGCTGACGGGTTAGTGAACAGAAAAGACTGACTCTGCAGGCTCTGGTCCATTTTCCATCCGGATTGTTTCTGTCTGCAACACAGAGCAGCAACGTCCCAAGTCCCTGTGTGACAGGATGCAGGATCGATGCCTCTAAATTAGGCTGGTTTATATGAGCCCTTATCATAAACGACTGCCATGCAAATGATGCAGTTTACCAATGGACTGGAATAGGTTTGCTGTTTATTGTTAATTACAGTGAAAGAAACCAGGGATAGTCTGTTTTCTGCTCTTTCATAAACCCGTATAACAAATGATTTTCCACACAGTACACCGGCCACCAGGAGACCATCATTTCTCATAGTTCAGGACATACTTACAACAGGTTTGCCCATGCTGGGGTTTAAATCTTGCAGAATTTTTGGTTCTCCGTCTCCATCTAACAAAGACAAAGCAGAGCAGTATATTCTAACAGCGTGCACTCACAGTAGGCCTACAGGCCAAAATTGTTTTGTGGATTTATTTTTGACCGAAGCTTTTAAGAAACCGCCAACTGGTATTGATTTAACAGTCAGGGTACCGGCGAATGCACAGATGTTAGTCTCTAATCTGTTATGAACTTGTATTTACATAATCAGTCAATGCACTTTGCCACCATCTGAGAAAAGGAATGATGCAACACTAAGTATTGCACAACATGAGTAATTATTCATCCTTGAAAATCTGCGGCTGTATCCTATTGCACATCCTGGATTAGTGTTGCCAAGTGAAGTCCATTTACACGCAGTAATATTAAGGGTCATTTAGTTGAAACAAATCTTGGAACAAAGAAAAAAAAAAAAAAAAAAGATACTTGGAGATAACTTTACTTTGCTGCTTTGTACATGCCTTCCTGTCATTTTTACTAAACACATACATACTTACATACATATATATATTATATACACATGTATATGACTTTGAGGGAGGCTGTTATTTTTGTAGCTCACAAAAGGGGAGCTGTATCAAACTTTCGAGGGACAAAGTGGAGAAATTGCCCATAGCAACTAGTAAGCTGATATCTATCTATCTAGCACAGTCTATAAAATGAGTTGCAAACTGATTGGTTGCTATGGACAACATCCCCACTTTATCTCTTGCTAAGGTTAGATACATCTCCCCAGTGGCGTAACTAGGGCAGGGCGAGCGGGGTGCGTGCCGTGGGGGGGTGCCCCCGGCCACAGTATCGGCCCGCCCTAGTTAGCTAGTGTAGCGCCGACCGCAGTGAGTGCGGTCAGCGCTACACATTTACACAGGACCGGCGCTAGGCTTCCAGCGCCGGTCCTGTGCTGCACAGCTGAGCCCCTTCCCTCCCCCTGAGCGCTTGCCCAATAGCGCCAGGAGGAGGGTGGCAGGCGGGCTCAGACTGTGCATAACACACACATCGCCGCCAGCACTGGCGGTGATGTGTGTGTTATCAGCAGCCAATGAAAGTCAGACAGACTCTCATTGGCTGCTGCTGCTGCACACACATCACTGCCTAGCGGCAGCGATGTGTGTGTGAATCAGCAGCCAATGAGAGTCAATGAGACTCTCATTTACTGCTGCGCGCCCACTGCAAGAGCCGGGCTTCCGTCCGGCTCCTGCAGTGGTAAAGGAAGAAACGTCATGATGCCTCTCCCATAATGCAGAGTGGCCCGGCCCGGGAGGATGGTCGTGCGGACGGCGGCGGGAGCAGGAGCGTGGATACAGGTAAGTATTTTTCTTTTGTTTCATTTTAGTGTGTATTTTGGGGAGAGGGGTGGGGGGGCGCTCTATTACAAAGAAGGGGACTACTATAGGGGGCACTACTGGGGGGGATACTACTGTGGGTACTGCTTCAGGTGGGGGGGGGCCAGTACTGGGGAATACTACTGGGGGCACTGCTTCGGGGGTGGGGGGGGGACCACTACTGGGGACAACTACTGGGGGGGGGGACCACTACTGGGGGGATACTACTGGGGGGGATACTACTGAGGGCACTGCTTCCGGGGGGGACCACTACTGGGGACTACCACTGGGGGGGGATACTACTGTGGGCACTGCATTGTGGGGGACCACTACTGGGGGGGGGGAATACTACTGTTGGAACTGCATCATGGGGGACCACTACTGGGGACTACTACAGGGGGCACTGCATCAAGGGGGACTCCTACTGGGGGAACTATATAAAGGGCACTGTATAGGAGGGACTACAATTGGGGGCACTATATAAGGGGCTCACTACTGGGGGCACTGCACAGGGGGTCCACTACAGGGGGCACTGAAAAGGGAGAACCACTACAGGGGGCACTGCATAAGGGGTACAACTACTGGGGGCACTGTATAAGGGGCACTGTATATGGGGGATCACTACTGGGGGCCTGCATATGAAGGATCACTACTGGGGGCACTGTATAAGGGGAACTAATGGGGGCTGCATAAGGGGGACCACTACAGGGGGCACTGTGTAAGGGGCACTGCATATGGGGGACCACTACTGGGGGCCTGTATAAGGGGAACTAATCGGGGCCTGCATAAGGGGGACCACTACTAGGGGCACTGCATAGGGGGGGGGGGGACTTTATAAGGGGCACTGCATTAAGGTGCAAATGGAAAGAAATTTACCCACTGAGAAGAAAGGGGTGTGTGTCATGTTGACACGTCCCATTTTTCAGTGGCCACGCCCATTTTTCACGGAGCGCGCAAATAGGGGGGGGGCCGCTCCATTTCCAAATTTGCCCTGGGCTCCAAATACCCTAGTTACGCCACTGCTTCTCTCTCAAAGAAATAACATGCCAGGAAACTAACAAAGTAATAAAGGTAACAATCACATACACCAGTTGCCTGCCTTTGGAAATCAAACAAATCCCAGACACAGTGATATTATTAAAGTCAGTTATTAGAACCTTGAGTTATTGTTGTAGGTAGAGGTTCTAGAATAAAGTGTCCAATTTGTTGTGAGCACTGTCAGATATAGAGATCAGCCCATACCTCCAGATTCATTCTCTGCCGGTGGACTGCGAATGGCCTGCTTCAGTTTAATGGGTCCCCCCGGTAGGTGCTGGCCCTTGGAGTATCCGTTCTGTAGATGTGAGTTGGCAGCAATGTGTGCTTTGTGAGGGGAGGCGGGCGGACTGTGCAGTTTGTTGTTGTTGTGGGCGCTAATTTGTCTATCTTTTAACCTTTTGCGAAGTTGTTCCTGCATTTTCATGCTTCGCTCATCTCTCTGTAGGAAATTCATCCTCCCGTGGGATCGTGGTTCTTCAGGAGGAAAAACGTAGGATATTAATAGACGACAAATAAAGTAACAACTGATAAAAAGAAAGAAAGAAATGAAATGTGCACCCTTTCACCTAAACACAGTGGATGCTGCAATTTTGCGGTTTGAACCAACATTCATGAGAAAGCAGCCTACCAGGAATAGGATATGATAGAGACATAGGAGTCAATCCAAGGTGCGAATTGCGAGTTTGCTTCTTGAAACTCGCAGACTTCACATCGAAGCGCGCTCCCGAGAATTCTCCAATCCAATAAAAAATATCTATTCGCACTACTCGCAGCGGACAGTTGCGAATTAACTGCCAAATGAGATGTAAGGGAAGTGCATGAAAAAGTGGGGAGACCACCCTGGACCCCCCCCCAAAAAAATGGATAACTTCGTTAGCCGGACCCTATAGAAGGCTGTTTGTGGGCATTAGGAAGGTAGTGTAGGTTTTTCAATGGTGTAAAATGGCTGATTTGTGTTTTTTTTTTCTTTTTTAATGAAATAAATGATTAAAACCAACCTTTTTTGTATAATCTGAAACAAATTAAATGAAAAATAAAAAAAAATAGGAAAAAAGGTGATTTTGGGGTACTTTGATGGCACCTTGAAAAATTGCAAAAAACAAGATAATAAAAAAAATATATATTTTTCAATTAAAAAAATATTGTAATTAAATTTGGGGTGCCTAAACTAACAAAAAAGTTGATTTTGGTGTAATTTGAGGAATTTCTTTTTTACCCCAAAAAGATATGTCATTAGACTAATTAAGCTAATTGGAAACTTCCAATTGCCTAATTAGTCATTAGGGGGGTGTCCAAGGGGTTCAGCACAGTGTCTCGACATTTTAACCTTAAAATAAAGATTTTCCTTTCCATCTCCCACCCTCAGGGAGGTGCGAATGGAAAGATGCAAATTCAGTCTGACTAATTCAATGCGAGTTGCTAATCGGATTGCAATATGAATTGGCTATTCGAATTCCAAGAGAAAATAGCAACTCGCAATTTGTACCTAATTGGATTGACCCCATAGATGGCAATAGCTGCCTCCTCTCTTTGTTGCATTTGTACTTATCCCTATTTTAAACATACCAGTTATTAACAGAACTATTCAGAGGACTAAGCAATAGCGCACAGCTGCCCTCTCTCCCAGAACTTCCATGAGACTCACAAATATTGGCTCTCGGTATAGGCCCTGATTCGGAGTCTGATGTAATGTCTACATCGCACACGTTTGAGCAATTTTTGTTCTTCTGCACATGCACCATGCATGTGTCCAAAGTCTGTGCACACAGAGTTGCAACTGCAATTGAGACGTACGGACTCAGAATTGCCTTGATAATGTATTGGGCATTCCCGGTCGGTTATTCACATGCACAGAGATGGCCGTCCTCCTTATGGCCGTGTTATGGGAGTGTCACTGAAGTGGTTGCAAAGTCATGAACATAATCGCCCACGTAACAGGCCATACTCTGGAGGACAATCTGCACCTAGCATGGGGGTGGAGCAAGGTTCTATGGTGCGACAGATGGTAGCATCTATATACACATAAAGCAACATTTGGGCATCTCAGTCCTTGCACAGTCAGACGCACGGCTGTACACCAGGGAAGGGCCTGTAGCGGCATTTGCATTAAGTCGCAGACGTGCAACTGGCAAAAGGTGCACACGGACGTTGCTCTGTACAACTCAGAATCAGAACCTAGTGATGGATATAAAAAACACAGAGCATTCCAGAGCCCAATTTACAATCCTGAGAACATTCTTGTGGCCACTATACAATACAGGTAATATTCTACTGTAGTATCATCTATACTGTATGCCAGGTCTCGACAGATTTTACTCCAGGCGACCATGTTTTCCAAGGATACCCCCGCCGCAGGAAAGCCCAATTTGCCTGGCGTCCGCTTTTACCAGCGGGCGCCCGACTCCCCGCAGCAGCAGCTGAAGAGCTCACTCCCGAGCTCCGCCATCCGGCTCCCCCCACGGGCACTGTGTGTGTGTGCTTGTGTGTGTTTGTGTGTGTGCGCAGCTCTATCACAGGGGGCTTACTAGTGGGTGCACTATCACAGGGGGCTTACTACTGGGGGCACTATCACAGGGGGCTTACTACTGGGGGCTTACTACTGGGGGCAGTATTACAGGGGGCTTACTATGGGGGGCACTTTTACAAGGGGCTTACTACTGGGGGCACTATCACAGGGGGCTTACTACTGGGGACACTATTACAGGGGGCACTATTACACGGGGGCTTACTACTGGGGGCACACTACTGGGGGCTTACTACTGGGGGCACTATTACAAGGGGCTTATTACTGGGGGCACTATTACAAGGAGCTTATTACTGGGGGCACTATTACAAGGGGCTTATTACTGGGGGCACTACTACTGGGGGCACTATTACACGGGGGCTTACTACTGGGGGCTCTATAACACGGGGGCTTACTACTGGTGGCACTATTACAGGGGGCTTACTACTGGGGGCACTATTACAGGGGGCTTACTACTGGGGGCACTATTACAGGGGGCTTACTACTGGGGCACTTTTAGAAGGGGCTTACTACTGGGGCACTATTACACGGGGGCTTACTACAGGGGGCACTATTACACGGGGGCTTGCTACTGGGGCCACTATTACAGGGGGCTTACTACTGGGGGCACTATTACAGGGGGCTTACTACTGGGGGCACTATTACAGGGGGCTTACTACTGGGGGCTTATTACATGGGGCTTACTACTGGGGGCTTATTACAAGGGGCTTACTACTGGGGCACTACTACTGGAGGCACTATTACAGGGGGCTTACTACTGGAGGAACTATTACAGGGGGCTTACTACTGGGGGCACTATTACAGGGGGCTTACTACTGGGGGCACTATTACAGGGGGCTTACTACTGGGGGCACTATTACAGGGGGCTTACTACTGTGGGCACTATTACAGGGGGCTTACTACTGGGGGCACTTTACAAGGGGCTTACTACGGGGGGCACTATTACAAGGGCTGGTATGGGCATGTTGCAGAATCTGATGACCATTAAAGATGCAAGTGTGGTGATTTGATTGCATGTGGGGAGGTTGAGGGGCACTGAAAGGGCATGTGTGGTGGTCCTAGATTTTACAAAATTTGTCGAGCCCTGCTGTATGCAAACCATAGCATCATGCCCCAGCTTCTGCCATCTGGCCTCCCCCCTCAATGGATCTCCTGAAGGTCTCCCAACAATGGTTGGCAAATATACAGTCTAGGCTTTGTAGCAAACTATGGTCTCTCACAGACTTTCAAGTATGAACAGATATTTCCTCCAACCTATTAAGAGCCTGAGGTAGTAAAACAGCATATTAATATTTAGCCTAAACCCCTGTCTGTTTTAGATACCCCCCTATGGTTTTATAGCAGAAATGTATGTAGCTTGTTCTTCCCTATAAAAATTACACATATTCATAGTTTCCAGATTCCTCTAAGACAGAGGTTCCCAAATTCCACCATTACAGTCCAGGTCTTAAGGATTGACTGAGGTGCTCTTTAGGATTGACTGAGGTGCTCTTTAAGTCACCCATTCTCAAGCATGGATATCCTTAAAACCTGGACTATAATGGTAGATTTTGGGACACTCTGCTCTACAATGATGACTGGCTGGCAAGTATCAAAATAATAATAATAATAATAATAATAATAATAATAATAATAAATCAAATATTTTCTCTGTCGTATCCTGAAGCTACCTGGATGCCGTAGTAAAGACCAAAGGTTACTGAACGAAGACTTTAAATATGTCAAAAGCTATTAACATCTGGTGGACAAGAGATGGATTACCATCGTCTTAAGTTGGGTACACACTACGCGATCCATTGTGCGATATATCGTTCAGACGCGGATTTGAACACAGCAGATGGGATGATGCGCTGAACAACGCTATACTGCTAAATGCAGCAAGAAAATACACATGGCACCGTCACGAGGTGTGTACGGATGGCGCGATGTATCGTGCCGTTGTTGCTGGGTACCCAGCATTACATCTAACCTTATAAACAATACTGATAAAGAAATGTAAAAAACACTCTCTCTTAAAACGTACCTTGTTCTTGGAATATATGTGGAGGGGGAGGTGCATGCTGGTGTATAAATTGATGTGGCAGCTCTCCTGTGCCAGGCACTGGTGAGTACACAGGATGAGGCGGGTGAGGGAGCAGGGCGGGGTGATGGTGCATAAAATGGGTCACATGAGGGGGCGGGGGGTGCATTGATGGATGGAACTCTGTCGAATGTGGTAAGACCAACACTTTGCGTACACCATTCTCTTCCACCACCTGTGGTATGAGACATCATTAAATTAGATGGGTCACGTGTACAATCAATATTATAGGGCAGTCGAATTACAAAAACAAAAAAAAGACTACCAAATAAGTCCTGACCAGGGGGGACAGGCAGCACTAATTACAAGCGATATAGCAGTAGGAAGGTGGATACTGCATTTCTGGCATGTGTTAACATAAAGTAAGTCCAGTAACAGTTTTCTTCCTGATTCACAGCCCTGAATACATTGCTTGCACCATATTTGGTTTGGCTTCACAATGTTATCACAGCATTTCCCACTCGGCCCAAACAAGAATGACGGATGTGGAGCTGCTATTTATGCCAAAAACTTGTTGGAGTCCCAGCCAGGGAGAGATAAAAGAGAAGTATCCATTCAGTGACGGTAATTTACATCACACGGCTGCAGGAATGCTTTGATTTGGGAAATCTAACGACACAAGTGAATGGTCCCTTATTAGAATTTACACCTCTGAGCCACACACAGCGAGCTCTATTTACTAGAAAAGGACCAATATTTGCTACTGCTTCTGAGTCACTGACACTCTGCTCTAACTGACGGCTAAGGGGAGGATGGTAGCTAGCAAACCTTAGTAATAACTGTGCAGAATTGTTTCTACATGTCCGGCATACAACTTTACATCAATTCAAATATTTTATAAGAACAACATCAGAAATCTACAAATTAAAAAACAAGGCAAACAATATATTAGTCAGAGAACAGGGCGGAAATGCAACGTTTACAAATATTATATATATAAAGTTACTTTCTGTGGGATATAGTCACCATCCCGGCAGTCAGAATACTGGGGAGGGGGCTTTAGGATTAGGCTGCTGGTTAGGGTTTAGGATACTTACCTAATATTGTTGTGATTCTTACAGTCGGGCTGCCACTGTCGGTATTCCGACCGCTGGAATCCTGTACCCAACCCCTTTCTGTTATCCATGGCTTGCATAATAATAAACCAAGTTATCCTTTCCTCTAACAAATTTAGTGGTTCTCAAACTTTGTCCTCAAGGCACCCTAATAGTTCAGGTTTTAAAGAGTCCATGGCTGAGCACAGATGATTTCATCAATTTGACTGAGGTACTAATTTTGTATGTACTAATGTTAAAGTATGGATATCCTTAAAACATGGACTGTTATGCCGGGTACACACTAGACAGTACTAAAAACAACTATTGGGCACTTAAAACAACTATTGTGATTTTAGCGACTAATATAAATACCTTCATCCCTATAAATACTATAGCATTTTTATTTTATTTTTTTTTAACATTCATTTTTATTAGAAATTTTGAAACATTTTTAATACGAGAATAATTCTGTCCATACTTTCTCCTTTTACCCTGTTCCCCAATTGATACTTACAGTATCTCCTTACTTTGTAAGTCATAGCATAGACTCTTGAAACATTAACAACAGGAATTAAACCTATTACATATTTCCAATAAAATGCACATATAATACCTGAGACACATATCCAGGTGGCACAAATATGGGAGGCATTGACCCGTTTGGTGACATCATGGGAACATGTGCTGGGCCTGTAGATGCATTGAAAAAATATGATTAGGAAATGAGGACTAGCTAATTACACTTACTATTTTAACACGAATAATAAAATATAAAGCGATTCAAATCTCGGCAATGTGCCGCTGTGCACATCACCATGTATAGCGGTGGCCAAACATTTTTCTACACACCTATATGGGCTGTGTGGGAAAATCAGCAATATTACTGGGCTTGAAGTGCCTTCCCCAACTGTTACGGAGGGCACTTTGCAGCCAACACAAAAAATGTAATCTCCCCCAATGACTGCACATGTTTGAGAACATAAATAATACGGTGATTGCTATGATAACTGGCGCACAGGCTACTGCGCACTGAAGGTGCCGTCACCAATAGAAAAGTGACAGACTAGCTGGGGGCTATATGTAACACTTTGTTTTGGAATTTTTACATGTCCAAGTTTCTTTTGTATATGGTCTCCCCTATAGTGTCCAACACAGACAAAAACTGCTCAACCATGTTCAAGCTTTACATGAATGAAAAATACTACTTACAATAATTTTTTTTAAATAATTCTCGATTTACCCAATGGGAAATCCCATCACTGCATGGACTAGAAATGAACGACATTTTATAGTAATAAAAAAAAATTGTTAATAAACCTAGTTTGATGTAGAAAACCATCAGTGGCTTATTGACACCACTATGCATCACATGATCAGATATAAGATAACGGTTGTGCTCACAGTTACTGGAAGTTTTAGAATAACACCTCTTGTGGTCTGTCTATAGGTTTCTAATTCATCACAGAGCAGGACTGGGAAATCCCCAGGACTGAAAGAAATGTGTGTAACTTACCCGGGATACACTGAATGTGTCCATCTTCTGTGCGGATTGTAAAGGTTTCCCCGGGGTTCACCTGGACCACAATCACCTGCAAATACAGAGGCTGTTTGGAAGAGTTCGGGTTTTTACCATGCCAATAATAACTGGTAATTAAATACATCTTTTTTTTAATATATCCCATATTGTAATAATAATTAATTTATTATATATGGGATAAAGTCAATCATTAGAAGCCAGGAGCCATATGACCATATAATGGCACAAGTCTACAGGTCGAGTTACTGTTAGGCTACACTACTCCTTGCAATCTCTATAGTGAAGTGATGACACCAGAACAAGTCATTTATACATATATAGCATAAACTGTGTACTATATCGATAACAGTACCTAAAATAAAAGTTAGAAGGTTTAAAAAAAAAAAAAAAAAGGTGTAAAAAACAAAAACGGATAGGCACCAGCAAATATTATTCTGGATGTGGCTAGTAGGTAGTAGCCAATTACATACCACAAACGAGGTCAAATCTTATACACAGAGGAAATAGAACTTAATGAACATAACTGACAAGCAACTATAAAATATGAATGAATCTACAGGAGCCAATTAAAAAGCTACAGATGTGTTTTCACTCTTGCAGCATATGGCATGAGATTTGTACTTTTGCCTGAATTATGCGTATTATTCGCACCTTGGGCAAATGCAAAGTCGCCTACCGTGGATATGGGACTTAGATTAGTACTTTAGTCGCAAAGGAATTGGTATAAAGTCGCAGATTAAGCATACCGATACATGGCATGAGGCATGGCGTGGCTCTATTGTAGTGGACCTCTGTCTTCTGCCTTTTCGGTCAGACATAGACGCACATGAAATGCCAGCGTCAAGAGTACCCTTGTCACAATCAGTATACTTTGTGAAAAACTCTCAGGCGGGACATTCGGAGCGGCAAAGTCGTAAAGTCCGTGATGCGCCAAATGGCTTCATTTAAGTATAAGGTGTATGTGCACACAGCTGTAAGGAAATGGCTGTAAACTACGGCTTTAACTGTAGACTTTGCATGTAAATTTGTACTATTTGTTAGCAAAAGTGCCTAGGAGACCTATTATTTTGGTGGTTAAAAAAAATTACTTTTCAGTTTCCATTAAATGTATAAATATTACAGTATCAGTGTTACAGTCCACATACAAGTTAATTGTATGTGGATTTGATTAAATGTTAATTATAATATTTGATATTTTATGGGTATACAAAAATAAATCTGTAACAAAATAACTTGCATCTAAAAACAAGCAGATCCAATGTGAAAAAGACAAATGTAAACATCCCAATAAAACGATTTATCTTAAAGAATCAATAATGGTAACTATAGACTGATCACCAATTACGTTAAAAGCACCTGCCTAATATTGTGTAGGTCCCCCTCGTGGTGCCAAAACAGCTCTGACCCATCGAGGCATGGACTCCACAAGACCTCTGAAGGTGTCCTGTGGTATCTGCCACCAAGACGTTAGCAGCAGATTAACTAAATCCTGTAAGTTGTGAGATGGGTCCTCCATGGCTCAGACTTCTTTTTCCAGCTCATCACACAGATGCTCAATCACCTTGAGACCTGGGGAATTTGGGGGCCAAACCGACACCTTCAACTCTTTGTCATGTTCCTAAAAATCAATCCCGAAATGTTTTTGCAGCATGGCAGAATGCATTATTCTGCTGAAAGAGGCCACTGCCATCAGGGAATACCGTTGCTATGAGGGAAGTACTTGGACTGCAACAACCTTCCAAAACATTGGTAAGTAACAGCCACATGAATACCAGGACTCAAGGTTTCCCAGCTGAAAACATTGCCCAGAGCATTTACTGCCTCCACTGGCTTGCCTATTTCCCATAGTGTGTCCTGGTGCCATCTCTTCCCCGGTTAACTATGCATATGCACCCGGCCGTCCACAAGATGTAATAAAAAAAAAAAAAAAGTGATTGATCAGAAGAGCCCACCTTCTTCCATTGCTGCACAGTTCAGTATGACGTTCACGTGCTCATTGTAGGTGCTTTCGGCAGTGGGTGGGGCCAGCACGGGCACTATAACTGGATGGTGGCTAAGCGATCCCATACGCAGCAAGCTGTGATGCACTGTGTGTTGCGACACCTTTATCTCATCGCCAGCATTAACTTGTCCAGCAATTCATGTCACAGTAGCTCATTTGTGGGATAGAACCAGACGGGCTTGCCCTCAGTTCCCAAGCCCATCAATGAGTCTTGGGCGCCCATAACCCTGTTGCTGGTTTACCTTGGACCACTTTTGGTGGGTACTAACCTCTGCATACTGGGAACACCCCACAAGTCCTGCTGTTTTGAAGATGCTCTGATCCAGTTGTCTAGTCCCTTGTCCCTGTCAAAGTCGCTGAGATCCTTACACTTGCCCATTTTTTATTGCCCCAACAAATCAACTTTAAGAGCTGAGTATTCACTAGCTGTCATTGTAATGAGATAATGTTATTCACTTCACCTCTCAGTGGTTTTAATGTTATGAAGGTAGTATCATCCTGTATATTAAAATTGCAATCACATCTAAAAGTGAGGTGCATTTCTCTAATATAAATAACTGTCTTCTGTAAGAGACTTTATTTTGTTCACTTTCCCTTCGAGTTGTGATTATGGACCCAGCATATACTTGGCCACATTCACCCTCATTCCACCCCTTCTCAATAGATTTACTCCCTGTCACTTGCACAATGGTCCTCCTCTCCTGGTGGTTTGTCCTATTGCTACTGTATTAGCCATTAAGGGGGGGTTACTGAACATGATGGAGACAGGACAGACCACCGTCAATTATGATATAGATTTACATTGCTCGGCATCATGTGATTGCCAGATGAATAGTGAGATGACACCCACGCTTGTCGTTAAACACAGCATTTAGCGTTGCTTTGTAATCTCTTTCACTGGTTGCAGAATAGAAACCATGTTCTCTGTAATTAATAGGATATTGATTGACAAGATTCATGTATTCATGTAACCAGCCGGAGAAGGAATGAGATACTATGGGCCATGAAAACCAGCCATGGTGGAAGGAGATGAGGAACGCCAAGTAAACAGTCAGGGTGGGATGAGTTGAGGAGGAACATGTCAGGGTGGTATTAGATGAGATGGGTCATATAACCAGCTGGTTGGGAAGCGATGGGGCAAGTCATGTAACCAGCTGGTGTGGCAGGCGATGAGGCAGGTCACGTAACCCAGCTGGGGTGGAATTAAATCAGGTGGGCCATGCAACCAGCTGTGGCGGGATGTGATGAGGAGTGCCATGTAACCAGCCAGGGTGGGATGAGATGAGGAAGTCCATGCAACCAGCTGGGGTGGGCTAAGATGAGGAAGGTCATGTAGCCAGTCAGTGTAGGATGAGATGAGAAAGGCCAAGTAGACAGACGGGTTGGATTGAGTAGAGGATGCCCATATAACCCAGCCAGGGTAGAATGAGATGAGGTGGGACATGTAAACTGCCATGGTGGTGTGAGATGGAGCATGTAACCAGCTGGAGTGGGATGGGATGAGGCAGGTCATGTAACCAGCTGGGATGCAAGGTGATGCAAGTCATGCAACCAGTTGGGGTGGGAGGGTATGAGGCAAGTCATGCAACCAGTTGGGGTGGAAGGGTATTAGGCAGGTCATGCAACCAACTGGAGTGGAAGGGGATGGAGGCAGGTCATAACTAGCTGGGATGAAAAGGGATGAGGCAAGTCATGTAACCAGCTGGGGTGAAAGGGAATTAAGTAGGTCATGTAACCAGTTGGGGTGGGAGGGGGATAAGGCAAGTCATGTAACCAGTTTGGGTGGGAGGGGATGAGGCAGGTCATGCAACCAAAAGGAGTGGAATGGGACGAGGCAGGTCATATAACGCTGAGATGAAATGGGATGAGCCAGGTCATGTAACCGGTTGGGGTGGGATGGGATAATGCAGGCCATGTAACTAGCCAGGTTTAGAAGGATTTCTATATATAAAAAAACAAAAAAAACACAGCTTTGATAAAATACACAACTGCCCTTAGTAAGTGCAGATGTTACCTTTAGAATAGGAATTAATGATTTATATTTGGCAGAAGATGTAGCACCATGTACTGTGTGTGTAGCTTATTGTACCAGAGCTGAAAATACACATTTTACCCTGTACGTACATAAATTTAACCCTGCATTTCTTTTAGCTTTGAAATGACAAATTAAAGTAATATTGCTAAAGACTGCGAGTGTTACACTTGTAGGCTACATGTATATTGGCAAATTATTTTTTCAAGAAAATAATCATACAAACACATTGTTTTCATATACTTTGCATTGCAACTTATTATCTGTGTGTTTAGAGGATTCCTGTTTTTTAAACATATGACTGACAAAACATGAAGTTATCTCGTTCATGCCAAAAGCATGTAGATACACATATGTACACTACTGTTCAAAAGTTTGGGGTCACTTAAAAATTTCCTTATTTTTGAAAGATAAGCACAGTTTTTTTCAATGAAGATAATATTAATCAGAAATATACTATATACATTGTTAATGTGGTAAATGACTATACTAGCTGCAAATGTCTGTTTTTTAAAGGAATATCTACATAGGTGTATAGAGGCCCATTTCCAGCAACCATCACTCCAGTGTTCTAATGGTACATTGTGTTTGCTAAGCGCGTTAGAAGACTAATGGATGATTAGAAAACCCTTGTGCAATTATGTTAGCACAGCTGAAAACAGGTTTACTCATTAGAGAAGCTATAAAACTAGCCTTCCTGAGCTAATTGAGTATCTGAAGCATCACATTTGTGGGTTCAATTATACTCTCCAAATGGTCAGAAAAAGAAAACTTTCATGTGAAACTCGAGAGTCTATTCTTGTTCTTAGAAATGAAGGCTATTCCATGCGAGAAATTGCCAAGAAACTGAACATTTCCTACAATGGTATGTACTACTCCCTTCAGAGAACAGCACAAACAGGCTCTAATCAGAGTAGAAAGAGAAGTGGGAGGCCCCGATGCACAACTGTGCAAGAAGACAAGTACATTAGAGTCTCTGGTTTGAGAAATAGACGCGTCACAAGTCCTCAACTGGCAGCTTCATTAAATGATACCCGCAAAACGCCAGTGTCAACATCTACAGTGAAGAGGTGACTCCGGGATGCTGGCCTAAGCAGAGTAACCAAGAAAAAGCCATATCTGAGACTGGCCAATAAAAGGAAAAGATTAATATGGGCAAAAGACATTGGACAGAGGAAAATTGGAAAAAGTGTTATGGACAGACGAATCGAAGTTTGAGGTGTTTGGATTACACAGCACAACATTTGTGAGACGCAGAACAAGTGAAAAGATGCTGGAAGAGTGCCTGACGCCATCTGTCAAGCATGGTGGATATAGGACCTTATTCAGAGGCGGTCGTTAGTTGCAAGCGGTCGCACTGAATCAGGGCAGCCGCTCGCATCCTAAACGACCGCCTCCGTGTCGATCGTTAAGCTGTGTGTTACCACCCACAGCTTAACGACCGACCAGGTTGATGGTCGCGATGGTGATCACCATCGGGGCTTACGACCAGACCCTAAGGTTGGGTCCGGGCACTCGTAAGCCCCAGGGAGCTTTCTGCTCAGATGGAGCAGGAAGCTCCCCAGTGACATCACTGATGATGTCAGTGCGGCCACCCACAAAACGGTAGGCGTTCGTTAAGGAACGCCTCCATTTTGGAAACTACCCACCTGGCCCACCTACCAAAAGGGGCAAGCTGCCGATCAACAAAGTGGGAGATTTGTACAAGGTAAAAGGGATTTTGAATAAGGAAGGCTATCACACCATTTTGCAACGCCATACCATACCCTGTGGACAGCGCTTGATTGAAGCCAATTTCCTCCTCCAACAGGACAATGACCCAAAGCACACCTCCAAATTATGCAAGAACTATTTAGGGAAAAAGCAGGCAGCTGGTATTCTGTCTGTATGCAAAAAGTGCCCATCAAGCCAATCCAACTTGTGGGAGGTGCTTCAGGAAGCGTGGGGTGAAATTTCTTCAGATTACATCAACAAATTAACAGCTAGAATGCCAAAGGTCTGCAATTGCTACAAAAGGAGCATTCTTTGACGAAAGCAAAGGACCTGATTCAGACCCGTTCACTAAGGCGCAATCGCTCGCTGTCGGGCGACTGTTGCTCAGTGCGCATGCGTATAATTCGCAGTGCGAGTGCGCAAGCCAGTCTTAGCGATGGGGAATTGTGCACTTGTAGCACACAGACTGCCTGCCACTTTGAGTGACAGATAGTGCCTTTTGTGGGGGGTAACAGGGGAAGGTGCTTGTGAACGGGGGAGTGGTGTTGCGGACGCAGGCATGTCAGGCCGCCAAAACACAGTTTAAAGGGCGTGCATAATTAGCAAAGTAGCGTCATCGTACACGTCTCCTGCATGTACTTCAGCCAGCACTGATTGCGGCGGGGAAAGGCAATCCCAAGGGCTGCGAGCAGCTCTGATGGTCTCGATGTTACCGATTAATCAAACAATTCCAGGAGATGACGTGTGTTGCGAGTGGAAAGGGGGCGTTTTATACACTAGCGAGCGTTCAGTGCCGCAGCTCGCTAAGACATAGAGGGCATACTTACGCCACGCAGTGCGAGCATTTAATTTAAATATCTGGCCCCTTTATGCCAGCGAGCGGCCACATCTTGCGAGCAGGTCTGAATGAGCTCCAAAGTTTGAAGGACAAAATTATTATTTCAAATAAAAATCATTATTTCTAACCTTGCCAATGTCTTGACTATATGTTCTATTCATTTTGCAACTCATTTGATAAATAAAAGTCAGTTTTCATGTAAAACTCGAAATTGTCTGGGTGACCCCAATCTTTGAACTGTAGCGTAAGTGCTACTTAACTGCATCTCATTGTGTTTACAATACTCTCCAATTGGAATAATGCATTGCTAAACGAGGTACATATTTAAGAACGCAAATATGGGTGACCACATTTCTTACAAAGAGTTATCGGTTCCCATCCTTTTCTATGCACTTAGCTTGCATTAGAAACACATCTTATGTGCAAAACTTTAGTGGTGATTGTTCCTCAAGTAACATTTTTGTAAGATGCCAGAAAAACATCGGACTTGTTTAAAGTGATGCAAAAGATCAAAGACTGGACTGAATACCAAATGAGTTAAGCTCTACTACCGGTATCATGGTCTGCTAGTTTTACTAAAGGAATGCAAACCAGGATCTGACCAGACACTGCGCGACCTTTCACTTCATCTTATTTACTGAGAATTGTTACAAGGGGCCGCTCTGAATATCTCATATCTGCTACAGCAAGACTGTTCAACTCCAACATGCTGAATGTACAGCGGATATGTCTGTGAGCGACGTTGTCCTCCTAGGGTGTACCCAGCTTCATTGAATCTACCCCCTAAGGCCTTTTATTTTTCTCTCTCACACTGAACTACAGGGCCATAAAAAACAAACTATGGGTGCAACCAATACGGGAATTACTGATACAATATACGTTGCAGAAACCTCTGGCTAATACATTTGGGCCCATACTGTAAGTGCACAGAATAATGTAAAGATCTGCAGTGTGGGTGGGGGAAGCCATGTGCTCTCTGTTATCTGCTAGTAAGCAACGGTAAGTTTATAGGGTAATTTTGGCAATGTTCAGTTTATCATTTCACTAGGGACATTGTAACTCACAGGTGTCACCAATTCCTGCTGAATGGATAAGGCCGAAAATTCAAATGGACTAAAAGAGGAACAAAATTTCCTCCCAAGAAGCGACTACTTCATAAATATAAAAAAAAAAGCAATTTTAACAGTTGTTACACAATAAGATAGCATTGTGCACCGGTTAATTTGTTGATTGTGAACGTTTGTTAGTAATTACACACTAAGGATAATGAAGAATTTACGCTGTCCACATGCATGCAATTGTGCCTGCTAATATGGCTGCTCTAGAGCAAACCAGAACCACCTTGTGTGCCAGCCTGAAATGATCATATTGCCTCCTGAGCTATCAGACGGGAGTAGTCTTTATGGTATAATAACATGCAGGCGGCTGATTGCTGCATCACACACATGGGAACTCCAGCCACTCTAGTGAGTGTGTTCATCCTCTCTTATGTCACAATATTTATTTTTGCACAGCGCTTGTTAACATGCAATAATAATGTCAGATGGTAGTGATATGAAAGCACGAGAGAGGTTTATATAACATGTTCTAACATATGCTCGAGCTTTTTCTGTGTCTTCTCAAGCTCCCTCTGGCCAAGGGCAGATAGTTGCCTAGCGGGCTAAGATCTGGGGTATCTCAGTTACGATGAGATTATGTTAAATGACAGAATTCACAAATGAACAGGATGTGCACTATACCAGATTTCTCAGTATGCGTTTTTTTGGGGGGATGGTGTGTGTGTGTGGGGGGGGGGGGGGGGTGTTGGGGGGCTTGGGAGAGCATGCAGGTGGTACTGGTTCATCTTAATTGTTTCTCAATCAAGAATTTGTTCCATGAAGGATCCTGGAAGCAGCAAACAAGTAACTTTATAAACCATTTTTTTTACATAAGAATAAAATACAAAACTCCTCCCAAATCTGGTATGTCAGCCATAATCCCTACCTCAATTTAACCAACCTCAACAAGCAAGAATCTGGTCTTCAGGCAGAACTCACACGTGCAGGCTACTACGGGGCCCTGAATACACCTGGGCACACAGTTCGCATATGACGCCAACCTACAGGAGTTTACCTTAAAACTGCCGGAGAGTTTCTGTTAAACTGCCGTGGCCGGGCACAGGAGTCCCATACTTCTACTACTTAGGGGCACATACCAGGAGACAGATCAGCATTCCATTCATTCAACAGCCTTTACGGCCTCCAGCAACAATACAAGGTATTCGAGTTCTAGAATAACCGTACAGCAAAATTGAAACTAAAAAACAGAAACAAATTATCCTTTCAATACAAAACAGTATTTCTACTTTCTAGCAGCTGCTGCTTTCTGAGTGTGACCAATCTGTCACTGGTGGGTATTTTGCCGAAATACTAAACAATTAGAAGCTTATTTCAGCTGTACTGTTGCGCAACAGGAGGCTTTAAAAACAAGAACACATCTGTTTCACAGTTGCAAAGAAGTAATTTGTCCATTCAAGCTGCCAGTGCAAGTTAAGTTGCGTGGAAATTCATTTCAGACTTGCTAATACAATCAGCCATCCCATTTTTTTTATCGTTATTATATTTTTTTTTATTTACATTTTGACGAGGAAAAATAAAAGAGTCGGAGGCGATCTGTAAAATCCAGCCATGTTACTGTGAGATTTATGGCGTTGTTCCTGGCTGCCGCTGCTCACATGTAATTAGTGCTCTGAAGTCATGGAAAATCGGAGAGAGGAAGCCAATAGTTGCAATGAAAAAAAAATGCTATTTAGTCTTTCAGCCATTATTCCATGTAACACCTCCTATCACAGAGAGATAAACTACAGGTCATATTAAAAGGGACACTACATAGAAACATGTATTTAAATATAACCAGAAGTGTTGTTCTTATTGGACAGGATATGGATACTCCCATGTATGAGTTTGCTTTGTTGAATAATTATTGCTCAGGCTGTGCAATCATGTTTATCTGCACTATTTACTTATGCACAGGCAAAAGCCACTTTGGAGGATGATCCACGAAATCCAGATCTAATTGGCTGGTGACCATAGACTTGTGTATTCCCTCCAAAAGGTAAAGATAATGTAAGTCAAAAGGACAGGCTATAAATTCCTGCCCCATTGATAGGTTGCAGTCTTGTGAATACTAGTTCAAGCAGTTGTATAATGCATCTTACTGCCCGTAGAAGGAGATCATTTGGAGACATATAACTAGGGGCACTCTGGGATTGGGGTTACCTGTTCTTACATGCACATGTCCTCCAATATTCTGTAAGTGAAATTCATTTTTTCCCAACTTTACCAGCACTTGACCGGGGTCTTTCTTTTTGGTGTTCTCCACATTCCAGCAAGTTGTGCTGCCAGCTGACGTGGATGTTCGTAAGAGGAGTTTACTGCACACCAGAGGTGCAGCTGGATACTCTTCTACTGGAATAGAGTACACTGGGAGTGTCCTTCCTTTCTCCCTGCACATGTGGCAAGCACGTGTTCAGCACTGGTTCAGAAATAATACATTAAATAGTCAAAGTGCTTCACTGGATGCCACTGGTCCATTATATTAGGATGATAAGCCTGGATAGTGTACATATGTCAGCTGTATAAAATACACCCATCTGGTCACACACATTGCTTTGTTCATTATTTTTCTTCCTTTTGTGATTCAAGCTGCTATTAACGCCTTCGCTACTAAAGATGAATGGGACTCATCCTAGACACTGCAGATGTCCAAATAGGATGGGGTGGGGGGGGCGGGACGTACCTAAAAGTCCACCCCTTATATTTGCTGTCGCTAGGGCCTGAGATGTTGGGGCCGTTCTGATGTCATTAAGCCCAGCTCCTTCCAAAATAAACATTGCAGAAATTTTAACAAGCCGTTTAAGGTTGCAAATACTCTGTTGACCCATTGCTGTCGGCACCCATGCTACTTGCCGGCATTGTGATGGCCATGACAATCGCTGTCACATGACAAATGATGTACTGTGAGGTCAGGCTTTGGAAAGCGCATCTTCCAAGCATGCATGTCGTCCTTCCCATTACATCAGAATAACAATGAAAATATTACTACCAACAAATCAGCTCCTGTCATGTTACAGGCTGTGTTTGAAAAATGACAGGAGCTGATTGGTTGGGACTTTATCTGCATCCACTTTCTCTCTCTCCAAGGCTTAATACATCTACCCCACTAGGAGGTGTGAGATTCTTCCATTATCATTCAGGACTCTGAACGTTCCATGCTTTGACATCCCTCCATAATGTGATTCGGTAAAGAGGGTTTGGTGCTTTAGCAAACACGACTTCATTACAATGACCTATTAAAAATAATCATAACAACAATGTCATGAGTCAAATAACTACAAGAAGTTGGAAATTGTGACTCTCCTGTTTGATTCCTTTGGAAAGGTGTTTGCCAGAAAGCTACAGGAGCCAATAATGAAAAATTTTAATAAAATGGTCATTTTAAGCTACACACTACGTATAAGATTTTCTGTCCAATCTGGCTCGTTGGAAGTAAATTCTGGTAATGTATGGGAGTAAATAACATCCACCATTTGTTTCCAAACACTGGAAAACAGACAAAAATGATAATTTGATTTATCCAATTTGTCTGAACAACCATTTTTGTCCGTTTCCAGCGTTCGAAAGCCAATGGTGGATTGTCATTTGCTCCCCCATATTTTACCAAATTTTCGTTCCAACCAGCCAAATTAGACAGATAATTTTGCAGTGTGTACCTAGCTTCACCCACTTTTTAGAAAAAAATCTTTGTATGCAGCCATGTATCACATTTCTAAGAAATATTTTAAACCGAAACCACTTGTGAAAACAGCACGCCACTGATCAGGGAAGTGGAAGGAAGCGATATAACTTCAGAAAGCATTCGGCCGATCTCAGCTAAAACAACACAGTCTATTTCAGAAAACGGCTACAAATGTGAATGCATGAGATTAAAATTTAAATATCACAGTACCTGTATTTGTTATTTTTTTTTCCAACTGTTGTACCCAGAGGCTATTTGACAGTCCTGAGAGACCATTCAATCTCACAATCCTGTGTTCCCACCCAATCTGGATGACATGTATATTAATCATTATAGACAAATAGATTATCATCCTCCATGGTATTTACTACACATTACAGGAGCCCCAGCCCAGCCACTAGCTTGGTTCTACTTCAAAAGATTAATCCGCCCAACCAGATCTGCTCCATCCCAATACTGCAACATTCAGATGACTTATTTATCAATCAGACACAAGTGCGGAGATATAAATTCAGCCGCGAAGCGGTAGGCCACATACACACACATAACAGGCCTGCTGAGTGCTGAAGTGTATGATGAGTGTAAAAATCGTCTGTCCTTGGTGGAATCTCTCACTATCCAGTTCCAAACTATCTCTGGAAGCAACGTCACTACAAGAACTGTTCATCGCAAGCTTCAAAATGCTAAATATCTGCTGGAGTGTAGTAAAATAAATTAAATAAAGACAGTGAATCCATGCAGTCATCTTTCACAATCTAGTGGAAAGCCTTCCCAGAAGAGTGGGGGCATATTAATGCCCAGGGATTTGGAATGAGATGTTCAACAAACACGTACGGGGGTGAAGATGTATATATTTTGCTCATCCAATCTGTGCATAGTGCTAGTGATACTTCCAGTTTAAAAGCATTAATCAGTCTGGCACATGTCCATCATCATATCTGATTTACAAATCAACATATAATGTAGGTCTGTAAGCTGAGGGGATCATGATACAAAGAAACCCCTTACAGTGACCTGACATGGTAAGGCAAATGTGGAGTTGCCCAAATAGTTTACAATCTTGGGGCATGTGACTCGAAACCAAATTAGGTTAGCAAAAATGTAGAAGACTTTCAATAACAGGATGCCTGGTTTACATAACATGCAATGACTACATGTCATATTATTGTAAATTCTAATACGGTCTAAACATCACACAACCCGAACCAGTATTGCCTCATCCACATCACTTACTCTGGCTGTAGGAAGTTGTTAAACTATTACTCAGATCCACAGCAACAGTCAGTCACAATACAAAATACTTTGAATGTCATGCAACATATTGTGTTGTAATATTTAATGTACAAACCAAAGTACAGGTATATATTACCATATTTCCAGATTTAGGGGGAACAAATTACTGCCCGCGGTAAGCCCCAAAACTGATCTTCATGCAATCAGATATCCGCATTAAGTGCAACCTGGGGGTTACTACATGGGGTAATTAAATAGCTCTAGGCACTTAACCCGTAATCTATGCCTCACCTCAGGATATAACTGAATAGCTTTGGGCACTTAACCCGGGAGCTACAAACCCACGGTAAATTCATTTGCCAATTGAAACCCCCCCTAAAGTGGACCCAAAAGCTACAAACAATTTTATTTTTTCTTAAAATGAACAGAGTATGTATATTTTAAAAATCACAATTAATATACTCTCCACAAAATAAATGTAGCATGTACTTACCATAGACTTGCTATTTAAATGTTCCAATGGGATGTAACAGCCCCACGCTCCTCGTATACCCCTTATACACTGACTGAAAAATACTGGGTTCATGCACGTGAAAGCGCATCAACCCGGGATTTTTGTTAGTGTAAATGGATCGACCCGGGTTCAGTGATCCGGGGATCCGACCCGCCTAGCTTGCAGGGTTGAGCACGGGTTGTTCCCGTGTCTTCCTGCAGTGTAAACTGCGCAACCCGGGTCACGATGATTCGGGTCGCGCTGCATGCTAGCTGATTGGCTGGCTTCAGCTGCGCTTTGAAATTACATCATCTTCAAGCGTCCAGTGCAACCAGCGCTGGCCCAACCAGAACAGAGCAGTGCACGCCACCCGCCTTCTCTGCCTCCGGACCGCTGCAGAGTGAGGTAAGAGGATCGAGGAGGGGGAGGGAAGGAAAGAAGCGCTGCTCATCTGCATCGGAGAGTCACTCCGGTGTGAAACCCGGGTCGGCGCCGTGATGTAAAAGGGGGTCTGATACGGGTAGGAAAACTGTTCAAAATCCGGGTCAGACCCGGGACTTTGGTGTAAAAGGGGTATTTACTGCTTTAAAGGAAAGTTCACGTGGGGAGCGTGGTAAGCCACTTAGCCCGAACACAGGTAGAGCAGTAGAAGGAGAAAGATGGGGGCCATTATATCCATCAGGGATCGTAAGAGCAAAATACAAAGAGCCCCGTTTATAAACGAATGAAAATACCAGCGGCAATTTTCGTTTAGTATCACTGTGATACAGACGAAAATTCCTTTAGTATTTATTAATACTTACCCCTCCGGCAAGGTCCCGCAAAGTCCTCATCGAGGTCCTCTGCTGGGCTGCTGGCAGCCTAATGCTGCCAGTAACGGGGGCTCCAGTGCTTTGCGCATGCGCGACGGTCTGTCTGCACATGACAGGAGGACCCGGCAGTGCCTGGAAGGCTTCACTGAAGCCAGAAAGGCACCGCCGGGTCTCCATTGCTGGCAATGGGAACTGCATCGCTCTCTAAAAGATGGAGAGATCGATGCTGTGAAAAAAGCGGTAATCTTAATTACCGCTGTTTATTAAATGCAGAAAGGTGGCATAACCCCCTTAGCGGGCACTAAAGGAGGTCATGTGTCGTTAGCAAATGGAGCCTAAAGTAACTCATTTTATTCATATACATTAGTTGACCTGAACCCTAGAAAATGAAGCTCGGGAAGCCATTTATTTACCTGTTGGGTGCTATCGCCATTCACCATGTGAGGTACGAGGGACACTTCATTCATTAAAGACGTGGCTTCCAATGGAGGAGGCTGGTCGGCCATCATGGCTGAAATGATCATTCATCGACAGATATTCACATCCACCACCTGCCGGCAATAAAGTAAAAACAGGTTTATGATCTTTCATTAATCTGTTCTTTTAACTTAAAACAGCGTATGTAAGAAAAATATAGCATTAATAATACAGTAAGGTAGGAGGTAGCTGCAATCTAATATACAGAAAGCCTCAAAATTCTATGGTTTACTAAAATTACATAAGCTACGTCGCATACAAACATATCTGTATGTGATATGTTACCTGAAGTATAAAAATTAGATAATGGATGCGTTACCTGTTACTTCCTGTAAATACATGGATACTTTATCAATGTTTTTTTCACAAGTTCCTATTTGCCACCTGTGAGTGATATTGCATTCTGATTGCACATAGAACATGAAGGTAAGTAAAAGCAGTAATGCTTGAACCCAATGACACATAACAAGGAGCCGCAATGGATCAAAAATGGTTCATGGCCTCAACAAACATCCACACTGCATTACACATAAAGTAAATAAGCTGAGAGTACTGACAATTTCTGCCTCCTGCATGTACCAGTTACAGGAACCGGGATTTTATCTGTTTTTTCTCTTTGTACATAGAATTTACTGTAAACTTTTGGAAACTTGCCACATTAGTGCAACACACTCTGAATGTACAGTTAGCAAGCAGTCTTAGGAAGCCAAAGTTCATTTATGTAATTATAGTGTAATACATAGCTTATTTATAGGTAGTACACAACAGCTGTCAAAAGTAGCATTATGGAAACTAGCCCTAAATGCCATTAAAGCGCATTGTCGGATCACGATTGCCAAACCTTTGCTGTAATGGGAAGCTATCGTCAATTGCGGAACTGAACACATTTACATAGAAGAATTTTTTTTTAAATACACAACAAATCATCATGAGTTACTATGATGTATAAACCAGCAGACAAAAATTCCTTCCACCTACCCAGTTCTACTGTGCACATGAAAACGAAATGATAGCATCTAGAAGGATGTGGCCTCATATCCACTGCTAAATACTTCTTTGCCGTCCTTTATATGAGGTTCTTGCATATATTTCAACAATCACAAAAGCTTTCAAGTTACTAATCGTATACAGCTATCCACCCTGGTAACAGGGATTACAAGGCATCTTACACTGGAGCATGACTGCTACCGGGAGACAACATTTAATTGGCTACTGCCTCACCAATGGATAGAGGAGTTTCAGGTAAAGGGAGGAGCATGAAGGCAGTATATGAGAAGATATCCTATTGCACTCCCCCTTGGTTTGTTTCTAATGGAAGCGTTTTAGCGTCATATATGGTATCAGGGCCGTAGCTAGGGTAGTTCGGCCGGTGCCATTGCACAGGGCACCACAGGTCAGGGGGCGCTGTTTGGGGCTGTCAAATTTCTGTTTATTATCATTCTCACTTATAACTTCCTCTTATTTCATTCCCAGCATCTCCTGGCCTCCCCCATCTCTTCGATGGCCCTTCCCCATGAGGTAATTCCCCTTTTTTGGGTACATCATGTCCCTTTGAAAAATGAGGGGGGCACCAATGCTCTTTCTGGCACAGGGCACCAAAAAGTCAAGCTACGGCTCTGTATGGTATACCTGCACTATAGATTATCTCTGGCTCAAAACAATAAAAATAAATACTTCATTGCCTCCCCAAAAATATGGTAGTGTGTAGGGAATGTTCTCCCCATGCTGTACTATGTTGGATAGTACATTTATACACTCTTGTGACTGTAACAAATGGGGGAACTCAATTGTTTTGCCGACAGGCACAAACGCCCCAGTTGCCCATTACATATCCCACATGTTGCACCCAAATGTGCCGGGATTAGCCATAAGCAACTAAAACCATGCAAACTACAGGGCATGATGAGTTTGGACAAAAGCCCAATTCGGCCAGGTTTCTGCTCGCCACTTCAGGAGGGTGCGAGCAAAAAAAATGGGCACCTACAGCACTCACGCCCAGCGACACAAACAATTGAATAGCTCCCATCACTTTAGTCGGGAGCTGTGGACGCAAATAAACAATCGAAGCCCCCCCCCCCCCCAATTAACCAATATATGTAAACAGACTATTTGATTATAACCAAAAAACGTAAAAGTTTACTAATCTTATATTTTATGCCTTACCACATTGTATACTTTGTTTTCACATCCCCTCAATCTGTAAAGTATTTCAATGGGCACATTTACAAAGGCTTTTCCTGTAGTTTATACATGTTGTACTGTTCTAGTACAGCAGATTGTTTTTTTCTCTAGTTGTATATTATCGGAAGTCTTCATAAACTACTGTAGCTCAAGTTTCATTAATGCAAAGCTTCCAAAATACTGTGCATACCATACACAGGACTGGATATGATTTGTTTTACTGAACAGATTTTGTGATTTTTGTCGTCATGTAAAAAGTCGGCCAAGTATATCCAATTTACACGCTGGACCGAACTCTTTAAATACAATAGGGGGGCGATTCAATTGTTTTGGGCGTGTTAATTACAAATGGTCATTTTACTTATGATTTGAAGTTTGCGTTGTCTTTAAACTTTTCCCTTATTTAACATTTCCTTTCTTTATTTTTATTTCTGGTTCCCTGAGAGTGGGTGACATCCAGTCTGAATCATTTTATACAGTCAGAATAAAATCCACGTGACACTACGACCGTTCAAACCTTCTGACGTAACCGGATTCATTTCAGTGCCTAGAAAACCACTGAACTCATGGTTTTAAGAGTTAATGACATTCAGCGTTCTGAGATAACAGGATACAGGAAATTTGTCATGCCATATTACGTTTATCTGGCATCTTTTTTTTTTCCCTGCAGGAATAAAACAAAAGAGCCTCACATTCAGCCATCGACTGTGTAAATCTATAGCTTGCATGCTGCTCTGTGCATTTACCTGGGGTTCCACCTTCCCCTCACTTCAATTTATTGACTTGTGCGCTGTACATGCCTTCTGGCAATATTTACTGAATATAGTAAAATGCCTTTTCTTTTCAACCATAAATTTACAGCAGTTGTTTTGTTTTTGTTTCCCAGGGATACAAGTATGATCTCTGGACAGGATAAACTCATATCCAGAAAACAGCTGTGTGTAATAAATCATTGCATTGAAAAGAATAGGTTAACATTCTATGATGTATTAAATTAGTTATAAAGTTATTTATATAGCGCACACATTCCGTAGTGTATTAATATTCTTAGTCATTGACATCGGTCCCTGCCACAGTGGAGTATACAATCTACATTCTATTTCGCATGTACATACAAACTATGATTTATTTTTTGTCTGAAGCCAATTAACCTAACAGCACTCTTTTGGATTATGATAGGAAACCGAAGCACCCGGAGGAAACCCACGCAAACACGGAGAACATGTGCACACTCCGCAAAGATAGAGGCATGTAGGGAATTGAACTCAAGACCTCAGTGATGTGAGGCAGCAAGCGAACCATTCATCCACTGTGTTTCCTGCTGATATAGAGAAAAGAAAAAAAGGTAGATGGAGAGAAAAATTTTACCGGCAATACATGCAGGAAAGGGAGTATCAAGACATTAAATTTATTTTCTGTCCTTTATTTGCTTCTTTGCAAATTGTAGCCATGTGTTGCCTACAAATTTTATGGGAGCACCACTAACAGAGTATCTTCTAGATCTTTCCATTTGATAGACCGGTACACTGGTTTCAAGAGTAATTTTTGCCATTTCGATATTTTCCTTTGTGCGGACTCGCCATCCATATTACTATTAAATTCAAGTAACCTGAAGGCGCCTTTAACTATACATAGTAACAGGGTGGCTATAACAAACAAACAAACATTTCGTAATCACTGATTCAGCCAACGTCATTTCAAAATGATGCAACTTTTTTTTAATGTAAAGTCTAACACGGTCTGATCATTATGCAGGTACTAACCAGTGTTGCCTCACCCACATTACTTCCCTAGCTGTGGCACGGTGATAAAACACTGCTGCGAGCCACAGGAACTGATAAAATAAAATATAATTATGCAACATGCTTGCTTGCATAGCCTAAAAAGGTATTTTTGAAGCAGAGAGACCAATCAACCACATTTGGTGGTGAATGCCATAAAGCAGGAGTTCCCAAACTGGGTACCGTGGCACTTGCAAGGGTGCCATGAGTTGGTGGGACCAGGATCAAATAAAATAAAAAGTATGGTCCATGTGAGACAAAACCAGTGCTGGTTGCTGCCAATCATAAAATGAACATAAAGAAGTACAACCCTGTCCACCACCACATAACTGAGCCTAAGGATGACATAAAAGTACAATTATTCAATTTAATAATGATTGCAGAATTTCTCATTAAGAAACTTTAGGCCTAGGGGCGCCATGAAAAATGTGTTACTCTAGGGTGTCGTGATTCAATAGAGTTTTGGAAGCACTGCAGTAAAGCAATGTATTTCTCACACATTCTGTTGTGCTAGGTGCTTATGGGTCAGAAGGAAACGCTTCATTGGAAGTTTAAAATGGGAACTCAATCTGATGTTATTAAATGAAGTTGTAAAATAAGGTGCATTGTAATATGTAGCTTTTCTGAGAATTTTACAAGCACAACTCAGCAGCAGACTCTATTCATACTTAGGTGTCAATGACTTGACACGATCCAATGCCCTCCTATAGGCAAGCACCAATATACTTTTCTTACCTTCCTTACCTCTTTACTTTATTCACTTAAAAAAACAGCCAAAACCCTGTTGCCATTTCTTGCACTCTATACGCTGAAGTATCCTTAACAAATGGTTAAAAATGAAGCATGGTACAGTAATATTTACACAGCGCTCTACAGAGGGGTTGGTTACAGGATGCCAGCGCTCGGGTTCCTGCTATTCAGAATCCCGACACCGGCATCCCTACAGCATTAGGTTACCGACACATGTCGGTAAGTATCCTAACCCTACCCCTAACTCTCACTCCCCACACCCTAAACCTAACCTGCCCCCCAGTGCCTAAGCCTAACCCTCCCCCCCAGAGCCTAGCCCTCCCTAGTGTCTAACCCTAACCCCCCCCAGTGCCTAACCTGAACCCCCCGCCCTAGCTCCTATACCCTGACCCTCCGCCTAATCCCACTGAATTCCCAACAGCCGGTATTTCAACTACAACCCATACAAAGGAATAAATGTAAAAATGATAGACCTTAGAAAACCAGTCAGGCAAACCTAGGAGCCAAGGAAGGTCTGCATCCATTGACAACAATAGAAATGGATAATTCGTAAAGCTCATTTTGGTAGGCAAGTTGGGCTGTCAGAGCAGACCGCACAGTACCGCACACTACGGTGCAGACCGCACATCTCAGTGCAGCCTGGAGGAAGCAGCCAGGATAGTGCACAGTGCATAACACCACTATGAAATAAACACTCTCGGCGGAGCAATCAGGGCTCTGTAGAAACAACATTTTTAAACGCTAACTACCCTGTAGAGCGGGCATTACTTCGCTTGCATAACAAGATAAACACTAAGCAAAAGATTATAATGTCATAGGACCTGGTGATAAGTCTCTATAATCCATCCCAATATCTTTACAGCAAACTAATATTGAAGTCAAAGTAAAATCGTGCATTACACAGGCTTTAATGTGCAGAGCTTAGCTACAGAAAATAGTGTTTTTCAGATAAACTGAACACTGCCAGACAGAGACTTGAAGTACTGGGAAAATCCCCTCTTTGTTAACACAGTACAACTGTTCATATATTCAAATTGTTTAAACTAAAATAAGACATTGTGAAAAACTTAACTAGTCACAGAGCATCTGCTGTTCCGATACCTACCGCAATGGTTTATATAAACCTAAGTGTTTCAGAGACATCTGGAGAACTGGACGACGCAGATGAACCACCACAGAGAAAATCTAAACTCTTAGTGAACATCCAGTCCGTGGACGCTAATTTATAGAGAAACAATAAGCGGGCTTATAAATACAGCCTGTATGCACTGCTCCTGGGCTAGCTTTGTTCAAATAAAAAAGGCTTCAGATTTTCTTGCATAAAAACTCAGGCAAGTGTGGTCTATCCACAAAAGCAATGATTACACAAGTTTCACATGATATTAACAAAAATAACCTAATTAAGTGGTACTGTGGATAATTAATTTCTCACCAATTAAACACAGAATAAAAGAGTCTCAACAGTCCACTCTTAATTTGTAGAAGCGTGTGGCTGCTTTTTGTGTGTCAGTATGATCTTGCCTTAAGCACAAATGCAATTTTGGTTCAATGTAAAAAATTCAATAACGCAAATGCCGACACAAAAGTCACTTATAGCATCCTGTGTTTTACAAACAGCATTTAAGGTCAATTCCATATTTTCAGGTTTTAGTATAACATGCCTCTGCGTTTTTAGTAATGGAAAACCCCATCTAATTACTACACCTTTCATGTCACAGTCAAAAAAAATAGTTTAAAACGGATGTAGCACATTTTAGACTAGCTTGGCAAGTGCCATCAGAAGACAACACAGACTCCAGTGTAGGAGACAACCTCATTAGGTAACATTATTTTGCAGTGCATTTGCTTTAGGCATCAAAGAATTCTGTAATAAGATATATAGAACAGGTGCCAACTAAGCCATTTTTTGGCCCTTAAAAAGAGGGGGGAGAGAGAGAGGGAGAGGGACTGAGGGCCTGATTCAGACCCGGACGGTATCTGCAGTCCGTTCGCAATTGCCGATGGTTGCTAATCTGCGCATGCATCGCAGTGTGCATGCGTGAACTACACTGTGCGATCACAGATCTCTCGCTCGCCCAGCAAAACCAGCCCAGCAGAGTGAGTGACAGGAGAGGCCATTTGTGGGTGGCGACAGGGGCAGTCCTGTAAAAACAGGGGGTTGGAGATGCGAACGCAGGAGTGCCCGCAGTTTTAGAGGCGTGTATAATTAACAGGCAGCGTCATAGTACACGTCACCAGCCAAGCTAGCACAAGCACTGCGTTCACATCCGATAGTGGTCGATGTACCAATGTTTTCATAAACTTCCAGGATATGACGTGGGACAGTCGGCGTCTCTGCATACGCTAAGGGGAGTCTGCATACACAAAGCGAACGCTCGTACAGGTACGATGGGCGTGCTTATACCTTGGCGAGCGATCGCTCCCTGCCGCGTCACTTTCAAATATTTGCATACGCATCATGCGAGCGTACGCTCATAGCGCCCGGGTCTGAATCAGGCCCTGAAACTATAACCTCAGTCATTGAAAGGGCTAAGAGAGAGAGAGAATGAATTTATCCTCAGTCATTGAAAGGGCTATCAAATGTCCGTATATATGAAAGAAAAAAACTTCATATGTCCGTATGTATTAATGAGGAGAACTTCAGTAGTAGATATGATAAAACAACCTTCAGCACAGTTGATACTCTGGTAGCAGTGCTGGAATATCCGGTAAATTCTATTAATTGAACCCTCTAACCAAAAACACATGGAAAAAAGGCCAAAACGACCAATCAGTAGTTGATATCCAAAATGTTTTTAATAGAACAATTGTGTACAAGATTATAAGATGCTTACAGTAGTCACATAGGATATATTATGTTAATATTTGAGTCACACAAGATTGGTTCTCATCAGTTCTTAAGTTATATATAATTTGCCATTAATCAGTGTCATTGTGTAAGCCTTTGCACAAAACATTTTTTTCCACTACACTTAATTTTTGTAACATCAGCCTTGAAGGAACAGCAGTGTATGAGATATACACTAATAACATCCTGAAGTAATAAAAAAACTAAAAAGAAGGTTATTTATCAAGGAAAACCCCACCAGAAGAATTATTACAGATGCCGTCAGTTATGACCATCGCACTTCCGCTCACAAGCCACAGTTGAGAGACCACGGTACTACCCAAGTTTGAACATGTAGGAATCCACTCTCACCACATGACTCAAAAAAAAAAAAAAAACTACAGTCATAAACAAAACTACAACTGAACAAACTTTTAAAAACACCAGTGACTAGCGATGTTAATATTTACTACAGGTTGAGTCTCCCATATCCAAATATTCCGAAATACGGAATATTCCGAAATACGGAATTATTTTGGCATGACTGAGATAATGAATCCTTTGATTTTTGATGGTTAAATGTACACAAACTTTGTCTAAGGCACAAATTACTAAAAATATTGTATAAAATAACCTTCAGGCTGTGTGTATAAGGTGTATATGAAACATAAATGAATTTCATTTCTGTACACAAACTTTGCTTGAGCCACAAAATTATTGAAAATATTGTATAAAATTACCTGCAGGCTGTGTATATAAAGTGTATATAACACGTAAATGTGTTCTGTGTGTATATTGGGGTCCTATTCCCAAGATATTTCATTATGATATGCAAATATTCCAAAATACGGAATATTCTGTTATCCAAAATACCCTTTGTCCCAAGCATTTTGGATATGGGAGACTCAACCTGTATATGATTAGCAAATGGATGACTAGAACTACCAGGTACAACCTCGGATTAAGGAAAGTAAAATATTTTTTCACCTCAGTTCGCCTTTAGTGTATTGTTTTGTCCATATTCTCTTGCAACATTTACTAAGCAAGTTGTTTCATTCATTTTGCTTGTCCCTGTCTGCCATGTCTTTACATCATTAGACAGAGATGCTTATTTCCCCTCCCCTGGGATATGACTAAGCACTTGTGTGCTCTCTGCAATTGTATCACACATCAATCCAGCTTGATTAAATACATAGGTGGCAAGTATAGGAGGAAGCCATAAATACAGTATAATACAATGTCTTTAGTAAATACTGCAAGAGGGCTTGTACACACCAATATATCCGGAAGTGGAAACTCCTTTTGGGGACATAGGAAACAAAACAAACAAAAAAAAGATTGCATCACTTGTGCAAGCTTGGAAATATATCCTAACATATGTTAGAAACCTCACCTATTAGGATACCACAAACATGTTCTTTGTTACAAAATGGCATTTTGTTAAGGAGCAATCACAAATACAGTACGTACTGTGGACCTGATTCAGCAGCGTATGCAATAGCGATTATGGACGCTGTCGGGTGATTGTTTGTCATTGCGCATATGCGTACAAGGTGCACTGCACGTGAGCAGCGATCGCAGTGCGATTGCGGACGCACAAAGAAATACAGCGCAAAGTGAGTGACGGGCTGTCAGTGTTGTGGAGGTGGTGACGTGGGGGGCGGTTGGAAAAAACGCAGATGTGTGTCCATTTGAACGCAGTTTCATGGGCCTGCATTAAGTAGCCACTGCGATTGCGTACGCGGCATGAGAGCTTTCTGCATGCGATGAGACGTGCAGAGTCTGCGGCTAGAGCTGGTGTAAATGCGGCGTGACTGGCCGATGTGCCTCAGTGGTACCGATGTTTATGCAGAAGAGTAACATTGGACGGATATGAGGAAGCAGCAGTAGCCGTGTCTATGTCGGCTGTGCTGTGGCAGGCATTAGCAGATTATCGCAGCTGCGTTCCGTACGAAATCACAGCTGCAATCGCATTAGCGTCCTCTGCTGAATCAGGCCCTGTATGCAAAGCTTTTCACACTAGGACATCACTTTAGGCGTGATTGAGGTACCATGGAAGTAAAACGATTTATTACATGAAGCACTGACCAAGCCAATCTCTGGCGCCTCTTCTGCGTCTACCAAAGGGTTTTGACATATTAAAACTGGTTCATGTGCATCAGACCCTTGTGGTTAAATCCCTCAGATCAGTTGTAAAAACCACAGCCCTATTCATACATAGCTGGAGGCCTACAAATGAGTCAGAATTAGCCACAGGTGAAGGTCACCAAATCCTATTTCACTTTGTACGTTGGCTGACGTACTTCTCTATGAATTGAATGACATCACTTATTGGAAACTAGAACGGGGATATAAAACCATGTGTTAAAAACACATTTCATCATCTTATTCTGTTGAAATTACACTGCTTTAGTATATTGTGAAATTATTTTACAATCAAACAAATACAAAACAGGATAGGACTGTTCATCTTGCATGCTACAGATGGCATTGGATTGGGCAAAGGACTATACCCTTGTTACTCCTGCTCTGTCAAAGCCATCACTAAAGGGGTAGCTGCCAGGGGGTCACTAAAGAAAAAAAAGCTCTTTAGGAGACCTTTGGTTGCCACCTTGAAGTAAAATAACACTACAACTCATCTTCCCTTCAAACATACAGAGTGTCAGCGGTCCTGGGCCCTACATGTAATGCTACATAAGAAAGACAACCGATATCAGAGACTGCATAGGCTAACGCCGCCAACTGGTACAGAGGTCACTATTCCTGAGCAACTGCAGTGGATTTACTTCATCACCTGGGGAATATAGGGATTCCCTCTTTCTCTCAGTAATCGCCTCTTACTGGCTCTTCCTACTGCATTATAAGAGGTTAAATCGCTGTCCCTACCAGGCACCTGAAACTGCTTACATCTGGGTATGGTTGTGAGCACAGGGTGAGCTTGGAGAGAATGCACAGCAATTTGGCCATGGGTTCAATTGCAGAGTTTGTATGTTCTCCCTGCGTTTGCCTGGGTTTTCTACAGGCACTCAGGTTTCCTCTCACAATTCAAGGAAAAACACACTGGTAGCTTAACTGGCTTTGGACAAGGAAACAAACCTAGTGTGTATGTGTCTACATGTGGCTGAGAATATAGATTTTACAACATATAAATAACAGTTAATAATTATAACTACTTTATTCTGGTACCTGCAGTCACATAGATTGACTGAGCAGCGACATCATTGTAAAAGGAAGTCTGTGACAGAATGCATTATAGAGTAGGGATGTAGTTATTATCCAGTCAGTCGGGATGCTGGCGCTCAGAATCGGGGTTAGGGAGAGGGTTAGGGGATAGGTAATAGGGGGGGGAAGGGTTAGGGTTTAGGCTGCAAGAGAGGGAAATTAGGTTTAGGCCTTAGGAGGGGAGGGTTAGGTTTAGGCTGCAGGGAGGGATGGTTAGGGTAAGAAGAGTATGCTTACCACCTCCTGTCAAGATTATGACCCTGGTGGGATGCCGGCGTCTGGATTCTGACCGCCGGGATCCTGAGCGTCGCAATCCCGCACCCAACCCAAAGAATAGACTTTAGCATCCTATTTACATATAGTGAAACTGGTGGGTTTAAATCCAATAAAAACTCTTATTCATAAGGCGCGCTCCTTCAGTCACTGATCAGTAGTAGTGTGGAGCTGCTGTGCTGGTGAGGCACCACAAACCTCTATGATTAATATATAAAACAATATGTCAAAGACATAGTAACAGTCAGCGCCCACCCACTGAGTCTATATAAAACTCAAATGTTTAAATCCATTCCTGCACTAGGGATTGTAAATAACTGTAGTTATGTTGGTGATATACATTTCACTTTTAGGGGTCAATTCAATTAGATGCGAGTTGGCTTCTGCCAGACGTTCTCTCGGTAAACTCGCATTGCTTTTTCCCCCGGTTTTTTGTGCAGCCCCCTGAGCAGGTGAAAAAGGTATGGAATATATTTATTTTAAGGTACATATTTAGGTCAGACAGTGTACAACCTCAGGTACACCTCTCCCAATGAATACACTTGGAGGGGTTTAAATAGCATTATTTGTCCAAGAGATGTCAGTTTTCAAGTGAATTTCTCTGAAAAAGGTTATTAATGGGCAAAATGGTGTGGGACAGGTATGTGAAGGTGTTGTATTGATGGGAGAGAAGTTTTTGTACTTGCAGATGGAAGTGGACCTTTTAAGGTCATTCTGACTTTAATTTGATGGAAAACACTGGCTTGCTATAATTTTTCAACTATTATTAAAAAGTGCAAAAATCAGCCATTTGACACCATTTAAGAGCCTCCAGTACTTTCCTAATGGCCACTAACAGCCTTCTATATGGTCCTGCTATCTCGGCTGTCACTTTTTTGGGTCCAGGATGGGTCCACTTTTTTATGCTTTTCTCCTAGTAATCTTTTTGTACAAAATTTCAGCAACCTCGCTGCGAGTAGCGCAAATCTTTCAAGTGCGCATATTAGTGTGAAGTGAGAGAGTTTCATGAAGCAAACTCATATGGTGGGTACACACTATGTGCTCCCTGAGCGATATCGTGTAGTGTTGTCCCCGGCAGGCTGTGCTCAATGTCGTTCATGACATTGAGCACAGCCACTGAACGATATCATTAACGATATCGTTCAACGCCGGGCTCTCTCCCCCATTCCCTGACATGCAGCAACCCGACGAGATCATCAGGTTGGCCTGCATGTTAGCCAGATGAACGATAACGATGAACGACCCGCGGGAACGCGCGTCGTCGCTATCGTTCATCTTTTTGGGGTTAAAAATGGACGATAAAATGGACGACTGAACGATAACGATATCGTTATCGTTCAGTCGTCCACTTTATCGCCCAGTGTGTACGCACCATTACTGGCAACTATTTGAATAGACCCCCTAAAGTACATTAGAAGAATACATAATGTTGTGATTAGCGACAAATAATACTGTAATTTGTTTATGTTCTGATTTCATATTAAAGCCAAAAAAAGAAAGAAATTGATGCGCTTAGACCTCCCAATGTAATGTTGTCATAATATTACTTAAACCACCAAATAAGCATATTATAAGTCCAGTTCCGCTGGCGCTAACCAACACGTTTCATGCTAATCGCACCTTGACAAAGTGCGATTAGCATGAAACACGTTGGTTAGCGTCAGCGGGAACCGGAAGTTCGGATCGCCGTCACCGGAAGAGGCCGCACGAGTGCGAAGGAGACCAGCCGGGAGGAGAAATCGGAAACATCCTACGGTAGGAGTTAGGGAAAGATAAAGATTAGGGCCCATCAGATGTCCACCTCCAAAAGGCACATATTTGGAATCCTATACTTAGCACACCGGAACCACGCACACCTTCACAAAAAGGCTATGAACATTAATCAACATATAAAGCTTTTAAAATTTAGTTTTTATGGTATTGCATTCATGTTGAACATTATTTTGTTCTATTTAATATCGCTCTGGTTAGTTTTTAAGATTATATGATATGCAAACGGAGCTGCTCTTGACAACACAAGCGTAGTAATTAACATTTTTTCCTGATATTATGACAGATACCTTTCCCACAGTGTAGTTATTAGGTGCTGGTTATTGGTGTTTTTTATGAAGTCATATTTATCACAATTTGCTAGGTCATCATTATTATTATACTTTATTTATATGGCGCCACTAGTGTTCCACAGCGCCTTACAAAAGGTACATAAACAAATAAGTGAACAAGAAACCAGTGACTACCACTACAATACAATACAGGACAAGGACATGGTTTATACACATTGCTGCATCAGCGATTATGTCACTCAAAATAAGCAGCAGGGATTCAGCAATCACGTGTTAGGTGCCCTTGTGGGGAGTAAGGAGTAGATGAAAGTGTAAGGAGAAGCACATGAGGGAAGAGGGCCCTGCTCGTGAGAGCTCATCATTATATATGCTTACAATATATAACACATTGAATATTACACTACAGTCATTCCAGAGGTATTCCGCAAACTGAAGTTCCCAAGAGTCTAAATAGTTTGAATTTACATTATGGGCTACATTATTCCCTGTATGATATTCCATCTTCTATTCACGAATCATACAACTATTGACTAAAGGTGATCATAGTATTATTTTTATTATTATTATTACAATCATCATTTATTTATATGGCGCCACAAGGGTTCCGCAGCGCCTTACAAAGTATATAAACAAACAGGTGACCAAAGACTACAGTACAATACAATACAATGCAGGACAAGGATATGGATAATATACATTGCTACATTAGCGACCATAAAACCCACATAAGCAGCAGAGCTTAGACAACCAAGTGTTAGGTGCCCTAGTGGGGAGTAAGAAGTAGATGAAAGTAAAGCAGGGAAAAGCACAAGAGGGTAGAGGGCCCTGCTCATAAGAGCTTACATTCTAAAAAATAGTAGTCAGTGCAAGAGTAGCCAGTCGCAGTGGTAACCATTACCCTTGTGCAACACAAATATATAATATACTATTTTTATTATGCAACGCGTTGGCCCTATATGGTGATATCCAGATATTGAGGGAGGTGACGGTGACGGGCAGCTGTCATGGATTTCCAGAGGGAGCCCCGGGACTCCAGTGATATCCTGTTCCATCACACTTTATAAAACTGGCAACTTGCTTGTTGCTTTTAGTTCTAAAAGCCCTGCAGGTAATTGTCCCCATTCCTAATATAGGACTACCATGTAATTGTAATTTTCAGTGTTGTATATTATGTATGTGTCTCCATTAAATAGTATTACACTATATATTTTCCTCTTCTTCATTGCATATTACACCCTGATGGATTCATTAGAGGACTTATCATTGTTGTTGGAGGAAGATCTAATGGGGAGAAGTTGTTGGACATCAATCATTGTGGATGAAAAAAAATCTTTTATCATCGTTTTTAAAAGGAACATAATTTTATCATTTACCATAGTTACATGGTCCCTGTTGGTTTTATAAGCGCCGGAGGTAGGATGACAGCATATCTGTTGTGCAATTATATAATAACCTTTATGCACAAAGGGGTGTATTGCAGTAACAGTTATAACCCTAATGGGCGAGGGTACACAGATATGTAGATAAAGCAAGTAGAGTACAAGCAGTGAGAAAAGCAAATGGATTACTAATACCACTTTTATACCAAAGTTCCAGGTCTGACCTGGGGTGGAACAGGGTTCCAATCAGTATCAGACCCGGAACTTAACCCTTTAGACTGCGGCACCGACCCAGGATATTCCCGAGTTGGCGCCGTTCACACCGGAACCGGGTCTGCAGTGACCCTCTTCCAGTGTTGCAGTGGATGCTTGGAGATGAAGTCATCTCCAAGAGCCATTGAAGCTGGCCAATCGGGCCGCTTGCCCATGATCTGATTCATCGTGACCCAGATTGCGCCCTTTACACTGCAGGGTGACACGAGAACGACCCGTGGCCAACCCTGCAAAGTACCCAAGTTGGATCCCCGGGTCCCTAGACCGGGGTGGATCCATTTACACCGACAAAAATCCTGGTTGATGCGCATTAACCTGGGATTTTTAGGTTGGTGTAAAAAGGATATAGGTTATACACTGTACAAAGCGTTATTGGTAACAGGAAGTGGATATAGACATGACCTCACCTTGAGTACTATGTGTTACTGCTGACCAAGTGCAGCTTAGAGGACAGAAGGGACAGCGGTTATTTGATAAATACAAGAAGGTTTCATGTATATGTTTTTACAAAGTTCAGGAAGGCAGTATTGTTAAACATAAAAATAATTATAAAACAAGGACAATCACTACAAAATAGGCAGAAGACTGAAAAGTACTGTAACATGAAAAACTTTTTTCTTCCTTTTTTTTTTTATTTTTAGGGCCATGACTCCAAGCCGTTTAGGAGGACATCACAAAATAATTCAAGAATGCATGTAACAAACAATATGAATAAAAGAGAAAAAAAAAAAAAAAGGCCAGACTATATGGTACTGTATTTTCTTTTTTGCAGACTTATTGCTACATTTCTAGACCACAGAAAACATTTGTCCATATCTTGCACTGATGAAATCTAAAAAAGGTGGATATAGGCTGTTTGCAAATTAGATGAACGTTTTCATCTCTGGTTGTATTTATGCTATAATAACCCGGGTTATTGCTGGGTCTTGCGGCTTTCTGGAAAAAGGTCCCTGAATAATTACCCTAAAAAAGTCGAGGAATCCATCCTGGTTGCGACCCTGATAGGACTCAGATAACGGTCCAGTGTAAACGGCATGACCCGACCACTGGATCAAATGGCTTCCGTAGCGCTTGGAGATGACGTAATCTCCAAGCGTCCACTATAACGCCGGAAGACCCAGGTCTGGTGTGAACAGCTGGAAATAACCCGGGTCCAGACACGGCTCCGACCTGTGCTTACTCCGTCCTCAGTGTCTCAGGTTGGAGCCGGGTTTTTAGTGGAAAAGAGGTATAATTTGTGCACCTTTACTCATAATTCCTAGGTTTATCTTTCACTTTTTGGAATAATGCTGGTTGCTGTAAACTACAAATGCCTGGCACCATAAATAGGCTATTACAGCCAGAACACTGCAAACTATTGATACTATCAATAAAAAATCCTCTATCTTTGGGCTCGATACAATTCAACATGAATTGAATAGCGCCAGGAAGGAGCTCCCGGAGCTATTCAATTCACTGCGCTGGTAAGCCTGTGAATAGTTAGGGGAAATGCACTTGTTTAGCATCAGAGCGTTAATACAGTTCAAAAAATATATATCCTTAAATTATAAAAGGCACTAGAAAACAAAGTAGCTATTTTCCCAATAGATACTGTAACTTTGTTATGTATTATTACACTGCTCAGTATGTGGTCCTTGTTTGTTATTTTTCACCCATATAAAAAAAAAGTTACATAACACCTCCAAAATAATTTTCTCACCAACAAGTAAACAACAACGTTATATTTCAATGTATGTACTGTAGTGTGTAGAAGTACCCACACATGAGATCAAGCACTGTTATCCAAATGAAATTCAAAGAGATAGAAATCCTACTCCAAGTCACTTCTTTAAAATCCTATCCGTTTACGATGTACGTGGATTTCACCAAAGCTGTCACTCACACATACACTTTTAAACACATCAATACAGGTCTCTGTGTATTTAAAACAATGTTGCTTCATGTCTGGGAATGATCCTGTGTTTACCAAATGGAAAAAACAGATGCAAGGAAAAAAAGAAGTCAGACTTGGATAACCTGCAAATAATTATCGGCTACAAAATTCAGAGCTCGCTTGGAAAAAAAAAGAATATTTCTTAGTATTTCTATAGTTCTTTATTTGCAGAATACTTAATATCATAGCCACTTGAACCTTATTACAGGAGAATATTGTGAATTTTCTGAGTGTTAATATGCACCCATTAAGAACCCCCCATTGGAGGCGGACATATTGCAAGCTGAACCAATAAGATTGTGAATGCATACTATGAATTGACTGTTTGAGCCAAATAAGATCAGTGTCCAATTTGACCACCCAAGTAGTAATGTGCCTGGTATTTGTACCGTGTCTGGATCATATTTATTTATAACCAGTTATTTATATAGTGCACATATATTCTGCAGTGCTTTACAGAGAATATTTGTCCATTCACATCAGTCCCCTGCCCTAGTGGAGTTTACAATCTATATTCCCTATCACATGTACACACACACAAACTTAATCCGGGTACACACTTTTACGATTGCAGGATGATCAGGTAAAACTGTCCCGATCAGCCGTGCAGTCTGTCCCCAGTGTGACCCCGTCAGCCGCGTACACCTTGCAGACATACCAGTGTGTACGAGCTTCTATGGGATCGGGAGGAGCCGATAAATATTAAACCGTACATAAGATACGACCTCCCTATCCCGACTGTTGCAACAGAGTTAAAAGCCGTTTATCGGCTAACGCTCCTGCATCGGGACAGCGTACACGCCTATACAATCCAACGGTCGTTCTCTCGATAATGGATGAACGGTCCGATGATTGTATAGGTGTGTACCCAAGCTTTACACACTAGGGGTAATTTTTGTTGGGAGCCAATTAATCAGTATATTTTTGGAGTGTGGAAGGAAACTCACACAAGCACAGGGAGAATATACAAACTCCACACAGTTCGGGTTGTAGTGGGAATCAAACTCACAACCTCAGTGCTGTGAGGCAGTATAGCTAACCAGTCTGTGCTACCATATTCATGTGCAAGTGACTACGCACACAGAGGACAACAGCAGCCATTTGTTGAACGATTTGTGCCATTATCAGCGCTAATACTGGCATTTATATGGCTATTTTAAAAGTTTAGCAGTTTCAATATAAATTTACAGATATGTTCACATGTTGACATACATAATTTTAGACTAATATTGGATCAAATCTATAATTTCAAAGTACATTTATGTTTTTCTGGCTACAAACAATGCTATGTAGGGTCTTTTCAATTCAATCTTAAATGAAGTATAAAATACATAACTAAAAAGTAATAAAATAATGACCATTATTACTACATAACACAATATAAGTATTGCATATAGCACTTTTGTTCCCTTTCCTCTCAGTGTGAGGTCTTCACACACACGGGTATTTTATGTAATATATTGCAGTCCTAATGAAAAAGGACAATAAGTTATATAGAATGTGAGATTGTCAGTAATGAAGCAGAGTACATTTTGTATCTTATTATCATTTAAGTAGATTATAACACAAATAATCAAGCCTTTTTTTCTCCCATTCCATACATCGCCTGGGGTCAGGAATCTCCCTACACTAGTGTCATTCTTTGAATAACTGTGATCTCAAAGGCTAGAAGGAACTGGATACACTATAAATACCAAGATTAGTTAGCACAAAACTATAGGACGTACAGAAAGTGTCCTTAAGAGGAATACAATACCCAGCCACTCTTAGTGGGGGCTGGTCAGCCCACCCACATACACTCATACAGGAAATCCTAAAGTACTATTTAAGGTCAAGAATGCAGCTAAGCCTGTTGGAATAAAATACTTATTGGAATGAATTGTACTGACCCCTGAAATGCAAATCAACAAATAAACAAACAAACATGTATTATATCTCAGTAAATAGAAGCTCTTTCAGCAGCTTATAGCAATACACTTTGTGTCTGGAGAAAAAAAACAACGAAGCAAAATATAAAAATCAATAAATTCCATTCATAAAGATTCGGTCACATTAAATTATCCTTTTTCAAATCCCACGTTTCAAGTGGCCATACTTCAACCATCTAATCTTATCTTGTACTATGTGGCGTATAGGCGATTTATACGTTTTTAGCAAGCTTTTTTTTAATGAAGCTATATTTTGTATACATTCCATGTCAGAGGGTCTGACTCAGAGTTGTACGCAATGCAGTAGCAGCCACTACCGCCAAATTATGCTAATGCCGCAGGAGGCGTCTTGTGCAAATAGACTTCTCCTGCTTCCCCCGAGGGAGCACTGACCACCCAAGTAACCCTCAGGTTACTCAGGATGGAAGTGAAATTTACACTTCTGGGACAAGTGAAGCTACATCAGAAGATGCAGATACTGAAAACGAGACTGACACGCCCCCATTACAGGGACGCGGGCAGTATCTGTCCCTTCCCTGCCCCCAAACGCCCGTAGCAAGTTCATCATGCTGTAGTTTAGGGTTTACTGCGACCGTCGTCGCAGACATAGAACGGCACGTGCACCAATCGGCATCTATCAGAGATGTACGTAAACCATCAGGTTAGCGTACATCTCTGATCAGGCCCAGAGACATTTGCATCTCCAGGATTCCAAAACACTGCAAATCAGGAGTAAGTCCACATTGGATCATTTGCCAGGAAAGTGGAAACTAAGATGGTTCCCAGACACCGCTCTTAATCCAGAGTCTATCAGTCACAGCTTGGATCCTGTGGCAGCATGAGAAAGCATCATATATACAGTACCTTGCAAAAGTATTCACCCCCTTGGCTTTTTACCTTTTTTGTTACATTACAACCTGTAATTTATTTATTTTTTTGAATCTGAAATTTATGTGATGGATCTGCACAAAATAGTCTAATTTGGTGAAGTGAAATGAGAAAAATAAATAAATATATATATATATATATAAAAAATTCTGAAAATTGGCATGTGCATATGTAATCACCCCCTTTGTTATGAAGCCCCTCAATAATTCTGGTGCAACCAATTACCTTCTGAAGGCACATAATTAGTGAAATGAAGTCCACCTGTGTGAAATCTAAAGCTGGCCACACACTAGACCAACTTTCATCCAACCAGCCAACTAGTTGATTGGTTGGAATGAAAATCTGGTAAGGGATGGGAGTAAATGATGATCAGCAATTTTATCGGGGCAATCCGCCGATATCAGGCGGATCGCCCCAATTAATTGTAGCGTGTATGGCCATCTTAAGTGATAAAAATAAGAAGACACGATTTGAGTTTGCCAAAAGGCATATGGGCGACTCCGCAAATTTATGGAGGAAGGTGCTCTGGTCAGATAATGCATAGCGTTTTCCTTGGTGGCCGAAAAGTTATGTCTGGCGCCAACCCGACACATCCCATCACCCCAAGAACACCATCCCCACAGTGAAACATGGTGGTGGCAGCATCATGCTGTGGGGATGTTTTTCAGCAGCAGGGACTGGGAAACTGATTTGAGTCAAGGGAGAGATGAATGGTGCTAAATACAGGGATATTCTTGAGCAAAACCTGTTTGTCTGCCTGTGATTTGAGCCTGGGACGGAGATTCACCTTCCAGCAGACAATGACTGAAGCATACTGCTAAAGCAACACTCAAGTGGTTTAAGGGGAAACATTTAAATGTGTTGGAATGGCCTAGTCAAAGCCCAGATCTCAATCCAATTGAGAATCTGTGGTCAAACGTGAAGATTGCTATTCACAAGTGGAAACCATCCAACATGAAGGAGCTGGAGCAGTTTTGCCTTGAGGAATGGGCAAAAATCCCAGGGGCAAGATGTGACAGGCTCATAGAGACTTATCCAAAGTGACTTGCAGCTGTAATTGCCGCAAAAGGTGGCTCGACAAAGTTCTGACTTTAGGGGGGTGAATAGTTATGCACGCCGAAGTTTTCTGTTATGTTGTCCTAAATGTTGTTTGATTCACAACATAAAAAAATACAACTTCACAGTTGTAGGCATGTTCTGTGAATGAAATGATGCACACCTTCAAACAATCCATTTTAATTCCAGGTTGTGAGGCAACAAAACATGAGAAATGCAAAGGGTGTGAATACTTTTGCAAGGCATGTATGCGTGAGTTCCTAGCTATATCCCATCAGAACACAGTAGATTCTGCAGTCAGGAACCAGTTAAAGAACTGCTCCCGTATTCTAGAAAATTTCAGACCAATTTTAGGCCAAAATAATTTTCTAAGCAGAGCTGCAGATGGTCACTACTACTTGAAACGTACTAAGCACTCCTTATTCCTCAAGAGTTTTCTAACTGGGTGGGGCTGAATCACTGTGTCAGGTTATAGATTAAGTGATTCCACATTGCTGCATTACTTTCATACTCAAAAACAAAAGTGGTGCTCATTTGCGGAAAAAACAGTAACTTCTTAGTGGACAGGCAATATGATATCTATTATTGAAGTTTGGAAAGTTCATTCCAATTGCAGTCACATGCCTAAGTGACATCAGAGGTTCCTAGTGAACAGATAGGCTCCCATCATTAATACCTCCGTAATGGCATTGGTTAGTAGTGAACTGACAGGCTGCCACCTTGACTACCTCAGTCATGTCATCGGTCCCTAGAGAATGGATAGGCTACCAAATAAGTGATATATAATAACAGTTATAACAACTCATGTGCGTACAGTGCTCAATAAAAAAATTATTATAATACTTCCCAAATGCTGATATGTAGATCTTGTATATAGTTGTCAAATCTCAATGCCGATGTTTTTCATTTATATATATATAAAATATAAAGAACACCCAAATATAGTGTGATATAGTTAGATACCAAATTTACTCAAATATCTACAGATAAAATCAACAAAAACTTCAAATAAAAAATTCAAAAGATGGAGGTTGGTATATCCTCCAAGGCACACCTTACATACAATACAGTCAGTTGCATGCTCAATTTTGATACATGTAGGTTCATATGCCTTATTTTTAGTAATGAATGTGGAATTACCGGAAGTCCCTCTTATAAGGGCCCGTAGTTTGTAAAGGTGGAGGTCTCCGGATAACCTCTTCCTCGGATCCTTATCAGGGGGTCTCCCTTATGTAATCCCAACTGTTCAGTCCAAAGGTGGAAATTTAGAGTAAACAGCTGAAGCACATCGACTGTACATTAGAAGCCCATATTTTTTCTCACAGTGATGAATAGCATACAGCCAGCATTCTGCAACTCTGCAAACAGCCAGGTAACGATGTAACTACATATTTAAAACTTAAAAAAAAAAAAAGACCGTGGTGAGGAAGTTTCAAGCTCTCTAAGCACTATTATTAGCTTTCAACAATCTGAATACACACACCTGAAGAGTGAAAACGTAGTGAAGAAGCATTGCTTACTGTGCTCCATAACAGCACAATCTGTGTCTGCAAGCTTTGGAATACTGATCAATAGATCAGTGACAAACGTATAATTAGTTTGTTTCAAATGCAAAGCTCAATAATAAAAACAAAATTATCAAGGTGAAGCCAGGTTTCATAAGGGGGCAAGTCTCCAATACTGATATGTTGCCCATGAAAATCAAGATTATATCAGCCAACTGGGTTATGATTGTCAGATACTGCAGTATGTGTGGTCTCATCCTGCACGATAAGATTCCGAAATCATGTGATCAGGCCGGATGAAAATCCAACTTGGTGTCAATATGTAAATGGTGGAAACAGCACTTCATACAAAAAGGGTACACTCTAGTGTGCCTGCAGCTGAACAATGTATCATATAACCCAGCAGTAGGTCTAATGGTGCGTAGGCAAGGTACGATAAAACTGCACGATATGAACGAAAACGATATTGATCATATCGTTAAGATCGTTCATTTTTTGGTCCCCAACGACCAGCGATGCGTAGGCACATATGGACGATAACAATATCTACCATTGCTCATGCATGCAGGCCAACCTGGTCAATATCGACCAGGTTACATAGGGATCCGCGATCAACCGTTGTTGGTGGGTTGGTGGTGTGCTGGATGAACGGTAGCGATCATCCAGCACACCGGGAAGGTGCAGGACGACCAGTCAGTGATATCGTTACAGTTGACAGATCGTACCGTGTCTACGAACCATAAAACATTAATTGCCCCAAAAATGTTTAAAAACAAAAAGCTTAAATAAATATAATTGTTTCCATTCAAATGAGAAGCCTTCCTTCTATTCACCAGCAAAGTGTACTAAAACAATACTGATGGCTGAGTGACAGGCTGGAAAAATAGCAAATGGGAGATGAGAACTTGGTGGTATAACCAGCGGTGTGTGTGTGCCAATGGTTTCGACAGGATCGTTCCACTCTCATGAGACTTTCTGGCACCGTATAGAAAAAAAAAAAAAAAAGAGGGGAACACAGACTCTTTTCATTAAGAATTTCTGGGAAACTAAATGTTATGAGCCAATGTTGCAACCACTTACTGGTAACAATCAGGTCTTATTAATATAATTTTGGATGGATTTTGACCATATCAAGAACAATTTGATATGCATTGACAAATTATACGTTATTTAATTTTTACAGCTTTGCATTTATCTTTTCTATTTATTAAAAATAAAAATGCTATGGCAGTAAAGACAAAATTGTTAGGAATAAGATTTGTCTATAAGTGAAACATAAAATGCGTGACTTGCCATTACAAAATATTAGAGCACGAATTTGCATTTATTGGGGAACACATTTCTATTTCAGACACTAATTACTAATGTAGCATGCTCTTTTAAGTGCTTCATGCATGGCTAGTCATGCCACATTATCAAGGTTGTGTACTACTAAGCCAAGTATCTACCCGGCATGTGCTTTGAACCCTTTGCAGCAGGTTGCAGTGTTAGGAGGGGAATGCTTTTATATCAGAGAGAAAGTGCAGAGAGTTAAATTACGAACCAATCAGCTCCTGTCAACTGCCTTTAAGGGGTAAATTTACTAAGAAGGGAGTTCTATTAAGAAGTGATGTTGCCGATAGCAACCAGATACTACTTCTCATTTATCTAGCACCTTCTAGAAGATACTACCTGGAATCTGACTGGTTGCTATGGGCAACATCATTTCTTAATAGAACTCTGTTCATAGTAAATTTACCCCTATCTGTTCAAACGTAACCAGAAAATGACAGTTAGGAGCTGATTGGTCGCTATTTTGTCTCTCTCCACTTTATTTCTCTCCAAGCTTGATACATCTCTCACACAGTGTGGCAAAGTGGCTATAAATACAGGGTGGGACCAGTGATTTTATGACATCTTATCCACATGAAATCTCAGCATCAGAGCCAGAGCCTCAACTGTGTGTAGCAGGATGAGGGAATAAATAGTATATATAGATTTATTTATACATACTGTACATACATAAAACATACACACTGAAGTGCCAAAAGTCATGTATGGAATAGATGCCTAGTATCGCGTACGACCCCTCTAGCCCGCGATTGCACAAGTGGACAGAAGACCTCTGGAGAGATGCTGACCCATGCTGTCTGGATATCTTCCCACATCTCCCTGATATTTGTAGGTACAGGATCTTGGGTGCAAATGGACTTCTCCACCATGTTTCATAAATTGGGTTCATGTCGGGATAACGTGGTGGCCACACCATTTGTTTCGGCAGTCTCCAGAATGCTGCGCGAACAAATTCGGGACAACTTGGGACCGATGACACTGTGCATTATCCTGCTGCTCCATCGTTGTGGGGGTACATGAAGTCAATGAAGGGGCTGCAAATGGTCATCAAGCAATGCAACAAAGCGGTTACTGGTCAATGACATGTTCAGGCGGACCAGTGGACCTAACCCATTTCACGGGAACACACCCCACACCATTATGGAACCACAACCAGCCTGCATGGTGCCTTGACAACAATTGGGAACCATGGGCTCATGGTGTCTGCACCACACCCGAACCGTGCTATCAGCCCGAAACAACTTGACCTGTGACTCATCAGACCACGCCACAGGTTGCCAGTCCTCCAGGGTCCAATTAGCGACGTCACAAGCACAGGTGAGGCGCTGTGTCCAGTGTCATAGTGTTAGCAGGGGCACTCTGGTGGGTCTTCTATTCCCATATTCCATGGAAGCTATATAGCCTATACATATTCTGCAGCGCTTTACAGAGAATATTTGGCCATTCACATCAGTTCCTGCCCCAGTGGAGTTTACAATCTATGTTCCCTACCACATGTACAGGCACATACACACTAGGGTTAATTTTTGTGATGAGCCAATTAACCTACAAGTATATTTTTGGATTGTGGGAGGAAAACCAGAGCACCAGGAGGAAACACACGTAAGCACGGGGAGAAGATACAAACTCCACACAGGCCATGGTGGGAATCGAGCCCTGGACCTCAGTGCTTTGAGGAAGTAATGTTAACCATTAAATCATCCTCGCACTCCCTTCACCCTGATATAATCAATATAAAGCACACTAAAATTCCATCCCTTAGCGGTTATTATTTGAGATAGGTCTGCATGCAAGGTCGAAGACAACCTGAAAAGTACTGAGATCTATACACTAGTGGGGAAAATTATGACATCCTTTGCGGAGATGAGAACAGATACAGAAAGTAGGACACTTTATATCACAACATTATTTTACTTTCATGAGTTTTGGCGCTTCACACTGAGCAAAGTTAGGACATTTTAGTTGAAAAGCACCTGCCGAGTTGCCCAAATGTAACACAGGCCTGTAATCTGTTTGTATATAACACCTCGGTGTGAAGTTAGTGAGGCCTGTATTTGCACCAATTTAAAATGGTAATTTGTGTGTGTGGCACTACTAGTCACCTATATAAAAGACAACACATCAATATATTCCTTTATATTTCGATTTGTTTTGCAGTACTAGGAGGTAGATTTACTAACACTTCTAAAAAGCAAAAATAGGTGTGTTGCTCAGAGCAGCCAATCAGATTCCAGGTATCCTTATGTAGAATATATTAGGTAAATAATAGCTACAATCTGATTGGTTCTTTTGGGCAACATCTTCACTTTTGCCTTCAAAAATGTTTTAGTAAATCTACTCCCCTGGTCTGAGTGATTTGGTGAGAGTTACTGCTGTGAAAATGACCATGTGTACACGCAAAAGAAGCATTTACATAAAGAGATCGTAATATCTCAAAATAAGTTGTGTGGATATCACAGGATCATAAACCCATGGCTCCTAATTAATGCTGAAATAACTGTGTAGATAATATAAATGATATCAGCACTTACTAAAATACTTTATATATAGAAAGGGTGTGGTATGATTTGTCGACAGTGACCATGTCGACATGCATCACGTCTACACGGGTGATATGTAGACATGATGAACTGTATACAAACCGTCCCTGGATGCCTAGTGGTCACTTGCTTCTCCCGGCGCCAGCGGTGGCTCCAGGATCTTCTTCCGGGCCACCAGCGGCCATGCAACAGTCACTTCTGGCGCATACCGGTTATACTCTTGCTTTCTGGGAAGTATTTCTCCCCTTAACCCACCCTGCACCCTAGTGCCTAATCCTAACCCCCCCCACCCATCACTGAACACTAGCCTCCCCCCCGCAGCCTAACCCAAACCCTAGTGCCTAACCCTAAGCCTCCTTGCTGCGTCTAACCTTAACAGTCTGCCACCTCAGCATGTCAACATTTCACATGGCGACAGTTCTGCTGTTTACATTGTGAACATGTCGACATTATGAGGATGTTGACATATTGCTGTTGACAGTTTGAACCATGTCGACATTGTGGTGTCGACTTTACGAATTGTGGCACGGTTCCTGTCGACATACTGACTGGATACCATATATAAATAGTCACTTCCTATATACAAGAAAGACTTTATATACAGAAATCTTCACGGACTATAACCAGAGAAGTGACTGATGCTATTGGAGAGATGGGCAGATGCTATTTAAGAGAAGGGCAGGAACAGAAGGTTAATGACGATCATCCATAAGGAAGCGATATTTGCTGCACAATACTCCCAGTAGGTGTCATCGATACATCTATAAGCAATTTCAGCATATTTTTGTGTATGTTATACTCTGTATGACAGGCAGGACTAAATTAATTGATTTGACAAATGAACCTACAGACCATGGTTGTCCGAGGGCCTGCACCTTTTCATAATAGAGTCTCCAAGGTGAAAGATCATCTTGAATCGGAAAAAATACAGCCTGCTTTCAGTAACTTCTACAGCAACCTGGATTAAAGCCAGAAGCGAGAGTGATCAATAAACAGGAAACCGCAAAATTAGCCGAGGATCTGGAAAGAGTTATAAAAACATTAAGAGTGGAAGAGAGGTACAAAGGAGCGCGCGGGTAAAACCAGCCAGCGCTTGCTTGTCCAAGTTTACAACAAAGATTTAACAAAGAACACTGGGGCACAATAGCTCCAGGACCTTGTTTCCGGGCTTGTGTTTGCACAGAAGAAAAAGCAAAAGGTCACTCTGACCCTTTTAGCGAAGCCTGAAAGGCCCAGTATGCTGGGAAACCACAGCCAATGTTTGTTTTGATGCTGATGTGAACCTTGACAGAATGCAAACGCTTTGTTGCAAAGCAAACATTTGGTCGATGGGTCCCGTGGAATAGATGCACTAGCTGGAGAGTGATGTACACAATATGCAAATAGCCATTAGTCTACAAGGCCGGGACAGCTCAAGGCTAGATGTGGACAAATAACAGGGCAGCTTCAGCCTGGCTGCTGTATAGAGTTTGTATGTTCCCTCCAGTGTTTGAGAGAAAACGGCGGACTGTCACAGAAACAAAGGATGAGAACCACTTGGACCATCTAGTCTGTCATTAAGTGTCCATGCAGTAGAGAGTTTAGATTGTAAGCTCCTCTGGGCAGGGATAGATGTGACTCAGTAAACAATCACCGTACAATGCAGAGATATATTTTGCCGCTATTTAGAGGTTTGTAATATGTCTCTCTCAAGGCTGGGCAAATACCACATGTCAAGTGAGCAGCACCTATTAATATATACTGATGGCACCTAGGTTTAGGGTTATTTCTATAGACTTCATCTTAATGTCCTCTTTCCATTCCTTAGGTACTTTGAATATGGCTCTGTGATTTTCTGACTGCCTCTGAAGTTACATTTCCTTTAATTTGACATAAACTGGAGAAAAGGAAAAATGGTTCAAAAGTCCTACAAGCAGTCTTAAGAATGGTAATCACGTATCCCACTAACTTTCCACTGTGATCAAATCTATCAATCCGGCTTTCTAAAAGTGAACCTGGCCCTATGCAGTTCGACCTTACACATGTTCAGACAAAGTGGCCACAGAACCAACAAGGTGAGGCGAACATCCAATTTACTGGCGTTTTAAGGCATACGTCCACTAGCAGACCTCAAAACGACTGCACGATTACGACATTGTAACCGTGCAGTCGTTTGACAGTCTGTGCTGTGCCTACACTGAACAAGCAGTCGTTCAGTGTAGGCACTTCAGTCATCCCCTAACATGCTCAACCTGACATTATCGTCATGTTATCAGCATGTTCGGCCAATGACCGATGTCAGAAACGACCAGCGGAAGCGCGCGTTGCTGGTCGTTTCCGACATTAAAGTGCATGATTCATGCACGATTCTTTAGCGATTCATTATTGTTCAATCGCTCAAAGAAATCGGCAAGTGGATGTGTGCCTTTACTTGTATCTTTGCTAAACGCTGGTGTTTACACTTCAGAATGGGGACTAAATGCTGTCCAAAAGGGCTGCAACATAAATTTATTGTGGACAGACTGTTGACCAACACTAGTCCATGTGGTACCACTTTGAAATGCTCCTTTGTCCGTTTATAGTCCAGTAAAAGTTAATCAAAAGCCACAATAAATATGTTACCAGTGCTACAGCAAGTGTCAATATTTTTCCCTTCTGCAACCCTGACATTGATAAAGTGACTGGGGTCTACAGGACAGACACGATTGAGAATACAGACTCAAGCCCCAGCATTATCAATAAAGTACTTTCTAATAAGAGGTAAAGTTATTTCTTAAACAACCCTTTTTATGGAGGTCAATTAATCTTTACAGCTTTCCACATCTTTATCTAATCTCTACCAAGATAACACAGAATGTAATCCACAGGTACATGTTCATTATTTTAAGAGTTATGGAGCTGACAACGCAAGATAAGAAAAATGCGAGAAGAGAATGTCATTATACTATGTCCAGAAATGCACGCAGCAAAACAAGTTGCCTAAAGTAGTCATTTAAATCTGAACAAGAAAAAAAAAAAGAAAAAAGTACTACACCATGTTTGTCTTGAAACATATTTTTCCAAAAATAAATTCAGCATACACCATTAAGTTATCTGTTTTATCTCAATACAAAAAAAGGTGCCTAGGTTGTTGCCAACATCGTTCCGCACAATAACTGGCTCTCAACGTACGACCTGGGTGGTTGCAATCACTTTCATCACTATTATAAAACTCCCCTTCGCCGATTCTCGTACCCATATGCACATCCTTCCTGTCAAAAATGGAGATACCATGATCTACATGGAATGTGTAAGCCTTGATAAAGGCATGCCTGAAGTTGGGTACACGCTGTGTCAGCGGATTCGCCAACAAAGCAGCCGGTCGACCTCAATGTGTGTTCCCCGACATCACAACTGGGTGAGCATTTGAATTTGCCCGCCCAGTTGAGCTGTCAGGTCACCGGTGGTCCTGCAGCAAGTGTTAAGGTGGTCGGCTGACCGCCCGTACACACAGCCCACTGTGCTGATATATCGGGCATCTATGTGCTGCAGAGCAGATGCGAAACGCCTGTGAACGACGTCATTCACAGACATATCGGAGGTACACAACCGCCGATGTGCTCGCGATAAACCGGCCATTCAATTGAACAGCAGATATATCGTCCAGTCACCAGTGTGTATGTACCCAGCTTAAGGTTGCAGGGCAAGCTCATTTATTTTATTTCCTACAAATGACGATAATTATGGATAACTATGGATAATTATGGATGTCTCATTTATCAGAATATTTAGCAATGCAGTAAATATAATGTCATTTGTAAATTCCAGTGGAACAGGACTCCAGTAGCCAAATTAACATGATCAATGCCAAAACCTGCTTGAAAGATCAACATTCTGTACAAAGCAAGACTTTTGCTTTATTCAGCAAATACTGTTGTAGTGCCTACATCTTCACAAATACGGCTCCAGACCACAAATATGGCTGTCTGCACAGGGTATAGTTGGAAGTGTGGAGAAGTGAACCAGTGGAGATGTTGCCCATAGCAACCAATCAGCTCCTACCTATTATTTTATAGACTGTACTTGATAAATGCTACTTCAAAGCTGATTGGTTGCTATTGGCAACTTCTTTACTGGTTCACTTCTGCACACTTTTCACTGCTTGATATATAGACCTTTCTGCTTCAAACACTCTTATTATTTAGATGTAAAACCTTATGGATTAAAACAGAAAAAAATAGGAAAGTAGCATCCAGATGGCCAACTAGCCCATCACAACGCTTTTTATTTATAGATTTCCACTACAAGAGTTTTGTTGCATATGTCATCTAGACTCATGAAACCCAAAAGAACTTGTGACTGTAAAATAAAAAGTATATATGGGTATGAGATCCATTACAGATGTGTCCTCGTACATCTAGCCTCAATACGCCATGCAACGCGACTTGCCTGGCGTGAGTGAGCTGCCAGGTTCCGTGCTACTCTGCTAGCAACGGGTGTCTTTTTTACCGAAAATGCGTCTTAAGGCATTTATCCACTTTCCGATTAAAATGAGCAATTGAACGATAACAATATCGTTAGCATTCAAATCGCTCATTAATCGTACACAAATCGGGCATGAAAATGTCGAAAACGACCAGCGATGCGCGCTCCAGCGGGTTGTTTCCAACATCAATCATCGACTGAACATGCTGGTCAATCTGCCAACTGAAGTTACTTATCAATCTGCCGATAACGACAAATTGACCATGTCCAGGGATGGGGGAGGGTGCCTACTCTGAACGACATATCAGTGTAGGCACTGCAGGGGAAGAGGAACAAGCGTATGATTACAATGTTGTAATCGTACGGTCGTTCCACAATCTGCTAATGGATATGGACCTTAAGTCGCAATGCGATGCACCAGCAGACTATGCTGATTAATTTGATATGTAACACTTATATATCTGTGTGCATCTGGGTCTATATATGAAGCACCACGGAACTTGGAATGAAAAAAAGATGTGGCCGCTACATTGTAGCACTTCATATACAGACTTAGAGACTCAGATGCCCCCCGGCGCTAGCAGAGTCTCATGAGACCTGGCATGCCGAGGGGCTCTTTTGCGTGACTGCAGCAAAGATATGGAAGGACACATCTGTATGCGAAATGCATAAGGACTTTTTTTTTTTTGGCAGGTGAGGGTTTAGTGCATAGGTTGGAGCACCATGGCCAAAACATACCAATGCAAATGGCGAGTTTGCGAAGAAGCAAATTTATGAATTTTTGCGTATGTCTATCTTATTTTGAGTTGATGGAACTTGGCCGGATCCGTCTTTCCATCAATTTGGGTGTTTCGGGGCACAAACTGGGCGGCAACAATGGAACTACCAAATCTTGTGTGAGTGTCATGAGTGTATCTAATGCTCGGTGCGATCATGAGTTGTGCAGATGGGGAGGGGAAGCCTGTTTCGGACGGATCTCTTGCACCTAACATGGGTCTGGTGCCAGTGTCAACACTAATGGTAACAGCTGCGGTGGCTGGTGTAAAATCAAAGGGTGGCACGGCTTCCTGATTGAATAAACCTGGACCCTATAGATGTATAAAATATCGCAGTAGGATAATGTAGTGATTCAGGCTTCCGTGGCTGCCTGCAAATACAGCCCCTTTGTGTGCAAGTCAGACTCAGTATCAAAATGATGTTAAAAAATGTCCTGTATCTTTTGCCACATGCCCGGCCATTTCTCTGCTAATTAAACCGTTTAGCAGAGCTCCTCATAGTGTCTGTAAAGGGAAACTTGTGTGTGCATGCATTAAATTACCAAAGAGCAGTAGTATTATTTTTGGAAACTTTGTAGATAATTGGATAAGAGATCCTGTGCCTGTACTATGATTTTATTTCTATATTTTCCCTGGCTGGCACCTTGTGACACATGGGCAATATCAGAACTGTATCGGCAGAAATCATCAGAGAAAAAGTGCAAAGAACACAGTGACTTCCTTTTGACGTTTCCGTACAACTACTGGGGCATAGTCCAACTGTAAATTTCCTTACAAATAATTTGTGCTTTTAGAATTTGATAACCTGCATCCCAAGTAGGAGGATCCAATAATGTGCAGACTGGGCGGGTCATGCATCTCTGGATGTCTTTCTCAGATTGTCTTACTGATCTGTATCAAGGCACACTGTGTGACCTTTGTCATTGTATAGTCTGGAAAAAGAACATCCCACAGTCAAAACCAGTGATGTGATGACTCAGTAAGCCAGGGGAAATACAGGACTATAATGTGCAAAAAGAGAAGAGAAAAAAAGGGGAAATAGGGACATTTCAGAAGATGAAGCAGAACGTCCTAAATACAATGATCCTGAGGCTGTCAGTGCCAGTTCTGTACCAGTTGATGATGGATGACACACAGGCTATATTAGATTCCAGCAAACCCACTCTATACCAAGCTATATTAACCCATTTCTAACCTGAGAAATACAGGGCATGCTTCTTTTCTTACTGCGTCAAAAACTACATTGCATGCGCTAGTAACTGGTAACAAATCCTAGTTTATGCTACTCCTACCTTACTAATAAACCTTTTTATTATTGAATATTAGACTCTACAATACATCAACACAAACTTTGTCTTCTCTCAGTTAAAAAAAATATAATTGTTTGTGCCCAACAGTGGCCCTTGATGAATTCAATTCTTTTGGTTAACACAAATTAAGCACAAACTTCAAAGGAGAATTCAATTGTGTACTCTCGCCCGCTGCTCTTGTCTAAAGTGACAGGCAATATTCAATTGTTTGTGCTGCTGTGCGTGAGCGCCCAGTATTTCTGCTTGCACTCTCCTGTGGTGGCCAGCAAAAATACACCCAAATTCGCGGTTTTGGGTGCCCAAACTGTGCACCCAGTAGCTCCCACGGATTTATCCACTTTACGCAGCTAATCCTGGTGCATTAGGGTGCGACATGTGCGATAAGAAATGGGCGCCCACAGCACAACAACTGAATATCATATGCCACTTTAGGTGATATTCAGTTGCTTGCTTAGTCATGCGTTAGGAGGAAAAACGTAAATGTTACTAAACCTGGGCATACATTAGACGAAGTTTAGCCAGCGCGACATAGCCAGCGACAAGACCCGGCATGCGGCAAGTGCATACATACTTATACCGGGTCCAACAGGGGGGAGGGACATGTCATGCTGCATTCTCACAATTCTAAATCAATATTTCCCATACAGCAAAGTGGTATGTAGCCTACATACAATAACATTTACAAACATATGAAACATCAAGATTGAGAACCTTGCTCAAAAGAACTTACAGTCTAGTCCAAGGGTTCCCAACCACAATCCTTAAGGCACATTAACAGTCCAGGTTTTAAGGATAGCCACACTTGAGCACAAGTGACTTAGGCCCTCATTCAGAGCCGTACGCTCTGAGCAGAGCGCACGCTCTGAATCAGGGCCGCCCTCCATAATTATGGAGCGTCCTCCTGGACGCTCGTATAGCTGTGGGTCACCACCCACAGCCTATACGAGCGTGCAGTTTGATGGCCGCGATGGTCTTGACCATCGCCACTGTGAGCCGGAGCCTGCGGTTGAGTTTTTCAACCGCAAGGCCCGGAGTGATTTTGGCTCTATCAGAGCCAAAATTACTCCCACTGACATCACTAGTGATGTCAGTGGGCCGGCTTCTGACGGTAGGCGTTCCCTTGGGAACGCCCCCGTCAGGGAGGCACGCCCCCGGCACACCCAGCAAAGGGGGCGTGCTGTCAATCAACATCGACAGCACGCCCCCTTTGATCAGACACAACGAGTGAAGGAAAGTCCTTCGCTCGTCGCGTCTGGCGCATGCGCACGACGGAGCTCCCGCCGGCATATGCATGCGCAGTGCACAACATCGACCCACTTGCGAGCGGACAGCCGCTTGGGAGTGGGTCTGAATCAGGCCCTTAATTAGTACCTCAGTTATTTTGATTTTATCACCTGTGCTCAAGCATTGATATCACTAAAACCAGGGCTGTTAAGAGTGCCTTGAGGACTGAGGTTGGGAATCACTGGTCTAGTCTAAAGCCGGCCATACACTGTGCGCTATGCACCATGCGACGGGATAGGGGATCTGACGTCCGACATATCGGGTGGTCCCCACACACGGAGCGATCGGGTGGCCAACTGCCTGATATGCCGGCTCCGCCCTCCCCCACCCGCATAGCACTGCATGGGATCGCACATCGCATCCCCAGATCGACTGAACCTGCAGTAAGATCAGGGGGTGCGATGTACGACCCCACGGGTGCGCGCACTGGCTGATATTCTGCCCATACACGGTACGATCTAGCAGCCAAATTGTACCAATCCATCGGATCGGCTGCTTTATCGCACCGTGTATGGGCACCTTAAAAAGGAAAAAAGTGTTAGTAACAAGGAGGTAATGTATAGCGACAGTGTAGCGACTAGACTTAAACTGGCAGACCAAAAATTAGGCATTAGAGTCCTGGTGCATGGTCTCATTTGACCACATCAATGTTTGTCCAAATTAAATATCTCTGAGCATTTGAACCACATAGTGCATTGAGGGCCTGATTCAGAGGTGGACGCTAATGCGAACGCAGCCGCACTTTGCCACGTTCGCAGCTGAGAAAATATGCTAATGTTAGCAAAGATCACCCGAGCATAAATACGCCCACTGCTGCCTTCGTACTTGCATGCGCGATCGCTTGCACGCATAAATATCCAACATCGAAGGACAGCGGCGGCCATTTTAACCTTGCGGAATGTCTGACCTGCCGCAGCCTAGGGAGTTCTTCTGCCACGCAGGGCTGCGTATGCACTTGCAGTGGCTAGTTTATGTACACCCACGTAACGGTGTTCAAATGCCCAAGCACACCTGCGTTTCCTTAACCACTCCCCCCCGTCAACACCCCCAAATTGTCACTTCTTGTCAATCAATCTGCAATGGGCCTCCGTGGTTTGCGGGCTCGCACAGCTGCCTTCCCACACGCGCACTGCAAAGAATATGCAATGGCAAACAATTGCTCAGTCTGCATGCGAATAGCAAAAGCGGACACCTCTGAATCAGGCCCTAAGTGCGGGCGGACAAACATTTCATACATGTGTATACAAACTAGGGATATGCAGGCTCGGTTCTACTCGGTTCCGTTCGGTTTTTTTACCGAATCTTATTGGCTATCCAAAACTCGTGACAGCTGAAACCCAATAAGATTCGGTAAAAAAAAACGAACGGAACAGAGTAGAACCGAGCCTGCACATCCCTAATACAAACACACACACACTTACTTTCTCTACCCTGAAAACCCGAAATCCAGCTGGATTTGTGGCGAGTTGATCCACACATACAATTCCAGGACAGTCTGGTCTAGATCAGCCAAGCTGGCCAACAGAAATACGCGGATTCATGAAAAGGGGTAGACTAGATGGGCCAAGTGGTTCTTATCTGCCGTCAAATTCTATGTTGCAAATGCCCCCTTGGCTACACACACACAGCCCTATATTAGCCCTATTTATAGCCCTATATAAAAACAGTTGTCCCTCACAAGGAAGTTAATTTATTTTGCAGGCTTAGTTCCACTTTTAAGGGTTTTTTTTGGGTGGGGAGAAATACTTGCCTTCAAGTAAACATAGGGACCATCCACAATAGGGAGCAGAGATTATTCCCAGCAGCCAAAAGCCAGACGGACATAATGAGATCTCAGATGTATGCAGCTGACGGAGTACCAGTGTAACATCTTGTGCAAACATACATCTGTTCTTAACACTTATCATCTCATTCTTAGTGACCTTTGAGATTTTGAATACAGTTCCTCAATATCCTGCCTGACGTGTACTTTAGAAGAGAACAGTCATTCACCCTCACAATAGTGACTGTTATTGGGGAATTAAGAACAGTATACTACCCCTCTTTTGGACCCCTAATCCCCAGTTCACACTTCCGTCCTATATGGTCACTTTTTTAAGTCCACTGCTTAGAACAAAGACTGGGTTGCAAGCACATTTCTGTTTAGATTCACAATCTAGCTAAGTCAATAGCATCAACTATGTCGTATTAAACAACACAATTATACCTTTCATTGGCTATCTAATTCCAAAGCAGATGAAAGAACTCTACCAAAGGGGGCCTTTGGGGGGAATGTAATAGGGTGCCAGTTATTAGGAGTACAGATATCTCTACGGTTCAGCCATGCAATTAAAGCGCCAATATTATTCAGGGCAAAACCAGCGCTGTTTTGCATTTTTAAAAATATAAATAAAAAAGGTTTTTAATTTTCCACAAAAAATAAATGCAATTTTCATAATTTACACACTATTACATCCCCTTCTGTGTTCTAAAAGCTTATGGCTGCCATGTGCAACCTGCGGCACAACAGTTGCTGTAGAACTACAAGCCTTATGCTGGCAATACACTAGTACGACCAGCATACGCTAAGATTCATCTTACGATTTCCCTTGAACTCGCCGGCAGCTCCCTGGCAGTCCCGGCCACACAATGTACATACGATCTCACGGTACGATGAATCTGCAGTTTAGGAGGGAATGTCATTGATAGAACAGACAACTGTTCAAATTGTCACTGATGATGCCGGTCGGACGCACGATGTATCGCATGCACAAATACACGGCACAATCTGCATACGATAACGATAGATATGATAGGCTGCGCATCTGATCATACGATACGTTTCAATAGCGGCAGGAGAGCACAATGGATCGTATCCTACCTAAAAAATACACGATTTCCACGCGATTCATCGTACGACGCGTCGAAAATTGCACTTGTGTATGGCCAGCACAAGCATTCCCTGATTCCAATTTGGATGCCACAGTTTTTACAATCAGCGTATGGTGTTCGTTTTTTTTTTCAGACAGCTCGATAACTTCTTACAGCTTTAAAACATCCAAAATACTAGTTCTTATTGTTTATAAAACATACTGAAAAATATATAGAATTGCACGATGTAACCTGCCGCTCATCAACTGCTGTATACTACAATTTGTAAGTAGTCATACAGCCACGTGCACTGCTCTGCCTTAGGTATTGGTTAACTATATGGACGCCACAATTGAAATGGACGAGCTTCGACATGAACTCAACCCACCTGTCCTTCCAGGGATTCAGTTATTCAGGTCATAAGCAGCATGGAGACACCTTGTCTGTGGTGAGCAGCAGAGCACATAAGGCAGAATCCTGCACAGCTCATGATGACCTGGGAGCAGAATAAACATACCTCAAAATAGGGAGCAAAGACAACCCATACCCTATACCTAAACCTTTGTCTGAAGCACTCTATAAGAGTGCATCTAACGACTATTTTATAGATCAAAGGGGCTGGGTCTATGTAGTCCTCTGAATGCCTAATCCAGCAGGTCACAAACCCAAGGTCATAAGTGTTTGAGCCGACTACTGTGAACAACAAATGCCCTTCTTAATTAGTTCAAATACTTGAAGATGGTCACAAGACGAGTGCTGGTGGGGTCCAGGTTAGGCGGAGTACTTCACATGGCCAAAAAGGGCCCTTTGGGGGAAATGAAAGGACCCCTCTGACCCCAAGGACAGAGAATCCACAAGTTATTTCCTAGACACTCTACAAAACTTTGCATCTAACCAAGGGTTAGGTATAGACCCTACGGGACCATTTTGCACAATTAGGCCCTCCGAACCACCCCCACAAAAAAAGTCCACAAATTCCATATATTAATAGTGCGACAATGGCTGGATTGGAAGCTTTGCCTCAATGTCATATAATATGTACCAAGTGATTTGACAGTTGATACTGACAATGATTTCACTTCGAAACGTATGATTACTAAAATACTGCAAAGCTAGGTGTGATAGCTATATACATACACAGTCTTATATGTCACCTACTCTCTTATCTACACCCACTGTATAATACAGTTTACAAATCACACACACGTTCCATCCATAAAACAAAAACTAGCAAACTATGACTTTGCCCCCAGGATACCAAAGAGCTCCAGACAGTTCTGCCCTGGAATCCTGACTCACACATAAATATATCCTGTGGGAGCATTTATCAGCACGGAAGGCCTTACAGGGGAGGAGGAGGAAAGGAACAGACAAACTAATTAAGGCTGGATGAATAGAACCATGGGACAATGAAAGTATATGTCGGCATCCAATGCACTGATGCTTCAAGCAGGAACTGGGACATTAACCTTACCAAGTCCTGTCAGATCACAAGACCTAAATGACACCTTCACCCACCTGACACCATGGAAAACATTTTTTACAGCACTCTGGGAATTTACCTCGTCAAGTCCAGGCAGACCAACGCTGTCGCTGCTGCCAAAACAATGTCTTTTTTTTTTTTTTTTACTAGGACAGTATAGTTTAAGCTAGTTGAAGACTTCACTATGCAAACACTATAATCGTGGTATGATGATGTCAACGCTGCATTATAGTTTCTATTTTCTTTGTTGTGAATACAAATAAAAGGTCATAATGTATGTTAATATCATTGCTTTATGCGCTGGATTACAGAAATTTCCTTAAATTCCACTAACGTTCATAACAACTCACTGCTCCAGTCACGGAACTATTTGTGGACAGAAAGACTGCATGACCCCACTCTAGGTTTCATGCTGTTGTACGCTGCTGGAAATACATGTATTTGGGAAACAATAAATTGGCTAAAATAGCTGCTTGTTTGAATATCTCCTCAGTGTTTCACAATGGCCGTGCAGGGGCTTACAATAAATAAGCAAACAGAATATTTCTAATTTAAGATGCATAATATTCTGCCAGGGATATTATGGGGCTCAAAAAGGAAAACAGTGCTGGGAAACTACAAGTCCCAGCATAACCTGCCAAATATCTAGCAACGCATGCTGGGGTTCGCATTTTTACAAAGCCAGAAGAGCCATAACTTATTTCGGCCTAGTCTACTGACAAAGCCTATAATCAGTTTGAAAGCACTTCCTGGTACTATACTGGTGAAAGGTAGGGCCCTTTCGCATTCTAATCTTGGAATTCTCAAAATCATTTAGTTACTGTCGTCCTTATGCTGGGCATACACTATACAATTATCGAGCCGATCCGTCTAATATCGGCCGTCTAACTGTATAGTGTATGTGACCGACCGATATGAGAATGGGAATTGGGTTAGGCACCAAAGAGGGAGGGTTAGGGTAGGGAGAGGGGGAGGGTTAGCATACCGAACACAAGTGTCGGTATAACAGCTCTGTCAGTATGCCGGTGTTGGGATTCTGACAACCGCGATCACGAATGCCGGCATCCCATACAGATTGCCACTCTGAGATATCTTACATTATACGCCCGTGATATCTACAGGGTGTCAGGCTGCCAGATAAAATGTCTATCAGTCTGACAGGCATGTTATCTGGCAGTGTATGCCCAGCATAAGTCGTAGATTGCTGAACATATTTCATGTGAAAGTCAGAATAGAAGACATCTGTTTGCTCATTTCCATGTCCCTATGAAGTACTCGTATTAAGGGTCAAACGGGGAACTCCCTCCATTATAATAACTGTATTTATATCTGCAGGTGTGTGCTCAACAGATTCTCCAAAGAAAGCCTCTGGCACTGCTAACTTACCACCTACATGCAGCTCAATGTGTTGTTTTTTGCTTTCTACACAGGTAACATCTTAAACTGTATGCATCTCACAAGGCAAAAAATTATATTATAGACCAGAGGTTCCCAAATTCCATCATAACAGTCCACGTTTTAAGGATATCTATTCTTGAGCACAGGTGACTAAACTGGTACCTCAGTCAATTTGATTTAACTATCTGGATTCAAACACTTAAAACCTGGACTGTAATGGCAGGGTTTGGGAACATCAATGTTGGGGAATAGAATTCCCCCCAATATGTATGATGCCCAAACACACGAATATGTGGTCAGAAGATTACAGGAAACACAGGCCTATGATTAATTTGGTATGTTTAATTAATGACTGGACAGATAACAGTGTCTATGGCTAGTTTAAAGATGCATGCACACGGGTGACTCCGTGCGTTGTCCACACATCATTGCCTGATACTGAACACAGCTGGTATGTCAATTTCACCCCTCTCACACCGAGCCGCTGATCCAGGATATTGGCGGGGCAACCTGGGTACTGGCTTGGTGTAGAGGGGTCAACCCGGGTTGTCCAGGTATCTCGACCCTGGTTGCGACCAGGGCTATTCCCGGGACCGACCCGGATAAGCTGCAGTCTTTACCCGGGTTATTTAAAAGTTGCTGATTGGCTGTGGGTGCAGAGGCCCGCCTTATGGGTTTAACATGTAGGGCAAACACGGGTGCAATGTAAAGGGGATGGCCCGGGAATAACCTGGGTCGAATGTACAGTGAGAAAGGGGTCTGTGCTCCTGTGACACGGCTTGAAAAAGTGTACATTTACCCGGTTAGGACCTGCAACTTTGGTCTGAAAGATGCATTAGACGGTGCTTGTAATGTCTCTATGAAGAGTGCAAGGGACATACACATGTACATTTTGGCCACTCATGGAAAATGCAGTAAAATACACAGGAAAAGCACAAACTGCATTCATATTTCATCCTGAATAACCCTGGACATTTACCAACAGCATACTTCACTGGAACATTACAAGCCCCATCTCAGATACATTTATGCTCTGTTCAATTGCAACACGGTGGACCTTACTTTCTGCATGTTTCCTAGGATTGTGGTACAAGCTTTCATAAAAATATGTGGCAAGCAGAAACCAAGAATTTAATGATTTTATGAGCGACAGACCAATGACAGCCCAGATAATACAGGTCACACTCAAAATGATCAGAAACAGCTATTTAACCTTAGTGTTACTTGTTTATTTCATAATGATTTATTAAGTCATGTAGACTAGACTCTTGTCATTTCAGACTCATCCAGTAATATCATCACAAGCCGTTTACCAGTTTCTTTAGAAATGTCAAGGTAGTGACACCAGAAATATTATTCCTCGTCCTGAATATTTCAGGGCCATGGGAAAAGTCGTCTCACTCATTGGACTGTGTGTTCTTAAGCACATGATACTGTGGAAACCGGATAACAGCTTAATTACAAGGCACGGTGGTTCGCTCTCTAATTTAATGCTGACAATTGTTAACAGTGGAAACACAGATGACTGAATTTCTTTAACGTTCTGCATTTACACCCACCTTGAACATACGCAAAAAGCTTTTAAAACTATCTTTTTGCAATTTACAGAATTGATTCTGTCAACAATGTGGTTTTAGTTTGAACCACGGTGTTACTGCAGGTCAACAAGAGGCTGTAATGGGTTAATGTGTTTCTATACACAGATTATTTTTCTGGCAGAGAGAGGCTCTGTCCCCTGCAGCAATAGTTTGCAATCTCCCAGTGGGGGTTTTCCCAAGTCCAGTGCTACAAGTTTAGCTGTCAGTGCAGAATAAAAATGAAATAAACCTTCCTCTCCTCCCATGGGACAAACAAAAGCTAAACATATTTAGGAAGGGGACTCGGAGACCTTCTGATATGTCCATTATAGGGTATTCATGTTCGGAGATTCACAAACAATGTTTAGTATTGAAGGGTCAATGTTATATCATTGGTAATGCACATATTACACAAACACTAAATACATAACGTACAATAAAAATGTTTGATAATACTGTTGGGGTAGAGCTACTAAAATGTATAAAGGAGAAGTGGATGCATTGCCCATAGCAACCAAGCAGATTGTAGCTTATGCGGATTAGAATGTACTACATAAATCATACCTCCAAGTTTTACTTTTTATACATTTTAATAAATCTATCCCTTAGTGCAGTGGTTCCCAAACTGTGTGTCGTGGCACCCTGGGGTGCCTCGAGACACTTGCAGGGGTGCCTCAGGTTGGTGGTCCAGCACCAAATCAAATTATTTATGGTCAACATAATGTTAATATGTGGAAAAACAGAAGCGCAAACCTGTCCACCACATAACTGACACTAAAGCATGACAGGTAAGCACAATTTACTTCACTTTACTACATTTTTTATGAATTTCTCAATAACAAAATTTTGGCTTAGGGGTGCCTTGAAAACAATGCTGATACTCTAGGGCGCCGTGATTCACAATAGTTTGGGAACCACTGCCTGTAAACTAAAGTCACTTTTACAGACTAATTAAAAATTTCAAGGGGTTACATAGCAAAACAATGCTGTGATTATTCCGAACAGATCTCAGCCACATTTTAGTGACAGACCATGCTTAAGTCACTTGTTACACAGCACTTCCATAGCAACCAAAGACTACAGAGGATTTTCTGGTATTCGGGCTTGGGAAAAGACTAGACTCCACATGCCCAAATTACATTGCTCTCCTGTTTATATGGTGATGGTAACACTGGATAATTAAGATTGTTACTCTTTGACAGTAACAGTGTGGAAAAAAAAAAAAAACACAAAGTATCAAGCCATTTTTTACATAAATTTATGCAGAAACTGCAGTTTCTGCAGAATTTTATTTATCGATGCTATGTACTCACAATGTAGGAGATTTCACAGAAATCTCCGGAAAAGTGCTAATTAGCACTGCAGATCGCAGTGCCCATTGTTATCAATGGGGACTACGATCTGACCCCCTATGTACTAAACTCCAAAAAGTGAAGCTTTTCGGACTTTAGCCCCGGTAGTTTACACCATCTTCAGATGGCATAAACTACTGTTTGTCAATGGGCACTCCTCCCCCTTCACCTGGGGAAGGCTTTCACTTCAGTCCCTGCGAGTTATCGGTAATACATTGCCGGTACATTTTCATTAAAAAATTCCCGGTGAGATAGACTGTTAATAATAGCGGCAGTACCGAGATTTTTAATACATAGGCCACCTAATTGTGAAAAATATTCTTTTTTTCAGAGGGTAAACCAGAAATAAACATATCAAATTATCCCTATTTTAAACTCAACTATGCCTCACAGCAGTGATGTGTTCTACTAATTTAAAAATAATTTTGCCGCAGGAAGTACTTCTTTGTCAAGCTCTTTGCAATCGGTATTATGGTTTATAGCGCCACCATATTAAGCAGTGCTGTACAGAGAATATCCTTCATCCACATAAGGAACAAACATATTAAAAAAAAAAAAAAAAAAAAAAAAAACAGCTCTATGTAGTCCATTATGATAAAAATAACCCTGTCTGAGAATATGAAGACATTACTATACAGGCACAGAACTATGTATTAAAAGTTGCAGGGATGCATGTATAATTAAAGTGATCTGAAGATGTTAATCTCTACTAACAGACCAAAACAACAAATAAAACTTTATAATACCCGTACCATACTACAAGGGGATTACATTGCAACATTGATAAAACAAAACAAGTCACTGAAATGATGGATGACAGTTAAACTGGGCATCCACTATACAATTTTCTGTCAGATATCTGTCCCAATCTGGCTGGTTGGAATGAAAACCTGGTAATGTAATGGTTGTTCAGACAAATTGGTTAAAACACACAAATTTAACCAATTTGAACATTTATTTTTGTCCTTTTTTCAGTGTTTAAAACCATTATTATTATTATTATTTATTACCAGTTATTTATATAGCGCACACATATTCCGCAGCGCTTTACAGAGAATATTTGGCCATTCACATCTGTCCCTGCCCCAGTGGAGCTTACAATCTATATTCCCTAACACATGCTCACACACATACACACTTATGGTCAATTTTTGAGGGGAGCCAATTAACCTACCAGTATATTTATGGAGTGTGGGAGGAAACCGGAGTACCCGGAGGAAACCCACGCAAGCACAGGGAGAATATACAAACTCCACACAGTTAGGGCCATGGTGGGAATTGAACCCATGACCTCATTGCTGTGAGGCAGTAACGCTAACCATTACACCGTCTGTGCTGCCCAAAACCATATGATCGACTGTTATTTGCTCCCATACATTACCAGGTTTTCATTTCAACCAACCAGCCAGATTGGACAGATATCTGACAGAAAATTGTATAGTGGATGCCCAGTTTTACAATATGCCTGCCAATTTAATTGTTGCACAGTGCAAATACTGTCATTTCTATCAAAGTGCATCATTCACTAGGTTAAAATAAATGGTAGATATTATGGACAAGTCAAATAAAAGCTAATGGAATTAATGTTACACAAAACCAAACAATCAACTTTCTTAACTTCCGAGGCCCGCAATTTCTGTATACAATTGTCAAAACCTAGAGGACACAATTTTTGTGATGGTAATCAACATTTAAAGCCCACTGCATGTATGGGAGCTCCATGACTCCAGCAAACCATAATCTACTAACTGTGGATGACGCAAAGTGCAGAAGTGTATAGTTCCCATGCAAGAGTCAACAGTGAAAAAGGTGGTAACAGAGGCAGACTGGCCAATTCCAACTACCCCAAACCATAGCTATTACACTAGGGGTTGGGTACGGGATCCCAGCAGTCAGAATCCAGACGCCGACATCTCGACAGGGTTAGGATACCGACACCTGTCAGTAAGCATCCTACCTCTACACATAACCCTCCCTACTCGCACCCTAAACCTAACCCCAAAACTTACCATCAGGATGCCGGTGGTTGGGATGCTGGCGAAGGCCAACATCACGACCGCCGGGATTTAAACTACATATCTTCACTAGCACCAGTTTGGGATCAATTTTAAAAGGCTATGGGACAAAATACACGTGTGTGTTTGTGTGTGTGTACAGGGAGTTACAACACACATCACATTTACTGCAGGATTAGCGATAGAAAGGAGAATTAAAAATAGTTTACATGCAGCCTTGGTAGTTGGAGACCTATGAGCTCACAAATCCAGGCACAGATAAGTTGCAAGTATGCTAAACTTTGAAATACACCAACGCTAACTGATATAAATTAGGGATGTGCAGGCTCGGATAGGTTCGAATTTTCCTGCCAAGTTCGGATATTTCCCGCCAAAAATCAGGTCTCAGAAAGAGGCAAAATGTCATCTTTCATGGACAAACATCTTCCATGGACTTTTGTCCAGGAATGATGACGTTTTGCCTCTCTCTGAGACCTGATTTTTAGTGTGAAAAATCCAAACTTGGCAGGAAAATTCGAACCTATACGAGCCTGCACATCCCTAATATAAATCATAATACAATCTTATAGAATAAGGCAAATGAAACAGCTCAAAGCCATTCAACATTATCTGTCTAACCTGAATCTTTGTTAAATCGTAATTTTGAGCACAAGAACCTCTTTGCCTTGCAGTGTCGCAGCTAATCACTGAACATCAGATAGATAGGTAAAAGGAGATCTAATATCTTAACGAGAACAAGGAAATCACTGTTCTCTTTGAGAGAGAGAGAGCATCTATATGAGCAAAACTAAAGCCAACCTGCCAGAGTATTAGCTTACTCATTTTTGAAAAGGCTATTTATAGGCAAGCAGAAGGCCTGCCAGGAAACATTTCTAGACATTCATTATTCAATGTCATTGCCAAGGTATTGCCTGACTACAGCCTAGGGTACTGAAGAGGGGGGCGGTGGGTGGCGGTAAACTTGCTGCAACAATACAAAAAGGCAGGTACACCTAAGTGTTCCGCTTGCGATGGCTTGTTCCATGAAATAATGTGGAAAGAAAAAGGTGGAAAAAGAATGTTTGTGGATATAAGCAGCAATAAGAACGGAGAACCCGGCAGCGTGCATTCGCTCCTTACAATTTTGATTCATGGTCATGGAAATCAACCATGACGTACTGGGACGGTTTAGAGAATGGAGAACTGGAGGCTGAATCATATGAAGGAGAAGATGCCAACTGCACAGCTGTTCAACTGGAACACAGTACATACTGGCCAGGAATGAGAACATAGCAATATCATAGGTGGGAACAGCTGGATAGCAGCCATCCCTTTCTGGAGAACAAGAAGATGATGTGGCTACTTAAAGGGGTTGTCCACTGTTAGATGAGGATTGCATGCGTATATTTTCCTGTAACATTTACCACACACTTTGCTTTATATTTATGGCTTCATGTTGTGCCTTTCTATCATCTCTTCACATGAGCGGGCAGTTGTTTGTTTCAGTTATCCCAAGATTAAAGTTTATAGTTCCACATGTACGTCTTGCCGAGCTTCCAATCTACTACACTGAGGACTTTGAATGACAATTGTAACTGTATGTCCTATCTCATCTCGGGAGATGTAGCACCATTATAGGTGGAGTAGCGGAATTGAAAGACATGAGATTACGTCCTGTTATGCATGGTGGTACACTCACTGACGTGATGGCGCAAACAGCAATAAACACAAAGCTGGTGCTGCTCAGCAAGATACAACCAAAAAAAAAAAAATGATGAAAGTTTAGCTTCAGAACATCAGACACATACGTAGGGATGTCCAGCAGTAGTAACTCCATCTTCCCTGACTACCTCAGAAAACTTTGTTGCATCATAATTTTTATTTTAATAATAGCATTTGGGCAACAGCAATGTTACAAGTCATATTTTTAGTACAGTCCAATAGTGAGTAGTATCCTTAACCCAGCTGTGATCAAAGCTATATTTGGTTAAACTGATGAGTCAGCCATTTCCTCATGTTGGTATTACTAGCATTATAAGTGGGACACTCACTGCCAGATAAGTCAATGGAAAAAGGACAGCAATAGCAGCAAATGGATTTTCCAAGCATACACAACCACCTCACATACTGGGCGGAATTCAATTGATTTCGCGGCCCGCATCTCCCGTCTAAAGTGACAGGAGATCGCGGGCCGCTATTCAATTGTGCTAGAATTTCACACTGATCGCGCTCCTAGAGGTCAGGTTTAGCCGCGTAAAGCAGCTAACCCCGACCAAAGTGCTGGGCGCGATTGCGAAAAGTGATGTTTGGGCGCCCAAACATGTCACTTTTCGCACATTTCAGCTCTCATCCCCCAGGGGCTGCGAGCTGAAATGTAGCGCTTGGCAGCTGATCGCGCCCGACAGGAGCAAGAATAGAATAGCTCCGTCGGGCGCGATAGGGGCTGGAGAGAATTGAATTCCACCCACTGTGTATGGTAAAATATATAAAGTTGACTACAAAAAAAATAAAAAAGAACGCAGATACAAAAGTATTTGGAAAGTGTCATTCTGAACAGATGAAGGTGCCTTTATTAATAAAATAGAGGGGAATTCAATTCCCTAACATCACTTGCGAACTAAAGTAAGCGGCATATCGATTTGAATTGAATTTCACCCCCCATAATCTGAGAATTATAAAACATTTTTGCAGATCTATACAGTGGTGAGAAAACGGACATTTGTTTCAGTGCAGAAATATAACATGAAATTGGAGGACCTGCTTGTAAGAGATTGCAATCTAATACAGGTTGAGTCTCCCATATCCAAAGTGCTTGGGACCAGGGGTATTTTGGATATCGGGATATTCCGTATTTTGGAATATTTGCATAAAATAATGAAATATCTTGGGAATGGGACCCAAATCTAAACACATAATCCATTTATGTTTTCTATACACCTTATACACATAGCCTGAAGGTCATTTTATACTATATTTTTAATAATTTTGTGCATCAAAATGTTTGTGTACATACATGAAATTCATTTATGTTTCATATATACCTTATTCACAGAGTCTGAAGGTTATTTTATACTATATTTGTAATAATTTGTGCTTTAAACAAAGTTTGTGTACATTGAACCATCAGAAAGCAAAAGTTTCACTTTCTCAGTTATGCTAAAAATATTCCGTATTTCAGAAAATTCGGATATGGGAGACTCAATCTGTACAGACACTACTCCTGACGTAAGTAAGCAATTAATATAATTTATAGGGCCAAATATAAACATCATGTGACAGGCAACAATATTTTTTTAATAATAATTATTTAATATTTTGGGTATTATGACTAGCGTACAGGTCCCAGTGACTAGTAGAAGAGATTATTAGAGCACATTTAGGATTAGATAAAGTTATAAGAACTCCTAAGGGATGACTATGGATGTCTGAAGGAAAAAGATATCACCATCTTGTGGCAACTGAACAAAAGAGATTCTAGATCAGTGACAGAAACAAAGTTTACCAACATCATTAACAAAATGTCAACTTCTGGGAATCTTAGTGGAAGAAAGGCGATGCATTCGTACAATATAGCTCAAACTTAAAGAAGTTATGCCACGATGCACTAAATATGATCTTGTGGTTTTAAGAGGCCCACTACGCAGTTAAGATATTTTATGGTAATGTGGCCATTAAACAATTGTTTATCCCATAATCCTCCATAAAAAAATGATTTCTGTTTAAATTGGACATCCTGCTTTAAAACGGCCGTCTTGTGCCTTTTCGTGTAACTAGCTTTGATATTCACTGAGGTGGTGGGTTCGAAACCCATTACGGCCCTAACTGTGTGGAGTTTGTATATTCTCCCTGTGCTTGCGTGGTTTTCCTCCCATACTCCAAAAATATACTGGTAGGTTAATTGGCTTCCAGCAAATAAAATTACCCCTAGTGGGTAGGTGTGTGAGCATGTGTGGTAGGGAATATAGATTGTATATTGACTGATGCGAATGGACAAATTCTCTATAAAGCGCTGTGGAATGTGTGTGCGCTATATAAATAACTGGTAATAACTGTTTAATATATATATATATATATATATTTGAACTAGATAAGTTATTAATTTCATGGATGCTACCATTTAAGTCTAATGGTGCATACACACGGTCAGATTTTTCTTCAGATCTGAACGATAACGATTTCAAAAATTGTTCAATCATTCATATCTGAAGGAAAATCTGACATGTCTGAATGATGAACGATGCGCGTTCCCAATGGTCAGATAACGATATCTGACATCTGATATGTTTGCAGTCAGTTTTGAACGATTTCAGTCATTTTAATGCAGTCAAAAATCGTTCGTAGTTCAAATAGTTTGCAAAATCGTTCAAATCGATGATCAAATCGTTCATCTGACCGTGTGTATGCTCCATAAAGGTGCATACACACGATTTTTTGAACGATTATCGATAATGATATCGTTCAATCGTTGAAAAAATCGTTCACTTTCTGAGTTAAAAAGATGAATGATTATCATTCATGCGCGCTCACGTTTGTAGTTCAGTCAGACTGAGCAACTCAACGATTTTCAATAAGAGAATATGCAAAAATAATTTGTACAAAAAAATCGTTCATTACAATTAGTAAATGAACGATTTTCGTTCAGTGTTCCCTTGAAAAAAATGAAAGAAAATCGTATACTAAAATCGTTCATTTACTAAATCGTTGTGTGTGTATGCAGCTTTACAAACGTCTCCAGTACAGGAAGCAACCAATCTGTGGGCTGAACCAATACTTAGCCCATAAACTCTTGGGGCTGTTGCCATTCGTGAGGCATGAGGCCCAAATAGTTAGGTGTCTCGGTGTTGCCACTAGTTACTAGTGAAGTGAAAGGCTGCATCCTCTGAAGAGCTGACTCTTCTATTTGTAGGTGACTGTTACAGGTAAACAGAGTGCACTGAAATGATAAATGCAACGTTACCCCTGAAACGTATATTCTATAGTAAATGAAATCAACAAATGCAATAGGGGGCCAAAATAATCAGGTGCAATAAGTAATAACATTTGGGAATACAATGCAATCTGTTGTTCCTCTTAAGAGCCTGCAATCTCAGCACACTGCTTAAAGAACAAAAAGTGAAACGAGGCTGTACAAGTAATAACGACATCCAGTGCTCCACGTTGCCACTTTATGCAAACTCTTGATCTACTACAGCAGGCCTGCCCAACCTGTGGCTCTCCAGCTGTTGTGAAACTACACATCCCAGCATGCCCTGCCAGTTTTAGCATTCCCTAATAGCAAAACTGAAGCAGTGCATGCTGGGACTTGTAGTTTTACAACAGCTGGAGAGCCACAGGTTGGCCATTCCTGTACTACAGTGACCAAATACACATATTTGAATGAGGCCACACAATAAACTTATCAAGTTCCCAACTTCTGTCATACAAGAGGAGTCTCCACAAAACACCATATTACCAAACGTACAGCAGTGAATAAATTACAGTAGGTGAAATAAAGTCAGGTAACCCACCAGCTCCCCAGCTATCTATGAAACTCCAATATCAGGGCATGCTGTGAGTTGTAGTTCAACACAGGTGACATAAGGGGTTCAAAACAGCAACACAAATCACTTACCCGCTTTATAAATTTATGACAAATTTTTACAAAGTACAGAAAAAGAGACATAGAATCCAGTGTATCTGCATACAAGTGATGGAGCACAGATGTTCCTGAAGTATAGGAACTAGTAGCAGACAATTCATAAACTCACTCAGTTCCTGAGTATCAATAATCCGAGATTCCATACCCCCTCCTGCTTGTTGCCCACCTCCCCCCTCCTGCTGACATGGGAGCCCGCCTGCAACAAGTAACTGTCCATAGGGCTGACGTCACTCCAAAAAGTCAATAGCCCTTTGTTGTGACTTAGAATGGGTGGAGGGGGGTAACATTGCGCCGCCTGAAGGAGATCAATGGGTAACGGAGAATAGGCATAAAATAGCTGTAAAATGAAATTGAACAAGTTACAGCAAAGATGACAAAAAGGGAAAAACTAATGTGAGAAAGAAGTGAGAGAGGGAGGAGGAGGGGGAGCCTCTCTCCATCTGCACTCACTGCTGGAGCCTACGTGGCAGCATTTCCAGGAGGCAAGGACAGGGGGGCTGCAGGCTGGGGGCACGGAGGGGGCAGATCCCACACCCTGCCCAGGTAATCAGCAGAGGGCATTGGAGATTAAGCCCCTCAGTTTCGATCGGTTTCTACAGGACAGGCTGCAGCTCGGAGGGGAAGGGAGTAAGTCAGGGGGCACCAGTGGAAGGGTCCGCAATGCCAGACACTCATGGGGCAAATTACTACAGCATTAGACTGCAGGGTGAGGAGGTTACCCTCATACAGGGCAGCATAGAGAAGTGCAGGCTGCCGGCCCGGGGATAAACCTGCTCTGCATGCGATCCCAGATCCTGAGCAGGGTGGAGGATGCCGGCTGCAGGTCTGGTAGCGCCGAACATTAAAGAGCAGCACTCACCTGGGTGCGACCGGAGAGCTTGCCAAGGATCTGGGGAGGGAGATGTCGGGGGTGAGATTGTGTCGCCCGGTGTCCGCTTTCTGCTCCGCCGTGTCCCCCGGGGCCGCTGCGATTTCAGTGCGCAGATTCCCCACTACCGGGCTGCAGCGCCATGCTGGAATGCGGGGAGTGCGCAGGCGCACGGGCGGCCAGACGGGAGCAGCCCACTCACTGGCAGGGAACGTGTACTGCTGCCTCCTCCGCTGTGCTAGCAGAATAATCCACAGTGCCGGCCCCCCTTCTCACTGTGTAAATATTCTCACTGCCTGGGAAACCCACACAGCCCACTCACTGTGCTCACATAGCCACACTACCCCCTCACTGTGCTCACAGATCCACACTGCCCCCTCACTGTGCTTATTCAAACTCACACTACTCCCTCAATACCAACACTGCCACCTCCCTGTGCTGCTCGTACACCCAACACTGCCTCCTCACTGTGCTCATACACCCAACACTGACCCGGCCCCCCTCACTGTGCTGCTCATACACCCAACAGTGCCCCCCTCACTGTGCTGCTCATACACCCAACACTGCCCCTCTCACTGTGCTCATACACCCAACACTGCTCTTACTGTGCTCATACACCCAACACTGTCCCCCTCACAGTGCTCATACACCCAACACTGCCCCTCTCGCTGTGCTCATACACCCAACACTGCCCCCCTCGCAGTGCTCATGCACCCAACACTGCCCCCCTCACTGTGCTCATGCACCCAACACTGCCCCCCTCACTGCTCATACACCCAACACTGCCCCCCTCACAGTGCTCATACACCCAACACTGCCCCCTCACTGTGCTCATACACCCAACACTGCCCCCCTCACTGTGCTCATACACCCAACACTGCCCCACTTACTGTGCTCATACACCCAACACTGCCCCCCTCACTGTGCTCATACACCCAACGCTACCCCCCTCACTGTGCTCATACACCCAACACTGCCCCCTCACTGAGTTCATACACCCAACACTGCCCCCCCACTGTGTTCATACACCCAACACTGCCCCCTCACTGTGCTCATACACTCAACACTGCCCCCCTCACTGTGCTCATACGGACCCACACTTTCCCCTCTCGCAGTGCTGATACAGACCCCTTCACTGTGCCCGTGCACCCACATTGCCCCCTCACAGTGCTCATACACCCAACACTGCCCCTCTCACTGTGCTCATACACCCAACACTGCCCCCCTCACTGTGCTCATACACCCAACACTGCCCCCCTCACTGTGCTCATACACCCAACACTGCCCCCCTCACTGTGTTCATACACCCAACATTGCCCCCTCACTGTGCTCATACACCCAACACTGCCCACCTCACCGTGCTCATACAGACCCTCACTTTCCCCTCTCGCAGTGCTGATACAGACCCCTTCACTGTGCTCGTGCACTCACATTGCCCCCTCACTGTGCTCATACACCCACATTGCCCCCTCACTGTGCTCATGCACCCGGGATGTAGTTAGGAAGCCGGCGGTCAAAATGCCGACCGCCGGCTTCCCGATTGTTTAGGGTGTGGGGAGGGGGTGTTAGGTTTAGGCACCCCTAAAGAAGGATTAAGGGGGGGGGGGAGGATTAGGTGGTTTATTTACCTCCGTCGGAATCTCCTGCTGCCGGCCTTCCGGCGTCAGTATTTCATCTGCCGGGCTTAGGTCCGGCGGTATGACATACCGATTACCACACACCCAACACTTCCCCCCTCACTGTGCTCATGCAGACCCACACTTCCCCCCTCGCAGTGCTTATAAAGACCCACACTTCCCCGCTCTCAGTGCTCATACAGACCCACACTTCCCCCCTCGCAGTGCTGATACAGATTCCTTCACTGTGCTCGTGCAACCAAACTGCCCTCTCACTGTGCTTGTGCACCCACACTACCCCCTTCAGTGTGCTCATACACCCAACACTCCCCTTCTCTGTGCTCATTCACCCACACTTTGCCCTCGCTGTGCTCCTGCACCCACACTCCCCCTTCACTGTGCTCACAGACCCACATGGCTCCTTGCCCTCACTGTGCTCATGCATCCACACTGCCCCCTCACCGTGCTCATACATCCACACACTGCCCCCCTCACTGTGCTTGTGCACCCACACTGCCCCCCTCACTGTGCTTGTGCACCCACACTGCCCCCTCACTGTGCTTGTGCATCCACACTCCCCCTTCACTGTGCTCACAGACCCACATGGCTCCTTGCCATCACTGTACTCGTGCATCCACACTGCCCCTTCACCGTGCTCATACATCCACACACTGCCCCCCTCACTGTGCTTGTGCACCCACACTGCCCCCTCACTGTGCTTGTGCACCCACACTGCCCCCTCACTGTGCTTGTGCACCCACACTGCCCCCTCACTGTGCTCGTGCACCCACACTGCGCCCTCACTGTGCTCGTGCACCCACACTGCGCCCTCGCTGTGCTCATGCACCTACACTGCCCATTCACTGTGCTTACAGACCGACACTGTCGCTCCCCCTCACTGTGCTCGTGATCTGCTCCCTCACCATGCTTGTGCACCCACACTTTGCCCTCACTGTGGTCTTCCACCCACACTGCCCCTTCACTATGTTCACAGACCCACATGGCCCCCTCTCACTGTGCTTGTGCACCCACTTTGCCCCTCGCCTGACCATGCTCACAGACCCACACTGCCCCCTGACTGTACTTGTGCACCCACACTGCCCCTCGCCCTCACCGTGCTCATGCATCCACACTGCCATCTCACCGTGCTCACAGACCCTCACTGCCCACTCACTGTGCTCATGCACCCACAGTGCTCATGCATCCACACTGCACCCTCGCTGTGCTCATGCACCCACAGTGCTCCCTCACTATGCTCATGCACCCACGGTGCACCCTCGCTGTGCTCAGACACCTACACTTCCCATTCATTGTGCTCACAGACCAACACTACCCCTCCCTCACCATGTTCACATACCCACACTGCTCCCTCACTGTGCTTGTGTACCCACACTACCCGCTCACTGTGCTCACAGACCCACTGATCCCCTCGCCCTCACCGTGCTCATGCATCCACACTGCCCCTTCACCATGCTCCTACATCTACTCACTGACCCCTGCCCCATACTTGCCAACTCTTCCCTCATTGTCAGGGAGACTCCCTGAAATAGTAGTAATCTCCCTGACTCCCTGAAAAGTCTAGTAATCTCCCTGATTGCACCTTACCCCCATTATGTAGCTGTTATATTTAAGAAAAAAAAAAAGATATATATATATATATATATATATTCAAATTATATTATTAGTATAATGTCCCTGCATTGGTTATAGGGCACAATGATCCCTATGGCTACAAGCATTTTCTAAATAGTATCAGTGTGTTTTCATCAACAAATAGATCTTACTAACTGCATTGGGCCTCGTCTACATTTAGATTTAAGTCAATTTTATGCATGACACGCCCCTCATATGTAGCAGGACACGCCCACTTTACCGCCGCGCTCATAGGTGCTGCTTCCACAATCTCCCTGACATGCTGTTTCAAAAGTAGGCAAGTATGCCCTGCCCCCTCTCCATGTTCATACATCCACACTCCGCTCCCTTGCTGTGCCCATACACCCACACTGCTGCCTCTCCCATCATTGGCACAGCAGCCACCTCTCCCTGAAGATTCCTGATTTTGGAAAAATTGTCCAGGAAGATTGATCCTTGTCATTATGGCCAACAGTACCAAAACTATGTGTTTCCTTTTTGTATGCTATGGACTGTTGACCTGATTCAGCAACGAACGCTAATGCGATTATGCACACAATCGGCCATTTGTTGCGCATGCGTATGCATCGCAGTGCACGTGCGCAAACGCTCCACTGCAATCGTTTGGGGGTGGTGACGGGGGTGGTCAGCGAAACGCAAGCATACCAGTGCGTTTGAATGCCGTTGCAGGGACGTGCATAAATTATCCACTGCGATGCCCTACGCAGCCTGAGCTCTCACTACGTACTGGAAGGATAGCAATTTCTAAGTAAGGTCTGACCTTGTGCAAGTGTGCGTGAGGTTGCGATGGTACTCGATGTTACCGATGGTTTCACAGTCTTGCTAAGTATTACAGGTGTGTGTAAGGTAAAGTGGGCGTCCTTATGTTATGCTGCGACGGCATAGCGATCGCAGTGGATTAGCATATGATCGCAGTGAGACTGCATGCGTAATCGCTATTGCAATCGCATCAGCGATCCTTGCTGAATCAGGCCTTGCGTATTTCATGCTGTTTATTATAGATTAGCGGGTCCGGTTCTCAGAGAATCGTACCCCCCCAAACTTCCAGATCTGAGGCGAGAACCGAGCGTGGCTCAGGTTTTCCCGTGTAGCTCGGATCTCAAAACGAGGCAAAACGTCATCCTTCTGCTGCTGGATTCTCACAGGTGATCCCGGTGATCAGCGCCATTTTCACTCCGGATGTGGACGGTGAACTGAACAGACATGTTGCTGTCACTGTCTGCGTCCCTGTGTTGACCAACTTGTCCTGTCGGGGTCTGGGGCTGAAGGCTGCTGCTGTGTTGTCCATAAAGGAGCTGGGACTGCAGTATATAAAGGGGGGCTTCATTGGGTGCTGCAGCTGCTGTGTCACTTGTCCTGTCAATCAAGGGGCTGCTGCTGTGTTATTATATTATACATAAGAGCTGTTGTTTTTATCCTTTCCATCAAGGGGCTAGGGTGCAGTCTATAAAGGGCTGCTGTGTTGCTCTGTCAATCAGGGGTGCTCTTCCCAGTGTAAAAAAAATAAAAGTGCTTTTTTTGTGCGTTAGCAACTTAGCTGCACTATTATTGATTGGTGACACTGCCAGTTCCAGCCAGACCACAGTTTATGGTCCACCTATTTCAGGGGTTCTCTTCCCCAGTGTGGAAAAAATAAAAGTGAAATTAAATTAATGTCATGATCAATCCACAAAAAAAAACAGCAATATTTTTTTTTGCGTGTGCGCATTAGCAACTTAGCTGCACTATTATTGTACGGTGACACTGTCGCAGTTTATCGTCCACGTATTTGTGACTCTGCAGGTGGTCTGTCCGCACTCGGCAGGGGTGCTTTGTTGCCCATCAAAAAGGGGTGCTGTCTGTGTTGTTCATCAAGGGGCTGCTGCCTCATTCAGGAGTGCTCTTCACCAGTGTAAAAAAAAATATTGTTCGGTGACACTGCCGGTCAAACCACAGTGTAAGTTTGTTGATATGGAGTTCGATCAAATTATAGTATAGCAGGAACCACATACCAGTTTTGCAGCTGCTGCCAGCAGTCATGATGATGATGCAAGGCCGTCAACGTCATCTACAAAGGCCGATGCCTAAGGGCTTAAGTCAAAATAAAAAAGCAATGTTTTACAGTGTTAAAAAAATAAAAATTAAAAGCGAAGTTAGCTGCAGATAAACAAAATATTGGCAATATGCCATTTACTACACAAAGTGTCAAGGAAAGGATAAGGCCATGGCCTTTATTTATGACTGGTGGTTCTGCATCTGCATGTAAGCCCTTCTCCCTGTAGAAGTGTCAAAAAAACTAACATCGCTAAGGCACATGAGCCAACTGTGTGCTCAGAAAAGTCAGATTCCCGAGGAGAGTCCAAGTATGTTTGCAGTTGCCATGTGTGAGCCTAACCTTTCTAATACTGTACTTGTGGAGGATCCTCCTTCCATCATTTGTGCGCCCTCTGCAAATATGGGGATGAGCAGCACAAGTCAACATGCTGACGTAGAAATCAAGGATGCTTCTGTGGAATTGCACCAGGAGGATGTTGTTTGTGTAAATCGGGAAACAGTTGTTGCCCATGGTATGAAAAAGCCCATTGTTGTCATGCCGGAGCAAAAGACAAAACAATCCACTTCTCAAGTGTGGAATTATTTCCACCAAAATCCGGACAACAGTTGTCAAGCCATCTGTGACATTTGTCAAGCAAGAGTGAGTAGAGGTAAGGACCTTAGCCATCTAGGAACCTCCTCCCTGTTACATCACTTGCAGCGCATTCATCAAATTCAAAAGTGTTTTGAAACTTTGGCTACAAACTTAACAATCAGTCCAGCGTCACCTCGATGCTCCCTTCTTTCTGTTAAATCCAAACGTCTGCAATCTCCACCACCAACACCTGCATCATCATCAACATCCTCAATCGTGATCTGAAGTAATCTTGCATCCAATTTCATAAGAATGACTGACTCCTATCCGTGATTCCTCAGAAGGATAATTGAGTGCTGCACCTGTTGCTGCTGCTGTGAGTGGATCTTCATCCCAGAAGGGGACCAGGAAGAAGACTACTTTTAGCAGTTTAACAAAACAATTGACTGTCAAACAATCCTTTGCATGGGGGAACAAGTATGACAGCAGTCACCAAGTTGCACAGCGGATTACTAACGCCATAACAGCTATGCTGGTGTTAGATGTGCGTCCAGTATCCGCCATTAATGCAGTGGGTTTTAGACAGTTAATTGAGGTCCTGTGTCCCCGCTACCATGTCTCTTCTAGATTCCACTAGAACAGCAATTCCCAGTCTGTAAAAGGACATTAAAAAAAACTTTATTAGTGTCCTCCGAAATGCCGTTGTGCCCACTGTCCACTTAACCACAGATATGTGGACAAGTGGGACAGGACAAACTAAAGATTACATGACTGTGACAGCCCACTGGGTAGGTAGGTGTATTGCCTCCAACAGTGCAAACAGCAGCATCTAACAAATGCCAGGTCATTCAGAGGCAGGCTACTCTGTGTATCACTGGTTTCACTAAGAGGCATACCGCTGAGAACCTCTTAGAAAACTCAGGGAAATCATTGCAAAATGGCTTACCCCACTTGGACTCTCCTTCGGATTTGTGATTTCTGATAATGCCACCAATATTGTGCGAGCATTACATCTGGGTGAATTCAAACACATCCCATGTTTTGCTCACACAATTAATTTAATGGTGCAACATGTTTTAAAAAATTACAGGCGTGCAAAAGATGCTCTCAGTGGCCCGAAAGATTTCGAGACATTTTCGACATTCAGCAACTGCGTGTTGAAGATTGCAGCACCAGAAAGTACTGTTGAATTTGCCCTGCCATCAGCTGAAGCAAGATGTAGTAACTAGGTGGAATTCTACCCTCTATATGCTTCAGCGGATGGAGGAGCAGCAAAAGGCCATCCAAGGCTACACAACGGCCTATGACATAGGGAGAGGAGCGGGAATGCACGTTAGTCAAGCGTAGTAGAGAATAATTTCCGTGTTGTGCAAGGTTCTCAAACCCTTTGAACTTGCCACATGTGAAGTTAGTTCAGACACTGCCCGCTTGAGTCAGGTCATTCCCCTAATCAGACTTTTGCAAAAGCAGCTGGAAAAGGAGCTGAAACGGAGTGATTCCGCTAAGTATGTTGGACATGTAGATCAAGTCCTTCATTCGCTTTGCCAGGATCCAAGGGTTGTCAATCTCTTCAAATCAGATCACTATATTTTGGCGACCATACTTGATCCTAGGTTTAAGTCATACCTTGTGTCTTTCTTTCCAACGGACATAAATCTGAAAAGATGCAAAGAGCTGTTGGTGAAAAAATTGTCAGCTCAAGCAGCATGTGACACGGCAGCATCTCCTTCAGTTTCTAATTTTCCTAAGAGACCCACTGCTGGTGGTGATGCAGATCAGTCAGCAAAACCTAATGACATCTGGTTGGGTCTGAAAGAACTGCCTACAATGAGTGACATGTCTACCGTGACTTTGTCTGATAGGGTCACCATGCAGAGAATGGTGGCTGATTATTTTAGGGATAGCATCCAAATAGGCATGTCAGACAGCCCGTTTCACTATTGGCAGGAAAAAGGGGCAATTTGGAGTCCTTTACACAAACTGGCTTTGCTTTACTTAAGTTGCCCACCCTCAAGTGTGTACTCTGAAAGAGTTTTCAGTGCAGCCGGGAACCTTGTCAGTGATCGGCATATGCGATTACTTCCCCAAAATTTGGAAAAGATGACGTTCATCAAAATGAATTACAAATTCCATGAGGAAGACCTTTACCGCAATGAAGTAAAAAAAATACAGAAGCGTCTGTAATGGTGGATTCCAGCAGGGACTATTTAATATTGTGTGAAGAAGAGGATGTACACACTGATGGGGATGATCATGACGACATCTGATCTTACCTATGTTGTAAAGCCAGTTTATATATGGGATCATTGCCACCAATATCCACTGTGCATTGGCAGCTTGTTTTATGGGGGGTCCAAATAAACCAATAATTTCAGCCACAAGTGGCAGTCCCTGTCGCTGAAGTGATTGGTTTGTTAAACTGTGAATGTCCTGTTTCATATATTCAACATGAGGGTGGGTTGGAGGGCCCAAGAACAATTCCATCTTGCACCTCTTTTCTTTGCATTATGTGCTGTTTGGGGCATTGCTGCCTGACATTTTTAATTTAATGGTTTATGAATGTCCAGAAATTGTAATGGCCACAGACAGCATCTCCTACATTCCCCTTTCATTTTTTTTAAGGAAAATTCTGAACCACCAAGTTGATGGGGTGGGCAAATATGAGCAGCAGCATGGAGCATCTTCCTGCCATAATGAGTGCAATACGTTTTAATACAAAAATTAATTGTGTATATTGGTCACATACATACAGTACATATTTACAATGAACATACAGTGCATAAAGCAGGCTGAGGTAACCTGAAGCACGCCACCTGTTGTTGACAAATAACTTCCAGTAGGCCCAGGAAACATCACAGATGCTGGGAGTTCTAGTGCAGCTGGATAACTACAGGCTGCTTTCCTCTGAAGTAAACAGCAAGTCTTGGTCCCATTATCCCTAACAACCTCCCTGAGTACAACGTCTGTTTACAGTATGTTCTATCAGCACCTCTACAAGCAAGGCCACCTCATTTCTATTAGATGTATAAAAAAATTAAAAAAACCTACTCCAGATCAAAGATGTCTTTTAGGAATTGAAGAACTTGATCCTAGATTGATCTTCATTCATAAAAAAAATTTTAAGAATCAAAACATTAAAATAAATCAATTAAAAATGAATCAATCCTTCTGTCCTTTCCCTGTCTTCAGTCCATAAACATATTCCATCTTCGTCGGGCCTCTGACCTAGTTAAGGAAAACATTCTTGGTTTTTAAAATTCCTAGGGGTCGTATAGTTTATTAAACTGCCATCCTGTCTACCACTGCAATGCCACTCTGTGCCATGTTGGAAGCTGAACTGCCACATGTTAGTGCCGCCCAGCTTAGCTTAGTCAGCCAGCTAGCTGGATGCAATCTTTTGGCCCTAAACTAGATGAAAAAATCAATACTGTGAGGTGATCAAAATTGACCGGAAATTACTGGAAAAAATGTTATTGAGGTTAATAATACTGTAGGAACAAAAACAGGCCCAAATTATGTCATTTTAGCTGTTTTTATGAGGTTTTTTTTAGAATAATACAGATCCAAAACTGTGACCGGATGGCCTCTTGCCGACTCCCGATCACAGGCTGGGGTTTCGATCCCCACTGGAACTTGGGGTATCAGGGATTCTCATTTACCGTCAGTGACTGTCACTGACTCCACCCACTGTGCCGTGGGCGTAACGATGCTGCCACCACCAAACTCTACCATCGGCATTTGAAACCGCTTCTTAGGTACACTCAGGCTCCTACCGCCGGCTCCTGAAACCACTCTGCTGCGTATGCGTCGACTAGCTGCAGCCACACCTCCTGTTTGGTGTCGGCTGTTCCCACCTGATCCCTCGCAATGGACCAGGCTCTGCACAGTAGCTGGCAGGGGGCTTGAGCTTCGGAGAACTGTAGGAGAACAGTTGGCGCAATTGTGCTGGTCGCAGGATTCAGATGCAATCGAATAGCCGAAAGGTGTTTATTGCTCAGTCTTAAAAAAGACTCTTCCCTTCAGATTGAAGGGGAGTGTCAGCATACAAAAGATGTTACAACAATTCTTCTCCACACAGGATATACAAGGATGTACAATTTTTACCAGGCACAAAACCTTCTTTTATGCTACTCCATTACACATTACCACAGGGGATAAGCCCGCCCTGTGGTTTCCAGTCAATTACCTTAAGTGCATGACCTGGGCATGTGCTGGCCACATGCATGTTTAATATTGTCGCCTATGGACAGTGGGGAGTGTTCACTCCTCAGTGTCCGAGCCCGCCCACCCTCGTCTCTGATTCGTCTGGAAGGCACAAAGTTTTTCCCTCCAAAATCTACTTCCAGGAATCTGCTAAGGGACCAAGCCTGCCATCTCTGCCTGAATCTGAGCTCCGGAGGTGGGCAAGGAGGGACCCCGGGTACGGTTTCCTGGCCACGGAAGAGAAGCTATTTTGGAGCTCCCTGAAACAGTTAGTTGGCTGCATTAGCCACCACTTCCAGGCATAAGGCTGCATAGGGGAACATCTTATTTTCTTTGGAAGGGGCTGGGGGATCCAACAGCCAACCGAGGACCCTGGATCCCCTGGCCGTCCAGAGAAACCACAGGTAAGTGCACTTTCTTTAAATTACACATTTAAAACAGATACATTTTAAATACATTCACTTTTTGTACCTGTGCACAGCATCAGGCTTTTATACACTTGCAGCACTGCAGCCCAGGACCTCCTGTCCTGGCTCAGTGCTGCACAAGCCATTTTAAATACATTTAATTTATTTCATAAATTTTACACTGCTCAGCGCTGGGTTCCCTTAGCCCTGCAGCCCTGGATTGCTGGGGCTCTCCCCTGTTGCCTGCTCACAGCGCTAGGGGTCCGGGGAGCTGGCACGCACTGTCCCCCAGCGTGCAGCCACTTGGCGTTGCTGCTGGGGCACCGGGAGCTAGGCTCCCGGTTCCCAGCATCAATGCACCATCCAGCGCTGCACAGGGAGCTGGCTAGCCCAGTCCCCCTGTGTACCAGCTTCCCTGGTCAGCCCCGCTGCACTGGAGACCGGCTTCTCCAGTCTACCAGTGTGTGGCCTCTCCTCTGTACTGTGGTATCGGGAGCCAGCGCTCCTGACCCCCAGCATGCGGCTATGGCAGTTCTTCCTGCAGTGCAGCGCACAGAGGGTTAACTGCCGGCCACGCTGCGTTGTGGAGCTGGGGTGCCGGCCCCCAGCGGCAGCGCATAGTGCCAACCAGCGCCATGCAGGGAGCCGGCTAGCCTGGTCCTCCCAGCCTGCGGCGCTTAGCCCTGCAGTCTGGGACACTTGTCCTGGCTGCAGCGGCCTCCTGCTGCCCTGGCTCCCAGTTCCAGGCAGTCAGCTCGCAGCCTTGGGCTAGTTTCACACCTGCAGGTTTTGGCCGGCCGGGCATGAAACAGGCGAGTTTTGCCAGGCACTCAGTGCCTTTCACAAACAATGTGTTTTTTATTTATTTTAACTATCGGGCATGCACAGCAACAGCTGTTGCTGCACAAGCCCGACCGGCGCAACCCAGTGTGTGTGAAAGGAAACATTGTTTCCTATACACCACTGGCGTGCAGGGACGGCACGGGCACAGCAGCCGTCCTTCCAGTGGATATTCCCGGCTGTAACACGGCAACCGGGCCGCGTGAAAGGACCCACCTCCTTCCCTGCTTATCTATTTTTCACACTCTACAGAAAAACGGGGGGCTTTTTGCCGCCCGGTCAAAACCGGCAAGTGTGAAACAAGCCTTGCTGTGTAGCTGGGGCGCCGGAAGAGAAGCTCTTTGCTTTCCTGTCTTTGCTGAGACTGCTAGTTCCACCATAGAAGATCACAAATCACCTGCTTCTGCTATAAATAGATAGCTATTTTTCAGTTTACTAGTATGTGAATGTCGTACATAGTGACAAAAGCTAAGGTGTGTCAATGTACTAAAATGTTAAGGTGCATAGGAAAGACCAGAGGGCATTACAGGTTGCTAGAATCCTGCACGAAACCACATAATATAAAGATAATCCCAAGAAAGATCTAAATATACTAGAGATGTGCGATTCGGTTCTCCAGAAATCCAAATTCACCCGAATTTCGTGAATCCGGGTAAATCCGAGTAGTGGTTCTAATCTCCTGAGGAGATCCGGGTCACGGTTCAGATCTTTTTGCGGTTCAGAATTCAGATTTTAAATTGCATAAATTACATGATTTTAGCTGTTTTTAAAACTTTTTATCTATTTTTTATTTAAAAAATCCTTGATCCAAAACCTTGAAGGAGATACAGATCCAAACACGGGGGCGGCGCACATCCCTAAAATATACTATTATGTACCCCTTGAAGTATATATTTATACACAACATACACATACAGTCAGGTCCATAAATATTGGGACATTGACAGAATTTTCATATTTTGGCCTCTATTCACCACCACAATGGCTTTGAAATGAAACAAACAAGATGTGATTTAATTTGAGGGTAATTACATCCAAATCAGGTGAACGGTGTAGGAATTACAACGGTTTCTATATGTGCCTCCCACTTTTTAAGGGGCCAAAAGTAATGGGACAAACTAAACAATCCTAAATCTAACTTTCACTTTTTAATACTTTCTTGCAAATCCTTTGCAGGCAATTACAGCCTGAAGTCTGGAACGCATAGACATCACCAGACGCTGGGTTTCATCCCTGGTGATGTTCTGCCAGGCCTCTACTGCAAATGTCTTCAGTTCCTGCTTGTTCTTGGGGCATTTTCCCTTCAGTTTTGTCTTCATCAAGTGAAATGCATGCTCAATTGGATTCAGGTCAGGGGATTGACTTGGCCATTGCATAACATTCCACTTTTTAGCCTTAAAAAACTCTTTGGTTGCTTTTGCAGTATGCTTCGAGTCATTGTCCATCTGCACTGTGAAGCGCCGTCCAATGAGTTCGGAAGCATTTGACTGAATATGAGCATATAATATTGCCCGAAACACTTCAGAATTCACATCATCAATAAATACAAGGGAACCAGTTCCATTGGCAGCCATACATGCCCACATCATGACACTACCACCACCATGCTTCAATGATGAGGTGGTATGTTTTGGATCATGAGCAGTTACTTTCCTTCTCCATACTCTTCTCTTCCCATCACTCTGGTACAAGTTGATCTTTGTCTCATCTGTCCATAGGATGTTGTTCCAGAACTGTAATGGCTTTTTTAGATGTTGTTTGGCAAACTCTAATCTGGTCTTCCTGTTTTTGTGGCTCACCAATGGTTTGCATCTTGTGGTGAACCCTCTATATTCACTCTTGTGAAGTCTTCTCTTGATTATTGACTTTGACACATATACATCTACCTCCTGGAGAGTGTTCTTGATTTGGCCAACTGTTGTGAAGGGGTTTTTCTTCACCAGGGAAATAATTCTTTTGTCATCCACCACAGTTGTTTTCCGTGGTCTTCCGGGTCTTTTGGTGTTGCTGAGCTCCCCGATGCATTCTTTCTTTTTAAGAATGTTCCAAACAGTTGATTTGGCCACACCTAATGTTTTTGCTATCTCTCTGATGGGTTTGTTTTGATTTTTCAGCCTAATGATGGCTTGCTTCACTGATAGTGACAGCTCTTTGGATCTCATATTGAGAGTTGACAGCAACTGATTCCAAATGCAAATGTCACACCTAGAATCAACTCCAGACCTTTTACCTGCTTAATTGATAATGAAATAACGAGGGAATAGCTCACAGCTTTCCATGAAATAGCGTTTGAGTTGATAGTCCCATTACTTTTGGCCCATTAAAAAATGAGAGGCACATATTGAAACTGTTGTAATTCCTACACCGTTCACCCGATTTGGATGTAATTACCCTCAAATTAATTCTGAAAGTCTGCAGTTAAAGCACATCTTGTTTGTTTCATTTCAAAACCATTGTGGTGGTGAATAGAGGCCAAAATCTGAAAATTCTGTCAATGGCCCTCATCCAGAGCCGTTTGCTATTTGCGGTCGTTCGTTCAAAAACAAGGGGTGGCTATTCAAATGATCCGTTCGCAAATTGCAGTCTGTTCACACCTCTAAGTCTGAACGAGCGAGCAAAACATACGCTCGTTTATTTGATAAAAACGCCCCCTGGCCGCTCGCACCATACGTCATGTCCGCTATTTATTTGATTAATCGAGTACATCGTACAGCGTATGAACTGCTCGCTATTCTTGTGGTTGGTTTTTTCAACCGCTATTTTGCGAGCAGTTCTGAGTTTAAAAAAACCAAGTGACGTGGTCAATGACGCTGCTGGATTAATTATGCATACCCTTAAAACGCCCGTTTTGACCTTTAAGCACGCCTGCGTTCGAATTCCACTCCCCCCTTTTCAAGCACCTTCCCCTGTTACCACCCACATACGCCTCATTCTGTCACTCAAAATAGCAGGCACTCGCTATATAGCGTACAAACGATTTTCGGCCGCACTGACTGGTTCGCGCATGCGTACTAAAAACCGTACGCATGCGCAGATGTGCAAACATCGCTCGGAACGAGCGTACTGCCGCTAACGAGCGGCTCTGAATGAGGGCCAATGTCCCAATATTTATGGACCTGACTGTATATTGTAAAGGTGCCTACACACGGGACGATTTTCTCCCCAAATGAAAATCGTCCTGTGTGTCCCCGGCAGGGGTGTGCTCAGAGTTGTTAACAACACTGAGTACAGTACTGAATGAAATGAATAACGATTTCGTTCAGTGTCGGGCTCCGTCCCTCATCCCTGAACATGTTCAACCCGACATTAACGTCAGGTTGGGCAGGAGGTTCGGGCAATGAACGAAAACTGCAAACGAGAGCACGCATTTGTGATTTTTGTTCATCATTCTACCTCAGATACTGAACAATTTTTTTGAACGATTTAACGATAACGACGTCGTTAATGACAAATCGTTAAAAAAATCATCCCGTGTGTACGCACCTTAAGATGTGAAGTTTAATATATCTCTATTAAAATCCACACCACTTTCAAAGGCCTTACATACAGCAGTCAAATGAAAGCTGGAATGTACTGTGGGCCTGATTCAGAGCTGGACGGTAGTTGCGGACGCTCGTTCAGAAAAGGGGGCTGGCTATTTAAATTAAGCGCTCGCTCTTTGCGGTCTGTTGACGCCTCTATGTCTGAACGAGCGAACGAAACATGCGCTCACTATTTTTTAAAAAACGCCCCCTGGCCGCTCGCATCATACGTCATCTCCGCTATTTATTTGATTAATCGAGTACATCGAAAGGCGTATGAACTGCTCGCAGTGCTTGTGGTAGGTAGCATTTTCCTACCGCAATCATGCAAGCAGTTCAGGCTAAAAGACAACCAAGTGACGTGGTCGATGACGCTGCTTTGTTAATTATGCACACCCTTAAAACGCCTGTTTTGACCATTTGGCACGCCTGCGTTCGGATCTCCACTCCCCGTTTTCAAACACCTTCCCCTGTTACCCCCCACAAATGCCTTATCCTGTCACTCAAATTAGCAGGCATTCGCTATTTTGCGAGCACACGATTTCCGACCGCTCTGACTGGTTCGCGCATGCGCATTACAACTAGGGGTGAGCGGGTTCAGATTTCTGAAATCCGAACCCCCCCGAGCCCCCCCGATCCGAGGCCGATCCGAGTCAGGCTCGACTTTTCCCGCCTGACTCGGATCTGAAATCGAGGCAAAACGTCATCATCCCGCCTTCCGAGTCTCGCGGGTTTTGGATCCTATATAAGGTACCCGCGTCGGCGCCATTTTCTCACTCGGCTGTGGACAGTGAAGAGGGAGGGTGGGAGTTAGGGCTGGCTGGGCTGTGTAGTGTAGTGTAGTGCAGAGTAGTGCTGTGCTGTGCTGTGCTGCGCTGTGCTGCTGTTGTCCACTACTTCAAAGTCCATAGGGGCTGGCTGTGTTGTGCTGTGCTGCTGTTGTTATTAGGGGCTGTGTCCACTACTTCAAAGTCCATAGGGGCTGGCTGGACTGTGTTGTGCAGTCAGTTCTCCATAGGGGCTGTGTCCACTCCAAAGTCCTGTGCAGTGTCCCAGTCCTAAAGGGGTGCTGTAGTGTTGTCCAGGGGGTGCTCTGTCCATCAGGGGTGCTCCCCCCAAGTGCTAAAAAAATAATATTTTTTGTGTGTTTGTGAATTGTGTGCGCAGTAGCCGCACGTGCATCAACAAAGTAGTGCCAAGCGTGCGCCTGTGTCATAAGTAAAGGGCCGGCTGGCTTGACCGTTAAAGGGTGCTGTAACCCCCAAAGTACACTCCAGTCCAAACCAAAAAAAAAATTATTTTCTGTGTTTGTGAATTGTGTGCGCAGTAGCCACACGTGCATCAACAAAGTAGTGCCAAGCGTGCGCCTGTGTCATAAGTAAAGGGCCGGCTGGCTTGACCGTTAAAGGGTGCTGTAACCCCCAAAGTACACTCCAGTCCAAACCAAAAAAAAAAATATTTTCTGTGTTTGTGAATTGTGTGCGCAGTAGCCACACGTGCATCAACAAAGTAGTGCCAAGCGTGCACCTGTGTCATAAGTAAAGGGCCGGCTGGCTTGACCGTTAAAGGGTGCTGTTACCCCCAAAGTACACTCCAAACCAAATAACAATATTTTTTCTGTGTTTGTGAATTGTGTGCGCAGTAGCCGCACGTGCATCAACAAAGTAGTGCCAAGCGTGCGCCTGTGTCATAAGTAAAGGGCCGGCTGGCTTGACCGTTAAAGGGTGCTGTAACCCCCAAAGTACACTCCAAGCCAATTTACAAAATAAAATTTCTGTGTTTGTGACTTGTGTGCACTGTGGCTGCACGTGCATCAACAAAGGAGCAGCGCCAAGCGTGCGCCTGTGTCCCATAAGTAAAGAGCCGGCTGGCTCATTTCTTAAAGGGTGGTGTAATCCACAAAGTGCACTACTCTCCAGCAAAAATATAAAAATATTTTCTGTGTTTGTGTGCGTCTTAGCCGCACGTATATATCAATATAACATAAATGGAGGACCAAACTTTCTCCGATAAAAATAAAATAGGGAAAGATCAAGAACCACTTCCTCCTAGTGCTATTGCTGCTGCTGGGAGTTGTTCATCATCCCAGAGAGGAAGTAGGAACATCACTACTTTTACTAAACAATTGACCCTCCAACAGTCCCTAGCGATGAGGATGAAGTACGACAGCAGTCATCCTGAAGCAAAACGTATAACTGAGGCCTTGACTGCTATGTTGGTGTTAGACGTGCGTCCGGTATCCGCCATTAGTGCAGTGGGATTTAGACAATTGATGGAGGTAGTGTGTCCCCGGTTCCAAATCCCGTCTAGATTCCACCTGCATCCTCAAAGCAGCAGCGACAAGCGTGCGTCTGTCTGTTAAAGGGTGGTGACACCCTCAAAGTGTGCTACACAAACAATTAAAATATTGTTCTTTTTTTTTCTGTCTTTGTGAAATGTGTGGGCTGTAGCCGCACCTGCATCCTTAAAGCAGCAGCGACAAGCGTGCGTCTGTCTGTTAAAGGGTGGTGACACCCTCAAAGTGTGCTACACAAACAATAAAAATATTCTTCTTCTTTTTTCTGTCTTTGTGAATTGTGTGGGCTGTAGCCGCACCTGCATCCTTAAAGCAGCAGCGACAAGCGTGCGTCTGTCTGTTAAAGGGTGGTGACACCCTCAAAGTGTGCTACACAAACAATAAAAATATTCTTCTTCTTTTTTCTGTCTTTGTGAATTGTGTGGGCTGTAGCCGCACCTGCATCCTTAAAGCAGCAGCGACAAGCGTGCGTCTGTCTGTTAAAGGGTGGTGACACCCTCAAAGTGTGCTGCACAAACAATTAAAATATTGTTCTTTTTTTTCTGTCTTTGTGAATTGTGTGGGCTGTAGCCGCACCTGCATCCTTAAAGCAGCAGCGACAAGCGTGCGTCTGTCTGTTAAAGGGTGGTGACACCCTCAAAGTGTGCTACACAAACAATTAAAATATTGTTCTTTTTTTTCGGTCTTTGTGAAATGTGTGGGCTGTAGCCGCACCTGCATCCTTAAAGCAGCAGCGACAAGCGTGCGTCTGTCTGTTAAAGGGTGGTGACACCCTCAAAGTGTGCTACACAAACAATTAAAATATTGTTCTTTTTTTTTCTGTCTTTGTGAATTGTGTGGGCTGTAGCCGCACTTGCATCCTCAAAGCAGCAGCGACAAGCGTGCGTCTGTCTGTTAAAGGGTGGTGTAACTCTCAAAGTGCTCCAAAAAATAAAAAACTATTTTTTTAATGTGTTTGTGACTTGTGTGCGATGTAGCCGCACTTGCATCCTCAAAGCAGCAGCGACAAGCGTGCGTCTGTCTGTTAAAGGGTGGTGACACCCTCAAAGTGTGCTACACAAACAATAAAAATATTCTTCTTCTTTTTTCTGTCTTTGTGAATTGTGTGGGTTGTAGCCGCACCTGCATCCTTAAAGCAGCAGCGACAAGCATGCGTCTGTCTGTTAAAGGGTGGTGACACCCTCAAAGTGTGCTACACAAACAATTAAAATATTGTTCTTTTTTTTTGGTTTTTGTGAAATGTGTGGGCTGTAGCCGCACCTGCATCCTTAAAGCAGCAGCGACAAGCGTGCGTCTGTCTGTTAAAGGGTGGTGTAACTCTCAAAGTGCTCCAAAAAATAAAAAAATATTTTTTTAATGTGTTTGTGACTTGTGTGCGATGTAGCCGCACTTGCATCCTCAAAGCAGCAGCGACAAGCGTGCGTCCGTCTGTTAAAGGGTGGTGACACCCTCAAAGTGTGCTACACAAACAATAAAAATATTCTTCTTCTTTTTTCTGTCTTTGTGAATTGTGTGGGCTGTAGCCGCACCTGCATCCTTAAAGCAGCAGCGACAAGCATGCGTCTGTCTGTTAAAGGGTGGTGACACCCTCAAAGTGTGCTACACAAACAATAAAAATATTCTTTTTTCTGTCTTTGTGAATTGTGTGGGCTGTAGCCGCACTTGCATCCTCAAAGCAGCAGCGACAAGCGTGCGTCTGTCTGTTAAAGGATTACATCGGTGACAGCATCCAAGTTGGCATGTCAGACAGTCCGTACCTGTACTGGCAGGAAAAAGAAGCAATTTGGAGGTCCCTGTACAAACTGGCTCTATTTTACCTGAGTTGCCCCCTCTCCAGTGTGTACTCCGAAAGAGTGTTTAGTGCAGCCGGGAACCTTGTCAGCGAAAGGCGTAGGAGGTTGCTTCCACAAAATGTGGAGAAGATGATGTTCATAAAATGAATTATCAACTCTTCCAGGGAGACCAGCCTCCAGAACGTACAGAGGGACCTGTGGTTGTGGATTCCAGCGGGGACGAATTAATACTCTGTGAGAATGAGGATGTACACAACACTGAAGAGGGTGAGGATTCAGTGGATGAGGAGGATGAGGATGACATCTTGCCTCCGTAGAGCCAGTTTGTGCAAGGACAGATTAATTGCCAGCTTGTTTTGTGGGGGCCCAAACGAACCAATAATTTCAGCCACAGTTGTGTGGCAGATCCTGGCGCTGAAATGATTGGTTTGTTAAAGTGTGCATGTCCTGTTTATACAACATAAGGGTGGGTGGGAGGGCCCAAGGACAATTCCATCTTGCACCTCTTTTTTTTTCTTTGCATTATGTACAGTTTGGGGCCTAGTTTTTCAAACTGCCATCCTGTCTGCCACTGCAGTGTCACTCCTAGATGGGTCACGTGTTTGTGCCGCCCACTCGTGTCGCTTAGCATAGTCATCCAGCTACCTCGGTGCAACCTTTTGGACATAAAAACACTATTGTGAGGTGTTCAGAATAGACTGGAAATGAGTGGAAATTAAGGTTATTGAGGTTAATAATAGCATAGGAGCAGAAAAACCTACAAATTCTGTGATTTTAGCTGTTTTTATGCTTTTTTTCAAAAAAATACAGATCCAAAACACAAAACCCAGAACCCAAAACACGGAAGGGTGGTTTTGGCAAAACCAATCCAGATCCAAAACACGAAGAAAGATCCAGATCCAAAACCAAAACACAAAACACGAAAAGTGGCCGGTGCACACCCCTAATTACAACCCATACGCATGCGCAGTTGTGCGAACATCACTCGGAGCGAACGAGCGGCCGCTTACGAGCAGCTCTGAATCAGGCCCTGTGTTTTAGGCCTAGGTTCATTTATGTGCAAAAAAACTACTTTTTTGTTTGTATATACAGTGTGGTCTGGTAAAGGTTAGATTTACTAAAGGCACATTAAATATCACGTTTTGAAAGTTTGAAATCATCCTGTGATTTTTATTTGTTTCTTTTTTTAAAAACAATTGCAGGTTTGCGAGGTGTGTACTCTATGACTGCAGTTTGCAAAACTGCATGACATATATCCAGAAAAAATATCTAGCACCTTCTAGAACAGGGGTTCCCAACACAGCCCTCAAGGCACACTAATGCTGCCCATCCGCTAGGCGATTAAACCTAGTGATGGAGTGATAATGACGGTCGTTATCACTCTATCGCTTGGTAATTGCCCGCAAATCGGGCAGTAAAAGGTTAAGAACGACTAGCGATGCGCGCGCCCGCTGGTCGTTTTTAACATCAATCATCTCCCGAACATGACGGTCAACCTGACGACCGCCGTCAGGTTGAAATGTTCGGGGATGATTGATCTGCATACACTGAAAGTTCAGTGTATGCACTCCACCCCACGGGAGACGACGGCGTCGTAATCGTGCCGTCATCCCCGCATAGTGTAATAGATGGGCAGCTTAACAGGTGACTTAATTAGTACCTCAGTTATTTTGATTTAACCATCTGTGCACAAGCCTGAATATCACCAAAACCAGGACTGTTAGGGGTCTATTTACTAAGCAGTGTTAGAAGACAGAGTAAAAAGTGATAAGAAAGTGATAAGGTGCCAGCCAATTAGCTCCCAACTGTCATCTCACAGGCTGTGTTTGAAAAATTACAGTTGGGAGCTGATTGGCTGGCACCTTATCACTTTCCTATCACTTTTCACTATGTCTCCTAACACTGCTTAGTAAATAGACCCCAAAGTGTGCTTTGAGGACCGAGGTTGGGAATCACTGTTCTAGAAGATAATAGCTAGAATCTGATTGGTTGCCGTGGGCAACAACTCAATATCCCTAATGGTGCATACACACGGGACGATCATCAACAATAACGATATCGTTGAATGATCTCCTGGGTGTGCTGGATAATTGATATCGATCATTCAGCACACCACCAACGGCCAACTACCCACGATCAACAATTGCGGGTCCCTATAGTATAGATATCGACCAGGTTGGCCTGCGTGCACGGTCGATGGACGATATCTTTATCATCCATACGTGTCCACGCATCGCAGGTCGTTGGTGGGTTGGAGTCACCGAAAAATGCACGACATGAACAATAACGATATGATCGATATCGTTATCGTTCCTATCGTGCATTTTAATCGTACCGTGTGTATGCTCCTTTAGTGTGTTTGCATGCTGGCACTTGCAGAACTACCAACACATACATGCACATGGCAGACAGTGCAAATTTGTACAGGTAGTACCACAAGTGCAAACTAAAAGAGTTGTACCCCTAATAAAGTAAAAATAATTGCCCCATCAAGAATGAAATGAATAATGCCCCCAAAACTAATAAATACATCATGCACCTATCTTACTAAATACATCAAAGATGGGATGAAGATGTTAGGTTAGTATTTGTTTTGCCACAATCTTTTTTTTGTTTTTGTTTATGGTGGCTATTGGCTAACAATATTAATTATTGTGGTGGAGCATTCAATATTTATTAACATATAGGGCATTATTTAAATAGTAGGATCATTATTTATTTAGTGCCTATATTTCTTTAGTACTTAGATAGGACTGCATCACTTCTATGTGCCTTGTAAATGCACTGCTAATCAGCAGATCAGTTCTAGAATAGAAGCATCCATTAACAATCATTAACTCGACCGCAACCTCCATTATCATGGCAGTCCCTAATCATGATCCTACTCACCCAACTAAGTTTGTCAGATGATGTTTATGGCTGGTCTTTAAATAGTTTTAGTGACTCCATCCTAATGTAGCTCCAATTTTAAATTACAACACATATTGATTGGAAATACCATACGTCTCATTCAGGGGCGTTTCTAGAGAGGAGGGAGCCCGTGTGCAGTCTCCGACACGGGCTCCCTCCTCTCCGCCCGGCGGCCGGCAGCGCACTGAGCTGTGCGCGTCCAGCGCCGGAGTTATAGACTCTGGGCACTAGAGTGTGCCCAGAGTCTATAGTGTATGCACAGGGCAACGGGAAACTGGCCGCGGCGGACATTTTCCCTGTACTGCCCATGCGCAAACGACGGAAAAATGGCCGCGGCGGCCATATTCCAGTAGTTTTACAGCGCTGGAACCCCGCGCCGACGTGGCAATCCGGAGAGGTAAGTATTATTATGGGTGCAGGGTGTGCGGTGCAGGGCTCCCCTGGATCCAGGGGCCCGTGTTCCCCGCACACCCTGCACCCATTGTAGATATGCCCCTGGTCTCATTTGTTTACCACATGCATAGGTGCATATAAGGTACGAGGTTAATCCAGAAAAAAATACAGCATAGTTGTAACAAATCAAGAATTTTTTATCCTTTTTTTAATTTTATTTTTTACACACAGAGGGCCTGATTCAGAGCGCTCGCTCTGAATCAGGGTCGGGCTTTTTTTTTTTGGAGCGGCCTCTTGGCTGCTCGCATAGCTGTGGGTGACCACCCACAGCTATAGCGAGCGGCCATGATGATGGTCACGATGGTCAAGACCATCGCGACCATCGGGCTTGCGACGAGACCCTTGTGGTAGGGTCTCGTTCATCGCAAGCCCCAGAGAGCTTTCGGCTCTAACAGAGCCGCTGCTGCCACTAGTCATGACATAGAAGATAATATGCCATCAACGTCATCTGCCAAGGCCGTTGCCCAATGTCATAGTAGAGGGCACATACAATCCCAAATGACAAAGTTCAGGAAAATGACCTTGAAAAAAACATTTAAATCATCTGAAGAGAAACGTAAACTTGCCAATATGCCATTTACGACATGGAGTGGCAAGGAATGGCTAAGGTCTTTCCCTATGTTCATGACTAGTGGTTCAGCTTCACATGACGATGGAAGCCCTCCTCCCACTAAAAAAATCAAACGAGTTAAGCTGGCAAAAGCACAGCGAAGAACTGTGCGTTCTAAGAAGATATCACAAATCCCCAAGGAGAGTCCAATTGTGGTGGTGGTTGCGATGCCTGACCTTCCCAGCACTTGACGGGAAGAGGTGGCTCTTTCCACCATTTGCGCGCCCCCTGCAAGTGCTGAAAGGAGCACCCACAGTCCACTTGCTGATATGCAAATTGAAGATGTCACTGTTGAAGTACAACAGGATGAGGATACTGGTGTAGCTGGCGCTGAGGAGGAAGTTGGCGCGGAGGATTCTGATGGTGATGTGGTTTGTTTAAATCAGGCTCCGGGGAGACAGTTGTTGTCCGTGGGATGAAAAAGCCCATCACAGTAATGCCTGGGCAGAAGACCAAACATTCCACCTCTTTGGTCTGGCAATATTTCTATCCAAATCCGGACAACAACTGTCTTGCCATATGTACCATATGTAAAGGTGAAATAAGTAGGGGTAGGGACGTTAACCACCTAGGAACATCCTCCCTTATACGGCACCTGCAGCGCGTTCATAAAAAGTTACTGTCAAGTTCAGAAACTTTGGCTAAGACCGTAAGCAGTCCAGGGACACCTAAATCCCGTTGTCCTGTTGTATCCAAGCGCCTGCAAACCACACCGTCAAATCCCTCCTCGTCAATTTCCTCCTTAGTCAGGATCGGAAGTAGTCCTGCAGGCCATATCACTGCATGACTGACTCTCCTATCCGGGATTCCTCCGGAGGACCCTGCATTGCTACGCCTCCTGCTGCCGCTGCTGCTGTTGCTGCTGCTGGGAGTCGTTCATCATCCCAAAGAGGAAGTAGGAACACCACTACTTTTACTAAACAATTGACCCTCCAACAGTCCTTAGCGAGGAGGATGAAGTACGACAGCAGTTATCCTGAAGCAAAACGTATAACTGAGGCCTTGACTGCTATGTTGGTGTTAGACGTGCGTCCGGTATCCGCCATTAGTGCAGTGGGATTTAGACAATTGATGGAGGTAGTGTGTCCCCGGTTCCAAATCCCGTCTAGATTCCACTTCACTAGGCAGGCGATACCGAGACTGTACAGAAACGTCAGAAAAAGTGTCCTCAGTGTCCTGAAAAATGCTGTTGTACCCAATGTCCACTTAACCACGGACATGTGGACAAGTGGAACAGGGCAGACTAAGGACTATATGACTGTGACAGCCCACTGGGTAGATGTATCACCTTATTTATTAAATTTCTGGCCACTTTCGCCATTCAGCGACTGCGTGCCGAAGACTGGAGCGCCAGCAAACACTCTTGAACCTGCCCCGCCATCACCCGAAGCAAGAGGTTGTGACGTGGTGGAACTCAACCCTCTATATGCTTCAGAGGATGGAGGAGCAGCAAAAGGCCATTCAAGCCTATACATCCACCTATGACATAGGCAAAGGAGAGGGTATGCACCTGACTCAAGCACAGTGGAGAATGATTTCCGTGTTGTGCAAGGTTCTCCAGCCCTTCAAACTTGCCACACGTGAAGTCAATTCAGACACTGCCAGCTTGAGTCAGGTCATTCCCCTCATCAGGCTTTTGCAGAAGCAGCTGGAGAAAGTGAAGGAGGAGCTAAGACAGAGCGATTCCGCTCGGCATGTGGGACTTGTGGATGAAGCCCTTCATTCGCTTTGCCAGGATTCCAGGGTGGTCAATCTGTTGAAATCAGACCACTACATTTTGGCCACCGTGCTCGATCCTAGGTTTAAAGCCTATGTGGTGTCTCTCTTTCCGGCTGACACAAGCCTGCAGATTTGCAAAGACCTGCTGGTGAAAACACTGTCAGCTGAAGCGGAACGTGACATGTCAACAGCTCCTTCTTCATTTTCTCCTGCAACTGGGGCTGCCAGGAAAAAACTTAGGTATCCTAAGCAACCCACTGGCGGTGATGCAGGGCAGGCAGGACCAAGTTTGGACATCTGGTCCGGACTGAAGGACCTGGCAACAATTTCTGACATGTCAACTGTCACTGCATATGATACTGTCACCATTGACAGAATGTTGGAGGATTACATCGATGACAGCATCCAAGTAGGCATGTCAGACAGTCCGTACCTGTACTGGCTGGAAAAAGATGCAATTTGGAGGCCCCTGTACAAACTGGCTCTATTTTACCTGAGTTGCCCCCCCCTCCAGTGTGTACTCCGAAAGAGTGTTTAGTGCAGCCGGGAACCTTGTCAGCGAAAGGCGTAGGAGGTTGCTTCCACAAAATGTGGAGAAGATGATGTTCATAAAAATGAATTATCAACTCTTCCAGGGAGACCAGCCTCCAGAACGTACAGAGAGACCTATGGTGGTGGATTCCAGCGGGGACGAGTTAATACTCTGTGAGGATGAGGATGTACATAACACTGAAGAGGGTGAGGAATCGGTGGATGAGGAGGATGAGGACGACATCTTGCCTCCGTAGAGCCAGTTTGTGCAGGGACAGATTAATTGCCAGCTTGTTTTGTGGGGGCCCAAACGAACCAATCATTTCAGCCACAGTCGTGTGGCAGACCCTGGCGCTGAAATGATTGGTTTGTTAAAGTGTGCATGACCTGTATATACAACATAAGGGTGGGTGGCAGGGCCCAAGGACAATTCCATCTTGCACCTCTTTTTTTTCTTTGCATTTGCATTATGTACAGTTTGGGGCCTAGTTTTTCAAACTGCCATCCTGTCTGCCACTGCAGTGCCACTCCTAGATGGGCCACGTGTTTGTGCCGCCCACTCGTATCGCTTAGCATAGTCATCCAGCTACCTCGGTGCAACCTTTTGGACATAAAAACACTATTGTGAGGTGTGAGGTGTTCAGAATAGACTGGAAATGAGTGGAAATTAAGGTTATTGAGGTTAATAATAGCATAGGAGCAGAAAAACCCACAAATTCTATGATTTTAGCTGTTTTTATGCTTTTTTTCAAAAAAATACAGATCCAAAACACAAAACCCAGAACCCAAAACAAGGAAGGGTGGTTTTGGCAAAACCAATCCAGATCCAAAACACGAAGAAAGATCCAGATCCAAAACCAAAACACAAAACACGAAAAGTGGCCGGTGCACACCCCTAATTTGTACGTAAACCCAGTGGTTTACGTACAAATAAGATGTTTGGGGTCTGCCCAGGCGCAAGACCCATTCTGTGCATGTGCAGAAAGGGCATTGCGATATCACTCGTAGCCCCGTCAGCCGCAGCATGACTGACATGCTGCGGCGTTTAAGGGGCAAAGCGGGGGCGGCATCTGGCACCGTTCTTTAAAACAGGGATGTCGCTCCCATTTTGAAGGCGTGACGAGACTTCTGGACCTGTTTGTCTGGATCCTACGACCAGCCTAAGTAAGCTTTAGCTTAGACAGGTTGGCCAGTGCCTGAAACCATCGTGAGTCTCGACCGATGATCGCGATGGTGATCCAAGCCTGCGTGCTCACACGCAGCACTCCGATCTCGAAGATGCTAACAGGAGGCGTCTATCTCCTACAGATGCCTCCTATTGCAGTTGAATTTTTATGACATGGAATTGCTCAGCCGCCTCCTTGAGGCTGTGCAATTCCTTTCAAACATTAATCATGCCCAGAGTATCTTAGTCTATTTCTACACATAGGCCCTCATTCAGAGCCGTACGCTCTGAGCAGAGCGCACGCTCTGAATGAGGGCCGGCCTCCATAACTATGGAGCGTCCTCCTGGACGCTCGTATAGCTGTGGGTCACCACCCACAGCCTATACGAGCGTGCAGTATGATGGCCGCGATGGTCGTGACCATCGCGACCATCGAAACTGCGTGCCGGAGCCTGCGGTTGAGGTTTTCAACCGGAAGGCCCGGAGTGATTTTGGCTCTATCAGAGCCAAAATCACTCCCACTGACATCACTAGTGATGTCAGTGGGCCGGCTTCTGACGGGAGGCGTTCCCTTAGGAACGCCCCCGGCAGGGAGGCACGCCCACCAAAGGGGGCGTGCTGTCAATCAACATCGACAGCACGCCCCCTTTGATCAGACACAACGAGCGAAGGAAAGTCCTTCGCTCGTCGCGTCTGGCGCATGCGCACGACGGAGCTCCCTCCGTCGTGCGCATGCTCAGTGCAGAACATCGACCCACTTGCGAGCGGACAGACGCTCGCGAGTGGGTCTGAATCAGGGCCATAATCAGCTCCTTCATTTAAGCATTTATCATATCTGTGCACAAGCTTTAGAATCCCCTTGTTGTACTCAGCTGCCGCCAGTCCATTGAACCAGTTGTTGACTGCAGGCCTCATCTCGTCATCACTTTCAAAACATTTTCCGTCCAGGAACTCTTTGAGCTTAATGAGAATGAGAATGTGAAAGTTACTTGGAGCAAGGGACCTGATTCAGACCCGTTCGCTAGCAAGCGGCCGCTCGTTGCAGACGATGTTCGCTAATGTGCGAATGCGTATTGTTCACAATGCGCATGCACAAACTAGTACGAGCCATCGGAATGTGCTCGCTCGCCCTGCTAAGACAGCCCAGTAGAATGAGTGACAGGAGAGGCCGTGTGTGGGTGGTAACAGGGGCAGGGCAGTAGTAACGGGGGAGTGGAGTTACGGACGCAGGCGTGCCAGAGTGTTTCAACGCCGTTTCAGAGGCGTGCATAATTAACAGGCAGCGTCATAGTATATGTCACCTGGGAGATTTTTACACAACTGCTCGCAGTGCTTGCGGTAGGGTACAGTCAACCGCAAGCGCTGCTGTCTGTTCCGATGGTTCCCGATGGTTGTATATACTTACTGGAGATGACGTACGCTAGTGGGCGGCTAAAGATAGGCTGGTGGGCGTCTATAAACACAAAGTGATCGCTCGCCAAGACATAGTGGGCATGCTTATGTCTTGCTGTGCGAGCGGCTGCCTTGACGTCACTTAACTGAATTTCCATACGCTGGGAGCGAGCGGCCGCAACTAGCGAACGGGTCTGAATCAGGCCCAAGGTCCGGACTATAGGGTGGATGATCGAAAACCTACCAGCAAAAACAGTCACAAGTGATGGGCGTCCTGGTCGATCTTCGTCATGCATGTTTATATGTCCATTGTTGAATATTTCACACCACTTTCTCACATTCCTTTCATTCATTATCACATCACCAGAAACCTGCTTTAATTGATGATACATTTTGTCAGGTCTCACCTTTTCAGCATTCTAGAATCGAATAACACTCCTCACTTCACAGTCGGAGGGATTTGCTATCGTAGGGTGCTCTTCAACAACGCACAACATTGTCAAAAACAACTATTACAGCACACAACTCACAGAGCGTTTAGAAAACAGGTCAGGGAGACCACCGACCATGAATTGGGGATGGTGAATGACCTGCGTGTAGGGAATGCGCAAATGGTCGTTATATGCTGGATTTCTTGAGATCGTAAACCAAGAGTTATAGAGTTTGTATATATACAGTAATTCAATGAAAGCTACAGATGTTCAGGCAGTAGAGGCATGACTATTTTGAACTTACAGGCAAAGCTGGTCATATGACTTGTACAGAATGAAATCATCTCCAAGCTTCCTATTTAGTGAATGGGACCCAGATCGCATCGCATTAGCCGTTCACACTGCATCACGAGCCGGGTTAAACATGCGTTCAACCCATACTTGCCCACCCTCCCGATTTGGTCGGGAGCCTCCCGAAAATCGAGTGCCGCTCCCGACCTTCCGGGAAGGCAGGCAATCCTCCCGGCTGCCGCACAACCCTCTTATCCTCACGCACTTACCTTAGAAACCCCCGCAGCAGGGGGGCCGTGACGTGATTCACACTGAATCGCGTAATTTTGGCTCTGCCCCCTGCTTCACAAGCCTGTAATATCAGCATTGTGTAGTGGAGCGGGGCGAAAATTATAAATTATGCGATCTCGTGGCCCTGCCCCCCGCTCCACCCATATACACACATCATCTGGCCGGCCCCACCTCCTCGCGATGGCCACGCCCCCCTGTAATGCCGATTTGGATGCTTCCTCACGGAAGGGGCAGCCAGAAAGTCGGCAAGCCTGGTTCAACCCATCTCGTGACCAGGGTTGAAATGCTCGACCTGGCTTATTTCAACCTGGCCCTTCAACCCTGCACAGTAACCCGGGTTGCTGCGCGTTCACGTGCAATAACACGGGTTATTGGAGCAAGTGTAAAAGGGGTATTACACAGCTACTTTATGGAGCTTCCTTTAACTCTTACCCAGTCTTGTTTTATTACTGTTTTGTTTCCAGTTCTGTAACGCGCAATGGTATATGCTGGCACCATATAAATAAACGTTAATGATAACTGCATTCTGATGGTTTTATTCAAGGAATACTGCATTTCAGCTGCATCTACATATAGCAGTTGGAAGAGCAACAAATTCCCATATGGTATAGTAGAGCCCTGTTCCCTGATCCTATCGATTGCAAGACACTATTGCCCAAGCATTTAGGATTGTAGACATCACCTGTCTCTGGTCTATGTGTAGCTTTGAGATTTTAAGAAACCTGGAGTTTCCTATTTCAGTCTAGCTCCACCCACCTCACATAGTGCTGTCCCTGTAATAAACTGTATAACCTCAGATTATTAGCCAGCTGATGTCATGGTAAAGGTATTTTCTGCTGAGCTTTGGGTCTGCTCCTCCCTGCTTTAAATATTTTTTTGGCAATTTGCAGGGCTTTTTTTTTTGTCCAGGGAGATCAAAGTACTTCTGTGCTGCAATTGCTGTGGGCGGAGCAGTTACAGTGCAGTGTTTGCTGTGTAAATGTGTAATTTACCCAGATGTATAAATTACAGACAGCCTAGATACACGTTTCCTGTATGGAAGCTATGCCCTACCCAGGAACATCTTTAAAAAAATAATAAATAATGCTTATTTATTTCTATTCAAAAAGTGCTATGAGTAGGGCGAGGGCACAAGGATCCCTGTTGCACAGGAAGAAACACATTCAATGGGGATGTAGTTAATTTTCCGGCATTTGGAATGCCGGCCGTCAAAACCCCAAAGCCTAAATCCCGAAGTACTACTAAAGACCAGCGTTGGAATCCAGATGTGGTATGAGATGCCGATGTCTAAAGCCCACAGCCCGGCATCCCTAATGATGATACAGCGTGTAAGTATAGTTTTACGCCGCGCGGGGGGGGGGGGGGAGTGTTAGCGTTAGGTTCTGGGGAAGGAGGTTAAGTTTAGGCACCACAAGGGTGGGGGCGGTTTAGGGTTAGGCTCCACCGGGGGGATTTAGGTTTAGGCATTAAGGGGGGAGGGTTAGGTTTAGGCACTAATGGGGAGGGTTAGGGGGCGGTGGCTTATGATGCTGGAAGGGAGGGTTCGTGTACTCACGGAGCCCGTGTCGGCATGCTGACGATCGGGATGCCGTTGTCGGTCTTTTGAACGGATACATCCTGACCACCAACATGCCGTATCACACCCATTCAATGTTATGCTCTAACCAAAGCTCCTGATTTGACACTTAAAAGTTCTGTCCAGTCATTTATTTTTATTGCTGTTGCCCGACTGACATTAAGAACATTAAGAACTACAGTGCAAACATTGTTATCAATTCTTTCTTTGACCAATGCTTGAAAAACTACATGTAATGTAAGTTTATCAGCTGCAGTGATAAGGGATAAAGGACTGGTCCACTTAATCGTTTTTAAAACTTATATGCTCCAACTGATAATAACATGATGTGTTATTAATTTTTTGGTCCCTTATATATAAAACTATTTATAAATAGGGACTTGCTGATCCCTTATGTTTGAAAATATTTATGTGCCCAAACACGGTATGGGCCTTATTCTGAGTCGGACATAGCGGAGCGATGTCTTTTTGTATGTGCATGCATCTGAGTCGCACCTCGTACGCGCCCGATTATGTATGTACAAAGAAGCAGTGCAGATTGGACGCAAATGTAAGGGGTTGTCCATGGGAGTATTAAGAGAGGTGGGGGCCCGTGTGCAGTCTTCGTCCGGGGCCCCTTCCTGTCTCCCTGGCGACCGGCAGCGCACTGTGATCGCAGCAGTAGACTCTGGGCACTAGTCTGTGCCCAGAGTCTACTGCGCATGTGCAGGTCACCAGGGAAATGGTGCAGCTGTAATTTTTCCAGTGATTTCCCTACAGCACATGCGCAAAATGGCAGGAAAGTGGCCGCAGCAGCCTTTTTCCAGGCGATTTGTACAGGGCTGCTACCGCTGGTGCTGGAGTTCGGAGAGTGCAGGATGTGTGATCTGGGCCCCCCTGTATACAGGCGCCCGTGTACACCGCACAACCTGGACCCATTATAGATACGCCCAGATGTTAGTCCTAGATGGTGACTAGGTAACGGGTGGGTGGCTAATAAGACCCATGCTTTGGGTAAGGAGCGCTCAGGTGCTGCCCCTGGGCCTGATTCACTACGGATCGCTATTCTGCTTATACGCACGCACCTGCATTGCTAATATCACCAGTGCTATTTAAATGTTTGCATTCGCATTGCGATCGCAGCCTGACATAAGAACGCCCACTTCCCCATACTCACATCCATATACTTTAATAACATAGAGAAACATTCGGTAACATCGAGTAACATCGGACACTTAGGGAAGCCCAGACCTTACTCAGGAATTGCTAACTTCAGCGCACGCTGAGACCTCAGGCAGCGTCTGGTTTTGCAGTGGCTAATTTATGCACGCCCATGCAACAGCGTTGAAAAGCACTGGCACGACTGCGTTCACCCGACCAGCACCCCTGTCACCACCCACAAACAGCACTTCCTGTCGCTCACTCTGCCATGGGTCTGCGTATCCTCTGCGTTCGCGAGTCCCGAGCGCAATGGCTAGTTTGCGCACTGTGATCCATGCGCAGTACGCAACAATCGGCCTATTGCGTGCGTATAAGCAACTGCATTCCTTGCTGAATCAGGCCCTCTGTGCAGACAGGTAAGCTGAGCTGGCGGTTTCTAGGACTCTAGTGAGAGGTCTAACCTCTAACATGGACTACTGTGCATGTGCGGCATTTTCGCACTTCTTTCTTTCTTGTATGCATGTCGACAGGGCCGGATTAAGATCTGTGGGGGCCCCTGGGCAACAAATTTTTTATTTATATGTATGTATGTATATAATATATATACATACATACATACATATATATATATATACACACACACACACATATATATGTGCACATATATGTGTATATGTATGTATATATTCTAACATATATATATATATATATAAATTGTCATAGGGTTCGGCACTCGGCGCAATAAACAGGCAGACAAAAATGTATGGATTAACGTTTCAGTATTAGAAACACTATCGTCAGGACTGTTTATTGTGCCGAGTGCCGCACTCTACGTCAATTTATGCTGCTTTTCGCTGTGAGGGCACCGGGCTGGACTACTCTGTGATTTGGAGTGTCGGAACTTTTGATATAGATATATATATATAATATATTATGTATATATACATATTCCAGCATTCAGCAGCATTCCATGCAAGAAAGAATGAACCAGGCTCATCCTTTCTTGCAAGGAATGCCGCCACGTGCTGGTTATTTATTTATTTATTTATATATATTTATATATATATATATATATATATAAATTATACATATTTATATACATATACATACTGTATGTGTATATATATATATATATATATATATATAAATATATACAAATACACACATAGTCTATAGACCCATACATACTGTATATTAACGATACTGGATTTAAACCTCTATAACAGCAGTTCTCAAACTGTGGGTCATGACCCCAAAGTGGGTCGCAGCCATCTCAGCTTGGGGTCGCGACTCACATGGGGTGAGGTTGATGACCCCTCTGAGGAAAGTGAAACCAGTTGAACTGTCTGTTATTTCAGACTCCTTGGATCACTGGCTGAGAGATCCGAGGAGTCACCAGGCAGCCCCGTCCCACCCCAGTACTCAGCTTCTCTTGTCGTCCTGCCCAGCAGCAAAAACTGACACACAGGCAGCAAGCATCAGCAGCAGACAGACCCAGAGGAGCCAGGTGCAAGACTCTCTCTGCAGTCAGTGCAGATGTTGTTAAGTAAGTGCAGCCTGGGGGACCGCTGCTGCCAGGGTGGGAGGACACAGAATGTGTGTTGATTGCTGTGTAGGGAGAAGAAACTTCACCAGGAGGAGGAATGAGGGGAGTACCAAGCACAGACCCTATGGGGGAACAGGGGAGCACACAGTGTGGGAACTGGAGGGGGGAACAGAAATTTTTTTTTTATTAAAAACCCATTGCCTCCCCCCTGTCATCCACTGCCTCCCCTTGAAACACACTGCACCCTCTGTCTTTCTCATCTACTACATCCCCCTGTCACCCACTGGTTCTCCCTGTTACACACTGTGTCCTATGTCACCCTTAGCCTCCCACTACCTCCCCAGTCACTCACTGTCTTCCCTGCCACCCTTTGCTGCTCCTTGCCACCCACTGCTGCCTCCTGTCACCCACTGCCATCCTCTGCTTCTCCCTGCCTCTCCGTCACCCACCGACACCCTCTGCCTCCCCCTGTCAACCAATGCTTCTTCCTATTACTCACTGCCTCCTATGTCACCTATTGCCTCCCCAGTCACTCTCTGCCTTTCCATGCCATGATCTGCCTCCCCCCATCACCCTCTGTCTCTCCCTGTCATCCAGTCACCCCCTGCCACCCTCTGTCTCTCCCTGTAATCCTCTGCCTCCCCATGTGAGCCACTCGTTCTCCGTTACCCACTGCCTCCTATGTCACCCTTTGCCTCCCCAGTCACCCACTGTCTTCCCTGACACCCTTTGCTGCTCCTTGCCACCCACTGCCTCTCTCTTTCACCCACTTCCTCCCCCTGTCACCCACTGCTTCTCGCTGCCACCCACTGCCTCCCCCTCACCCACTGCCATCCTTTGCTTCTCCCTGCCACCCACTGCCTCTCCATCACTCGACACCCTCTGCCTCCCCGTCACCCACTGCTTCTCCCTATTACCCACTGCCTGTGTCATCCTGTGTCTTTAGAGGAGGCACCTCCATTGTCTCCCATAGTTCTGCCCCTGCATTAGCAGATACCTCACTTCAGTTTTGCATCTCCATAGTGCTACTGTGCATGAGCGGTCTGCTGACCACGCATGTGTGGCAGTCATTCTGCAGTAATTTGCTGGGGTTCTGTAATAATTTTTATTGTTAGACGGGGTCCCAGAGCAAAAAAGTTTGAGAACCCCTGCTCTATACGATCCTGCCTATACCTTCTAAATCCTGCCTATACCTCCTAAATCCTACCTATACCTTCTAGAATTGTTGCTATTTGCGTACGCAGTCATACAGTAAATAAATGCCTTCAGACTTTGAAATGTGTTTCCAACGCACAAAAGGTTATTATTCAACATAAAACCTGTAGGTTACATGCTGTGATCTAAAGACAATTTAGCGCAAATAAATCATACAGACCCAAGGTACAGTTGTTACATACGCACGCGCTCTGGGACCAGATACCGGCATCAATAAGAAACCTCCGTCAACAGCATCAGCAAGAAGATTCCCAATTGGGGTCAGAGATCGCACATTTATACTTTTACAGGGATAAACAATACAATAGGCAAGTTTGGCATGATTCCATTGGTTCTCCGTCACAGTGCTTCTGTTATAGGACATTTAACAGGTCAATTCAAAATGTACACAGGTCAGCCTCCAACAGCCTTTTGTCTCCTTTTTCCCGCTGCATGTAAATCTAAGCTGCTAATATTACATTGTACATTTTAGTGTTTTAACTCTCTACAATCCATAAGTTGCGGACGCATGTTGCGATCTTCTCACCGATGGCACCGGAAAGCTGTTGAGACAGAGTAGATCAGTACAACACCAAATATGGGGCCTGATTCAGAGCCGGTCGCTATTTGCGGTCGTTCGCTCAAAAAAAAGGGGTGGCTATTCAAATGAACCGTTCGCTCTTTGCGGTCTGTTCACGCCTCTAGGTCTGAATGAGCGAACAAAACTTGCGGTCGTTTTTTGGGAAACTACGCCCCCTGGCCGCTCGCATCCTACGTCATGTCCGCTATTTATTAGATTAATCGAGTACATCGACCAGGGTATGAGCTGCTCGCTATTCTTGTGGTTGGTGTTTGCTACCACAATTTTGCGAGCAGTTCTGGCTATAAAATAACCCAGTGACGTGCTGAATGACGCTGCTGTTTTAATTATGCACACCCATAAAACGCCCGTTTTGACCTTTAAGCACGCCTGCGATCGGATCTCCACTCCCCGTTTTCAAGTACCTTCCCCTGTTACCACCCACATACGCCTCGTTCTGTCACTCAGATTATCAGGCATTCGCTATTTTGCGAGCACTTGAATTCCGGCCGCACTGACTGGTTCACGCATGCGTATGACAATCCGTACGCATGCGCAGTTGGGCAAACATCGCTTGGAGCGAACGAGCGACCGCTTACGAGCGGCTCTGAATCAGGCCCATGGTCCGCTTATCATGTACTAAACCTTAGATTCCAAATAGTCTTTATTTCACAACATTAGTAATAAATGAATAAACCTTGAATATTACACTTTGGAGCTATGGAACCTTTTATGTAAGTGTGCAGTGTGTAAGTGTTAGGAGTTCATCATGGTAAGTGACTATCTGTATTTATGTAGTAAGGACTTTTAACCTGGGGAAGTACGCATGAAACTAATAAACAGCGTTTGTACGCGGGGTATTATGCAGTCGCTAATGTTTATATGAGGTATGATGAGATATGCGTTCGCACGATGCTAATAATGGCATCGCCGTATGTACTTAAGTGTGAGTTTAGCTAAAATGGCGCTGGGCGGCCATTCGCAAAACGGCGTCGTGCAGATCTCATTTTCAAGATTGAGTCTTGTGGCCATTCGCAAGATGGCGTCGCTCCGATCTTATTTTAAACTGATCCTTGTCTCAGCCAATTATCCGGCTTCGACAATATACAGTATATTACTGCTTACTTCTGGTTCCAGAGGCAACAGCAGCAGAAGGGGCGGAGTCAAATGCCAAGTGGGCGTGGCTTAATCGTGGGCAGCGGCTCCGTTAAAAAATAATAATAATAATTTGGGGGATGTGGCAGTGGGTCGGGGACAGTGGACCTCATTCAGACCCACTCGCCAGCGCTGAGCGCTCGCAAGCGGGTCGATGTTTAGGCCCTGCGAGAAATTCTCTCGCTCCGGAGCTCACTACAAAAGGGGTGGCTGTCAATGTTGAATGACAGCTTGCCCCGTTTTGTAGGCGTGGCGGGGGGGTGGTTTCACAAACGGAGGTGTTCCTTAAGGAATGCCTGCCTTTTTGTGGGCGGCCGCACTGACATCAGCAGCAGTGATGTCAGTGGGGAGCTTCCTGCTCGTCTTAGGGTCTCGTCGCAAGCCCCGATGGTCGCGATGGTCTTGACCATCGCGACCATAAACCTGGTAGGTCGCTAAAGCTGTGGGTGGTAACCCACAGCTTAGCTAGCGTCCAGGAGGCCGCACTTCAAAATACAAGCGGCCGCCCACATTCAGAACGAGCGCTTGCATTTTGCGAGCGCCTCTGACTGAGGGCCAGTGTGTGGGGGGCCCCCTATGTGTGGGGGTCCCGGGACGACCGCCCCTGTCGCTCTCCCTATAATCCAGTCCTGCATGTCGTGACTCCAAGACATACTTGCCAACACTCCCTGATTGTCAGGGAGACTTCTTGAAATAGTAGCAATATCCCTGACTCCCTGAGGAGTCTAGCAATCTCCCTGATTGTATATTTCCCCTATTATGTAGCTATCACTTGGGAATAAAATAAATCAGAGATGGCCCTCATTCAGAGCCGTTCGCTATTTGCGGTCGTTCGTTCAAAAACAAGGGGTGGCTATTCAAATGATCCGTTCGCAAATTGCAGTCTGTTCACACCTCTAAGTCTGAACGAGCGAGCAAAACATACGCTCGTTTATTTGATAAAAACGCCCCCTGGCCGCTCGCACCATACGTCATGTCCGCTCTTTATTTGAATAATCGAGTACATCGTACAGCGTATGAACTGCTCGCTATTCTTGTGGTTGGTTTTTTCAACCGCTATTTTGCGAGCAGTTCTGAGTTTAAAAAAACCAAGTGACGTGGTCAATGACGCTGCTGGATTAATTATGCACACCCTTAAAACGCCCGTTTTGACCTTTAAGCACGCCTGCGTTCGAATTCCACTCCCCCCTTTTCAAGCACCTTCCCCTGTTACCACCCACATACGCCTCATTCTGTCACTCAAAATAGCAGGCACTCGCTATATAGCGTACAAACGATTTTCGGCCGCACTGACTGGTTCGCGCATGCGTACTAAAAACCGTACGCATGCGCAGATGTGCAAACATCGCTCGGAACGAGCGTACTGCCGCTAACGAGCGGCTCTGAATGAGGGCCAATGATCACTATGGCTACATGTATTTTCATAAAAGGTTTCTCTTGGCGACTTATATGGAACCCCTTGTAAAACACAATACATAAGCAAGCCCTTAAAAGTATCAGTGTGTTTTTATCAACATCTACAGTAGATCTCATCAACTGCTTTGGGGCTCATTTACATTTGGATGTAAGTAAATTTATGACACGCCTCTCAGATGTAGCAGTACACGCCCACTTTACAGCCGCGCTCATAGGTGTTGCTATCACAATCTCCCTGAAATGCTTTTTCAAAAGTAGGCAAGTAGTATGATTTATACCCCTCCAAGTGTGTGATTATTCACTGGAAGGTGTGTACAATAGGTTCTGCACCATGTCCCGACATTTTTACAATAAAAAATGTTCCCTTCCTCATCACCTTCACTTCTGCACATACTCTGGCTCCGGCCACCCGGGAGTGATGTTACAGTCTGTGACCATTGACATCACTCCTAAAATTGCACCATACTTGTCGACTTTATAAATCTCCTCCATGGGAGCAGCCCAGAGAGGTGATTCTGTTGTCATCTTCAGGGGCGGGGCCGGACTGTATACATCATTAGGCCCCACCCCACCACAGGAAAAACCCGCGATTCATGGGTCCGCCCTAGGCAAGGCAAGATACTGGTGTATTGCCAAAAAATTAATAAAGGATAGGCTGTGTAATGGGTTCAGTCAGTGGCATCACAAGGGGGGTGGGGGGGGCAGGCCGAACCCGGGTGTCACTCGCTGTCACTGAGGCTCCCCCTCAGTGACAGAAGCCGGGTGCTGCACTGTAGTATTAACTGCAGCACACGGCTCCTGACACTGTGAGGGAGCTGGCACTACACAAAGGGCAGGCCGCACCTCCTGCACCCCACTGGCCCTCCCAGTAAAAAGCACGGGAGTTGGGACTACGGGGTTCGGGTCATGATGCCACGCGCTCTTCACCGCATAGCCATGCCTCCTGTCTGTGAGGCCACTCCCCCTTTTCAGCAGCGCGCGGCTACGCCACGAGCACAGCATCCCTCCCCACACCAGGTGACACCGTGGGAAGGGATGCCATTGGGTTCAGTTCGTGGAGAGGGTGTGACTTTGTACTGTTAAGTTTCTTGACCTGGGCAACACTGGGCATTACATGCGATTTTACTATATGTAGGCATGGTGCTCAAAGAAAGAAAACCACACGGTCCAGACGTTTCAGATAGTATATCCCACACATATACGCAGCTAAAATGCATTAATTGTGTCACACAACAACAACTACCATTTAGCTTTGTTTACAGACCGCACACCATACTTGCCTACTCTCCCAGGAGTCGCGGTAGGCTTCCAATTTTTCGGGTAACCCCCCCACACCCTCGGGAAAGTAGGCACTTCTACCGTATTCTACCCACTTCCTAGGGAAGAGGGCAAATGGGGAAAATTTTCTTGCAGATCTGCAGGTCCGTGAGTAGGAGGCGGGGTCTAATAACGCAATTTTATGAGAATCGCATCATTTGGCCCCGCCCCCTTAGTAAAATATGCAGGATTCACAGTATTTTAGCGTGAGGGGGCAGGGCTTAATTACGCAGATAGTCTGGCCCCGCTCCCACCGCCACCCACCTGCATCTCCTCTTCGGGAAACTCAATGTCGGCAAGCATGCCACACACCTGTCTCAGTGAGTAACTGGGCACTAAGGGCCTGAGTCACATTAGTATGCTAATGCATACACTGCTGAGATTTGTAAGCCTACGGATTTGCCAAGCATCGTAAATGAAGCAGCCGCTAGAGAAAAACAGAGACACCCACCGGAGCCATCGCAGTCCACAATAACTGCGTACACATACACAGCATCTACACAGAAACAAGCAACATAAACTCACTTAGTGATCCTATGGTAACGCAGTATAGCGGCGGCAGTAGCAACTACGTTTATGATCTCAGCTAAAGGCAGAAACACGCCCCGAAAACGACCATGACACATCCCGACCCTGACTCAACATTAACCCCAAACCTCACCCTAACCATAACCTCTAACCCTAATACCCTAACCCATAATGCTTAACCAACGCTAATACCCTATCCCTAATACCCTAACCCCTAAACTAACCCTAATACCCTAACCCAAACCGCTACACCAACCCTAATACCCTAACACAGTGGTTCCTAATCATAGTCCTCAAGACACCCCAATAGTCCAGGTTTTAAGGATGTCCATGGCTGAGAACAGATCAAATCAAAATGACCAAAGTTCTTCTAATTAAATTCAACTGTACTCAATCATGGATTTCCTTAAAACCTGGACCGTTAGGATGCCTTGAGGACCAAGTTTGGGAACCACTGCCCTTATCCAGAGGCGTCACTTACCTGGGTGACACCCGGTGTGGCTAGACTGAAGTCTGGATTCGCAGAAGGGGACGTGGTAGCGTCCCGCAAAGCCACACCCCCTTGTGTGTGCCGATCTTGGGGCATTACCGCCTCCCGTTCCCGGCACACAGTGGGCTTTCCCAGCGCTCCTGCAGCTACTGGGGCAGCCGACAGTCTCTCCCCTGACTCTCTTCGTATCCTAGCTTAACGGTGACACCATCCGACGGGGTGATATCAAAATAGCAGAGCAGCTCTGCTATTTTGGTGTCACCCAATGTGGACCGCATCCTCCTAGTGACGCCAGTGCCTAATGCCTAAACTAATCGTATTCCTAGCCTAAACAGCTACACCAACATTAATACCCTATCCGTAATACCCTAACCAAACCCCTAAACTAACCCTAATACCCTAACCCTAAGTAGGGATGGCCATCGTCAATTGATGATTAATAATCATCGATGATTTATGGCCGATGTAGAATGTTTTTCCCATCGATGGGAAAGAACCAGATGGTTTCCCTCCATCAATGCAAAAGCAGAACCGAATAGTTATTTTTTTTACATGGTGCCGAAACACAGAGCATAACTGCGCCCCCTGACACCCGCAAAGCCACGCCCCTGGTTCCGATTGGCCCACGGTCCAGTCAGTCATACAACAGAAAATAACAAAGAAAAATGTGTAATAATCGGCACCAATGTAACTAATTCACACAGAACTGAAACTTTGCTGCTCTCAAAAACAGGGGGATTATTCTGTCCCCCATATATAAAGACTACAAAAAGAAAATAGAAGGCACTAACACAGGGCCTGATTCAGAGCCGGACGCTCTTTCAGAGCGCTCGCTCTGAATCAGTGCCCTCCCTCTTTTTTTTTTAGAGCGGCCTCCTGGCCGATCGCATAGCTGTTGGTGACCACCCACAGCTATAGCGAGCGGCCAAAAAGATGGTCGCGATGGTCAAGACCATCGCGACCATCGGGCTTGCGACGAGACCCTTGTGGTAGGGTCTCGTCTGCCGCAAGCCCTGGAGTGCTTTTGGCTCTATCACTTGTGATGTCAGTGGGGCCGGCCCCAGACGGTAGGCGTTCCCATGGGAACGCCTCTGTCTGGCCAGCCACGCCGCCGGCACGCCCACCAAAGGGGGTGTGCTGTCACTCACCATCGACAGCTTTCCCGTCGCTATCTGACGCATGCGCACTGGCCCAACATCGACCCGCATGCGAGCGCTCAGCGCTTGCGAGCGGGTCTGAATCAGGCCCACGGTTCTTTATGTTGAAAAATATTGATTTATTATTTTCTTTTTTAATAAAGAGAAATTACTAGCTATTTAGCACACATTACTAACCATTGTTTTTAAACCAATAAATATGCATCGATAATTAAAACAATTTAAGAAAATTAGTAAAAAGTGTTAGAACAGAGATGACCATAGTTGGTTACCATCGATGGCCACTTGCTATTTTGCCATCAATGGTTTCCATCGATGGTTACCATGTCGATGGCCATCCCTAACCCTAAGTTAGATGTTATGACTAAGGGCCTGATTCAGCAAGGAATGCAAAGGAGAGAACGCACGCACTTGGCCGATGTTTTTGCACTGCGCATGCATATGCATCGCACTGCACATACGCGAACTAGTGCGATCAGGTTATGGTACGCAGACTACATGCAGTGTGTACGCAGACCCTTCCGATATTGAATGACAGGAAGTGCCGTTTGTGGGTGGTGACGGGGGGTGGTCAGGCAAACATAGGCGTTATAATGCCGTTATAGGGGCATACTGTAAGGTGTACACAGGAAGCGGCCAAAATCCTGCGGCAGGTCAGGTCAACCACTATTGTGCGTATGGGTCCGATGGTTCTCAATGTTACCGATGTTTATGCTATCTTGCGTACTGATCAGGCTGTGAGTAAAGGGAGATGAGCGGCTTAATATGGTGCTGGGCGTCTCTAGCGTATGCATTGATTAGCATATTCTCACAGCGGACGTGTGGTGCGTCTGCTAGTGTGCGTTCCTTGCTGAATCAGGCCTTAAGTTATCTAAGTTAGGGGTTAAATTTACTAAAGTGAGAGTTTTTAGAAGTGGAGATGTTGCCAATAGCAACCAGTCAGATTTTAGCTATTATCTTCTAGAAGTTGCTAGTTAAATGTTAAGTAGAATCTGATTGGTGGCTATGGGCAACATCTATACCTCATGATTACTTAGGAGGAATCATACAGACGTTTACACCGGCAGATACCACCGACATCAACATAATGGATGATGATTAATTTATACATTATTTTTTATGTTATTTTTGTGCCCAGGTTACTTGTAATATACTTATCATATACGTTACATGACAAGTAACCTGGGCACAAGCAATAGCATAAAAATAATTGATAAGTTAATAATCATTCATTATGTACTAGTAATATATATATTATATTTATATTTAGTTTATTTACCTACCTGCACAGGAAATCATTCATTATGTACTAGTAATATATATATTATATTTATATTTAGTTTATTTACCTACCTGCACAGGAAAGGTCTGCTGCTGCCTTTCCTGTCACCAGACCTCACCACCAGTCCTCCTGATGTTGGTCCTCAGCGTCAGCGCTGCCTCTCTTATTTACTAAGCCTAGGATGGAGATAAAGTGAATGGAGATAAAGTACCAATCAATACTAACTAGAGATGAGCGGTTCGGATTCTGTGGAATCCGAACCGCTCCGAACATTGGGGATCCGAGTCCACCCGAACCCTGTTTGGGTGTTCACCGCCTGACTCGGATCCCCGTTCGGGGCCGGACGGCGGCCGCCTGATGTCAGATTCTCACTAGAGAATCCGACATCAGGGCTCCTATTGTGTAGGGCAGAGCACTGTGATAGCAGTCTGCCCTACACAGACACAAACACACAGCCGCCAGCGGCAGCTGTGTGTTTGTTACAGCAGCCAATGAGAGTCACACAGACTCTCATTGGCTGCTGCACGGAGGGAGCCGGCTGGAGCTCACACATGAGCTGCGTCTTCCGGCTCCCTTCTCAACTTGTGACAGCAGAGCGGACGGCGCGGGAGCGGGGATTCAGGTAAGTTTTTATTTTTATTTTTTTTACTTGTGCAAGGGCCGGGGGCGCTACTGGGGCGGGGTCTGCTACTGGGGGGGTCTGCTACTGGGGGTGCGGGGGGCCATACTACTGGGGGGGCTGCTACTGGGGGAGGGGCTATACTACTGGGGGGGTCTGCTACTGGGGGGGCTATACTACTGGGGGGGTCTGCTACTGGGGGGGTCTGCTACTGGGGGTCCATACTACTGAGGGGCCTGCTACTGGGGGGGGCTATACTACTGGGGGGGGTCTGCTACTCGGGGGGTCTGCTCCTGGGGGGGCCATACTACTGAGGGGCCTACTACTGGGGGGGCATACTACTGGGGGGGCATACTACTGTGGGGAGCTTACTACTACTGGGGGGCCATACTACGGGGGGGGCTTACTACTACTGGGGGGGCTTACTACTACTGGGGGGCCATACTACAGGGGGGGCCATACTACAGGGGGGGCTACTGCTGGGGCAGCCTACTACTGGGGGGGGCCTGCTACTGGGGCAGCCTACTACTGGGGGGGGCATACTACTGGGGGGGCCATACTACTGGGAGGGCCATACTACTGGGGGGGCCTGCTAATGGGGGGCATACTACTGGGGGGGCCTGCTAATGGGGGGCATACTACTGGGGGGCATACTACTGGGGGCACTGCATAGGGGACCCTACTACTAAGAGGACAGCATAGGGGGCACCACTGCTGGGGGCATTGTGTAAGGGACACCGCTACTGTGGGCATTGTGTAAAAGGGGCACTACTGTGGGCATTGTGTAGAAGGGGCACTACTGTGTGTCGTAACATAAATAAGAGACAATACTTTATGGTGTAATGTGAATCAGGCCCTATGTGCGGTGTAATGTGAATAAGATTGTGCACTGTGACTCCTTGGGCCGTAGCCCACTATGTAAACAAGTACTGTGATTCTGCTGGCCGTACCCCACTGGGTGGGTGCACTACTTTTCATTTCTGCCACTGCTGTGAGGCAATGTGTCATAGATGTGCTTTATACTGTGGTGTCTGTGTCATTGTGTCGCTGCTTTGTCGCTTAGTAACCAGTCAGCTCACTGCAACCTTTGGCCAATAATGTTGAAAACAATATTATAAGCTGTGATATGGTCTAAATTGACTGGAAATTAATGTTATTGAGATTAATAATACTCTAGGAAGAAAAAAAAGACCAATTTATGTGATTTTAGCTTTTTTTGTAAATTTTTGTAAAAAAATCCAAATCCAAATCCAAAGCCAGTCACCGCAGTTTGGCAATCCAAATCCAAATCCAAAGCCGGACGACGAATTAGAACTAAATCCAAATCCGGCAAAAATGGTCCGGCGCACATCCCTAATACTAACTGCCATGTCTTAGGCTGTGTTTGAAAAATGACAGGAGCTGATTGGCTGGTACCTTATATCTGCCCACTTTATCTCCATCTAAGGCTTAGTAAATAGACCCCATTAGTCCTTCTGCTCCCCGGGCCCTCACTTTATTGCCATCCCAGCATGCAGCTGCTTTGCTGGGGCCGGCTGGAGCTGGGTGGCAAGCCCTCCGATGCACTGCAAAGTGATTAAGTTTTATGGGTATAGTTACTAAAGTGCAGGGTTTTAGAAGTGGAGATGTTGCCCATAGCAACCTATCAGATTTTAGCTATTATCTGGTAGAAGGTGCTAGATAAATGTTTGTTATGGAGAATATGATTGGTTGCTATGGGCAACATCACTAGTTCTAAAAACCCGCACTTTAGTAAATATATCACTTACAGAGGTACAGTAATGGAGCCCAGTGCCAGTATTAGTGATATTACTGGTCTGAGCCCCGTTACTAAGGCCTCTGTAAAACATTTACAGCTATAAGTGGAAGCCAGCCTTGTGATGGATGGGCTGGATTTCGTGGGGCCCGGCCCTAAACACGGGGGCACGAGGCGGGCATCTATGTTGCCTTGTGGAAAATCCAGCCCTGATTAGTCCCCCATGCCCTGCGCTGTGCAATAACATACCTCCCAACATTTTCACATATGAAGGAGGCACGCAACCAAAAAGGGGGTGTGGCTTGAGAAAAGGGGTGGAGTCTATGGAAAATGGGGCGGAGCCTCGCGGCTTCCCCCGTTTTCATCACTTTGGGGGCATGCCCAGCACTCTCCGAGATGCTGGGCAGCCCCCATGCAGTCAATACACAAGAGAACAGATGCCATGTGCGGGACAGATGGGAGGTATGCAATAAGGTGAGGGGGTGGGGCCATGGCAAAGAGGAGTGGGAGATGGGGGGCATCCTTTGGCACTGGGGAGTAAGGGGGTGGGTTTATTAAGCTCCGAAAAGCTCTCTCTGGCAAAAACAGTTGTTTTCTCCTGAGATAGGATTGTTACTATTTTCAAAGGCGACGGCCAGCAGTGGCTACCACTTATTTAATATGGACAGTGACATTCTGTTCTCTAATCACTATCGCCATCTCAGGTTGGCGATAGCAGGGGTTCAGTAAGGAAAAAAATGCTATATTGGTTTTTTTCTTAAAGTAACAATATAAAAATCCATACTTATTTTTCGATTTTACATCTTTTTTTTATTGTATTATAAATTTCCACAGCAGTGGAACTGGAAGTTCGGGCTGAAATTTCCACTCTGCATGGGCTTGCTGACGAGTTCACTCGCGCATATGCAGGCGGCCTAGAGACTAGCTGGTGAATCAGTAAATAGAATATTCTTATCGCTGCTAGTTAGTATCGCCAGGGAGTGGTGCATCACACAAGCATCGCTGGCGAACTTTCTTTGATAAATTGGCCCGGAAATTGATTTTCTATTGCCCAGGAAAATGGCGTTTACTATTCCTATTTTACTAATATATTATGGTGACACATCCAACTTATTGTCAGGGCCGTAGCAAGGGCTAAGCAGCAGTTGCCATCACTCAGGGCGCAATGCCCCGATGGTGGCACAGTTACTGCCTGCTAACAGCATGTAGTGCTTTTTTCCAGTTGGCCCAGCCAGTGAGCCACCATCTGAACTGGACTGATCATTGAGTCCTGCTTCCTATCAGTGCTGATGACCATAGCAATGTACTATGCAACAGGGGCAGCTACATGGCCGGTGTCACTGATGCTGTCAGAGGCAGAGCCTGACGACCGAGGGCTGTTAGGATCCGCTACCAGGACTTCTGACTGTCTTGCAGTTTCCAGTCCTGGCTGTTGTTAGGCAGCAAGGAAGCTGTCAGTATTTGGAAGTTTTCAGCTGCAGCCAGTCGCTGTTCCTTCCTGCAGCCCAGTTGTATACAAGTCAGCTGTTCCCAGTAATGCCTGCGACTCTTGCCATCAAGTGCAGCCCTACCACAGCATATCTCTATCGCTACCTGTGGTCCACTCACATTCTAGTGTGCGATCATATCTGCGGAACTACCATCTCCGCCGGCAACAGGGAACTGCCTTACCTGTTGTCCACCTGCTGGCGTATCAGTCCTTGCCAAGTCCATCGCTGGGTATTCACATTTAACCTCCGCCCAGATTGAGATTGCTAGCTCAGGTACATCCCAACTGTGTACCACCTCCGACCTTCAGGTGTTAGTAAGATAAGCCCACACTGTGCCGAGAGTAAGTCCTGGCGCCAGCCTAAGTACCAGTGTGCATATCCAGTCACAAAGGGAATAATGGGCTGGTGTTATAGGTGGAAGCTCTTACTTAGTGACTCTGTTGGGTTATATTGCGTCACACTGTAGCGGCATAACAAGGGCCTGATTCCGGTCCGGACGGTATTGCACACAGCTGCTTTCGTCCATTAAATATTAAAATACTGCAGAAGGCATCTGACAGGAATAGCGATCCAAGTCTAGCATCCATAGATGCTGCTTCGGATGACAATTGCAACCATCAATTGCGTTGGCGACGGCACCGGCCAATCTGAGTAAGCTTCAGCTGACTCAAGCTGGCAGCTTGCAAGGCCAGGAAATCTGCATCCACCGACACAGACAATGGCCTCAGCACTCATGGAAAATGAGGACAATATTGCTGGGAACGCAGACCAGGTACGTCCCCGTACCGCCACCCAAACGCATGCTGCGGCTTGGAAGTTCTGTAAGCGAGATTGCAGGACCACACTTGACTACTTTCGAAAAAGCATTTCAGGGAGATTGTGAAAACACCTATGAGCACGGAGAAGTCCTGCATTGACTTTTCCTGGCCGTTATGCACTGTAATGCCCACCCAACTTTAAGTTACCCTACATGTTGTTCCCGCATTGTGTGTCAGCTCTCCCCCATAATAATGTGCCTCTGCCCCCCCTTCTCATAGGTGTCTGCTCCCCCTCTTCCCATAGATGTCTGCTCCCCTCTGCCCATAGGTGTCTACTTCTCCTCTGCCCACCACCTGTCCATAGGTTTCTGCCCACCTCCTGCACATAGGTGTCTCTACTTCCCCCTGCCCATGTATCTCTGCTCCATAATGCCTGACTCTGACATCCCCTGCCCATGTATGACTATACCCACCACCATGGCACTATCTGCAAATCTCTTTATTGATGGGAAAAGATAGATGGTTGATTCACTCTGTACTCTGGAACACTTTAAACTGGAGATGCGCGTATTCGGTTTTACTTGGCTCTTTTCACCAAAATTATGGTAAATTCGGATTAGTTCGGATTTAGTATATTGGCTTTCCAAAACACGTGATAGCCGATAGCCAATCAGATGCCGTTTTTGAGATCCAAACATATCCGAGTAAAACCAAACCCGCACATCTCTACTTTATACCTTTACTAATCAATGCAGATGATTCAATTGTGCCTTTTGTGCTACTTTAACAATAGATTGTAAGCTTTTGTCTTGTTTTTTTTTTTTTAAATAGTTTTATTGACAGATTGACAAAGAAATCCAAATACAAAGTCATGTACAAATATTTGTTACAAAATATCCAATAGCTTATAAACAGTGATATACAAAAATACATAACAACAAAATATAGACAGAAATATAGCTACCATATAGAAAATTTGGCCACAAGACCAACTGCATCAATCAGAAAGGCGTGCCTGAACCTAGGATTTCCAAATTGTACCATTCAGTTAAACCAAAACATTTTCTTAATGCTTCTTTTAATATATCCGAAACTGTGTGAATATTGTAAGCTTTTGTGAGCAGGACATGTCTGTCACTTGCCTCAAGATATCTTTTTTTGTATTGTAATTAGAGATGAGCGGGTTCGGATCACAGAGATCTGAACCCACCCGAACTTCGGGGATCCGAGTCAGATCCGTGTCGCCCTGGGTTTTCCCGCCTGACTCGGATCTGAAAACGAGGCAAAACATCATCATCCCGCTGCCAGATTCTCACGAGTTTTGGATTCTATAAAGGTCCCGCGATCGCCGCCATTTTTCATTCCGGCTGTGGAGAGTGAAGAGGCTGGGAGCTGTGCTGCGCTGCTGTGTGGCTGCTGTTGTGCATTGTGACTTGTTGTCACTACTACTAGGTTGTGCTGGGAGCTGTGCTGCATAATTGAGGTTGTCCTGTCCATAGGGGCTGGCTGGCTGTAGTCCATAGGGGCTGGCTGACTGTTATCCATAGAGGCTGACTGGCTATTGCTAGCTGTTGTCCTGTCCATAGGGGCTGGCTGGCTGTAGTCGATAGGGGCTGGCTGGCTGTTGTCCATAGGGGCTGGCTGTTGTTCATAGGGGCTGGGTGTTTTGAGGTTGTCCTATCCATAGGGGCTGGCTGTTATCCATAGGGGCTGGCTGGCTGTTGTCCTGTCCATAGGAGCTGGCTGGCTGTAGTCCATAAGGGCTGGCTTACTGTTGTCCATAGGGGCTGGCTGCTGTCCTGTACATAGGTGTTGGCTGGCTGTTCTGCTGTGTTGTCCAGGAGGTGCTCTGTCCATCAGGGGTGCTCTTCTTCACCCCTGTGTAAAAAAAATAAAAACAATTTTTGTGTGTGCAGAATTGCGTATTAGCCACACCACCAGTGTGAAAATAAAAACAATATTTTGGTGTGTGCGTTCTAGCCTGCCACACCACCAGTGAAAAAAATAAAAACTATTTTTTGTGGGTACACCACCAGTGTGAAAATAAAAACTATTTTTTAGTGTGTGAGTGTAAACCTGCCACACCACCAGTGAAAAAATAAAAACAATTTTTTTGTGTGTACACCACCAGTGTGAAAATAAAAACAATTTTTTTGGTGTGTGCGTGTTAGTCACCTTACCAGTGAGAAAATAAAAACAACTTTTTGTGTGTGCGTAATTGCGTATTAGCCACACCATCAGTGTGGAAGTAAAAACAATTTTACTGTGTGTTCATGATAGCCACACCACCAGTGAAAAAATAAAAACTAGTTTTTGTGTGTACGTGTTAGCCACACCACCAGTGAGAAAATAAAAACAGTTTATTGTGTGTGTGGTTGGTTGTGTGCGTTAGCTGCGCTATAATTGCTTGGTGACACTGCAGTAAGACAGCAGTGAGTATGGAGGACAGTCACATGACAGGAGAGCAGGATCCACATACCAGTCTTGTAGCTGACAGCAGCAGTCATGATGACGATGCAAGGCCGTCAACGTCATCTATGAAGGCCGATATGCAGGGCTTAAGTCAGGCCAAAAAAATCACCTTTTACCCTGTTAAAGAAACAAACATCTAAAGCTATGCCATTCACTACACGAAGTGGCAAGGAAAGGATAAGGCCTTGGCCTTTATTATTTATGACTGGTGGTTCTAGTGATGATTTAAGCCCCTCTGCTTGTAGGAGAGGTACAAAAAAAATTTAATTGTTAAGATGAGTAAGACACCGGTACCAACTGTGTGCTCTGAAAAATCACAAATCCTCGAGGAGAGTCCAAGTGTGTCCACAGTTGCCATGTGTGAGCCTGACCTTTCTAATACTGTACTTGAAGAGGATCCTCCTTCCACTATTTGTGTGCCCTTTGCAAATGTGGGGATGAGCAGCACAAGTCAACCTGCTGATGTAGAAATCGAGGATGCTTCTGTGGAATTGCACGAGGAAGATGAGGAGGATATTTATGTATTTGGTGATAACAACAAGGATGATGAGGATGTTGATGATGATGAGGATGTTGCTGCCAAGGATGTTTGTGTAAAAACTGTAAATCAGGCAACAGTTGTTGCTCATGGTGGGAAAAATCCCATTGTTGCCATGCCTGGGCAAAGGACCAAAAAATCCACTTCTCATGTGTGGAATTATTTCCACTGAAATCCAGACAACCTTTGCCAAGCCATTTGTAACCATTGCCATATAACAGTGAGTAGAGGTAAGGACCTTAACCATCTTGGAACCTGCATTCATCAAATTGGAAATGGTATAGAAACTTTGTGGACAAAAATCCAAACAGCAATCCAGTGTCACTTAGCTGCTCCCTTCTATCTAGATCCAAGAACCTGTAATCTCCACCACCAACACCTGCATCATCATCAATATCCTCATTCGTGATCGGAAGTAGTCCTGCTTCCAATATCATAAGGACTGACTCCTCTCCTATCCGTTGTTCCTCAGAAGGATCCTTGAGTGTTACGCCTGCTGCTGCTGTTGCTATGAGTGGATCTTCATCCCAGAAGGGGACCAGGAAGAAGACTACTTTTAGTAGTTCAAGTTCAACCAAACAATTGACTATCACACAATCTATTGCATTGGCAAACAAGCATGACAGCAAACACCCAGTTGCACAGAGGATTACTGACGCCATAGCAGCTATGCTGGTATTAGATGTGCATCCAGTATCCGCCATTAATGCATAGGGTTTTAAACAGTCAATGTAGTTTCTGTGTCTCAGCTACCGTGTCCCTTCTAGATTCCACTTCTCTAGAATAGCAATTCCCAATCTGTACAAGGACATAAAAAAACCCTTATTAATGTCCTCCGAAATGCTGTTGTGCCCACTGCCCACTTAACCACAGATATGTGGACAAGTGGTACAGGGCAAACTAAAGATTTCATGACTGTGACAGTCCACTGGGTAGGTGTATTGCCTCCAACAGTGTAAACAGCAGCAGCATCTAACAAATGCCAGCTCATTCAGCGGCAGGCTACTCTGTGTAGAACTGGTTTCACTAAGAGGCATACTGCTGAGAACCTGTTAGAAAAACTCAGGGAAATCATTACAAAATGGCTTACTACACTTGGACTCTCCTCGGGATCTGTGATTTCTGACAATGCCATGCTTTGCTCACACAATGAATTTGGTGGTGCAACATTTTTTAAAAAATGACAGGGGCATGCAGGAGATGCTCTTGGTGGCCCGAAAGATTTCTGGACATTTTCGACATTCAGCAACTGCGTGTCAAAGATTGCAGCACCAGCAAGAACTGTTGAATTTGCCCTGCCATCAGCTGAAGCAAGAGGTAATAAATAGGTGGAATTCTACCCTCTATATGCTTCAGTGGATGGAGAAGCAGAAAAAGGCCATCCAAGGCTACGCTGCGGCCTATGACATAGGAAGAGGAGCAGGAATGCACAGTGGAGAATAATTTCCGTGTTGTGCAAGGTTCTCAAACCCTTTGAACTTGCCACATGTGAAGTTATTTCAGACACTGCCAGCTTGAGCCAGGTCATGCCCCAAATCAGACTTTTGCAAAAGCAGCTGGAGAAAGTGAAGGAGGAGCTAAAACGGAGTGATTCCTCTAAGTATGTCAGACTTGTAGATCAAGCCCTTCATTCGCCAGGATCCAAGGGTCGTCAATCTCTTGAAATCAGATCACTATATTTTGGCGACCATACTTGATCCTAGGTTTAAGTCATACCTTACAGAAAAACTTTTCCTATCGGCGCTAACAATAATATACTGCAAATTTATGTGTGTGCAGCAAATAAAACAAAGGGGATTTTGTCATGATTTGATCAAAGCATTTAAGCCTGCAGCCCAGCATCAAGGGACCCCATTTTTCTGCAGGTCCCTACACTAGCATACGAGGGTTGTCCAAAAAGTAATGCCTAAATGCTCACAACTCTGAAATAATACTCAACATTTATTTGAAACTTTGTCAGTTTGTACTTTAATATGTCTGCTAACTATATATGTAGTTTTGTTTAGGTAGTCCAAGAAATACCATGGATGCAACAAAGAGCCGTCGTTGAATTTCTGGAAAAAGAAGGCTGCAGTGCAACAGAAATCCACAAAAGACTGAAAAAAGTGTATGGTGAGCGTACAATTGACTATAGCAATGTCAGAAGGTGGGAGAATCATCCGTGTGCGACAAACCTCGGGGTGGCTGACCATCAACTGCAGTGACAGCAGAGAACCGACACAAAGTCGATGCCATGATTCAGAAAGACCATTGTGTGATCATCAGAGATATCAGCGATGAACTAGAATGTAACCATGGCACTGTAGAAACACTAATCAATGATTTGGGATATCGTAAAGTGTGTGCTAAATGGGTTCCAAAGCAATTAACCAGGGATTATAAGGCCCAGAGGGTGGAAGTGTGCAATGACCTTTTGACCAACTTTGAAGCCAACCCTGAGACATTTTTGGAAAATGTCAATACAGGAGATAAGACCTGGGTATTCCTTTATGACCCAGAAACAAAGGCCCAATCAAAGCAATGGAAACACCCAAGTTCACCTAGGCCAAAAAAGTTTAAATCACAGCGATCCGTAAACAAGGTCATGGCCACATTCTTCTGGGATTGCCGAGGTGTTATTCTCATCAATTACTTGGAACAAAACCAATCAATCAACAGTGATCAATACATTATTACACTTAAGAAGCTGAAAGAAGCCATCCTCAAAAAAAGGTCAACAAATCGACTGTCAAATGTCATCTTACATCACGACAATGCCAGACCTCACACTTCAATGGCAACATCTGCGACCATTGCCAAAATGGGGTGGTCAATAATGCCACACCCACCATACAGTCCTGATTTGGCCCCTTCTGACTTTCATCTGTTTGGCCCTCTCAAATACTGTCTCCGTGCTATGAAGACATAGAGGTTGTTAAAAACGCTATACGTTCCTGGGTCAAACACCAACCACTAGAATTTTTCCAAAGTGGATTCACAGCTTGGGTTGAGAGGTGGAGAAAATGTTTGAGGGCAGATGGTGAATTTTTTGAGTAGAGTCATTCTGTTACTAAGACTGCAAAGTATTTTACTGCAAATTTTGAAATCTGTATCTATAATAAAATTTGAGTTGTGAGCATTTAGGCATTACTTTTTGAACAACCCTCATATATGCCCAGCATATCATTACATTGCAGTTAAATGTACTCACCTCCTAGATACAGAGGGACACATCTATACAGGGGCTGGTTGTTAGCCACACCCAACTTGGCCTTTTATAGCCTTAATTGAAAGCTGCCATGATAGCACAACGCAAAATGTTGAAACAAAACAGAAAAGAAATATGCCCGCGCTCGGTTTTACCCATATCATACATGGTACCAGTAGCAGTATAGATGTGTCCCTCTGTATCTAGGAGGTGAGTACATTTAACTGCAATGTAATGATTGCTGGGCATATACAGTCAGGTGCATAAATATTGGGACATTGACAGAATTTTCATATTTTGGCCTCTATTCACTACCACAATGGCTTTGAAATGAAACAAACAAGATGTGCTTTAACTGCAGACCTTCAGATTTAATTTGAGGGTAATTACATCCAAATCAGGTGAACGGTGTAGGAATTCCAACGGTTTCTATATGTGCCTCCCACTTTTTAAGGGGCCAAAAGTAATGGGACAAACTAAACAATCCTAAATCTAACTTTCACTTTTTAATACTTTGTTGCAAATCCTTTGCAGGCAATTACAGCCTGAAGTCTGGAATGCATAGACATCACCAGACGCTGGGTTTCATCCCTGGTGATGCTCTGCCAGGCCTCTACTGCAAATGTCTTCAGTTCCTGCTTGTTCTTGGGGCATTTTCCCTTCAGTTTTGTCTTCATCAAGTGAAATGCATGCCCAATCGGATTCAGGTCAGGGGATTGACTTAGCCATTGCATAACATTCCACTTTTTAGCCTTAAAAAACTCTTTGGTTGCTTTTGCAGTATGCTTCGGGTCATTGTCCATCTGCACTGTGAAGCGCCGTCCAATGAGTTCTGAAGCATTTGACTGAATATGAGCATATAATATTGCCCGAAACACTTCAGAATTCATTCTGCTGCTTTTGTCAGCAGTCACATCATCAATAAATACAAGGGAACCAGTTCCATTGGCAGCCATACATGCCCACGCCATGACACTACCACCACCATGCTTCACTGATGAGGTGGTATGTTTTGGATTATGAGCAGTTCCTTTCCTTCTCCATACTCTTCTCTTCCCATCACTCTGGTACAAGTTGATCTTTGTCTCATCTGTCCATAGGATGTTGTTCCAGAACTGTAATGGCTTTTTTAGGTGTTGTTTGGCAAACTCTAAACTGGTCTTCCTGTTTTTGAGGCTCACCAATGGTTTACATCTTGTGGTGAACCCTCTATATTCACTCTTGTGAAGTCTTCTCTTGATTGTTGACTTTGACACATATACACCTACCTCCTGGAGAGTGTTCTTGATTTGGCCAACTGTTGTGAAGGGGTTTTTCTTCACCAGGGAAATAATTCTTCTGTCATCCACCACAGTTGTTTTCTGTGGTCTTCCGGGTCTTTTGGTGTTGCTGAGCTTTCCGGTGCGTTCTTTCTTTTTAAGAATGTTCCAAACAGTTGATTTGGCCACACCTAATGTTTTTGCTATCTCTCTGATGGGTTTGTTTTGATTTTTCAGCCTAATGATGGCTTGCTTCACTGATAGTGACAGCTCTTTGGATCTCATATTGAGAGTCGACAGCAACTGATTCCAAATGCAAATGTCACACCTAGAATCAACTCCAGACCCTTTACCTGCTTAATTGATAGTGAAATAACGAGGGAATAGCCCACACCTGTCCATGAAATAGCTTTTGAGTTGATAGTCCCATTACTTTTGGCCCCTTAAAAAGTGAGAGGCCGCCCCTCCATATAGAAACCCTCCATATAGAAATCCACCCTCCATATAGAAACCGTTGCAATTCCTACACCGTTCACCTGATTTGGATGTAATTACCCTCAAATGAAATCTGAAAGTCGGCAGTTAAAGCACATCTTGTTTGTTTCATTTCAAAGCCATTGTGGTGGTGAATAGAGGCCAAAATATGAGAATTCTGTCAATGTCCCAATACTTATGCACCTAACTGTATGCTAGTGTTAGGGACCTGCAGAAAAATGTGGTCCCTTGATGCTGGGCTGCAGGCTTAAATGCTTTGATCAATCATGACAAAATCCTCTTTGTTTTATTTGCTGCACACACATAAATTTGCAGTATATTATTGTTAGCGCCGATAGCAAAAGTTTTTCTGTTTTGTCTACATTTATGGCATTAATATTGCCATGCTGCTGATACCATGTATGATATGGGTAAAACCGAGCACGGCATATTTCATTTCTGTTTTAAGTCATACCTTGTTTCTTTCTTTCCGATGGACATAAATCTGAAAAGATGCAAAGAGCTGGTGGTGAAAAACTTGTCAGCTCAAGCAAAATGTCACACGGTAGCATTCATTTTCTACAGCTGCCAGGAAAAAACTAAATTTTCATAGGAGACCCTCTGCTGGTGATGATGCAGATCAGTCAGCAAAACCTCATGACATCTGGTTGGGTCTGAAAAAACTGGCTACAATGAGTGACATGTCTACCATGACTTTGTCTGATACGGTCACCATTAAGAGAATGATGGATAATTATTTTATGGATAGCATCCAAATACTAGGCATGTCAGAGTCTGTTTCACTATTGGCAGGAAAAAGAGGCAATTGGGAGTCCCTTACACAAACTGGCTTTGCTGTACTTAATTTGCCCACCCTCCAGTGTGTACTCTGAAACAGTTTTCAGTGCAGCCGGGAACCTTGTCAGTGATCGTCGTAGGAGGTTACTTCCCCAAAATGTGGAAAAGATGATGTTCATCAAAATGAATTTCAAATTCCACGAGGAAGACCTTTACTAGCACTTGCGTCCAAAAAATACAGAGGCATCTGTAATGGTGGATTCCAGCGGGGACGAATTAATATTGTATGAAGAAGAGGAGGATGCACACACTGATGGGGATGACAATGACAACATCTAATCTAATGTATTGTAAAGCCAGTTCGTGTATGGGATCATTGCCACCAATGTCCACTGCGCATTGGCAGCTTGTTTTGTGGGGGTCCAAACAAACCAATCATTTCAGCCACAAGTGGCAGTCCCTGTCACTGAAGTGATTGGTTTGTTAAACTGTGAATGTCCTGTTTCATATATACAACATAAGGGTGGGTTGTAGGGCCCAAGGACAATTCCATCTTGCACCTTTTTCCTTTCCATTATGTGCTGTTTGGGGCATTGCTGCCTGACATTGTTAATGTTATGGTCTATGAATGTCCAGAAATTGTAATGGCCACAGACAGCTTCTCCTGAATGCCCCTTTCATTTTTTTTAAAGAAAGTTCTGAACCAACTGCTGCTTGTTGTGTCAACCCTGCGGCGCAAGTCACACAACAGTGACATTCAGCCAAGGGGCCTCAGCCTGTAAGGCTGCTACACAGCCCAAAGGCTGCATCCTGCTTCATGGCCAAAAGGCCACATGTCGTACATCCTCACCAGCCCCTCAAGGCTGTAATGGCCGCAACTTGTCAAGAGTTCCAGCCCTCAAGGCTGTTGCAGGACTGGTTCCTTCCTAATCATAGCTCTATATTCCACTACTACTCAGCCCGGAGGCTGCATCAATTATTAACTATCAACTAACTATCAATTCTTCAGACAGTAGCTGCACCAATTATCAAGTATCAACTCTTCTTTCTTCAGCCAGTGGCTGCAGCAATTATCAAGTATCATCTCTCCTTACTTCAGCCAGTGTCTGCGCCAACTATCAATTCTTCAGCCAGTGGCTGCACCAATTATCAAGTATCAACTCTTCTTACTTCAGCCAGTGGCTGCACCAATTATCAAGTATCAACTCTTCTTACTTCAGCCAGTGTCTGCACCAACTATCAATTCTTCAGCCAGTGGCTGCACCAATTATCAAGTATCAACTCTTCTTACTTCAGCCAGTGGCTGCGCCAACTATCAACTATCAATTCTTCAATCCTCAAGGGGTACCCCAACCATCATCTTTGCACAGTCCTCAACTCTATCACTCAGTTTTGAGCCAGCTAGCTGGATGCAACCTTTTGGCCCTTAAATAGATAAAAAAATCTATATTGTGAGCTGTGAGATGGTCAAAATTGACTGGAAATGAGTGGAAATAAATGTTATTGAGGTTAATAATACTGTAGGAACAAAAACAGGCCCATTTTATGTGATTTTAGCTGTTTTTATGATTTTTTAAGAAAAAAATCCAGGTCCAAAACCAAAACCGAAAAACAAAACACGGAGGTGAGGTTTTGGCAAATCCAATCCAAATCCAAAACCAGGGAAGATCCAAAACCAAAACAAGAGGGTCGGCACACATCTCTAATTGGCTATTGGCTTTGCTGGCTATTGTGGTCAGTAGCGGCTCCAGGCACGGGCAAGCCGGTCCGTCGCCCTGAGCGCTACTGTTTCCGGAAGGCGCAGGAAACGCCCACCTCCCTCCCAGCGCTATAGGAGATATTTAAACTCAGGAGGAGGGAGCGGAGGAGGGAAGGGACGGCAACACAGGACGGCGCTGGGCGCAGCACAGCCTAGCGCGGCCCTGATTGTGGTACTTGCTAATTAAAAATAACAAATCATATTTTCCCCATTATAGCAATTCAAAATTAATAATATCTATGTATTTTTTAATTAGAAAACTTTTTTTTAGTGCCAATGCTGCTCAAAGTGCATTTGATATGTGAGCAGAGACTCACTATTTTGAACAAATATTTACTTTCTAGCAAGTGTAACCATGCGTCCACACGTCCTTAACAAAATTTGTGGGCTTAGCACCTGCCACAGATTTGCTTGCCTCTATCTATTCTTTTACCCAAAGATTATGTAAAACAAGAAATGTTTTCATTTGACACACGTTAAAATTTATCCTTTTCATATCTAAAATTAAATCATTCTAAAAACTAAATACATGTAACTTGGAACAGCACTTGGAATTATAGCCCACAAAAAGTCTTAAGGTAAGACTATTGAGGGGACCTTCAAGGCTTCCTGAAAGACCAAATGCAAATCATTGATTCACTTTATTAATGCGGATTATAGGCCTGATTCAGCAGCGTACGCAATTGCAATTACGTACACAGATCGATTGTTAAACACAGCGTTTGCGTATGCACCGCTCTGCATGTCTGCTGCGATGGCACTGCGATTACAGACGCACTGAGGAATCCATCGCAGAATGAGTGACAGGCTGTAAGCGTTTGAGGGTGGTGACGGGGAAGTGGCTGGAAACAATGCAGGCGTGTGTATCCGTTTGAACGCCGTTTCCTGAGCGTGCATAAATTAGCTATTGCGGTTGCATACACAGCAAAAGTACTGTAAGACCTGCTGTAATTGTGCGTGACGGGCCGATGGTACCGATGTATACGCAGGAGTGCAAGGTAGTACGGATGTGAGAAAGCAGCAGTGGGCATCTCTGTGCCTGATGAGCTATGGCAGGCATTCGCATACATTCGCAGCTGCGTACACAAAATAGCGATCTTTACTGAATCAGGCCCTATGTGTGTTTGTTACCCAGGACCTTGCACTCACTTGAGGGGGAGGGGCAAGTCTCATTCGTTCCAAAACTGAGGCCATCCAATGCAGTTCCCAGCATGCCTGAGCTGCAAGGACGCAGGATGTTATGACAGAATGTGCCAAAATCAGGGATTTTGGCACCAGAGCTGGAGGAAGATAAACAAAAATGCAGAAGTGTAGCATAGGAATATGTAAGCAGTTGGGTAACACAGGTTGGCTGGCTGCTTTACCTTTAGGAGCCATAGTAACACAGAAGCAAGAACCTGCTCAGTTCCTGAACTTGCTGTAGGTTATAAAACACAACACAAGAGGAAACTGTGTGTGGGGGAGTCCTGAAGCCAGACAGAGGACCTTAGACTGCACACTACTCAGAAATTGGGTCTGCTGAGCGAGAGAAGACACAAGTGTGTTTATTGTGTGCACATCAGTCCTAGAGCTAAGCAGACCAATATAGAATTTCCATAGCATTCAGAGAATGTGGGAGTTGAGTGGGGCTGCACATCTCCTAGACAGGGCTGCAAGTCTGATAGAGTAAGCTGCAATATTGAAAGATACAAGATACAATATTAGAAACAAGACTGCAAAAATATTCTCCAAAACTACTAACCTATCAGAAAGGGGTTGGGAACAGGATTCTGGCACTCAGGATCCCAGTATTCAAAATCCCGACGCCGGCATCCCGACTAGGTTACAATCCCGACAGAAGCAGGTAAGTATCCTTTTGATGCGACTGCTGCTATCCATTTCACACTGCATTTTCTTGAGAAAAGTCCCTGGAGATCTTTCCACATCTTTGATTGAACCTCAGAGAACCCCCCCAGGTTGCAAGTTATGGTTAGAGGGCCTGATTCAGAGTTGTATGCAAACTTGATGGCTTGCAAGCAACTCCAATGGTGGCCAGTAGGTACATTCGCAGGATCTGTGCTGCACGTGTGCCATTCAGTGTATGTGACCTCGCTTGCAGTGCCTGGATTCCGCAGCCTAATTGACAGGACTGGTTTACATGCAGACCAAAACCTGAGATCTGGTTTTTAGATCCAAGATCCGAACTTAAAGAGTAGACCCGAGTCAGGACTTGGTTCTACTCGTCACCCCAAAGTTTCAGTGTGTTCTGTTTTCAGCAGAACTGCATCTCTCTTAAATAGTTCTATAATTACATTACATATACAGGTTGAGTCTCCCATATCCAATTATTAGTGACATCTTTGCTTTCTAATGGTTCAGTTTACACAAACTTTATTTAATGCACAACTATATTAGAAACATTGTATAAAATTACCTTCAGGCTGTGGGCCTGATTCAGAGATGGACGGACTTGCAGAGCTGCACACAAGCGGCCGTGCAAATCCATCTATCTCAGTTGCAAACGCAGAAGGAGGGGTCAGACACCTCCTTGCTACATTTGTGATTCCAGCACTGTGACCGACGTCATAGGTTGGGATCACCAATGCAACCATTACGACCGATTGTCGCGATGGTTGCTCCTTTGGTCAGGCTTCGGGAGCTGAAGCCCCCACATAATACCCTTCAAATGTTCGGATCCACGCCGAGTTCGGATTTTTCCCGGCAAAAGACGAGACTCAGAAAGAGGAAAAATTTTATTTTTCATGGACAAACATCATCATTCCTGGACAAAAGTCCAGGAATGATGATGTTTGTCCATAAAAGATGACATTTTGCCTCTTTCTGAGTCCCGTTTTTTGCCGGGAAAAATCCGCAACTAATCCGAACCCGCTCATCTCTAGTTACAATCAATGCTAGTTTCTGGCTCTGGGTATTTCGTAGCTACAAGTACTGTGTTAGGGGCTTATCCATCATCACTTATTTTTTACAAAAGCAGGTGAAAATGAACATTCTCACATACTTTTGTAAATATTAAGTGTCAGGGCAATTCATCAAGTTCCGAGCATTTTTTTTGGAACTTGATGGTTTTACTAAACGCCATTCTGAGATGGTGTTACTGAACGCCATCCTGAGATGGCGTTCAGCCCCCGATAATCTTCACAGGCTGCTGTTTACATGGCAGCCTGTGAAGATTTACATGCCAGTCACAGCAGAGGGATCTATTAAGACCCCTCCCTGCTGTGTCTGTTCTGCAGAGCCCCGGAGCTCTCACCGCAGACATGTGTCCCGCTCACCAACAGAAGACAGGTGAGCTGGGCTGAGAAGTTGCATCAAGGGGGGGGGTTACTGGATACCCATGATGCAACGGAGGGGGTGCGATCGGACACCCGCAGTGGCTGGATCAGACACCAGAGGGCGGAGGGGGTGAAAGGCAGCGGGGAATAGAGAGGGGGAGAGACATGCAACAGTGAGGAAATACTTGTGGATACCTCAGTTGCAGGGGAAAAGTATCACTTTTCCAAAAAGCTGACTCCGCAAAGAAGTGATACTTTTGTTAGTTAGGCATGATGAATGCCTACAAAACACTTTGCAGCGAGTTTAAAACATAGTTATCACTAGTGATAATTATGCGTACTTACCGACTTTGCAAAACTCCTTTCCGTGAGCAGCCCAGAGAGATGCTGCTGGCCGGTTCGGGGGATGGGGCTGGACAGTAGTCATAGTTATGCCCCACCCCTTTCCGGGAAAAGTCTGCGATTCGCGGGTCTGCGATGAGGGGGTGGGGCTAAATGATGTGATTTGCGTAATTTAGCCCCGCCCTGTACCTACAGACCCGCAAATTCCCCATTAAATCTCCCCATCCTGCCCGCTTAACTAGGAAGTGGGCAGGATGGGGGAGATCTGCCTACGCTTCCAGGGGTGCAAGGGGCTACCCGAAAAATCTGGAGCCTCCTGCGACTCCCAGTAGTGTAGGCTAGTATGTAATTATGTAATTATGAATAGGCCCCTTAGTACCTGGCTTTGGGTAGTTGGTGATTATGGGCACTATGCCATACTTACCTACTCTCTCGATTTTGCCGGGAGCCTCCCGAAAATCGTGTGTGCTCCAATCCTCCTGAAAAAGTAGGTAATCATCCCGGCTGGCAGCCGACCCCCCCGGTCCTCCCGCGAATCCCAGACAAACCCCTGCAGTGGGGGGCAATGATGCGATTCACTTTGTGGCATTGTGCAGTGCGGCCTGGGCTAATGATGCAATTCCATGGACGTGCCGCATTGCCTAGTAGTATCCCTAGCCCACCCCCCTCTACCGCACCACGCCCCCCTGCTTGTACGACCTGGCTTCCCCCTCCCGGTGGGGTTGCCAGAATGTCGGCAAATATGCACTATGCTAGTTTCTGCCAAAAATATAATGAAATGTGGTTTTCATGCATTGGTGGAGCATGATATTTACACCATAGTGTTATGCACGTTAATAAATTACTTTTAGTTTATCTAAAACACCTTCAGTTCAGAAACTTTCATGTATATAATATACTAGGAATGGTATTAGTAGCTCTTTTATATAAGCCAATCTGTAATTTAGGCTTAGTTGTCCTTCAGTAATCCATTTTCTTTGTCCCAAAGTCTGGAGAGTTGGCAGCTGAAAAAAAAAGTTCTGCAGTAAAGTTGAAGCTTAGTAAGAATGCTCGGAATTTGCTCACATAGGGGGAGGGGGGATTATGTGACTCAGCTGTCCCCTGTTTAGCTTCGGCAGGAGTCTGTGTGATGTCATAATCCTGGAGCACTTCTGGTCTGTCTCATAAATACCCCCCAAACAAGTCTACAAATATATCACTAGGAAGAACCTTTCGATAGACAATGCATTTCAGCTAACATTGCAATAGTTTAGAAAACAGAGGTTATCATCCATTAACACATAGCCAGAGGAATAGCAATAGGGTTAAGAGCAGTATCATTTGAATCATGCTTTCACCTCTCAGAAGTGCTGTGTATAACGTACTGAAATTTGTAATTTCCGGTGTTTTTTAGACAACATGGTAACATCATTAGACATTAAATTCGGTATGGGGAATCATTTGATAGGGTTCCACCTGATCGGCCGCATGAGGTCGCCACCTACAGTGGGCACGCCGATTTTCAGCCGCCATTTTCCCTGGCTGGCCCGGCCCTGCACTGTCATGCTGGGCTCTGCACAGTCCACCCACCCCGCTGCTGTGCTTTCACCCAGCGTATCTGCAGACTCTGCACTCTGGTCCCTGAGACTGAGTACTGGCCGGACGCCGAGGCCTGGACGAGGCGACGAGGGCGTCCGTGTGGAGGAGAGACGGTAAGTGAATGCGCTCATCTTATCACATCATCATGGGCTCAGGCTGGCACTGGCAGGGCAGGCTGTGTGTGTGTGACTATGTGCCAGGCGTGCCGCACCCCACCACATACAGCCTGCCTGTCAGTGTCAGCAGCCAGCCCATGAGTAAAAAAACAGTGCCAGACTCTGAATAGATGCGCGCGGCATCCATTCAGTGATGGGAGAGAGCTGGGGGAAGCCCAGCTAGTGAGGCTCCCCCAGCCTGACTTTATTTGGAGGCGTTGCCATGTGGGCACGCCTCCAAATAACGACACATAGGGGGCGTGGTCTATGGTAATTAGGCCATGCTCCCATTTTCAGCCGCTCGCGATGTAAGGGCGCCCTCTAAGGAGCCAGCACAGGGTGCTCCGACCCCTGGAGCCGGCCCTTATCCATACACTATTAGATCAAATGTAACCGTGATCCCTGTGATTTCTGTTGTGCTGACGGACAGGTAAGTGTCATTTATGCAGTGTGAGATTAAGGTCCACATGGGCTTGAAGCTGACATTTTTGAAGGGACACTGGGTAGATGCATCAAGGATCGCATTTTGGATGTGATGCATCCTGTCATTGGTCGCATGCATGCATACCAGCGTTTAGTAAAGCCGTATGCATGAAGATTTAAAGAAAGGACAGCTCTCACTGATAAGAGATGTCCTTTGTGTTGTGGGGACTTCAAGGTTTATGACCTGGGAGACCTTCTGCGCATGCACAGCCGTTGACCAGTGCATGCACTAGCCATGGGGGACCCTGAGAGGGTATACAAGCGGGAAGACGGCTTTATCCCGGCGTGGGATAAATGACCGGCGTCTATATCTTAACTCCTGTCATTTCCCCGACGCCGGGCGCTGCAAGCGGACAGCCGCTGGGGGGGAGGGTTAGGTTTAGGGCACCTGGGGGTGGACTTAGGGTTAGGCACCCCACCGGGGGACTTAGGTTTAGGCAGCGGGGAAGGGGGGGTTAGGGTAGGTTAGTTTATACTTACCTTTGTGACGATCGGGATTTCCAGCACTGTTAGGCTTCCGCTGCGGGGAACTCTGCTTTTGTCGGCCAGGCGCTGCCGGGAATCGTGTTGCCTATGGCATTGCCTAACGGGAACAAGTTGCATTTAGTGATTGCGGTCAAACCTCTGAAAACTGCATTTTCTGAGGTTTGACCACATTTTTAGTGTTGATGCATCCCGCTCACTGGCACTGCCACTGTCCCTTGTTGATCACCAGGGTGCAGAGCCGTAAAGAGACATCTTAGTGTCCTGGTCTAAAATGAACACCAGAGACACAGAATCTGTCAGGCTCAGGTATAATTCTAAAAAGAAGGAAAAAATGGTGCACTGTTTGTTCAGGTTCTGTCCAGTACAGACACTTGCTGCTGACGCCAGAGGGATTCCTGCAGAATACCCTCATAAAAACATATAAACAGGTGGATGCGCTAGTGTCAATACATTAATCCCAAGGCTGTAGATAATATATCAGATACATTTATTAAACATATGAATAAATTAACTGCAGTTCAACATTAAAAATATGTACATTCAAACCACTCTGGATAATCTCTAGGCTATATTCTGTACAAATTGAAGACTCATGAATCAATAGTGTGAGCTCAGATACAATGTAGCGCTAATAAGCTCTCAGTAGATTGTGCCTAAAGAATAGTAGTCATATTAGGATAACAGTCTGTTATGTATATTCACCATACAGAGTCTAATGTCCAGAAGCAGTTCCCCTGTGTGCTGGATATGTATGTACAATGCTGGTGCAAGATGTCATGGGACGGGGGGTCTCCCGACCAACCTTGCTCCTGTATTTCCTCTGTCCCGGTGAGACCAGATAGTCCAAATGCTTCCCACTTCACGCCGCTCCAGCAGCTCCCCACCAGGGCGCAAGAGGGATGATTGTGAGTCCGGCTGCTGGTGTGACTGTAGAGGTGTAATTCTAGCTACCTGTACAACACTACCTCACACATACGCGTCACCACGTAAACCACCCACCCACTCGCCCATCCATCCAATCCATATGCAGTACCCTCTTTCCACTGATACTCACAAAAAAACATTTATCAAATACTGAAATACCTCTCACTATCACTCCCCAACCTGACACCTCCACCAGCGATATAACCCTCACTCACCGAGCCATAAATAGAGGTGCCTCCGCACAAAGCCCTGTGGGCAGTCCCGCCACTCACCCACGACACCTGCATCTGGCAAGCAGGGTGCCTGGAACTGAACCCTGCACCCTGAATGCTGTGCCATCTGGAGCATCCTTTGAATGCACAGTGCAGTTTTTACTGTCCCTGGAGCATCCTGAGGATACTCCGGTCAGTGCTGTAAATCCTTGCACTGCCGACACCTCCCCCTCCCCATGACGTCATACACTTAAGGGGCGTGGCTGGCACAGGGCACAGAAAGGCCCTATTATGGCGCTGCTCACTCTCAACCACTCCCTAAACCAAGAATTAGATGGGAGACCATGTTTCTTCATATTGCAATTATTGCATTTATTGTATTTATTTGCATAACAGTGCATTATTCATACTGCCTAAAACTCAGCCTTGAGATAGATTCACAATAAGATCGAAACGTCAGCGTCTTGATAGCATGTTCAAAAAGTTCAAAATAAAAATTTCAAACATTTTAAACAGTCTGGAGAGTGCCTTCTTTCTACAGGAGTGCAACATATTATAAGGGCACAGTCGGGCGGTAGAAGCTGCAAGAACCCAGTGGCGTGCGGCCATCAGCAGTGGTGCAGACATCAGCAGCGGCGCGAATGTCAGCGGCGGCAATGCGGGCGTCAGTGTGACCCAGCGGCGGCGGAGGAACCGGCGGCAGTAAGGGCGTTGAAGGCAGGCTTGGATCCAAGAGGATCCAGTCCTTGCCTGCCAATTTCAAGAGTTCAGCAGCGAAGTCCATTTAAAAAATCTCGCTTAAGCGCCATTTTTGAAATTCAAAGATGGCTGTCACGAGCCAATCTTGGTTTGTGATGTCATCGCCCCATCCGCTTGACTGGCTTATATAAGCCGGCGCGAGGAGGTGGCATGGCAGTTCGTCAGCCGGGAGGGAGCAATGATGAGCTCCCAAAGAAAGAAGACACTGGAAGTCCTAGTGGGCGGTGGCCATAAAAAAGAGCTGACACAGGCTGCCGCCCACTTGGTGAAGAGGACAACAGAAGCCCTGGGGAGGCGGCAGCTATGCAAAAGAGCTAATTGGCTGCCACCCCCAGGCAAAGATGCCAGGAGCCCTGGCGGGTTGGCGCTCACCAGGCGAAGACGCCAAAGCCCTGGGGTGGCAACAGCCATAAAAAAGAGCTTAAAGGCCGCTGTCCCCCAGGTGAAGACACTGAAGCATCCAGCATGTAGGGGAGGCTTACTGGGACCTGTGGTTCACCTGCAAAGGACAATATTTACACTTCACACAATCAACCCAGCACCCACTGCCCAGGGTGCTGGGGATAGCTTTGGGCTATCAGCCTAGGCCTGGGGTGCCCTGGAGAGGGGGACCCCTTTATTGGGGGGTCCCCAGCTCCCAAGGGATCCCCAGCCTAGGTTAACTAACAGTCAGGGTTAATGCTTTGGCTGGGGGGCCCAGTGAAAGGGCCCCCCTGGCTGTGGCATTAGCCCCCCTGCTAGAAAAAGTCTGGTGCTGGTTCTGGATAATAAAGGGGGACCCTACACATTTTTTCTGTCTGTATTTCCAGAACCAGGACCGGATCAGACCCCAGTGCTGGTTGCTCAAAGTACGTCGTTTGCCCCCCGTATTTTGGCAACCAGGGTTGATTCTGACTAGCCCAGTGCTGGTTGTGCTAGATACGGGGGAGCCCTACGCTTTTTGTCCCCTGTGTTTTCACAACCTGGACTGGCTGTGAAAAGCCCGCGGCTGGTTGTGCTTTAGGGGGATGGGGGGTTACTTCACACAATCAACACAGCACCCACCACCCAGGGGTGCTGGGGATAGCCCCGGGCTATCAGCCTAGGCCTGGAGTGCCCTGGAGAGGGGAACTCCTTTATTGAGGGGGTCTCCAGCTTCCCAGAGATCCCTGGGCCTGGGCTGACTAGCGGTCAGGATTAATGCTTCAGCTGGGGGGCCCAGTGAGGCTGTGGCATTAGCCCCCTGCTAGAAAAAGTCCGGTGCTGGTTTTGGATAATACAGGGAGACCCTACTAATTTTTTCCACCTGTATTTCCAGAACCAGGACTGGATCAGAGCCCAGTGCTGGTTGCTCAAAATACGGGAGACCCCTACGTCATTTGCCCCCTGTATTTTGGCAACCAGGGCTGGTTCTGACTAGCCCGGTACTGGTTGTGCTAGATATGGGGGACCCCTATGCTTTTTTCCCCTGTATTTTCACAACCAGAACTGGCTGTGAAAAGCCCGGGGCTGGTTGTGCTTTAGGGGGATAGGAGGTTACTTAACACAATGAACCCAGCACCCACTGCCCAGGGATGCTGGAGATAGCCCCGGGCTATCAGACTAGGCCTGGGGTGCCCTGGAGAGGAGGACCCCTTTATTGAGGGGATCCCCAGCTCCCCAGAGATTCCCGACCTGGGCTGACTAGTGTTCAGGGGTAATGCTTTGGCCGGGGGACCCGGTGAAAGGGCTCCCCTGGCTGTGGCATTACCCCCCCACTAGAATGGGTCCGGTACTGGTATTGGTAAATACAGGGGAACTCTACTAAATTTTTTCCCCTGTATTTCCAAAACCAGGACCGGCTCAGAGCCCAGTGGGGTGCCCTTAGGTGCATGCCCAGTACAGCTGAGCCCTCTGTCACCCGCTGATGCCCCTGTGCACTGCCCCGCTGCTGCCACTGCTCTGCACTCCCACTGCTGCCACCACCCCGCATGCCTAAAGCCCATCCCTGCAGCAAGTCTCTCACTCTGCACCTCCCAAACCACCTCATGTGTGCCGTCCCATCTTCTACCTGGGCTAGTGTACAATTTTGTTGCCCTTCTCCCCTGCTGGTGGCACGGTTTGCTCCTCCTAACCCTGAAAGTTAATAAATTTTAAAAAAGCAAGGAAATTCCATAGACAAAAAACCTTATGGTCTCACATGTCCCATTAAGGCTTCTTAGACATGATCTGAATTTTCACAAAACCTACTGAATTTCTGCCACTCAAACTTAAAAAAGTTATGAAATTCTGATTATTAAGGCTGACATCCAGTATTCCTTGAGCAATACAGATATAGTATGCCATCACACCCTGTGGTTAACTACAGATACAGCACTCTCACAGAGTGAGATTGCTGTCACTCACAAAATGGTGAAGCTGCTAATTCACACAATTGTGTGCTCATTGGAATACACACGTGCAGTCTATGGTGTGGTGTGATGCGGTGTGGGCCTCCTTGAACCCAGGGGCCAAGTGCACCGCACACACTGCACCCATTATAGTCACACCCATGGCTTTTCCTGTCATGATCCCAAATCACACCTCCACCTATAGGATAGAAAGTGAAACAAAGAAAGAACACCAGAGTAGTGTCATAGTTTTATATGTGATGCCACACGATATTGTTTCAAATACATATAAATCTCATCGGACATCACATTATTGGGGTGATGCAGGGTGAGTACTATGGCAGTCAGTGCAGGGCATCTTTTGTGAATTTGCACTGCGCATACTCAGAACAGTGGGCTTGATTCAGAGGTCGTCCCTATTTTATTTTTTACATGCCTCCAGGCCGCTCGCACAGCTGTGGGTGACCACCCACAGCGTGTGCGTGCGGCCTAGCATTGGTCACGATTATCGTGACCATCGGGCTTGTGAGGAGACCCTGTGGTAGGGTCTCAGGTCTCGCAAGCCCGAGTGGACTTCCTGCTCTAATAGAGCAGGAAGTCCACTACTGACATCACTAGTGATGTCAGTAGTGCCGCCCAAAAACAGCAGGCATTCCTTCGGGAATGCCTCCGTTTGTGCAGCCATCCCCCCTCCCCGCCTACAAAACGGAGCGAGCTGTCGATCAACATCGACAGCCGCCCTGTCTTGTAGAGTGCCCCGGAGCGAGTGATTTCTCACTCGCTCTGGGGCTCACGCGTGCGCAATGGCCCACCATCAGGCCCAGTGTGTGCATGTACATGAGACCATCCAGACTTGAAAAAGTCACATGTCCAGTGACGAAACGCGTTAGACGGGACGCTCAATTATTCACTAACATGCTGACACACTGTTGCTACCTGGATTGTCCAGTGCCGTGTTCGGATTCAGTGTTCCAGTCAGACTCACGCTTTGATGCGTGCACCACGGAGAACATCGTTGTGGTGCACGGACCGGCTTCCACGTTTGGTGTGACGAGTGGAACAACGCTTCAGTATCCGGCGAGCTATAAGGAGAAAGGGAGAATATCAAAGAGGAAAAGGGGGGCCCCACTTTTTGTCCACAATCTGTGAGTACTCACAAAGTTCTCCCTATCTAAACGGGCTTATGGTATAATATATGAACTGCCGGTGGTCACTCATCTTGCCCAATTGCAGGATATATACCTGATCCATGTTACCTGCCAAACTACACTCTAAAGTTATCCATAAACGGCTTGATATTCAGTAGAGATGACCGAATACATATGAGATGTGAAGCGAATATCAGGAGCCAATACAGTGTTTCAAATATATAGAGACTGTTACACAGGACACTGTTACACTATAATTATTTACTGTGTTGCTGCTAAAAGTTGGATATCCAGAAGGGACGGCTATAAACACATGGTATATCACTTTATCATCAGGAGCCAGTACATGACGTTGATATAAGATACGGAGACTGTCACACGGAGTGCTACTACAGTAGATTAATTTTCATTTATCCGTGGGCGAACTCCTACTATTACTTGGATATTCCTGCACAAATTCAGGCAAATCCTGTTTGTTATATCACTCATCATTAAGGAGCGGTCATTAGCCGTAATTAATTGATATACAGCTGTACTGTTGAATTAGTCTCTACAATTTTGTAAGAAGAGCACAGTGGTCAGTGTCATTTTCATTGCATATATATGGTATATATTGTTTGTATATGTATGTAGAATAATTTATGTATGCTATGTTTAGTTTTTATCTACTCAATATTATGTTACAGGTATAATAAATAATACATATATGCTCATTTACTAGTGAGTTCACTGTAGTATTAGCGCAGAGTATTGTTTTTCCAGACTAAAGCTGGCCACACACTAGACCAACTTACATCCAACCAGCCAACTTGTTGATTGGTTGCAATGAAAATCTGGTAAAGTATGGGAGTAAATGATGATCAGCAATTTGCTCCTAAATGCCAGAAAATAGATGAAAATGGTCATTCAGACAAGTTTGTTAAATGTTTGATCTAAACTATTTGTTCAAACAACAGTTTTGGTCCATTTTCCGGCATTTGGGATCAAATTGCTGATTGTCATTTGCTTTCATTCCTTACCAGGTTTTCATTCCAACCAATCAACTAGTTGGCTGGTTGGACAGATAATCTTTAGATGTGTGGCCAGCTTAAGAAAGCTGTACTTTATTCTGATGGTACTCCGGGTACACAGTACCCACACCTTTTTCTTTTCTTAGAATTTTCAATTCTTACAACTAGTTCCAGACACAGGAAGAAATCAGTGAAATTATTTCAGAAGTTAATAAAATAACATCTGAATATTTGCACGTAGAACTCTGCATGGAATGGGTACGATTTGTTGACAGTTATCAAGCCAAATGTAATTGGGTGAAAGTTTAGAAAATGTGAGAGTTTGACAGTAAACTATCACATTGTTCGAATGTTATCTTCAAAATGGGAAAACATCTGGATGAGAGTTTAAATCGTTAGTTTTTTGAGTCTAAAAACATTCGAGTTTGCCTGTTCTTGGACTCTATTACCGAGTTTAAAAAGTGTGAGAGTTTACTGCTAAACTCTCTGCCTATTGCATTTGACCTATCATGTCGACATGAGAATGTCCACACAATTGAATTGTCGACATTCAGCATGTTGACATGCTCCGCATATCTACAGTTACCATGTCATCATTCATCATGTCTACATGGATGATATGTTGACATGATGAACTGTTGACAAAAGGTCCCTGGTGGTCTAGTGGTGTCGACCTTTGCCCCCCCCCCTCGCCACAGCCTATCTTTATACTCCTACCACAGCCTAACTCTAACCCTTCCGCCTGTGCCTAACCCATAGTTACCAACTGTCCCTCATTGTCAGGGAGACTCCCTGAAATTGTAGCAATCTCCCTGTCTCCCTGCAGAGTCTAGCAATCTCCCTCATTTCAACCTTACCCCTATTGTGAAGCTGTTATATTAAAAAACAGAGATAAATACATTCAAATGGGATCATTAGTGTCATTTCCTTGCATTGGTTATTATAAGGCACAATGATCCCTATGAATTTCTGAAAAGTATTAGTGTGTTTTCATCAACAAACAGATCTTACTAACTGCTTTTGGGCTGGTTTACATTTGGATGTAAGTCAGGTTTAGGACATGCCTCTCAGATTTATCAGTACACGCCCACTGTAACACGCGCTCATAGGTGTTGCTTTCACAATCTCCCTGAAATGCTTTTTCAAAAGTAGGCAAGTATGGCCTAACCCTAACCACTGGCACTCTCAGACTGTCGACATACACATAGCGGCAGTTCAGATATCAAAATTGTGATCATGCCGACATTCTAAAGGATGCTGCTATAGTGCCTGTGGACAGTTTGAACCATGGACCTGATTCAGACCCGCTCGCTAAGATGCATTCGCACGCAGCCAGCTGATTGTTTGCATTATGCACATGCGTATGCATTGCAATGCACGTGCATGAACCAGTGCGAGTGATCGGGAAGCGTTCGCTTGCTGCGCATAGACAGCCAGACAGAATGAGGGACAGGAGAAGCCTATGTGGGTGGTGACAGGGACTGGCTACTAGAAACGGGGGAGTGGAGGAGCGAACGCAGGCATGCCTGGGCCTCTTAACGCTGTTTCAGAGGTGAGCATAATTAAAAGGCAGCGTCATAGTACACGTTACTTGGTAGTATTCACTCACACTGCTTGCAGCAGGGTATGGTCAACCACAAGTGCTGCAAATGCATCCGATGTTACTCGATGTTACTGATGGTTGCATACACTTCCTGGATATGACGTGCACTAGTGGGCGTCTTAAGACAGGCTGGTGGGCGTCTGCATACACAATGCGATCGCACGCTAAGACATAGGGGGCGCGCTAATGCCTTGCCGTGCGATCGCTTGCCTTGCCGAATTTGCATATGCATCTAGCGAGCGAACGCATCTAGCGAGCGGGTCTGAATCAGGTCCCATGTCCACATTCTATTTGCAAAAATGTGGTGTTGACATTAAGAATGTCATCATGTTTACCGTCGACCCCCTGACAGTATACCCTCTGCATATTGGAAGATATATGCTATTTTTGTGTCTGCTGATTTTACACCCATTTTGTGACCAACTCTGCAATAGCAACTATATTTATATAACTTAATGTTTGGGAGATCACTGTACATGAGTTTTGGTACTTATAGTACTTACTGTATTGTTTTGCTTTTTGGTGTCTTCATTAATAGTAAGTTAGTTGACAATTTTAAAAATATACAGATATATGACCCAATATGGGCAATCTCACTATTTAGGGCCATACTATTGGCAGATGTGGCAGAAGGCTTATCATATGTTCTATAAAACAGGTACCAACACTCAGAAAATAAGGTGCCAGTACTCACCTAAAGTTACAAGTTAAATAAGATTTATTGCTAGATAAAAGGTAAATAGATATTTATTTTATTCATTTAAATTATTTCACTGGTTTCTCCCAGTTCCTGGAACTAGTTATAAGAATTAAAAATGGTACTAAAAAATTGTGGCAGTACTGAGCACCCTTGGGTAACACCACAAAAAAGCAGTGTATCTAATTATCTGCATTGTGTTTAGAAGAAGGAAGCAATTGTAGTGGCTGATAGCAGTTTGTAAGTATCTAAAAAATTAAGCTAAACGCAAATATTACAAATAAAATGAAATGACAATCCATAGAATGTTGGACAAAAAGCACAATTATCAAAATAGTTGCAAAAACTTACTAACGGAATACATATGGTCAGAATCCCGATGACGACATCCCAACAGGGTCAGAATACCAACGCTTTGTTGGTCGGTATCCTAGCCCTTTCCTGTCCCTACCCCAGTGGTTCCCAAACTTTTTTGTATCACGGCGCCCTAGAGTATCAGCTTTGTTTTCACGGCACCCCTAAGCCAAAAGTTTATTATTGAGAAATTCAGACAAAAATTTAGTAAAGTTAAGTAAATTGTGCTTACCTGTCATCCTTAGGCTCAGTTATGTGGTGGTGAACAGGTTTGTGCTTCTGTTTGTCCACATATTAACATTATATTGACCATAAATAAATTGATTTGGTGCTGGACCACCAACCTGAGGCACCCCTGCAAGTGTCCCGAGACACCCCAGGGAGCCACGGCACACAGTTTGGGAACCACTTCCCTACCCTAACCCTCCCTTCCCTCTGCCTAAAACTAACCCTAACCCTCCCCGCAGCTTGAAACTAACCTCCCCCCTAGCCCCCCTCCCCACACCTTAAACCCCTCCCTCCCCCCTTAGTCCCTAACCATCCTCCTAGTGCCTAACCCTAACACCTAAGCCTCCCCCTAACCTCAGTAATTTCCCGGTGGTTGGGATCAGGCCCGCCAAGAGCCGCGGCGGTCCCGGGTAACAGGGGGTGTGGCCTAATCGCTGGAGGCGTGGCAACACCCCCTCTCCGGAAAAAAAAAAAAGCTTTGCAGCGCTCTGAGCCCCTCAGCCCTGCTCAAAGCCAGGGGGGGCGTGATCAGTGTGATCGCACCCCCCACAGGCATAGGAGACTGCTCTGGCTGCTGTGAGGGAGTGGGCACAAGCAGTCTCCCACTGCAGTGTGTGCTGGGCTGCTGTGAGGGAGGGGGGGGGTGGCGCCGGACCTGGGCCCCTGCCGGGCCCCTCAGGAAGCCCGGGCAATCTGTACCCGCTCCCCACCCCCTCTCGGTGCCCCTGGTTGGGATGCCGGCAACGGTATTCTGACTAGTGTTAGGATTCTGGCGTCTGCATTCTGATCACCGGAATCCCATTAATCAGGATATTGACAGCATCCCCTTACCAACAACACTATCACTCCTCCCAGGGCTTACAAGTTGTGTGAATATGTGAATGAAAACAGAAAGTGACCTGGGTAAGTTAGGGCTTGGCTATGGCATTACTGCCTCCACCTTTTCCCCCTACAGTAGTCCCACAAGTTGGGAAACATTGTTGTAACCCATTTGTATGTAGGAATGTTCAAATGGCAACAAATGACAGCTTGAGATCCTAGTATTGTGGCTGGAAATACTTGCGAAATTCCTCATCAGTGGCGGAAATTCCAAATATTGTCAGTTTGGCTAATGTGCTGGGGACCTGATTCAGAGATGTACACAAACCTGATGGTTTGTGTACATCTCCCATTGTTGGAGTCTGTGAATGTGCAGGAAAGGGGGGGCGCAGACTTCCTGACGCCGGCTAAGCAGGTACGTTGCCCAATTTGAATAAGCTTCAGCTCTTGTAGTTCTCCAAATGCTGCCATGCTTGGGCAGGCTTGCTGGGATCTGTATCCATCTGTAAAGAACAATATTCTTTACTGTTTCTCATACATTAACACTGCACTCACTATCACCAGGGGTGCAGGGAATAGCCCTGGGCTTCACCCCTGCTATGGCATTACCCCTCAGCTGGTTGAGCTTGGTGCTGGTTCTGGAAATACAGGTGAACCCCATGCCACCCCCCCGAATTTTCAGTACAAGACCAGGCTCAGAAATCCGGGGCTGTTTATGCTTTTGGGGGAAGGACCCCACGCAGATTTCTTTCTAAACTTTAACCTTTTATTTAAACAGTCACACACAAAAGCACTGCACAGATCTGACCAATCTGTGCAGTGCTCAGAAGATTCTATTGAGAAGGGGCCTATACGACTGGACTCGCAGATGATACAACACGATCAGTATTACCACTGGATCAAAATGGACCGGCAAACACGATTCTTAGTAAATCCATGATTTTGGTTGAAAAATCCTCATGCAGATCCCTGCAATGTCCAGCGTGTATTTTCTCAGCCAAACACAATTCTTATGCTGGGCATACACGGCCAGATAAAATGCCTGTCAGACCGACAGACATTTTATCTGGCCCCCTGCCAGCCGCAGATGTCGCCGGCATACACTGTGAGATTTCCACCACAGTGTATTCGCCAGACATCTGCGCTCCGCCCCCGGGGGAGGAGACATTTCCCTATTCCTTCTGTAGGAAGGAACACAGGAAATGTCTGTCGGCCGCGGCTGGGCATACACTGCCCGATGCAGCCGACAGTTTACCGGTAAATATCGCATCAGACGGGCATGCTGGACAATCCGGCATGCCCGACCGAGCAATATTTAACCCTCGGTCGCCCCCCAACACGCTACAATTATAAGCGTGTATGGCCAGCATTAGTAAATTTACCCCCTAATCCTCACTCGTTCATGCAACAGTAAAATACAGTCTATTATTGTAATAATATTTATTGAAGTTTAAATATTTGTTAATTACACCTGTTTATTTCACATTTTAAGGAATTAAAAGGAAATATAAAAATCAATATTTTCCTTAAACTGACTTTTTTTGTGGCCAACATTTTATGTATTCTTTCCCCATCCTTATCACAGAACTAACAGAGGACAGAGATTACAGGTCAGTCTTATGTTGCAATTATTTGCTGAGAACCCAGAAACATACAAAGAAGGAAATAACATATCTGGAAGGTCAAGTGGTGCTAATTTGTAGTAAACTTGTGTAAGACAAAGATGACAGCTGTTTATTGAAAGTTCATTTTGTATTTCATTTACTCCTATGTAAAACAACACTGTGGAACTTCCTAGTGTAAGATAAAATAGAGTACATCTTGGGCCTGATTGTGATTCACATGCAATGCCAGCATTCACAAGCCCTGATCATACGCGCACGCAGGGGGGGTTTCCAAGTACCTAGAAACCCCCCCTGTCCCGCTGATCCATCCACGCAGCTGACCGATTTTTTTTTTTTCTAAAGTATCTCAGGCAGGCCGTGTTTGTAATGCGGCTGCTGAGCCTCATAGTCATGTGCCGGAGTCCTGCTTCCTGGATTTCAGTTCCACAGCGTGGAACGCGAATAGGAGGCTGTTCTTTGCTACAGCTAACAGGCACTTCAGGCTGCCGTTAGCCAGGAAAGCGGGGGCGGAGTGTATGGAGCTTGCGCTCCAGCCAGGGAACCAATGCGGGCGCAGCGCGTAGCTGCGTATGAAATCAAGGGGCATCCATTGGAGCAGAAGACCACCCCTTAGCAGTGTGGACTTGACAGCGGGCAACGACGAAAACGTCTCACCGAAGCTGTCAGGACTCTGGAGTGGGTCGCGATTGCAGAAGTAGCTGAGGGCGGGGCGACTCTTCATCCTCCTCAGCTCCCCTTCTCAGCGAGCGTGTTGTATCATGTGCGAGTCCAGTCGTATAGGCCCCTTCTCAATAGAATCTGCTGAGCACTGCACAGATTCCCAGCCCGGTCTGAGCACAGTGATACTGGTCCCTGCTGCAGCTGCACTGTAACAACATGACCTGCTTGAGCTCTACTTGGAAAGGTAAGAAACAGGTGTCCTATACGGCAGTATGTGCAACTAGATCACTGTCTGTCTGTCCAGCTGTGATGACACTACAAGTCCCATCACACTTTGTCAACTGGATGTGCTGGGACTTGTAGTGCCAGCACAGCTAGAAAGACTCTGAAAAGATAAGTGTATATACTGTGTGTGTGTTTGTATGTATGTCTGTCTGTCTATATCAGTGTCCCTGCCATCTCTACCCCCCCCCCCTGCTCTCCTTGTAACTCCCCCTGGGGTGGGGGTGGGTAGTCTTTAATAAATGAAGTTGGCCAAGTGAGGCACTCACTGTTTTCCACGCCCAATGTCCTGATAGCCGATGCAGGTATTTGTCTGACTTGCATGTAAATGGGTGCAGGTGGAGGGGGATATACTGTAGATACACTTTATTGTGTAGTTCGAGTGTTATAAAATATATGTTGCAGGCTTATTCTGGTTAGAATTTTTTCATTGGTTCTGTAACGTAGTATTTGGAAACCCCCCTTTAAAAATCCTGCGTTTGCCACTGCTAATTCATATGTGGAAGCTATGCGTCTCTAAGCACTGGGCAGAGTGTGGCTCATTAGCATATTTTCACAATTGCGAATCCGTGAGAGATCACGGCTGCGATGGCATTTGTGTCCACATCTGAATCAGTCCCACAGCTGACCTGGGTGGAAATGTAGTACAATCATTTAGAACACTAGAGGGTAAACTTATTAAAGGTCGATTTTAATCGATTAAAATTCAATCTTATTCGATCAACATCAATGTTGTGTTTCAGGGGCTAAATCACTAATTTACTAAGACATTTTTTTATATAGATTTTTTAAGTGTTAGTAAATGTGAGATTTAGCCCCTGCAACACAACATCAATGTGATCGAATTAGATAGATTTTTAATCGATTAAAATCGACCTTCAGTAAATTTACCCCTAGAACTCCCAAGCACAGCATGTTAATGGGCACAAGTGCTTCTTGCAAATGTGCTCTACAAGTGCTAGCCCCATAATATATGTTAAACTACAGTAGTGCATCAGTTATAAAGTAAATGAACTCTTCTGCCCCTGTGATTATAAAATGAACTAAAACATGGCTTATTCCTCTTTACAGAACTGCTTCAACTCATGGGTGTTGGTTGGGTTTCTTGCATGAAAACTCTACTTGAGGTCATGCATAACATTTATATTGGATTAAGGCTGGATGTTAACTCTTCCATTCTAACATTAGAAATTTCTTATTAATCAATCATTTTTACAAGGTCCACCTTCTGTTATGCTTCAGTTCACGGATGGATACCCAGGCACCACTCTCTGCTGTAAAATTTGTTGGTACAGAATTCATAGACCCACCAATGATGGCAACCTGCTGCTGGTCCTTTGTCAGCTAAACAGCCCCAAACCCTGTTATTTCCACTTCTGTGTTTCACGATTGGGATGAGGGTCTTACAGATGTATCCTCATACAGTGACTGATTCTGGGTAGCATGCAGTCCGTATGCACTGCCAATATCTACGTAGTTGAGTAATTATTTGCAACTGCTGATGTGCAAATATTTCTGAAATCTCCTATGGTGCATGAGTTACACAGAGTGTACGCACAAAGGAGCTGATTCAGATGGCCAGGAGCGCTGTGAGGCACTGTGTAGTGTGTCCAGGCACTGGGTTTAAAAAAAGTCAATAGGGGCACTGTGTTAAAGGGACACTGTGTTATTAAAAATAAAAACACTCCATTAGGGTGCCACTGCCATAGGAGTGCCACTGTGAAACACTGTGTTAGAAAAAATAAAACACTGTGTTGTATGTTCAGGCACTGTGTTAAATACACTGTGTTTTGTGTTCAGGCACCAAATTAAAAATACTGTGTTAAAAAAAGACATTAGTGTGCCATTACTAGGAGCACTGTGAGGCACTGTTTTGTGTGTTCAGGCACTGCATTAGAAAACAAACACTGTGTTGTGTGTTCAGGCACTGTTAAAAGTCTAAATAAAACACTGTGTTGTGTGTTTAGGCACTGTGTTAAAAAATAATGTCATTAGGGTGCCATTACTAGGAACTCTATGAGGCACTGTCCCCAAACAAACATAGCACTTCAGCCACAAAAGTGGCAGTCCCTGTCGCTGAAGTGCTTGGTTTGTTAAACTGTGCATGTCCTTTTTAATATACAACATAAGGGTGGGTAGGAGGTCCCAAGAACAATTCCATCATGCACAACTTTTCTTTTTATTACGGGATGTATTTTTTGGAAGGTATTGGTGGCGGTCTTCAGTCTCTCATAAGGCCATTTGAATCTCTTGTATTGTCCTAACTCCTGATGCATATAATTTGCTGCATGGATCAGTTTGCAATTGCAGAATGAAAACTAACATTTGGATGCTTTTGGTTTACTAATTTGCTCTATATGTGAAATTTCATTAATTTTATTTAGAATCAGTCAATCAATTAATCAAATGAATCAACTCCACTTCCATTTTCTTGTCTTGTCCTCGGGCCTCTGATCTAGTTCTTGATTAATGAAAACATTCTTTCCATGGGGTCGTATAGCTTATTAAACTGCCTTCCTGCCTGCCACTGCTGTGGTCTAAATGCTGACTGCTGGCTTCCAGACTCTCTAATCTCGGCGTGGTACTAATGACAGGCGTTACCGAATGAAGGTAAGCCGGGCGCCAGGCGCGGACAGCCGCAGGGGGGGAGGGATATGTTTAGGGCTCCCAGGGGGACTTAGGGTTAGGCACCCCCCGGGAGGGTTAGGTTTAGGCTAGGGGAAGGGGGGGTTAGGGTTAGGCACCCCCGGGGGGAGGTTAGGGTTAGGCACCCCCCGGGGACTTAGGTTTAGGCAGCGGGGAAGGGGGGGATAGGTTTAGGCACTTAGAGGGGGGATTAGGGTTAGGCACTTGGGGGGGAGGTTAGGGTTAGGCACCCCTAAGGGAGGATTAGGGTTATGGGGTACAATTAGGTTAGCGATACTTACCTTAGGGACAATCGGGATTTTCATCCTTGCCGGGCTGCCACTGTCGAGACTTGAACCGCCGGCTGTTCCCTGTTGGCCGGCGGTAATACCTACTACACCTGTTTATCCAACCAGTTCACTGCAGACTATAACCAATATTGTTGAACAAAATTGTGAGCTGTGGTCAAAATTGTCTGGAAATTAATAACTAAATATTAATAAATAATGTTATTCAAGTTAATAATACTCTAGGAACAAAAGCAGGCCCAAATTACATGATTTGTGCTGTTTTTATATATTTATTTTTAAAAAATCAAGATGATTAATTAGAACCAAAACACAGGGTTTGACACACATTTCTAGTTGAGGCGCTGGGCCACTCGGATGGTGCTGTTCCAGGCACCCTGCAAGCCAAATGCTAGTGCAATGGGCCAAAGATGGTTCCACCCCCTAGGCCCTATGTTTCCATTAGTGTACATCTCTGAATCAGTCCCATTTACATAATATGTAAACCACTGTGATCCCAACGACTAATGAAAACATTATTAGCAATACACCTGCACAATTATACATTACTAATCTTCTAATTAGTAATATAGAATTGAAAAGGTGATGTAACACCTCCTTACATAGCTTCTCACAGGGAACTTAAGACTTCCTGCTGTTTTGGAGGATGGGGGTCAGGGAGAAAAAAGCCACCACCTTTCTGCTACCCAGGGGAAAAGGGCATTTCAATGGGAGATGGGGATCTCGGAAGAGAAACTACCATCTTTCTGCTAAGCAGGGGAAAAGGTCAATTACTTGGCGGATACATTCATAAACCAGTGGCGGATCCAGGATGGGGTATTAGGGGACCCCCCGTAACATTTTAACTCTTCTCTCTTGTTCACTACCACTGCCCGCTTTATAGCAGGGCAAATCCGCCTGGGAGAGGGCAGGGACAAATGCTACTGTAGTTTATGAGGCTGCCACTAGGTGAAGCCAAAATGCGCCAAAAAGGCCAGCAACAGAAAAAGAATTCTGTGGTTGTGCATGCCCAGTAGAGTTGGAGAGATGCAGATGAACAGTGCAAGAGAGCGAGATGAGGTGCCCCAGGTCTGAGGAGAGAGTCTGGGCAAGCGACTCAGCTTATGGTGTGCTGGGAACTGTTGCAGAAGCTTCAGCAGCAGTGGCGTATCTATAATGGGTGCAGTTTGGGCGGGGCACACGGGCCCCGGGTCCAGGGGGGCCCTGCACTGCACACCCTGCACCTATATTTGTTTAAACTTACCTGTCCGTGGTCCCACATCGGGTGTCAGCCCTGCTCAGAAAACTGGAAAATGGCCGCCGTGGCCATTTTTCCAGTGTTCTGCGAATGCGCAGTAGACTCCGGGAACACTCTAGTGCCCGGAGTCTACTAATTTTCCGGTGGCTGGCCAGCCACGTCAGTCGGCTGCCGGCCACCGGGGAGAGAGGAGGGGGCCCAGCACGGGGAGTGCACACGGGCCCCCTCCTCTCTTAAGATGCCTCTGTTCAGCAGTGTGATCCAGAGAGACTGTGGCAGCACTGGGAGCCACAGCTGAGGTCTGTGGAGGCTTTGGGCCATATTCATCATGATGAAAATTTCAGTAGTGATGATATTTTAGTTTTGAACTCGCTGCAAGTTTATTGTTAAATTCAGACCTATTCATTATTTCTTGTATCACTTCCGAAACTGCTATTTCTGCAGACAGCTTTTTGTCAAAATTTATATGTGCCTTTATCATGAGGCCTTATAATTAGTATATTTTACATTTGGGGTGAGCGTTCGGGCGTAAGGCCCCCGGGGCTTGTCTGGCTGGGCCCCCTCATGGCATCACCACTTAATACACATAGTTGCTTTTTACATCACATATTATGTTTGTATTTTTTTCATGTAATAATTCACATATATTTTAACCCCTTTTTCCAACACTCATTAATAAGTCTTACACACCTATACTTTACACTGCACTGTCACTCTTTTTCCATTTTTCGCGTGATGCCCTGGGGGGGTCCTGGGCTGGACGTTTTTCAGGGTGCACTGCGCCCCACATGTGAACCCCTTAGTGTTAGGGACTGCTAGTGACAGAGAAGCCGTGACGTGGCCTAGCAGCTTCCCATGTATTTGCAAATGCATGCAACTAATATCTCTGATTTCTATGACCATATAGTTTTCATATATTGTTGCAGGTACTATTCAGTGTGCTGAGGAACAATAGGGGGTTAAACCCCCCTCCTTTTTATACTTAGTATGACCCCTCCCTTTCATGCACCTGATTAGTGCTGCTAGATTGATTGAGCAGCTGCCATTTTTTGTTTGTTTGATCTGCAGATAGATCTGCAGATGATGGTTGTTCACACAGACTGAACAACCATCACTGCGGTCCCACTGGCCAGGGGTTCCATCGCCACCACCTCCCCGGCGGCCTTTGCAGCAAGTGTACGGGCGGTCGGCTGACTGCCCGTACACACAGCATGATGAGCAGATATATCTACCATCGGCTGTGCTGCACAGCCAACGCAATATATCTGTGAACGACGTTAGAAGCTGATTGGTTGATACTTTGGGGTCTATTTACTAAGCAGTGTTAGGAGACAGAGTGAAAAGTGATAGGAAAGTGATAAGGTGCCAGCCAATCAGCTCCCAACTGTCATTTTTCAAATACAGCCTGTGAGGTGACAGTTGGGAGCTGTTTGGCTGTCACCTTATCACTTTCTTATCACTTTTCACTCTGTCTCCTAAGAATGCTAAGTAAATAGACCCCAAAGTATCAACCAATCAGCTTCTAACGTCATTCACAGATATATTGCGTTGGCTATGCAGCACAGCCGATGATAGATATATCTGCTCATTGTGCTGTGTGTACGGGCAGTCAGCCGACCGCCCGTACACTTGCTGCAGAGGCCGCCGGGGAGGCGCTGGCAGCTCTCTGTTCACTTTATCTCTCAATGAGGCTGAGTACATAGAGCCCTTAAGCTAGGTACACACTGGCAGATATATTGTCCGATCAAATGAACGGCAATATATCGGGTGCCCATCGGCCAGTGTATACCAGCGATATGTCTGTGAACATGACGGCTGTGCTGCAGATATATTGGGGCATTGTTCTGTGTGTACGGATGGTAAGTTGACCGCCCTTACACTTTCAGCTGCAGCCGTGGGGAGGGGGGCTGGCTGAGGGCACGAGATGCCCTCAGCCAGCAGGACCCAACACACAGAACACATGATGGTTGTTCAGTGTGTATGAACAACCATCATCTGCAGATATACCTGTTTAGTGTGTACCCAGCATTAGAGATAAATTGGGGCGGATATTATGGGAGCGTAGAAGTACCTGTAGATATTGAAAGTATATTGGGAAACATATTGAAAGTGTAAAGAGAGGAAACCATTTTGTGAGAGAATCTTAAACTGATTAAAGAGGGTTTTGGGACTGAGCTATTGATACTACGAAGTGCTAAAGATAACTACTGAAAGTGTGACTGTCTATCGTGCCTTATCATTGGAAAGTCAAAGCTATTGTTTTCCCTGGGATCAAAGAAAAACAGCATTAATTGCTAATCCTATTAGTTTTGCCCATTGTGGATTACAAATACAAATACATGCATGTTATAGGACAGTGACCACCCAGCAACATAGTACTTACACAAAAGAACTCTGGACCTCATTCAGAGGAGGTCGTTAGTTGCAAGCGGTCGCACTGAATCAGGGCGGCCGCTTGCATCCTGAACGACCTCCTCCTTGTCGATCGCTAGCTGTGGGATGATCATCGCGACCATCTGGGCTTACGACCAGACCCTAAGGTTGGGTATGGGCACTCGTAAGCTCCAGGGAGCTTCCTGCTCTGATCGAGCAGGAAGCTCGCCACTGACATCAGCAATGATGTCAGCGGGAACGCCTCCGTTTGGGCAGACACGCCCCCTGCCCGTCTCCCAAATGGGGCGAGCTGTCACTCACCATCAACAGCTCGCCCCGTCAGCTGCGAGATCCCTAGCGACGGAGCGTCCATCGCTAGCCGGGTCTCGCGCATGCGCATGACAGAGCCGGCTCCATCGTACGTATGCCCAGTGGGGCAACATGGAGTTGGTTGCGAGCGCTCAGCGCTTGCGACGGACTCTGAATGACCCCCTATGTTTTCACCTAAAGTAAATGACTGATCAGTTTGGGGATTTACTAGTATGCTGAATAATAATTAGAGATGTGCGCCGAACCCCGTGTTTTGGCTTTGGATCTGTATCTCCTCTTGTTTTGGATTTGGATTGGTTTTGCCAAAACCGCCCTTGCGTGTTTTGGTTTTTGGTTTTGACGCTGTATTTTTTCTAAAAAAAAATTATAAAAAACAGCTAAAATCTAGGGGTATGCACCGACCACTTTTCGTGTTTTGTGGTTTGGTTTTGGATCTGGATCTTTCTTCGTGTTTTGGATCTGGATTGGTTTTGCCAAAACCACCCTTCCGTGTTTTGGGTTCTGGGTTTTGTGTTTTGGATCTGTATTTTTTTTAAAAAAAGCAAAAAAACAGCTAAAATCACAGAATTTGTGGGTTTTTCTGCTCCTATGCTATTATTAACCTCAATAACCATAATTTCCACTCATTTCCAGTCTATTCTGAACACCTCACAATAGTGTTTTTATGTCCAAAAGGTTGCACAGAGGTAGCTGGATGACTATGCTAAGCGACACGAGTGGGCGGCACAAACACGTGGCCCATCTAGGAGTGACACTGCAGTGGCAGACAGGATGGCAGTTTGAAAAACTCGGCCGCAAACAGTACATAATGCAAAGAAAAAAAAAGAGGTGCGAGATGGAATTGTCCTTGGGCCCTCCCACCCACCCTTATGTTGTATAAACAGGACATGCACACTTTAACAAACCAATCATTTCAGCGCCAGGGTCTGCCACACGACTGTGTGCTATCTGTTTTGCTATCACATCATGGGCAGGATGCATGACGCATCGCATTCGGGATGCGATGCATCCCACCACCCTTCGCATGCATGTCGGCAGTAGCAATGCCGGTATGCATGAAGAACACCTTAAAAGATTGCTCTCTCTGTAAGAGCGGTCTTTTGCGAATTAAAGACTTCCGGGTGTATGAAGTACGCATGCACCGCAGAGGGTACTGGGAGGAATAGAATTGGATCCCTCTCACAGCACTCTCCCGATAAAAAACCTGTAGGCTTCTATAGGGTAACGCATCAAGAAATGGCATTACCCACCACAGCCAAGCCCCAGTATGTATCACTTCCAAGGCTTGGTGCATATGAGAAATGTGGTCAAACCTGCATTTTCAGGGTTTGACCGCATTTCTCCCCTTGCTGCATCCTGCCCTATATTGTACTGTGAGACTGATTCAGACCCACTCGTGAGAGCTGAGCGCTCGCAACCGGGTCGCTGTTGGGCCAGTGCGGATGCGCACGACGGACCCGGCTCCGTCGCGCGCATGAGCGAGACCTGGATAGCGACGGGCAAGCAAAGGGGGCGTGCTACAAAGGGGGCGTGCTACAAAGGGGGCGTGCTGTCGATGGTGAGTGACAGCACGCCCCCTTTGGTGGGCGTGCCGGGGGCGTGGTTGGCCAGACGGAGGCGTTCCCATGGCAGTTTCTCAATTGCCTCAATCTAGTGTATTGAGGCAATTCAGAAACTGCATTTTCCCTAGTTAAAGCCAGACTGTTATTGTCTATTTATGACATTATTGCAAACTACTATTTATATTTGCCATATTCCTTTTGTGGGGTTGGGTACAGGATCCCGACGGTCAGGATGCTGATGGTCAGAATACCGACTGCGGCATCCCGACAGTCAGAATCCCGACAGAGTTCTGTATTATAACCCTAATCCTCCCATGCTGCAGCCTAACCCTCCCATTGTGCAGCCTAACCCTCCCATGCCGCAGCCTAACCCTCCCATGCCGCAGCCTAACCCTCCCATGCCGCAGCCTAACCCTCCAATGCCGCAGCCTAACCCTCCCATGCCGCAGCCTAACCCTCCTATCCTGCAGCCTAACCCTAACCAGGGCCGGATTATAGGCGGGGCGTTAGGGGCGGTCGTCCAGGGGCCCCCGCACATAGGGGGCCCCCACACTGTCCCTAGACATGCCACTGTTACAAATATAGTATTGGAGAACAGCATGTAGCTGTCTCCGTTCTGATCCTCTCTGGCGGCTCAGCTGTTCCCTAAACAGCGGCCGCCGAGGAGCTTCAATAGTCAGAGCCAGCCACTGAAAATCTTCTCTATGTGCTGCTGCAGCGTCAGATCCCACAGTCAAAGTCTCACGAGATGACGCCAAGTCTCGCAAGAGTTTGACTGTCAGAAGCCGAGGCTGCAGCACATAGAGAAGATTTTCAGTGCCAGTGGCTCCTTTGTTCTAAACCTTCCCCCGTGACACAGCTCAGACTCAGCGGTGCAGTTATCGTGAGCTGAGCTACAGAACTGACAGGCAGGTAGCTCACATAGTGTATAATATATATATATACACACACACACACAGTGTATATATACACTATGTATAGCTATATAATATATATAGCTATATAAATGTGTATGCATATATCCTGTGTGTATGTGTATATATATATATATATATATATATATATACACACACACAAACACACATACAGTGTGTATATGTATGTATATATATATATACTTATAATTTAAATATACTGTGTTTATATATACATACACAGTGTGTGTGTGTATATATATATATATATATATATATATATATATATATACATACATACATACACTGTGTGTGTATAAATATATATATCCATCCATTTGGGGCTTCCACTATATATATATATATATATATATATATATATATATATATGGCAGTATGCCACAAGCTTGTTGCCCAGGGGCCCCCACAGACCTTAATCCAGCCCTGACCCTAACCCTCCGATGCCACAACCTAAACTTATCCCTCCCCTGCCATTGCCTAACCCTAACCCCAGTCTCCCCCTGACCATAATACTTACCTCAGCAATCTTTTGCACTCCTGACTGTCGAGATGCTGACTACATCCCCTTTTGTGCCAAAATTGACTGTCATAGATATGGTGATCATTATTTTCATCATCCAATGACCATCGCTAGGGGGGTGCAGGGGGACCAGGCCAAACCAGGTGACACCATCCAAGGGGGTGCAGCTGTTCTGCTATTTTGGTGTCACCCTCCTGGATGATGTCACCAAGCATCGCTGACATCATCGATACATGCAACATTGATGGATGTTGCATGTGTCATCCACACTGTATCCGGAGAGGCTGGGGGCTGCCTCCTGGAGTGCTGGGAAAGCCCCCAGCATGATTAGAACATGTGTCACATTCCCAAAATGTCACACATTAGGAGTGTGAGCGAGCATTCTCTCAGTGCTGCATTGGGTATCACCACCCATAGTGACACCACTGAAGTCTGTTGCAATCCTAGAGAAGAGCCACTGGAGTTGCCATCTCAGTTGTAAGGTACCATCTAAACCTAACTTATCTGTGCCCACCACACCAACACCCGTGGTACCATATTAAGATGAGTGAATCTATTTTGGGTATTGTGTCAATTTACTGACTTTTACAAAACATTCTCAAATATCTAATAAATAAATATTTTGGAAATCCCTGACTGCTAAACTAATGCTTCATGTAAAGGAAATGTAATTTGAGCATATTTAAGTCACTCTAAACATACCATAGTATTTAATTACAGTTTTGTTGACCTATCCTAAACTCTAATTACTACCTAATCTATAGAAGCTAAAATTAGCTCATGGAGATTATCATGTAGGCTTCATGTTGAAAGGCATGTGAGCCCACACTCACCTGCTCCCTCCTCAGTCAGCATAACTACAGCTGTTAAATAGAAGTGACAATTTATATATAGAGAGAGATGAGCAGTTTGGTTTCCCTAGAGAAGACTCGGGTCTTCGGTTTCTCTAGAGAGTCCTGACTTGGGTCTTCCTGCAATTTGGAACTCGGATTTAAAAAACAGATCTTGCATGTTTTGGATTGCATTTAAGTTCAGCCTTCGTGATTTCAGGTGCTATGAGGTGGTCAGAATTGCCTGGAAATTAGAGATGAGCGGGTTCAGATCTCTGAGATCCGAACCCACCCGAATTTTGCAGATCCGAGTCAGATCCAAGCCGGCTCGGGTTTTCTTGCCGGACTCGGATCTCAAAGCGAGGCAAAACGTCATCATCCCGCTATCGGATTCTCGCAGGTTTTGGATTGTATAAAAGGTTCCGCGCTCGCCACCATTTTCATTCTGGCTGTGGAGAATAAAGAGGAAGCAAGGGAGGGGCTGTGCTTTTGTTGTCCATAGTGGCTGTGTTGTTGCTGACTTGCTGTGCATAGGGGCTGGCTGCTGTTGTCACTTGTCATAGGGGCTGACTGTTGTCCATAGGGGCTGACTGTTGTCCATAGGGGCTGGCTGGCTGTTGTCCAGGGCTGTGCTCTGCTGTTGTCCATAAGGGCTGTGCTCTGCTGTTGTCCATAAGGGCGGTGTTGTTGTCCACTCTATACTCAATAGGAGCTGTGCTGCAGACAGAAGAAGGGGGCTTCAGTGGCTCTAGCGTCAATGCAGTCCATAAAGGGGTGCTGCTGTGTTGTCCAGGGGTTGCTCTGTCCATCAGGGGTGCACTCCCCCCAGTGTAAGCCCCCCAAATTAATCGAAGTGTTTTTTTTCTATGTGTGTGTGCGCGCAAGCCGCACTTATCAACAATGTACAGTAGCTGCTCAGGGGTGCTGCCTGTGTTGTTTATCAAGGGGCTGCTTCCTCGTACAGGGATGCTCTCCCCCCCAGTGTAAAAAAAAATAATGATCAAAGTGTTTTTTTTTCTGTCTGTGTGTGCGCGCGTTATCCACACTTATCAACAACATAGCTGCGCAGGGGTGCTGCCTGTATCATTTATCAAGGGGCTGCTCCCTCGTTCGGAGGTGCTCTCCCTCCAGTGTAAAAAAAAATAATTAATCAGGCTTTTTTTTCTGTGTGTGTGTGCACATTAGCCACACTTATCAACACCATAGCTGTGCAAGGGTGCTGCCTGTGTCGTTTATCAAGGGGCTGCTGCCTCGTTCAGGGGTGCTCTCCCCCCAGTGTAAAAAAAAAACCCCAAAAAAAGAATCAGTGTTTTTTTTTCTGTGTGTGTGCGCGCGTTAGCAGCACTTATCAACAACGTAGCTGAGCAGGGGTGCTGCCTGTAGCTGCACCAATTATCAAGTATCAACTATTCTTACTTCAGCCAGTGACTGCGCCAACTAACAACTATCAATTCTTACTTCAGCAAGTGGCTGCACCAATTATCAACTATCAATTCCTCCTTCAGTCAGTGACTGTATCAATTATCAACTATCAATTCTTCAATCCTCAAGGGGTGCCCTAACCATCATCTTTGCATAGTTCTCAACTCTATTTATCACTCAGTTTTGATTCCACCTAGGAATTGTGACAGCCAGCTAGCTGGATGCAACCTTTTGGCCCTTAACTAGATGAAAAAAAATCAATATTGTAAGCTGTGAGGTGGTCATTGACTGGATACGAGTGGAAATAAATGTTATTGAGGTTAATAATACTGTAGGAACAAAAACAGGCCCATTTTATGTGATTTTAGCTATTTTTATGATTTTTTAGAAAAAAAATCCAGAAGCAAAACCAAAAAATAAAACACGGAAGGGCGGTTTTGACAATCCAGATCCAAAACCAGAGGAGATACAGATCCAAAACCAAACCAAAACACGGGGGTCGGTGCACTCTCTACTGGAGATTAATGTTATTGATGTTAATTATGCTAAAGGAACAAAAACAGGCCCAAATGAAATGATTTTACATGTTTTCATAGTTTTAAATAAATCCAAAAACCGAATCTAAACACTTGAGGGTGGTTTTGCAAAAACCAAAACACGATGATGAATTAGAACCAAAACCAAAACATGGGGGTGTGTGCACATCACTAATATATATATAGTAAGTTGTGACTATTAAATAACGAAATTATACTTGTAAAAAATAAATCATACTGTGTGAGTGGGAGAACATTGACCTTGGACTATCCCATTTCGGTTTTGCAAGTTTCCCCCTTCTCGCACATAGGGCCTGATTCAGAGCCGGACGCTATTTATGCTCGCTCGCTCAGAAAAAGGGGCCGGCTATTTAAATTGAGCGCTCGCTCTTTGCGGTCTGTCGACGCCTCTATGTCTGAGCGAGCGAACGAAACATGCGCTCCCTATTTTGTAAAGACGCCCCCTGGCCGCTCTCATCCTACGTCATCTCCGCTATTTATTTGATTAATCGAGTACATCGAAAGGCGTCTGAACTGCTCGCAGTGCTTGTGGTAGGTTTTTCCTACCGCAATCATGCGAACAGTTCAGGCTAAAAGACAACCAAGTGACGTGATCGATGACGCTGCTTTGTTAAATATGCACACCCTTAAAACGCCCGTTTTGACCGTTTGGCACGCCTGCGCTCGGATCTCCACTCCCCGTTTTCAAGCACCTTCCCCTGTTACCACCCACAAACGCCTCATCCTGTCACTCAAATTAGCAGGCACTCGCTATTTTGCGAGCGCTCGATTTCAGACCGCACTGACTGGTTGGCGCATGCGCATTACGACCCATACGCATGCGCAGATGTGCGAACATCGCTCGGAGCGAACGAGCGGCCGCTTACAAGCGGCTCTGAATCAGGCCCATAGTTTGCTGTCACACATCCTTCGTAGAAGTTGTGTTTTTCTCATGAGTTGTAAAAATGCTTGATTAAAAAGTATAGCAACGTGTTCATTTGAAATTTTTAGTTAATTTGAAATGCCCACGTACACATGTGTATGAGTGGCACAAAAGATTTAGTGACGTTCATGAGGATGTCAAAGATGATGTATGTCCCAAAAGACCTTGTATATCTAAAAACCAATGAAATGTAGTAAAATTTTAGTAAATTGTTTGAAATGACCGTCGAGCCAGCGTCAGAATGATAGCAGAAATGGTAAACATTGACCAAGAAACTGTTAGGCAAGTTTTGCACCAAGATCTCAATATGACAAAAGTTTGTGCTGAGATGGTTCCAAGCTTTCTCACTCCGGAGCAAAAAGAAAATCGAAAGCAAATTTTTGCAGACATTTTGGAAAAAATTCAAGTGTATTCACAATTTTTTTAGATAAAGTTATTACCTGCGATACAAAATACCAGTCCATGCACTGTAAAACACCAACATCACCAAGAATGAAGATAGCATGTCAAAGCAAATCCAAATTTAAAGCAATGTTAATTGTTTCCTTTGATATTAAGGGTGTTATTTTGGAAGACTGGGTACCAGAATGTGCAACAGGGAATCACCATTACTACAAATAATTTAAGGGAAAGAGTCAAAAGAAACAGTCCAGAGTTGCGGAATATTGGTTTAATCCTCCATCAGGACAATGCACCAGCCCACACAACTCTCTGTGAAGCAGTTTTTTTTACAGATTGCAGCACTAGAACACACTCCATACTCACCAGACCTAGCACCGTGTGATTTCTTTCTTTTCCCTAAAGTCAAATCTGTACACAAGGGAACCTGTTTCGCATCAGTTCATGAGGTAAAGAATAAATTGAGGGAGCTGTTAAAACGGGTTGGGTATGAAATGCCGATGGCCGGGAACCCGTTTACTAAATCCCGACGCCGCATGTCCGAATGTTTGAAATCCTGACTGGGGCTGGTAAGTACCCTAACCCTCCCCTCTAACCCTATCCCTCTTGTCAGGATGCGGCCTGGGATTGGCTGCTACTCACCTCCGCGCTGGCATCCTTGGGCTTAGGTGTTCAGTCGCTGGAGGTTGTGGTGAGTGGTGTCTGAGCATTCTCCCCGGGGTCTGCTAGAGCTTCCATGCATGTGTCCTGGGTTTTGGGGTGCCGGGTATGGGCGCAGCCATGTTGGTCCATATTACATGACTAGTCTCTCCCAATGGTAGTCCTGTGGTCACTCAGCTGATCCTCTGATCCAATGACCAGCTACCCAAAGGTATTTAAGTCTGACTCCAGGAACAGGAAACTGCTGTTCAACTTCGCTGTTCCAGTGACTGTCACACTCACCAGTGTTTTTCTGTGTTATTTCCTTCAGAGTGTTGCTTAAGCCTACTCGCAGTTCCCCAATATTACCTGCATTAGCTTCCATGCTAATTCGCACTATGTTACTTTAGCTCGCTCTCAGAACTCCAGTATTCATGTTACAATTCCTGTTGTCTTTTAGTGTGCTGCTTAGCTTTCTTACAGCCTCCCTGTGTTACTGTGGTATCCGCATTCATGCTAATTACTAGTTAGCTCTGAGCTGGATCTCTCGTAATTCCCAGTACATTCTCCTGTGTTCTTCAAGCAAGCCTGCGACTAGGATCTCTAACATTCTCTAGTGCACTCCTGTGTTCAAGTATTCAGTTCATCTCCTGTGTTCAAGTATTCATTTCGTATCCTGTGTTCAAGTATTCAGTTTGCCTCCTGTGTTAAACTATTCAGTTCATCTCCTGTGTTCAAGTATTCAGTTCATCTCCTGTGTTCAAGTATTCAGTTCATATCCTGAGTTCAAGTATTCAGTTCTTATCCTGAGTTCAAGTATTCAGTTCATATCCTGTATTCAAGTATTTAGCTCATCTCCTGTGTTCAAGTATTCAGTTAATCTCCTGTGTTCAAGTATTCAGTTCATCTCCTGTATTCAAGTATTCAGTTCATCTACTGTGTTCAAGCATTCAGTTTGTATCCTGTGTTCAAGTATTCAGTTAATCTCCTGTGTTCAAGCATTCAGTTCATCACCTGCGTTCAAGTATTCAGTTCATCTCCTGTGTTCAAGTATTCAGTTATTCTTCTGTGTTCAAGTATTCAGCTCACTCACTGATCTCCTGTGTTCAAGTATTACAGTGTCATTCTCTAGTCTCCTCATCTCTCCCAGGTACCTAGCCAGGGGGCCGCAACCTTTTCACTCGGTGCGGCAAAACCCACATCCCAATTGGAGGGGTCACTGGTGAAGACCGAGTGAGTTAGACTCCGTGCCTTTGGCTAGGTCTAGCCGACACCTGGGTTTGACCTTTATTAAGGGAACTAGGACTGTCACTTCCCTAGCTGCCTCCTAGCCATCCAAACCCTCCGGCACTCTGTCCTCCACAAAGGAACTCTGTGTAGCAGACCGTGACACCTCCTTTAGTGGTACCTAACCCTAACCTCCCCCCCACTGGTGCCTAACCCTAACCTTCCCCCAGGGGTGCCTAAACCTAACCTCCACTCCCCGCTCCCTAAGCCTAACCCTCCCGGGGTGGTCATTAAATATCGATTGATTCAGATTTCTCTTCTATTCATTCACTTTGCATTTTGTTAATTGATAAAAATATTAAAAACTATTAACACTTCTATTCTTTAAAGCATCTTACAATACTTTGCAGCATTTATTCCACACCTTCCTAAAACTTTTTCACATAATGTATATATATAAATATATATATATATATATATATATATATATATATAAAAATACAGTATATATATATATATATATATATATATATATATTGACTCCCTTCAACGGTGGCACTCATTGCAGAAATAGCAACACTTGCAAACTCAGTAAGTTACCAATGTTTCAATGCTAGATGCATTTTCAATTTACAATAGGTAGACATTCAGCCAGCGCTGATCCTGGAGAATAGCATGAGAAAAGTGTCTCTGCAATGGACATCCATGGAGTGTGGTTGAGAGGGCTGTCTGGTCAGCAGAGCATCTATTATAAAAGTGTTTCAGAGAAGTGCTCCCTTCATCTGCACAGTGTTTGTTATCAAGGCATACCCTAATTCCAAAGGCTAATTGCAAACTCCAACCACAGGTGGAACAAGATGTTCACCATGCTCTAACCAACTGAAGACAGCAAGCCAAGTCCAAACTATGACAGATCCTCACATCATTTGAGTCACTTGCAACGTGGTCAGCCAGTGCAGATGGAAACTCCAGTTAGATTGGACTAGCTTGGCACAGATCAAGGAGTGACCAATAGCCCCAAGGAGTGACCAATAGCCCCAAGATCATCAAGATCAATGATGCCCTATATGAGTGCAACAGGAGCCAGTTGTTCCGTGTCTCAGAGGCTTTTCTTAGGTTCAATTTACTGGTCAGTCATGACAGAAACTACACTCCTCCTTGCAGGAACACTATACCCAACACTCTCTCCATGGTCCCACATAATTCTCCACTTACATCCAGTGTAGATAATTCCCAGTAAGCCCTATTCTTTGTTACAAGATCTGGCAGGGTTTTAAGATTGAATTCCAAGTTCCAGGATTTTGTTATCTGGTAACTATATTTTATTTACATTTTATTGTTGTTACATTTTACATTTTATTGTTGTTTTCTTCTACACACTGGTCCACGGACATTATTGTTACACTGCGATTATCTTGTGAGTTAGTCCGGTGTCAGTATTGCTCAAATAAAGACGTGTTTTGTGTAGCTCCGGGTCCTGTCTTGAGTATCCAGCATAATCTACAGCTGACTTGGCAAAGAAAAAAGGTGCAGATCAGTGTTGCTTTTAATCTGTCCTTCCACTGTTTTGAGGACTTTGGTGAGAAGTGGACATGAGGGAAAACGCAGTCTAGCAATGACACCAAAAATGAATTAAGCCTTTTATTGCCTCTGCCTCGGAGGAAGAGTTTCTGGCAGAAAACTATGGGGTTTGTTCATCACTTAATTTTTACAAAAGCAGGTGACAATGCACATTTTCACCTGCAATTGTAATAATTAAGTTATCGGGCCATTCATCACAATGGTAAAGCAGAGAAGTTGCCCATAGCAACCAATCAGATTCTACATAACATTTAAATAGCACCTTCTCAAAGATAATAGCTAGAATCTGATTGGTTGCTATGGGCAACATCTCCACTTCCTAAAACTCTCACTTTAGTAAATTTAACCCACAATGTTTATCTGATCTGCAGAGTTGATTTGCATATGTGTTCCCAGCTTATGAGTCAGGAGCCCACAAGAGCCAGAGAAGTAGTCGTTCGAAAGTCAGGGGGTCAAACAAAGGAAAGCAGCTAAGAGGGTACAGGTGTGTAAGGCTGGGTACACACCTAAAGATTTTCTGTCCAACCATCCAACTAGTTGTTTGGTTGGAATGAAAATCTGGTAATGTATGGGAGTAACTGATGATCTGCAATTTGCTCCTAAATGCCAGAAAACAGATGAAATGGTCGTCAGACAAGTTTGTTAAATGTTTGATCTAAACAATTTGTTCAAACAACAGTTTTTGTCCATTTTCCGGCGTTTGGGAGCAAATTGCTGATTGTCTTTTGCTTTCATACCTTACCAGATTTTCATTCCAACCAATCAACTAGTTGGCTGGTTGGATGTAAGTTGGTCTATTGTGTGGCCAGCTTTACTTGCTATATCTAAGGAATCGGAATGAATTACTTTCGTCCGGCGGTTCAAATCCCGACGGCGGCTGCCCGACATGGGTGAACATCCCGATCGTCCCACAGGTAAGTATTTACTAACCTAACCTCCCCCCTAACCCTCCTTAGGGGTGCTTAACCCTAACCTTCCCCTCAGTGCCTAACCCTAATCCCCCCTCTAAGTGCCTAACCCTAACCCCCCTTTCCCCGCCGCCTAAACCTAAGTCCCCCCCGGGGGTGCCTAACCCTAGCCCTCCCTTCCCCTAGCCTAACTCTAACCTCTCTGGGGGGTGCCTAACCCTAAGTCCACCCGGGAACCCTAAACCTAGAGGGGCTGTCCGCAGCGGTGCCCGGCATCACTTCGATCGGGATGCCGGGTGCCGGTCTCCCGGCGTCGGCAAAATGACAGGCGTCTAGATTTAGACGCCTGTTATTTAACCCTCGCCGGGATTTAGAAGTCGGGAAGCCGGCGGTCAGGATTACGTTAGCCGGCTTCCCGACTGCATACCATACCTAAAGCTGCATACACACGTAAAGATTTTCTGTCCAACCACCCAACTAGTTGATTGGTTGGAATGAAAATCTGTAAACGTATGGGAGTAACTGATGATCAACAATTTGCTCCTAAATGCCAGAAGCCAGATGAAAATGAGCTAAAAAATTTGTTCAGTTTTTGTCCATTTTCCGGCATTTGGGAGCAAATTGCTGATTGTCATTTGCTTTCATACCTTACCAGATTTTCATTCCAACCAATCAACTAGATGGATGGTTGGACAGAAAATCTTTAGGTGTCTACCCAGCCTAAAGGTGAGTACACATCTGATAGATATATCTGCAGATAATGGTCATTCATACACACTGAACGGCCATCATATGCTTGTGCCCTCGGGTCCCGGCGCCCGGGGGGTGGGACCCGGCGGCTAGTGGGTGGGCCGGGGGCTTGTCCCGCCCCCCCTCCTCGCGTCTGCCGCTGCGTGTGTACGGGAGGTCTGCCGACCGCCCGTACTCACGTGCTGATGGACATATATGTCTGCAGACATATCTGTCCATTGGCTGTGCAGCACAGCAAATGCTATATGTCGGTGAATGACGACGTTCACTGACATATCGCGGGTGCACACTGGCCGAAGTGCAGCAGATATATTGGCCGATCAATTGATCAGCCAATGTACCTGTCAGTGTGTACCCAGCATTAGTTCACAGAGGTAATCTCAATAAACTGTCAATTTGCTGTTTGCAGGAAGTTGTTTACATAGGCCTGAAACTTACATAACAAGCATAGCTCATTACTAGCAGCAGGTAATTATTAGGTGCCACAGAATGTACGTAGCGCTGTACAGAGTATCCATACAAAACATGTCACAAGTCACTATAACAAGGCATAATATCTTAAATACAAAGTTGAAGGAATGCCATAGCATAAGTGCCAACATTAACATTACAGCAGACTGGTAAGAACCAAAGTTTTGGATGGGCAGCTCTCTGAAGCTAGCAGTCAGTGTCACTGGATATATGGATATCAATGTGTTGAGTTCCAACAGTTTGCGCAAAAGCTACCCAGTTCAGACCACTAACCTTATGATTATCACTACTTTCATACAAGACAACTGGATAAACAAAATGGAATGGGAGAGTACTTACTGTACAATGGAGACATTTCTGTTCTTTACTGTGCCGCAGAGCACAGGGAAAACAAAAAAAAGAAGTACTCTTTTTTAGGGGCACAAAAATTTCTCCACAAAACTATTTTGGACTCAAGAGAGCACCACCAACATTTTCATAATCCTTAAAGCAATATTAGCCAAGAAATGCATTTTATGGTTGGTTTATTAATTCCAATTCAATACTAATATCCTATATTATGAATATTTCCATTTTTTTAAAACTCCTGTGTGGGATCACCCAAACATAGATAGTTACTGTACAACACAGGTGCTATTAAGATTTCACCAAAGACATAATAAACGGAAAGAACAGTACAGCCCTAGTGTAATGTCTGGATCTTTTAGATATCTTCTTGTAGTTCATGAGGTAGTCAGTAATCGTTAGTCCTCATCATAGTGCATTGAATAAAGGAAACACGAAAAACACATCTATGTAGGAGTTGCTGATATAAACGCACAGAGATGTACTAAGCCTTGGAGAATGATAAAGTGGAGGGTGATAAAGTACCAACCAATCAGCTCCTAACTGTCAGTTTACAGGCTGTGTTTAAAAAATGACAGTTAGGAGCTGATTGGTTGGTAATTTATCAGTCTACACTTTATCACTCTCCTAGACTTAGTGCATCTCCCCCAGGGCCTAGGGAATGGTAAAAGAATGATGTACATGAAGGTATCTTTTCACAGATGGAAATAAAACCAGGTAAGAGTACCGCACAATGGCGAAGTGTGGAGGAATCACATAAAGGTATCTTTGGGTTTGTTCCTTCCCAGGGGTGATGTCACTCGCAATCCAAAATATTACTCAAAGGTATATTTAAATATATATCTTTCCGATGGCGATATTAAACATATTCCAAAAACCATAGAAAGCTCTCAGAAATATTGAATCCAGGATTTATTAAAAACATAAATCCCATATGAAGAAAACATAACAAAAATTCTCAAACGGGTGGTTAAAAGTAGATATATGAGATGACAAACTAAGAGGCAGGTAAGTGAAACCTTAAAATGATAGAGCCCGGACAGACACAAAAAGGTTTCAAAACACATACCTCTTGAAAAAATGGAGACAAGAATGGCTCACACCTCCTTTCAGAGGACGCGTTTCGGCTCAAATGGGAGCTTTTGTCAAGACATCAAGAGTCAGAGTCACTGAATGGGGAGAAGGTGACAAGGGAGTGGGCTAGGCAAGAACAAGAGGAAGGAGGACTCTGCCCATCAGAGCTTGCATACTAGGGGAAGAGAGAACAACTGGAGGATAACCTGGGAAAGATAAATGGTGTAGGGTTTAAGAAGTATCAATTTAAGAGGAGAGTTGGTACGCTTTAAAAAAAAGGTACTACATTTTAAGAGTGAGTTTAAAACTGGGGAGGCTGGTAGATAGTCTGACTAGACTAGGTTATTGCTTGAGTCAGTTTTTCAGAACACCAGACTTGAGTTACTTTTTATCAGCTCCATGGGATTCAGAATACTTTTGGGAAATCAAGTTTAGACAGATATTTTCCAAAGCAATCGGCATTGACTTCACTTTGAAACACGAAACTTGCAAACAGGTAGAAAGCCAAATCCATACTTAGGCCCGTATTCAATTTGAGCTGAGCCGCGATACTTTTTCGTCTCCCGGACTTTTCGCCTACATCGCATGTTTTGCAGGCGGAAAAATATTGCGCACGTGCCCGCTTATCCCCGTATTCAATTTGAAAGTAGGCGAAAACGGGAACCAGAGAAACTTAAACAAGCGGAAAGTCCTGTCAGATTTGGGGAAATCAGCCTGACGCCCCCCAAAAGATGCTCTGACATAGGGGTTCCCTATGGTACCCCCCGATTTGGCTTGCTGAAGGTATTCGGGCTCAATAGCTGCTAAATAGCGTTTTTGTACAAGAGGTGCAGAATAGTATTCAGGAGGTTTATTTGCAGAAAATAACTTATCCCAGTAAATTTGGGGTACTTGAAAATGGGGGCCAGCATATATTAAAGTTGCTAAAGTTAAATGGAAAAAATCTTGAAAAATCCACCTGCCGCAAGCCCCTGCAATGAAAAAAATGCCTGGGGCATACTTGGGGACCCCCCCCCCCAGAGTCAAGTTCGCTATTTTTTAACTTTGTCCCCCAACATTTTTTTTTTTCGCCACCAAAATCAAAGTAATTTTTTGGGGTGTTCATAAGTCTTTTTGAAATTTTTTTTGCCACAGTTTACTTTTGGGGGACTGTCTGAAGGCTGCGCGGGGGTTCCTGCAACGTTGCACCCCAAAACCCCAATTCTGCACTTTTTTCCGCCTGGTATTCATCGGCGAAACTTTTCCGCCTATTACATTGCATTGACTTTCTGCCTAGGCGAAAAGTCTTCCAAATTGAATATGGAGTTGAATCAAAACAGGCGAAAATGATGCCATCGGCAAAAAATTTCCGCCAAAAACACGCAAAAACGGCTTTTCGCCTCAAATCGAGTACGGCCCACAGTGTGAAAAATATTCCCAGAGAGAGTACTAGTTAGCAGATACCGAGTAGCTGTCCCTTTAAGTTGTATCCATTCTTTCGTTGTCTCAGAATGCTAGGCTGTCCAGTTACACAATATAGCAGCTGGACAGTAGTCTATCTAATGTCACCCCTTCACCACAGTTTAGACCATTTAATTGTAGAATGCACAAAAATGTCCCCATGATCAGATGCTTTTCCAACATGGTTCCAGTAAAAATGGTAGCCTCTAACCAGTCCTGCCAGAACAGCACTACTAGCAATCCCCAGAAATGAAAAGATGCCACACAGATCCTGATTTAGTTATCACCATCAAGTCTATGATAAGCTTGCTAACAATAGACAGCCACTTGGTGCATTGTTGTAGCACATAAATACTCACAAGTCCCTGTTTGTTGTGTAATAGATAATTACAGAATATAAATGCTTCACTGTGACCTAATTAAATAATTTGGACAATGCTTCTCCTTCCTTATCTGTTTAGGGCTACTTGCAGAGCTCAGAGTCTTACAAGAAATACTATTGTAATACAATAGAGCCAATGTTTGTTTGTTCTGGCAAAAACTAATCACAGTGATACATTTAACAACTATTGCCTCTGGTTAATACAGAAAACATACATTTAGTTACCATAACCTAAAAACTATGAAAACATGAAAACAATGACACATCTCAATAAATTACAAGTAAATCTGAGTACACACTAAACAGATAAATCTGTAGATCGAGCCCCTCCCCGCAGCTATTTCTCCAAGTGTATGGGCTGTTGTCTGGCCGCCCGTACACCCAGCTCGATGCTCCAATATAAGCAGATATATTGGGCTACGTTGTTCACCGACATATCGCTGGTACACACTGGCCGTCGGGCTCCCGATATATTGGCCGATCCAGAGAGGGTCTCCCAGTGGGCAAACTGTTTTGTACACTGCTCTCGTCAGAAAGGTCTGCACAGATGAAGTGACAATGAAATGGTTGTGAAAAGACTGCAATAGGCTGTTATCTCAGTCTGTGGCTCACTGTACAACCCAAGCCAAGTCCAGTCCAACAGCACCAGATTCCTAATGGGCATTGGTGGTGTCAAGTGACATGAAAAATCCTGTGTCTGTGGCAGCCAGGGCCAAAGACCACGGTGCTGGGGCCAGGTACTGTAGGGTGTGTGGCCTAATAATAGAGACTTGACCACACCCCTACAAAAAATATGCAAAAACTGTACACGGCACCTCAAAGTAGCTCTGTGTGTTGCACAGGAGAGTTGCCCCTCACCCAGAGACAGATTGCTCCCCCCAAGCACATCATGCCGGCAGAGGAAACTACTGCTGCTTAGCGGCAGCAGCCTCCCTGGACCCATCGTGTGTACTGGGCTGGGTAGAGGCTCTGCTGCTGACAGTTAAGAGGGGGAGAAATGGCCAGACTGGGCTTTGGAAATTGGTAAAAGGTCCCCCCCTTTTGGTGCCTCATTTAGCAGCGGAGCAGATTAGGAGTGACCACTCCCTGCTAGTAGTGAAACTTTTGATGCATATTAGCTCGCACATTAGGGTAAGTCAGCGACTATTGTAGTGCAGGAAACAACACTCTTGTTCTGAATCCTATTACTTTGGCTGTAGATATGTCTCCTGAGTGATATCATGTTCCTTCAAAGATTAATCTACAGTCTCCTTCAGTTTCCAATGGAGATCCACTGTGACTTCAGAAACGAACTCCATCACTAATCTCTATTCTGAAAATCATCAATAATGAAGGTTCTCTCTGTACCATCTCTCAGAGCTTGGCCTATATTGACGATCCAAAACTTCACAGCTTTATAAATTGACTAGCTGATTTACTCAGTTTCACTCTGGTAGACCTTAGATATTTACTGTTTTCATTTCTCACCCCTCCAGTAACACATGAATCCAGTGGTTCCCAAACTTTGCGCCGCGGTACCCTGGAGTGCCTCGGGACACTTGCAGGGGTGCCTCAGGTTGGTGGTCCAGCACCAAATCAAATTTTTTATGATCAATGTAATGTAAATATGTGGACAAACAGAAGCGCAAACCTGTCCACCACCACATAACTAAGCCTAAGGATGACAGGTAAGCACAATTTACTTCATTTTACTACTTTACTAAAAAAAATTCTGAATTTCTCAATAACAAACTTTAGGCTTAGGGATGCCGTGAAAACAATGCCGATACTCTAGGGCGCCGTAATTCAAAAAAGTTTGGGAACCACTGCATTAATCCTTCACCTCATTAGTAATGCACACCTCCTCACTGCTATAGTAAGGCATTACCCTCCCTCACTTGTGTACTAACACATTCCACTCCCTGTCCTCGGTAGTAGCACTTTATCCTTGCTCACCTCTGTAATAATACTTTTTACTCCCTCGCCTGTGTTGTAGCACATTCAACATTCCCCTCCCTCACCTGTGTAGAATTACAATCCCTCCCTCACACCTGTAGTAACATATTACCCTCACCCACACCTGTAGTAACTTATTCCCCTCCCTCACCTCTGGAGTAACACATCCCCCTCCCTCACCTCTGTAGTAGCACATTACCCCCACTCATCCCTGTAGTAACACATTCCCCTCCCTCATCTCTGTAGTAACACATTACTCCCACTCAACCCTGTAGTAACACATTCCCCTCCCTCACCCATGTTGTAACACATTCCCTTCCCTCACCCCGTAGTAACACATTTGACATTCCCCTCCCTCACCTGTGTTGTAACACATTCCACTCCCTCGTCTGTATAGTAACATATTCCCCTCCCATACCTGTGTAGTAAAACATGAGGTCTGCTATTTCATGGCCTTAAAAAGACAGAACCTCCCCCAAGCATATCAGTCGATGGGAAGCTGGGAAATTAGCTGACAAGAATTGTCTTACATATGGTAAAATGGAGTGCAAGAGAAAATGTGAAGACATATTATTATCAAATTTATTTATGGTCTATATTTCTCTTTTTCACACCAAGGGCACAGTAAGAGGACGAGGAGGAGGGCACCCGGCACTGCATAGGGAGGAGGAGGACAGGGGATGGGGTCATCATCCCTCATCTGCCCGCAGAGGCACATCATGCAGGGAGGTGACTGCTGCAGCCCCTGCTCTCTCCTTCCACGCTATACGGTGGTCAGAAATGAGGAGTGTTACGGGGGAGGGATGGGGTTAGGTGATCTCATTGAACCTCCCCTTCTTGATCCGACTCTGGACACTGGGTGGCTAAAGGGCCAGGATCCTGGATTGGAGCTGGCTGGAACAGTACAGAGGCAGGAGATGCAGGCACATTAGAAAGCCGGCCAGGACAATACAGATGCAGCAAAGGCACGTGCATTTTTAGATCAACCTCGCTTTAGAGAGGCGTGGCTGATCTCTGGGAACTTCGCTGGAACAGATCTATACTGATAAGTCTGTTCCAGAAAAAAGCTCCAATTAAATAGCGCGATAATACGGTAGGTTTGAAATATGCTGTGATAACTGGCCTGATTCAGATGTGGATGCATTGCCAATATTTACACAGACTGAGTGATTGTTAGCCATTGCCCATGCCTGTAGATTGAATTGCGATTACACTCATACAGTGGATTTACTCGCAAAGTGATTAACAGGTAGCCAGTGTTTGGGGGATCTAACAGGGTGGAGTGTGGTTAGAAAAATGCAAGTGCATTTAAACACTGTTTTCTGGGCATCCATAAATAAGCCACTGTGTTCTTGCTTGCAGCAGGTGAGCCCTATCTGTGTCTGGAGACCCGCGGTATCTGCAGCACCTTAGACTTACTCAGAAGGCTAATGGCCGCCTGATGTGCATTTTATTTCTCCAGTTTTGAGCATGAACGGAGGATGTCAGATGCTTTCAGTAGGCGTCTCTAAGCACTGGATGGCGAGTGCCTCATTAGCATATTTTCGCTATTATGAATCCTTGAGGTCGCAGTTGTGATGGCATTTGTAAAGATAATAGTACACAAAAGTGTACCCTAAGATGCGCCAATGAGTATCAAACCAAATGAGTGTTATCCAATGGAAAATGATCAATCAATATCTTATCTGTATACAGTGTTGGATTGGTGCATGAAGGGCACACGAGGTATATATAATGGAAGGGGCCCCCTAAAGGGGTGTGACCCGTCATTAGGTAGATGTGGTCATCAGCTGGAGGGGTGTGGCCAGATCACTAGTAAATTAAAGATGAAAAAATTATGGATGAAGGCCAGTTTGTGGCAAACAGACTCCTCCACCGAACCCCTTCCCCCCTAATGGTGCATGATGTCGCCCACACAGCTGATTCTGGACAATGGAAATAATGGTGCAGATCTCAATATATCAATATCTGCTTCAAGTTCAGAACTTGGGGTACACAAGTAAACCCGGAATATAACCAAAGTAAAGTTTCACCATGTGCGTATACATGTGTATAATATATATATATATATATTGTGATATGATCATTGGTAAAGTGGTCTGTGGCAGGTACATTTGTCCCAGATTCCTGTCTTATGTGTTTTAAACCCCCAGGAGAAAGTCTGCAGTATAGCAGGCTTGAGTTTCGGCTTTTTGAAAAGCCAGTTTGGGACCTGGGGGTTGTGGGTGAGAGGAGAGGGAGGGCTCCACCCACGGCCACTCCAGGTTTTGGTTCTCGCAGCCTGGTAACAGGCTTGTTAGGGTTTCCACCTGAGAGTGGCCAATATAAGCCTAGTTTGGATAAGGCTGAGTGTCTCACCTGGGAGAGCAGGCAGGGAGTTTGCTCAGAGACTCTTGGAAACCTAACTGTGAGTGTTGTGCTGTGCTTTTGTTGCTGGCGGGGGCATTAGGCCCTGCCAGGTTCTGGTAATGAGGGAACTACCTGTGAAGTTAGTGCCCCGACAGGGCTAGGATTTATATTTATGTTTTCTTTATATTTCTGGCATTGTACAATAAAGACTGGCACTGACCAGCTTGTACTTCCATCCAGACTGGTGTGCTGCTTCCCTGCTGCTGTGTGTGTGTGTAAGGAAGGAGTCCTCTACCCAGGAGAGGGACCCCCTAACCTAACTGTGTCACAATATGGTGGAGAATGCAGGCAACCACACACACTGAAGTTGCAGCAAGAGGAAAACTTTCCATTTAAAAATTAAAGGGACAGACACCCAATTTGTAAGTGTGGAAATAACGCTGTGTCCTTGGAGTCCCATAGAGGAGGCATCAGCCAATGCTCAGAGAGGCAAGGTTCAGCTTCCAACCTACACCCCAGGACAAAATGGAGGACATTATTAAGGCCTTGCTCCAAGCTACAGCAGCTCAGCAGGAGACAAACAAACTTCAGCAGGAATCTACCAGAGCTCAGCAGGAATCCACCAGGGTGCAACTGTTGGCCTTGGAGACAGCCCAGAGGCAACAACAGGTCGCCATCGAGGAAACCTGCCAGGCCATAAAAGAGGTGGTACAGCACCTGCTCGCCCGGCCCAGAGATGTTGCTACTGGTCCTCCCACCCCCACTCACTCCGTACGAGCCAGTCACTTCCTCCAAAAGATGACTTTGGGCGATGATGTGGAGGCCTATCTCACCGTGTTTGAAAGAACAGCCGAAAGGGAGAGTTGGCCCAAGGAGCAGTGGGCAAGTCTGGTGGCACCTTTTTTGTCTGGGGAGCCACAAAAGGCCTATTTCGACTTATGCCTGGCTGATGCCAAGGACTATAAAAAACTAAAACAGGAGATCCTAACTCGCTTGGGAGTCACCACCTTTGTTCGTGCCCAACGGGTCCACCGCTGGGAGTTCCATAGGGACAAGCCTCCACGTTCACAGATGCATGACCTCGACCATCTGTCCTCAAAATGGCTACAGCCCGAGACGCTGACGGGACCACAGATCATGGAGAGGGTCATGATGGACCGGTACCTGCAACCATTACCTGTGACTCTGCGCAAGTGGGTGAGCCGTGCAGACCCTAAGTCCGCGGACCAGTTGGTCAAGCTGGTGGAGAGGTACGTGGCGGCTGAGGAGCTGATGAGTATGCCCCACCGAGTCCCGATGGCGCACCGGCGAACTCCCACAGACACTGGTAAGACTGTTCCAGGGGAGAAGGGTGCTGGGCGGTGGAATGTACCTAAGACTGAGGGTGTAGAACCTGGAGACAGGCCTGCCAGGCCAGGAAGGTTCTTGCCCCGTAAACGACTAGACATTAACATGACTCAGTGTTTCCGATGTGGTGGCTTCGGCCATATTGCCGCTAATTGTTCACTTACAACTGAACCTATGATATGTGATAATGCTCATGTCTACCGCAGGGGGTCTTTCTTTGCACAGATAGCCTGTACGGCTGACCGGCAGGCTGAGACAATTAAGCACATGTGTGTACTCACTGTAGATGGCAACCGAGTAGAGGCACTGTTAGACTCTGGTAGCTTGGTGACACTTATAAAAGCTGAGCTGGTGAACCCCTTGAGGCATACAGGGAAAACTGTTGGTGTGGCCTGCATACATGGGGATACTCGATATTATGTTACGGCCAAGGTGAACATCGAGACACCATGTGGCTCTGCTATAGTTTCTGTGGGTTTGGTGCATGGTCTGGTGTACGATGCAATATTGGGGAGAGACTTTGCTCACTTCTGGAAGTTGTGGGAAAGCCGTTTTGTTCCAGAGGTGAACAACCCCGATCCATTTGAGAAGGTTGTCGATGTAGTGGAGGAGGGAGTTTCTTCTGAGTCAGAGTTATTCCCTTTTTCTACTATGGTTGGCGAATTAGAGAATGCGGAACGTGACGGTGGCCCGCCAACTGATGTGCCTCCCATTGAGGTGGGAAGTGTTGTTGGGCCAGGTGATCGTCTGCCTGATTTAGAGGTCAGAAGAGAGGTCTTTGCCGTGGAGCAGTTGAATGACCCTACTTTGGTAAAAGCCAGGGAGAATGTAAAAGTAGTTGATGGTAAACCCGTAGACCCTGATAGTCCTTTGTCCTATCCCCACATGGCAATGTGTCAGGATTTGTTATATCAGGTGACTAAGAAGGGGGAAGATATTGTGGAACAACTAATAGTTCCCAAAGCCTACAGAAGAACAGTGTTGGATCTGGCCCATGGTCATATAACGGCAGGCCATCTAGGGGTAGAGAAAACCACTGAGCGAATAATGCAGAGGTTTTTCTGGCCCGGGCTTCATAAAGAGGTGTCTGACTTTTGCGCATCCTGCCCTGAGTGTCAGTATCATGCTCCCAGGCCACATTTTATGGGTCCACTAGTTCCATTGCCTATCATAGAGGTGCCGTTTGAAAGAATAGCGATGGATTTGGTGGGATCCTTAATGAAGTCTGCCAGGGGACACCAGTATATTCTGGTCATAATGGATTACGCTACCAGGTACCCGGAAGCGATCCCGTTGCGCAATATGTCAACCAAGACCATTGCCAGAGAGCAAGTTCATGTCTTTAGCAGGCAGGGTATACCCAAGGAGATACTAACTGACCAGGGTACACCGTTTATGTCAAAAGTCATGAAAGAGTAATGCCGCCTGTTCAAAATTGAACAGTTAAGAACTTCGGTTTATCACCCCCAAACCGATGGGCTGGTCGAGAGGTTTAACAAGACGTTAAAACACATGCTTAGGAAAGTGGTCGACAAGGATGGTAGGGATTGGTATTACTTATTGCCGTATTTATTGTTGGCCATAAGAGAGGTTCCCCAGTCCTCCACCGGGTTTTCACCCTTCGACTTGTTGTATGGGAGACACCCAAGGGGGTTACTAGACATTGCCAGAGACATGGGAGGGGCAGTCTAGTCCTTACAAAACGGTGATTGAGTATGTTTCTCAAATGCAGGAGAGAATTGCTGCGGTAGTGCCGATAGTGAGAGAGCACCTGGAACAGGCTCAACAGGCACAGCAGAGGGTATACAACCGCAATGCCCGGTTACGCAGCTTTGCTCCTGGGGACAGAGTGTTAGTGTTGGTTCCCACTGTGGAAAATAAACTTTTGGCTAAATGGCAAGGGCCCTTTGAAATCTTAGAAAGAGTGGGACAGGTCAATTACAAAGTTTACCAGCCGGGGAAAAGAAAGCCGGAACAGATATACCATATAAATCTATTAAAGCCCTGGAAAGATAGAACGGTACTTTCGGCCGTCCGAGCCCCTCCAGTAAATCCAGGGCCCTTAGTTCCCGAAGTGACAGTGGCAAAAACCCTGTCGGCAATTCAACAACAAGAGGTCAAGGAGTTTCTGATCAGAAATAGGGTGCTGTTCTCTGACGTACCTGGGAAAACCTCGGTCATTAAACATGACATAATCACTGACCCAGGGGTTAAAGTTAATCTAAAGCCCTATAGGTTACCAGAAGCACAAAGAGAATCGGTGTCGAAAGAAATTAAAAATATGCTAGAGTTAGGGGTTATTGAAGAATCACATAGTGAATGGTCAAGTCCCATTGTGTTGATTCCAAAGCCCGGCGGGAGTGTGCGTTTCTGCAATGACTTCCGAAAGTTGAACAGTGTTTCAAAATTCGATGCCTACCCGATGCCAAGAGTGGATGAACTGATTGAGAGACTAGAGACGGCAAGGTATTTAACCACTCTTGACCTAACCAAAGGGTATTGGCAAGTACCGTTAACCAAGAGCGCCAAACAAAAGACAGCTTTTTCAGCGCCAGAGGGCTTGTTTCAGTACAAGATGTTGCCCTTCGGGCTACATGGGGCACCTGCTACCTCCAAAGAATGATGGACAGGATTCTAAGGCCCCATAGACGGTATGCGGCTGCTTATCTGGATGACGTGGTCATTCATAGTCCTGATTGGCAGTCTCACTTACCCAGGGTACAAGCAGTGTTGGACTCCATCTATAAGGCAGGTTTGACAGCCAACCCAAAAAAGTGTTGTCTAGGCATGGAGGAAGTAAAATATCTGGGATACACCATTGGCAGAGGCCTGATAAAGCCTCAGCTCAATAAAGTTGTTGCCATACAAAACTGGCCACGGCCTCTGAATAAGAAGCAGGTGAGAGCCTTCTTGGGAATTACGGGGTACTACAGGAGGTTTATACCCAACTTTGCCACCATGGCAGTCCCACTGACTGACCTGACCAAAGGCAAACAAAAAGTCATGGTAGAATGGAGTCCTGAGGCAGAGAAAGCTTTTCAGGAGTTGAAAGTAGCGTTGTGTTCCCAACCAGTCCTGATGACTCCTAATTTTGAAAGGGAATTCATAGTACAAACCGATGCATCAGAAGTAGGTATAGGAGCGGTCTTGTCCCAGAACAAGGAGGGTGAGGAACACCCTATTTTCTATCTAAGTAGAAAGTTGAATGTACATGAGAGAAACTATGCCACAGTGGAGAAGGAGGCGTTGGCCATAAAGTGGGCGTTAGAGGCTCTCAGGTACTACTTGGTTGGAAGAAAGTTCAAATTGATCACTGACCATGCCCCTTTGAAGTGGATGTCCGAAAATAAGGACAGTAATGCAAGAATTACGAGATGGTTCTTGGCGTTACAAACTTTAAAATTTTCAGTGGAACACAGGCCAGGAAGCCAGCTGGCCAATGCTGACGCGTTGTCACGCGTTCATTGTTTGGGGGCTTCAGTTGTTCCGCCCCACAGGTCGAAACAAAGGGGGGGGATATGTGATAGGATCATTGGTAAAGTGTTCTGTGGCAGGTACATTTATCCCAGATTCCTGTCTTATGTGTTTTAAACCCCCAGGAGAAAGTCTGCAGTATAGCAGGCTTGAGTTTCGGCTTTTTGAAAAGCCGGTTTGGGACCTGGGGGTTGTGGGTGAGAGGAGAGGGAGGGCTCCACCCACGGCCACTCCAGGTTTTGGTTCTCGCAGCCTGGTAACAGGCTTGTTAGGGTTTCCACCTGAGAGTGGCCAATATAAGCCTAGTTTGGATAAGGCTGAGTGTCTCACATGGGAGAGCAGGCAGGGAGTTTGCTCAGAGACTCTTGGAAACCTAACTGTGAGTGTTGTGCTGTGCTTTTGTTGCTGGCGGGGGCATTAGGCCCTGCCAGGTTCTGGTAGTGAGGGAACTACCTGTGAAGTTAGTGCCCCGACAGGGCTAGGATTTATATTTATGTTTTCTTTATATTTCTGGCATTGTACAATAAAGACTAGCGCCGACCAGCTTGTACTTGCATCCAGACTGGTGTGCTGCTTCCCTGCTGCTGTGTGTGTGTGTACCCAGGAGAGGGACCCCCTAAACTAACTGTGTCACAATATATATATATATATATATATATATATATACATTTAAATTTCAGAACATGGGGTGAGCCAATAGTAACCATCATAAATCATTGCTCCCTTCTCCCTCAATATCATGCACCAGAGCTGCTCCTCCCCCCACAAACATGACAGCTCCCCTTCTCCCTCAATTAAAATAATGTCCCATAACTGACCCCCTAATTCTAACAGCCCCCTTCTCCTAGAATTACAATCATATCCTAGAACTGCCCCCCCAGCGCCATCCACCAATAATGCTAGCAGCCTGCAGTGTAGTGAGGCCGCGCAGGCTGAATCGCTGCGACGCGTGTGCCCGTGCCGCTCTAGAGTGACAGACTTTGGAGTCCGGATATGACAGGCACCGGGATGCAGGTAGGGAATATTGCTGCACTGCACTGCTTGGCAGCTACGACTGTGGTCACGTGAAGCATCCTCTGCCTGCCTCATGGCCGCGGCCCTAAATCTTTAAAACTGCATCCGGTCCGCACCTCTACATGTAGTCCTTGCTGCCTGCTGCATGCCACTGCTACCGGGTCAATCAAATCCCCGGCAAGAAGCTGTTACAAATACAAACTGAAAATTGCAGCTGGTAACATGTGCTAGGCCACGCCCTCCCGCCATAAAGGGCGTGGTTATGAACCTGCAAGGCCCCCCGGGGATTAGGTGAAATCAGTCTGAGCCTGTCTGTATATGACAATTATATATATATGTATATGTATACATATGTACAGGAAAGCAGCTGTCGTTAATAGAGGGTTGTCATCCCAAAAAGTAATAGTGTAGAATCTCTATGCTATAGAAATAACGGCGCATTGTTGTCCTGTATGTGTACACAGAATTCTATATCTAAAGAAAAAAGACTGTGTGAGTATCTTTCTTAACAATAAAAATATATATATAATTAATTAAAACAAAAACACAGACAAAAAGGCTGATGCATGTAGCATATAAAATATCACATAAAATGACAAATAGTTTGCATATAATCGCATATCATCCCATAGTATGCATATCAAATGTAACAGGACAGCATATGCACCGTTATTTCTACAGCATAGTGATGACATTTGTGTCTACATCTTAATCAGGCCCAATGTGCAGTATATTCCAAACTATTACCAAATTTTCTCAAGTAAGACAGTGATTTCCTACCCTTAACCGTGGAAAAGTGACTTTTGGTGGTATATTTACTAAAGTGCAGGTTTTTAGAAGTTGAGATTTTGCCCACAGCAACCAATCAGATTCGACTTAATAGTTATCTAGCACCTTATAGAAGATAATAGCTAGAATCTGATTGGTTGCAATGGGCAACATCTCCACCTCTAAAAACCTGCACATTAGTAAACATACCCCTTGGTTTCTTAAATAAGAGCATACAGAGTACTTTTTCACTCTTTGCCCCTATTCATGTACTAAATTCCCAGATACTGTATTATGACATATGGGTATATATCAGCGGCATAACTAGGACTGGGCCGTCGGGGCTCATGCCATGGGCACCGTGGGACCGTTGATGTGGGGGGTGGAACCGCCAGCCATGGTACAGGCCTGTCCTAGTTAGCCAGTGTAGTGCAGACCGCAATGAGTGCAGTCGCACTGCACATTTACACACACATCGTCGCGATGTGTGTATTTCAGCACCCAATGAGAGTCAGACAGGCTCTCATTAGCTGCTGCTGCGCCCACTGCAAGAGCCGGGCTGGTGCTCGCACATGAGCTCCGCCTTATGGCTCCTGCAGTGGGTGATGGGAGAGACGTCATGATGTCTCTCCCATAATGCAGAGCACACCAGCATGGGAGGACAGAGGTGCGGAGAGTGTCGGGAGCAGGAGCGGGAATTCAGGTAAGTGATTTTTTTTTCTTTTTTACAACTTGTGTGTCTTACTCTGCACTACTGGAAGCACTGCATCCTGGGGGTGACTACTACTTGGGGCACTGCATCAGGGGGGATCTCTACTGGGGACTACTACTGGGGGGATTACTACTGGAAGCACTGCATTGGGGGGACTCTACTGGAGGCACTGCAGCGGGGGGGACCTCTACTGGGGGGCACTACTACTGGGGGGGATTACTACTAGGAGAACTGCATTGGAGGCGACCACTACTCGGGGGGACCTCTACTTGGAGCACTGCATAGGGGTGACCACTACTGGGGGGCACTGCATAGGGGGGACTACTACTGAGGGAACTATATGAAGGGCTCTGCATAGGGGGCACTACTACTGGGGACACTATATAAGGGGCACTGCATAGGGGGGGGACGACTCCTGAGGGAACTATTCAATGGGCACTGCATAGGGGGGACTACTACTGGGGGCACTATATAAGGGGCACTGCATAGGAGGGACTACTACTGGGGACACTGTATAAGTGGCCATACAGGGGGGCCTGCATAAGAGGGACCACTACTGGGGACATTGCATACTGTGGGTACTGTATAAGGGACACTACTGGGGGCCTGCATAAAGGGGACTACTACTGGGCGCACTGCATAGGGGGGACTGTATAAGGGGCACTGCATTAAGGTAATGGAAAGGAATATTCAGAGTAATGAGTAATGGGCATGTTGACATGCCCATTTTTAAGTGGCCACGCCCCATGTGACCACGCCCATTTTTTTAAGTATCTCAGTTAATTTTATGAATAAACAGCCATAGTTTTAAAATAATAAACTTTATGAATGCTCAATATATAATTACTGTAAAAACAAAACAAATGCATCAAAAGAATAATCCATTGATTAAAACTATATATACTGTATATATATATATATATATATATATATGCACTGTATATATATATATAGATATATATATATATATACTGTATATATATATATATATATAATTACATTGTGGTGAAAGGGGTTGTCTCTCACCTGAATTGCCCACGTTCTGGTGGATTTGGCTGGAGTGAAACCTGTGCGTTCTGCATTAGCAGTGGAGGTGTGGAATTCCAGGTTTTCACATTTACACAGACCCAGCTGGAATAATTACAGGAGCACAGGACGGTTTTACAACTCTTACACACCTGATGCTCATTGCCCTGATGCTGACTAGCAGCCAGGAAGTAGGGACACAGTGTTGTAGTGCCAGGGTCCAAGGGCTATGCTGGGAGAGCATGCCCAAATTGTGGCTGCAAGCCACTGGTGACTGATTAGCACAAGGAGTACTGAGACTTTTATGTTTGTTTGTTTATTTTATGTTATGTGCCTGTATGTGTGTAGGCCTAAATTCACATATGCTAAGATACAGTGTTTGTGTGTTCAATATGGATATATGGATGCAAATAAAAACATTTTCTTTTTTCTATGCAGGGTAAATATGTGGTGCATTTGCATGTAGCCCAGCTTTATTTTTACACTGCAATTCAGATTTCAGTTTGGACACACATCTCTCAAATCTAAATCTCTCTGCACATTATAAATCTGCCCCACCTGCTCCTTGCTTTTTTTCCTTGCTCCCAACTCAGAATCAGCACCATAAACAAGGCTGTAGCAAGGTTGTAAACACATTGTAATCAGGGCTTTTTTCTGATAGTGCTGAATGGTATACAGTTATGGCATAATTTTTTTTTTGCAAAATGTTTAATTCTTATAATTAGTTCTGGAATTTATATAAAGTTAAGGAAGCCAATCCCACCCCATTTTTGTTGTCCTTCCTCCTTCTCTCCCTACTTTCCTTCTCCATCCTCCCTCCACCTCTTTTGCTTAGGTTAGTCACATTGTGATAGTTAGAAAGGGCTTGTCTTGTCAGCGTGTTCATTGTCCAGTCCTCTCTCAAGGGAATCGGTATGATTTACCGCCGGACCCATGGGTTGGAATCCCGGCAGTGGCCTCCCGGCAGAGGAGGAAATCCTGATCGTCCCTAGGTAAGTGTATACTAACCTATTTCTACCCCCTAACCCTAACCCTCAATTAGGGGTGCCTAACCCTAATCTTCCCCCCCAGTGCCTAACCATAACCCCCCCTCTAAGTGCCTAAACCTAACCCCCCCTTCCCTGCCGCCTAAACCTAAGTCCCCCTGGGGGGTGCCTAACCAAAAGTCTCTCCCGGGGGTACCTAACACTAACCCCCCCTTCCCCTAGCCTAAACCTAACCTCCCGGGGGGGTGCCTAACCCTAAGTCCCCCCACAGGAACCCTACACCTAACCCTCCCCTCCCTGCGGCTACCCGCGCTCGGTGCCTGGTGACTCTTCGATCGGGATGCCGGGCGTTGGGCTCCCGGCTTATGTCTAATGACAGGCGATGGAATATCGATGCCTGTCTTTAGACCCTTGCCGGGATATGACAGTTGGGATGCCGGGCGTTGGGCTCCCGACTTATGTCTAATGACAGGCGTTGGCATATCGACGCCTGTCTTTAGACCCTTGCTGGGATATGACAGTCGGGAAGCCGGCTGTCGGAATTAGGTCCGCTGGCTTCCCGACTGCATTCCCTCTCAAGCCCAGCTGCAGTAGAAGAGCTGGATTCATTTAATGCAGTAACTGATTGATTAAATGCACGCCTATCAGTGACTAGGAGCAACTGCAGCATGGGACTCTATCTCAGGGCCGTAACTAGGGTAGTGCGACCAGTGCCATGGCACAGGGCACCACAGGGCAGGGGGTGCTGATTGGGCCTGTCAGTTTTTCTATTTATTATCATTCTCACTTATAACTTCCTCTTCTGTTATCCCCAGCATCTCCTGGCCTCCCCTATCTCTTCCCTGGCCCTTTCCCATGAGGCCATGGCCCTTTTGCCGGTGCACTATCTTATGTCCCTATTTAAAAAATGGGAGGGGGGGCGCCAATGCTCTCTCTAGCACAGGGCACCAAAAAGTCTAGTTATGACTCTGCTCTATCTATTCTATGGGCAGCTGGGAGAGCCTAAAAGGACCGGATAATGTGACCAGAACCGGGAAGGTAAGTATTATCCCATGGCCCCCAGCCCAATCCACAGTGTGTTTTGAATCTTGTAATACCCAGGAATTCATCATTATAACCACAGCTATTTTTAGAACTCAAAAATGTTCATGATCGTTTTCCCTATCCAGAGTATGAAAGCTACTATAAATCTTGTATCAACTTCTAACTATAGGTCGGTACTGTCACCTGTTTTCTGAGTACTGTTGCCTTTTAAAAAGAAGCACTGATTATAACAAAAAGTTATAAATTAGTTTGTAGAGCTCCAATAAATCTCATGTGTTTTTTGGGGGGGCAGCAATATTTGAGGCAGCATCATTCATACTGGATATGAGAATGAGTAGCCATAGTCAGCAAAAATTATTTATTTAAAAGAATAAATATAGTTACAGCTTTTAGTCACTAAAGTGCTGACGCTTTACAATTACACAATCCTGGTGCTGCAAAGGCGGAAGCTTCACTTTCATCACTTTCACTTCTACTAAATGTGGAAGACTAATGGTGGGCACACACTATACAGATATATCTGCAAATGATGGTCGTTCATATACACTGAATGGTCATCATCTGTGTCTGGCCGCAGTTCATGGCGGCAGTGGGCGGGTTGGGGGCGGATCCCACCCCCCTCCATGTGGCTGCCGCTGTGTGTGTAGGGCACACTTGCTGATGGACAGATATGTCTGCAGACCGACCGTACTCACTTGTCGATGGACAGATATGTCTGCAGACCGCCCGTACACACTTGTCGATGGACAGATATGTCTGCAGACCGCCCGTACACACTTGTCGATGGACAGATATGTCTGCAGACCGCCCATACACACTTGTCGATGGACAGATATGTCTGCAGATATATCTGTCCATCGGCTGCGCAGCACAGCCAATGCGATATGTCCGTGAATGACGATGTTCACAGACATACAGTATCACGGATACACACTGGCCGACGGGCAGCAGATATATTGGCCGATCACTTGTTCGGCCAATATATCTGTCAGTGTGTACCCAGCTTAACCCACCATAGGCTTACATCCAACTATATCCAACTCTTTGTTCCCCCTAAGCACCTATGAGTGTGATGTTCAGATAAGTAAGTTAAAAGGTCCTCTGCCAATGAGGAGCAAGGGGGAAAAGGATGTATTAGGTAAAAGGTATACAGTTTAACATTTTGCAAAAGAATGGGCTTCTGGCAGTTGGGAGAATGGATATTTACACCTACTTTTGATAATGCTGAGAAGGGATTTTGCACTGGAAAAAACAGCCATAACTGTCCTGAAGAATAAATGAATATACAATTTGTGTGAAGACGGGGAGATTATAATAGAAAAAACAATCATTGATGCCTCTTGACCATGGAAGTGAAAGGGTTAAGAATGTATATTCGTTATGGCCAATACTTCATAGTACATTGCATCCTGCGTTTCCAATCAGTTAGTTATCCTGCATTAAGTAGTCTTTGTTGTTTAATGATTACAGTTAAAAACATAATCATGGCATATTAGGCTTGGTAGGCACGGCTTTTCCTTGAAGAAATCGAAGGGTTCAAACAGTCTAAAGTGATATATTTGTCACAGCATGTTAGCAACAAGATTAAGATAACATTTGGCTACTGAATTTACTAATCACCCCGGGGTATCAATCTGCAAACTTCAAAGATAAAACAAGACAGCCAGGGAGTTTCTCTGCAGTGACATTCAGTGGCAGGAAAGGTCAGAGGGGAACATGTTATTTTTGAGATGTGAAAGTGACAAATTATTTTTCCCGCAGCCAGAAATTTACCCCGAAACATTGTGTTTGAAATGCGTTTTAGTCATGGTGGATGTGTGAATGACATTTGTGAGACTATGTAATTACTTTTCATTCACAGGCAAAACCTTACAGCAAGAAGTAACAGGATGAAAACAAATTAAGGAGCAGATTTATCTAAAAAAAAAAAGCCCCATCCCCTAAAAGTAAAGAATCGCCCCATTTTGTGACAATAAGATCCTTTTTTTCAGGTACTTGTATCTAAATTGAAGTATAGTGATGGTATTTGCTCCCTTTACTTCCGGGTTTTGAAGCCAACCTTGTTACTGCGTGTAACTGATTATTCAGATGCTTATGCGTAACGCCAAGAAAAAGTGATGGCCATCAAGATCTCCTCATAGATATCTCCTGCTTTCTATGTTATTATTAGGGAAGTGCACCGCCCCCGTGTTTTGGTTTTGGATCTGTATCTCCTTCAAGGTTTTGGATCTGAATTTGGTTTTGCAAACCACCCTCAAGTGTTTTGGTTTTAGTTTTGGATCTGGATTTTTTAAATAAATAAAAAAATAGATAAAAAGTTTTAAAAACAGCTAAAATCATGTAATTTATGCAATTTCAAATCCGAATTCCGAACAGCAAAAAAATCAGAACCATGACCTGGATTTACCCGGATCTCCATAGGAGATTAGAACCGCGACTCGGATTTATCCAGATTCATGAAATTCGGGTGGATTTGGATTTCTGGAGAACCAAACCGCACATCTCTAGTTATTATAATCTAGCGACACTTAATTTTGCCCTTGCACAGGAGCGGGGCAGAGTTCTGTGCCACCCACTGGGGCCAGTGACACCAGGAAGTAGAGCACTGGCTGGAGCATCCTTAGGTTGCTACGGGCAGCTTTGCAGCAGTACTACTGGCTGCATCCTGCAAGCCAAATGCAGGTGCCATTTTGCAATGATGGTACTGCCACCAGAGCCCTGCACCCTAGGCGATGGCACTGCTTGTACACCTCTATTTACAGCCCTGCCCTTATGCATGCAGAAGCAGCAGTTTTCAAATTTTAATGCAACATTTCTTGATAAATAGGCCTCTATATGAGGTCTATTAGTCATCATAGTCTATAAAACGTCAGTTCAATTATATAAAAAATATACTGGCATTACCTAGCACCATTCTCTTAATATGTTAGATTTTAGTAAACTGAGTAGCAGAGGAGAGAGTGCAGTGACCCTATGGTCTGAGTGCCAACATTATATTAATGGCATCCCAGAATGCCTTGGGAGCAACATGGTGTTCTGGAGTGCCAAATTTAACCTTGATCAGAGGGCAACTGATACATACCTCTGTGATTAAGCAGGGTGCAGAACTCACCAAGGACATTTGGAGAAGACGTATGATCATTTGACCTCTGGAGCATGTCAGCCTGGGTACTAGATTGACTGCCTAATCTGCAATTTCATCATATAAACAGTACAAACTGTATAGTAGCATAAACACTATTCTACTCCCTGAAAGTAGACCAATCCCTTTCCAGCAGTTGCTATCCTATAATTTAATACAACCATCACTGATTCGCCTCCTAGCAAGTTAAGTCCCCTGAATTTAAAGCTTATGGCGGGAGCAAAAACTCTAAGGGTATGTAGCCGTCTTGCTCTATTGGCCATTAGTGCCCCAGAGACCCCAGGAGCTATACACACTGGGACCTACACAAGATGGTGATTTACTGTATGGACTATGCTAAAATAGCTGTCACCTGGCTGCTAGAGGGCCATTAGCTCCATCTTGGAATGACTTCAGCATTCAGTGATGAGGGGTGCTTCGCCACTGGAGAGTCAGGTCAGGTGGGAAACGGAGGAGCAATCCCTTTAAAATAGGGCTGGTTTGGCTCTAAACAGAGTTCCAGAGATAGAGGAGAGGAAGCGGAGCCAGGAAGCTGTGAGTTTGTAGTCAGCCCTATTTGGGCGTGCAGCTGTCAGTTTGTGACTGCTGAGGAGCTAAGGGACAAGGATGTCAATGATATCACTGGCATTGCATCCGGGTACTATTTGAGTCTGCATAGATCAAATTCAGCTTTTGGTACTTCCTTATTACCAATCAGATTGGCACTATTCATTTTTATGAGAGTGTCTACTCTACAATTGACCTCCTAATTTGCCTCCAGTTCCCAGAGGGAGATGTTGCGTATTCTTTTGGTTTTGTCAATATCAGTGCATTCAACATGGAATGAAGAGAGTCTGTCCCTTGGATCTGTAAGTAATACATCAGGGGATGCAGTAGGGAAGCCGACGGTCGAAATGCCAATCGCCGGCTTCCTGACTGTTAAATCCCGTTTAGGTACTAATGACAGGTATCTAAATACCGATGCGTGTCATTAGACCTACCCCGGGAGCCCGACGCCCGGCATACCGAACGACGGTAAGCCAGACGTGGATAGCTGCGGGGGGGGGATGGTTAGGTTTTAGGGCTCCCGGGGGGACTTAGGGCTAGGCATCCCCCGGGGGGGTTAGGTTTAGGTTAGGGGAAGGGGGGGTTAGGGTAATGCACCCCCAGGGGGAGGTTAGAGTTAGGCATGTGGCCGGCGGTATTGCATACTGATTCCTACATCAGTATACAAATATTGTTGGGGTGCTTTATTCATTAAAGGAATGTAGTTCAGTGTGTGTGTGTGCGCTCTATCTTTTGTTTAATTTGTTTTTCAGGTGGATTACAGGTGCCAGGGGAACCTGGATGCCTTGCATGCTGACACTTGTGGTTCTCCCAGTGCTGTCATGCCCCCAACAATTTTGGAGCGTTTTTTAGAAAAAAAAAATCGGCAGTTAAATGGTTAATTAATTATTGGGTTGAAAAATCGACTCAAAAGTGAAAACCATTAAAAAGCCAAACCTGACTATTAGTAGATATACCCGTAACATTCTATACTGCTACATGCTACATGAATTTTGCTGGTGATTCTTGGGGATAAATTTACTTAATCGAGGTTAGGTAAATCCTATGATCGTCTTTGACCAATAGACTTCAAGTGGCACAGTATTCAATGCGCTAACCCAGTTTGGTTTAGCGTTGATTCCTCTTGCCGTTTTAAAACTCTCCAAGATCAGCGGTTTGAAAAATCAACGTTTAATAAATCTACCCTTGGTGTACTTACAGGCAAACATATATGTACAAATTTTTGCCTGCAACCAGATGAGCTAATTACATATCACTCCTCGCCAAAAAAGAAAATTAGCAGTCAGAGAAAATCCCCATATAGCACAAAAGACTTCTAATAAATTTCCACACCATATGGGCCTAGTGCTAAGTTATTGGACTGTATAGATTTAAATGCCACATGGAAAAATTGCGTATTTAGGGCCTCATTCAGACCCGTTCGCAAATTGCAGCCGCTCGCTGGCAAAAAGGAACCGGATATTTAAATTAAGCGCTCGCACTGCGTCTTGTAAGGACACCCTCTATGTCAAAGCGAGCCCGGCAATAATTGCTCGCTAGTGTATAAAGACGCCCCCTTGCCACTCGCAACACACGTCATCTCCGGTATTTGAAGGATTAATCGGTAACATCAAGAGCCATCGGAGCTGCTCGCAGCGCTTGAGGTAGACCTTACCCTCCCGCAAGCACTGCGAGCAGTTCAGGGTCAAAAACAACCAAGTGACGTGCTCAATGACGCTACTTTGCTAATTATGCACACCCATTAAACTCCGTTCTGACGGTCAGAAATGCCTGCGTTCGCTGCACCTCCCCCGTTCATAAGCACCTTCCCCTGTTACCACCCACAAACGGCGCATTCTGTCACAAATTCCACCTGGCAGTCTTTTCAGGGCGAGCGAGCAAAATCTGATTGCTTGTACTAGTTTGCGCACGCACACTGCGACGTATACGCATGCGCAGACGGGCGACCATCACTCAGAGCGAGAGAGCGCAATTTAGCATCCGGGTCTGAATCAGGCCCTTACTCTCTTATGCTGAGGTGTAATTATATGCCACATACATTTACACTTATGTTTTAGTCATTATTTTTGTATGCTGCGATTCAATTAGGTTAAAAAAAACCCTCTTAATACAGCTAGTACAACTCTGCATCTAGTATATGAAAATAAAATGTATTTGCTAAAACATGCACAAAAAAATAATATACAGTATGTATGAACCATGAGGAAAGCAACTATCAGCTACAGAGATTAAAGTTGCTGTCAGCAAATCAGAAATGGTTATGTAGTTCTGGCATCACCATCATCACCATGCATATCCCCCATTCTTCAGGCACCAGAAAGTGATATTCTGAGTCAGACGCAGGTAAACAAACTGGGTGCAAGCAGCCAATGCTTTACCTCTGTGCATGCATCAAAAATCAAAAGTTACATTATCTTAGTCAAGCCGTAAAAAATTCCTTATTTCGGAATATTCTATATTTCGGAATATTTGAATATGGGAGACTCAACCTCTACTGCAAAAAGAATTAATATTTGTGCCAACTTCTAACATTAATCCCTTTGAAATGTATATGGATTTACAAAAATTCATTAGAAAGTTAAGCATCAATACATTGTTTTCTATCTAAAGAGAAAATTGGTGAAAATACAAAATTGACTTTAGAAAATCAACCAAAACAACACTCAAACCTAGATCTAATTTTTATCCTAAACACATAAATGGAAATTGTATGGAATGTATTCGTTACAAGTCGCCATCTCGCCTTGTCATAATTAGGATGCACGGTACAGATCATTTTGGTGGCAGCTCTCAGCTGTAGTTGTGACTGGGACACTGCATCCTGTCTTGTTTGTGTGCAATTCATACTCGTGTTCTTGCCTGTCTGTCTCTGTGCCGATCTCACCTGCAAACTAGTTAATTATCTGTCTGTGTGCAGAGCTCAGGTGCACAGTAGTATCTCATTAAGGCAGCTTTCTGAAGGGTTTTTGCTCTGATTGGCCCCTGCATCTGATAAATTACAGCCAGGCATTCACTCCATGCTGGCTATAGCGTCCAGTACGTGTCATCCGGTTCCAGAGTATGTAAGTGTATTTTCATGTGGGTTCCAATTCCTTGTGTCCTGCCTATCTCCGTTTGGTCGCTAATATCTCTGGCAGCATCAGCCGCACCACGGCTGTGAACTACACCACGGCTGTAAGCCGCACCTCGGCTAAACCAAGCCGAACCATAGTGCACCAAGCTGCACCTCAGCCAGTTAGGCCATTATTTATACCTCCGGCTGTATCAGCTGCACCATGGCTGTAAGCTGCACCTTGGCTAACCAAGCCGCATCACAATTTACCAAGCTGCACCTCAGCCAGTCAGACCCAACGTAATACCTCCGGCTGTGTCAGCCACACCTTGGCTATCAAGCCACACCTCGGTCACTCAGGCCCATCCTTAATACCACTGGCCGTGTCAGCTGCACCACGGCAATAGCCGCACCTCGGCTAACCAGGCCACACCACAGCTCACCAAGTAGCTAGCGTAAATACCTCTGGCCATCTAGGCTGCAACACGGTCTCAAAGGCCGCATCTTTGCCAAGGCCATAACAGCCATCAAGGCTGCGACATGGTCTCAAAGGCCGCATCCCTACCAAGACCCTAACAGCCCTCTAGGCTGAAACACTGTCTCAAAGGCCGCATCCCTGCCAAGACCTTTACAGTCCTCAAGGCTGCTAGCTTATTCTGTGGCTATTACGGACTAGACTTTTAGTATCATTTCATCATATTCCTTTGTTCAGTATCCTGTTTTCTGGATGCAACTTTCTCAGCACGAACAATCCAGCAATTCATAACATTATTAATATGACAGTTACAAGAGACCTAAGGAAGATCAAACCAGGCAATAATAAAATTGAACCAAAAAAAAAACAACTAGCTATGAATTTTTTTTTTAAATGATAAACTTAATCATTAAGCTGGTAAACAAAGAAGGTAGGGTATTAGTAATGAATATGGCAGACTATATAAAGAAAATCAACAGACAACTATGAGACACTTAAATACATAACAAAAACTGTGAAGTGACCCCAGTTCAAGTATACAGATAGGTTTATTGGATGATTGATTATTATCTCTAACCCCTGGTAGTCAAAAATACCTCATCATTGAAAGACACAACTGATATAATATGTGAATTAGATAAAATTACTGGGATAAATAATGTACAATAGTAAGTGCAGATGTCAGCACATTATATATGATCATTGACTGGGAAAGGGGTGTGAAGCTGTAACCTTGTTAGAAGGAAGTGACTATTCATAAGAGTTGAAAGAATTAATTATTGGAATCCATTCAAAATATTTTAAAAAAACAACAACTATTTCTATTTTATTGGAACATTTTACTTGCAGATTTTAGGAACAGCAAGAGGCAGCTGGTTTGCCCCCAGTTAAGCTAATCTCTTCATGTCATATTAGTAAACCAAAAATATTAATGTACCAACGAAGGAGGGGGAAAACCTGGAGTGCTGGTTCCGTTTTATTGATTATATTTTATTTGGTGGGAAGACAAGTTTACACTGAACATTTTCTGTGAAGACCTTAATCGTAATAATTTAATATAAAATTATCTTATAATATAAGTTATACATACCTTGTATTTAAGATCTTAACATTTATATAAAGGAGAGACAAATATGCACCAAGAAACACAGGACAAAAACAGATTCTAATTCTTATATTGACAGTACAAGTGAGCACCCCATATACAAGTGGTTAGACAATATCCCATTCGGTCAGTTCAAGAGACTCTAAAGAAATTGTACTAAGGAAAATATCTTAAATATGGAATTCAAAGATATGAGCAAAATATTTTGTTTAAAAAGGATAGCCAAACCATTCTATAGAAAATACAAAAATGAAGGTTAAAGAAACTAAAAGGGAAGATCTTTTGAAGAAAAGCTAAGAACAACAATACCAAATCTAAGTTTGATTGAATATTTATCTTCAGATATTGTTAGCATTATAAGCAACTAGAAATAATCATACCAAAAAATTGGAGATTATTATTAGAAGTTCACATTTTGGGCCAACACTTGAAAGCTAAACCAACATTTATTTACAAAAGAACCCCTACTTTAAAGGATTGATTAGTTACAAGTGCACTACTAGATATGAAACATCAATAGTAAAAAAAGGATTTAATTGTTGTTGAACTTGTTTAATGTGTTAGTCTATTACTTTTGCCATGAATACAAAAAAATCCCTAACTTTGAAAAAAAAAAAAAGCAAGAATTATAAAGATAAATTAATTTATCACATGCCATTCTCGCAATATAATATATATCCTGGAATGTGCAAACTTAATATATAGGGAAAACATAAAGGAATTTAAAGATTACAATGGCAGAACACCTGTACAATATTAAAAAAGGTCTTGCAACACATCCATTATCAGAACATTTTTCAAATAAAACATAACAAAACAGAAGTGCATATAAAAAAATCTTAGGCATTCAACAAGTTAAGGACAATTGGAGGACAAAATATGTAGAAAAAAGGTTAGCCCAAAGTGAAATGAGGTGAATTTATTCTTTAGAAACATTAACACCACATGGTCTGAATTCCCGATATGAATTAAAATGGTTTTTAGAGTAATATATTTTTCATGTGTTTTATGTACCAATTCTACTTTCAATACTCCTATTTTTATTCTATTTATTGCATATTCATAACAAATCATCAATATTCAAATACACTTGCACTTTATGGATGATTTTTACAATAACTAAATATCTATTATCTATTATTATATATTCTATTATCAGGGATGGACAGTGTCGGAATGCAAAGTACGGCAGTAGTTTCTAGAGGGGGGATAAAAATACTAAAACATCCAAAAACTGGTACGCAAGGCTGGGCCTGTCGAAGGAACGCATATAAATACCACTTCTGGGAAGGAATTAATGCTTCAATATAATTTCTGGGAAACTGGAGTAATGCACCTAGAATGCATCAACTCTATTAACCAGTAGAGGATTTCCGGGAACCAACTTCTGGGTATGCTTGGCATGCATTACACCAGAAGACCCGCCGGTCAAGTATAAATAGATGGGACTTTAACAAAAGCAGCATCCAAACGCGTTGTACGGACGCTGCACTACTGGTTAAGGGAGTAATCACTCATGCCACCGTCAAGACTAATATTGAGGATAAGTGTTGCTGAGCTTGGCTAAGTGGCTGGGCCCATATGACACAATTCTATGAGATTCACATTATTTTGGCCCCATCCCCTTTTCATGGACTTGCATTTTACGGCATTATGCTGAAATGGGGCACTGTCTTATAATTAGAAAAGCTCAGCCCTTCACCCATGAGGGGTCAGCTGCATCTCCCCTCCAGGCTTCCCCCAAAGTGAAGAAAGTAAAAGTAGGCAAGTATGTTCCAACTTGGTGGCTGGTGGAGCAATCCCCTCAAATGGGAACTTTCCTGTCTAACTCAGGACAGTTGGGATATAATGCTTACAGTGGGATAAGTGCCAGGGGCAAAGACTGCGCTCGCCCCCAACTCCTGAGTAGATAGTAGTTCCCATATGCCTGTATGACTGCAGACAGCATCAGTGAGCACCACACAGAGGAGTGTAGCTGCCATACAATACAGAGAGTATTTATAATTGCCTTACAATATAATTCCCTCATCTATAATATAATTAACACCTCCTCAAAATCATTAACTACTTCAGCTTCATAGTAACAACCTCATTTAATATAATTAATATAATTAATCCCTTTACAATAAGTAGAGATGTGCACCGACCCCCCATGTTTTGGTTTTGGATGTGTATCACCTTGTGTTTTGGATCTGGATTTGGTTTTGCCAAAACCACAACTTGTGTGCTTTGGTTTTGGTTTTGGATCTGTTTTTTTTTTTATTGATAAAATCTGCTAAAATCACATAATTTGTTTTCTTTTTGTTCCTACAGTATTATTAACCTCAATAACATTAATTTCCAGACAATTTTGACCACCTCACAGCTCTCAATATTGTTTTCATCCGGTTTAGTCCCAAAATCTGCACCAAGTTAGCTGGCTGACAAAGCTAAGTGGCAGCAGTGTGCAGCACAAACACGTGGCAGTTCAACTTCCAACATAGCACATGAGGAAACACATGTTTTTATTATTCAAGAGGTGTGAGGGAGTTGGAGTATGTATGTAGTTGAAGGCAGGGAAAGAAAGATTTGATTAGTAGTAAATTTTATTTCATTTTTTGATTCCGAAGCAAATTTATGAGGGAGGAGGGGAGGGAAGGAGGGGAGGAATTTTCAAAATATATTTTATTCATTCGCATCAATCTTTGCCCCAGAAGAATCCTTGAGTGCTGTGCATGCTGCTGCTGCTGGGAGTGGATTTTCATCCCAGAAGGAGATCAGAAAGACTACTAGTAGTGCTATAAAAAAAATGTTGCAATTTTCATACTTTTACATGTTTAGATATTGGGGCTGATAGTGTAGGGGTGTACTACACGCCCACATGGCACTACCCAAACCACACTGATCACAGCTCCTCTGCTTCTCACAATAGGTCATTAATCATTTTCAGCCCCAGGCCCATATGGCCCTTAAACTGGCCCTCACAGAGCCGTTATTGCAGTGGGTAAGGAGTGTGGAGAACTGCAGAAAAGAATTTCCCATGATAGATGTATGTAGCAGTGAAAAGAGTGAAGTGTGCCAGTGGATAAAGTACCCATAGCAACCAATCAGCTTCTACCTATAATTTTATAGAATATACTTGATAAATGCAACCTGAAAGCTGATTGGTTGCCACAGGCAACTTCTCTACAGGCACACTTCTCCACGCTTTTCACTGCTTCATACATCTACCCCATAAAAACATTTCATGAGAGAAGAGCAGTGGCTGGCACAAGCGGTGGTCCACCTGAAATTAAGCAAGTATTTCCACTGTCTGGTGAGTACACCCAACAGTTCATTCTAAACATATCTAGAATGTTTTACTACTATCACATTTAAACAATACTAAAACATTGTAGTTCATTGATGCTACCTGCTTCACACATGTAAATATATACATTTTCCATAACCAACACATATATTGAATATTTATATTGTATCTAGAGGATTATCACAAAGCTAGGACCCAACAACCTGGGAGGCTGATTATGAAGTAATAGGTAAGCCTCAGTTGTGCTTACCTTGTGCTCTCTCCCAGCTTGCACAAACATATGCTCCAGACAAAGAAGGTCATGTAACAAATATTTCTCTTTACAGGACCTGTACACCTCCATGACATCATGCTCCACATCACATTTACCATCAGCAGATGGAACAGAGGATGATACAGAAGTAATTGTACAATTGTTGAGGATTATGCGACGCCTGTATAACAAGAAAAGCCACATATGCAAGAGCCTGTTACTCTTCCTACTTTGCTCCTGATTGTCACAGAGCACCAGAGCCCGGCTGTCTCTAGCTGGCGGTGCTGGGTCCTGGGGCGGCTGCAGTACTGAGGCCAGTGGGTACCAGTCTTCTGCCTCCTCTCTGCCAGGTACTGGAATCTGTGGTGCAGGATGGTGCTCCCTCATCCCATCTGCAGTGGGGGTGGCTCTGGTTCCTTCCCGGGCTGCTGGCACCAGCATCTCTCATCTCCCTTCTCTGCCACTGCAGACCTGCTACCAGGGGCTATCGCAGGTAACTGCAGCTCCCATAGCTCCAGTTTTTGTGCTCAGTGCAAGATTAGAGTGATTACCTGGTTCTGACCCTTCTAGTCCCTTTGACCTTATTCCGCTGAACTCTCCTGGTAAGGCTCCTTGTGATTCCTGGTATTGACTTTGGCTATCTCGAGACCTGATTTCTGCTGCATTTGCCCATCTGGTTCTGACCCATTCCTGATGACCATGCTCCAGTACCCCAATGTGACCTGTCTCCACCTTATCTCAGTTCCTTCAAACCACCAGTCTGTACCTTGGACTGAGGGCAAAGATCTGCATTTTGGGTACAGCAAAGTTAGACTTCACACCTCAGTTCTGGGTATATGCCAACTCCAAGTGTATGGCCAGCATTTACATTAACCACCCAAGGTTTGTGACACTGATATTGCAAGAACAAAGGAATTTATGGAAGAGCAAACAGCCCGCATGAGGTCCATCAGACAGCACATGGAAAGGACACACAAAATATGACAGACAATTCCACATTGGCACGAGGCTAGTCCAAATGACTATTGCAGTTAACAACTTTAATGGCTGCAGTCACAGAACTGTCCACAAATATAGCCTCAGTGATTGGACAGTTTTAACAAATGCTGTCTCATTTACCTGTCCCATCTACTTCCACTGAAAGGCTGACCCTTAAGGAAAAATTTGGTGTATTAAAGTGTAATAGAAAAATATTAGTACAATATAAAGAAATTAGAATCTTAGCGTTGAAATATTAACTTTAATTAGGCAGGTTGGCATGTAAGGCCATCATGGATTGTTTGGATGTTGTGGAGCAAGTTATCAGGACTGCATATTTCTCTCAGGTGTAATATACAGATATATCGGCCATCTGCTGCGCTGCACAGCCAGTGCGATATGTCTGTAAATTACGTCATTGAAAGATATATTGGGACTACACACCCCCTGATGCGCTCGCTGAACGGCCAATATATTGCCCAATGTGTACTCAGCTTTAGATTTCCTAACTGTATTACCTTTAGTAAATCTGGCACTTTGAAACCCTCCCAAACAATCCACAGAAAAGCCTTGATTTAACCAATATATTTATCCTGTGACATCATCAACAAGCTGCCTGTAGCCCATACTTGCCTACCCTCCTGGAAGTCGCAAGAGGCTTCCGATTTTTCGTGTAGCCCCCTACACCCCCGGAAATGTGTAAACAGATAAAGCGGACAGGATGGGGATATTTAATGGGGAAATCACAGGTACACAAGGAGGGGGCGGGGCTAGTGATGCACTTTGTGTCATTGAGTCCCATCCCCTTATTGCAGACCCGCAAATCGCGGACTTTCCTGGGAAAGCAGCAGCAGGTCTGCTCCCGGGAAAAGGATTTACACATAAGCCAGTATTTAAGTAGCAGCGAAAAGTCGGAATCTGTGAAAAAGGATCGCCGACTGTGACTTTTCGCCTGGCAGAACATATCTTCTTTATTCAATTGCAAACACTTTTCGCGTACGCGTAAACGCAATGCAATGTAAGAGGCAAAAAAGATTAGTCTTTAAATAGGTGGAGAAAAAAAGTGCAAAATCGCTATTTTGGGGTGCAACGGTAGGGAAACCACTCAGCACCCTTGGGACAGCCCCCAAAGGATAACACCCCAAATAAGCGCTTTGAAAATGGAGGCAAAAATGTGCAAAGTAGGGGTATAAACTTAAAAACTAGTGAAATAGACTTTTGGGGAGTCTGGAAGTATGGGTGAGGTGTTTTTTGGATTGCAGGTGCTTGCTTCAGGTACGTTTTTTAAGTTTTTATAAACTTTACTTTAGCGACTTTAAACCATGCTTGCACCCATTTTCAAGTACCCCAAATTTGACAGGAATACTTATTTTCACCCCAAAAAACTGCTTAATACTATTCTTCACCACTTGATACACCTTAAGTACCCCAAATAGCATTATTATTAGGGATGTGCGCCGGACCATTTTTGCCGGATTTGGATTTGGTTCTAATTCGTTGTCCGGATTTGGATTTGGATTTGCCAAACTGCGGTGACTGGATTTGGATTTAGATTTTTTTACAAAAATTGACAAAAAAAGCTAAAATCACATAAATTGGTCTTTTTTGTCTTCCTAGAGTATTATTAACCTCAATAACATTAATTTCCAGTCAATTTAGACCACCTCACAGCTTATAATATTGTTTTCAACATTATTGGCCAAAGGTTGCAGTCAGCTGACTGGTTACTAAGCGACACAGACACCACAGTATAAAGCACATCTATGAAACATTGCCACACAGCAGTGGCAGAAATGAAAAGTAGTGCACCCACCCAGTGGGGTACGGCCAGCAGAATCAGAGTACTTGTTTACAAAGTGGGCTACGGCCCAAGGAGTCACAGTGCACAATCTTATTCACATTACACCACACATAGTGCCCCTGATTCACATTACACCATAAAGTAGTGTCTCTTATTTATGTTACGACACACAGTAGTGCCCCTTTTACACAATGCCCACAGTAGTGCCCCTTTTACACAATGCCCACAGTAGTATGCCCCCCAGTAGTAGGCCCCCCCAGTAGCAGGCCCCCCCAGTAGTATGGCCCCCAGGAGTATGGCCCCCAGTAGTAGGCCCCCCAGTAGCAGGCCCCCAGTATTATGCCCCCCAGTAGTAGGCCCCCCAGTAGTATTCCCCCCCAGTAGTATGGCTCCCCAGTAGTATGGCCCCCAGTATTATGCCCCCCCAAGTAGCAGACCCCCCCAGTTGGAGGCCCCCCAGTAGCAGCCCCTCCCTCAGTAACAGGCCCCCCCAGTAGTATGGACCCCAGTATTATGCCCCCCAGTAGCAGGCCCCCCCAGTAGTATGGCCCCCCAGTAGTATGCCCCCCCAGTAGCAGGCCCCCCCAAGTAGCAGACCACCCCAGTAGTTGTGGCCCCCCAGTAGCTGTGCCCCCCCAGTAGCACCCCCGGCCCTTACACACATAAAAAAAATTAAAAACTTACCTGAATCCCCGCTCCCGCGCTGTCCGCTCTGCATCCACGCACCGTGGAGGGAGCCGGAAGACGGAGCTCATGAGTGAGCTCCAGCCGGCTCCCTCCGTGCAGCAACCAATGAGAGTCTGTGTGACGCTCATTGGCTGCTGTAACAAACACACAGCTGCCGCTGATGGCTGTGTGTTTGTTCTGTGTAGGGCAGACCGCTATCACAGCGGTCTGCCCTACACAATAGGAGCCCTGATGTCGGATTCTCTAGCGAGAATCCGACATCAGACAGCTGCCGTTTGGCCCTGAGCGGGGATCCAAGTCAGGCGGGGAACACCCGAACAGCGTTCGGGTGGACTTGGATCCCCTATGTTCGGAGCGGTTCGGATTCCACAGAATCTGAACCGCTCATCTCTAATTATTATGGCTATTCGGGGGTATGTACATTGATATCCAATGTTAGTGCATCTTTTAGGGGGTGTCAGGGTGATTTCCCCAATTCTGACAGCACTTTTCGCCTGGTTTGCATTCGCCGGGTTGCGTTTGCGTGTCTTTTGGAATTGAATAGGGCAAAGCGCGTTATAAGTTTCCACTGCTATAATACGCAATGTAGGTGAAAAGTACGGCAGGCGATAAAGTATCGCGGGTGTGAAACTTATTGAATACGGGCCATAGTCGGTATTATGCTGTAGCCTGTGTGCACCAGCTAGTGAATCATGCATAGAGCTCACACCTGCAGAAATAGTAAAAGAAAACAAAGTTTACAGCATTCTTGCTGACTTTTTACCTAGGTGCCCTGGGGAGCTACCAGGTGGTGAATGAATTATTATAATTTTTTTTTTTTAATAAATAATGCTTACAGATATCATGTGTTATTGGTGAATCCGTATCTTTTTAACTCCTGATGCTGGAGGCTAACAATTACATATAGATGAAGGAAATTGAAATGAAATATTTGCTTTATTATGCATCTGATCCCAAAATTTAGCATTTTTTTAGGTGCACATTTTAGAATGGAGATTTTCCAGTGCAATCCCTCCCCCACCCCACAGCAGGATGAACTGACCTTCATCATCCCAGCTCTATCTGCAAGATATAACACAAACAGCACATTTAAAATTATAGTTGTGGAACAGCAGAGCAAAAATAGAGCTCAGCTTTTCTTTGTTTAGTGTAGTTATTTGTGATTGCTGCAATATACCTTTTACATAGGATTTAATTTTGCAAATGCTGCTGTTTTCCTGTTGAAGCATCATTCTACAGTTAGACTATACCATGTTAGGTGGTTTCATTTCATATAATTAAGACAGATGTAGTTGTGCTGACTGCAGAGGCTGGAATATGAACAAAGGCTAGTTAATGATATCATCTTACTTAGAATGTTAGGAATCTCCAGCACTTAGAGACAGGAATCTTATATATCCAGGCCTAAACTGGCCTTGTGCTAGTCATTCTGTTTGCTACATCATTTTCATTTGTCTCCACAAACATTCCACAGTCTTTTGTTAGGCATCCGAGCCCCTTCCACTCCTGCATTGCAAACATTGTTGAAACCCACAACAGAGAGGAGTTTGGGAGCCAGTGGCCCGCTCTCAATGATAGCTTGAGTTTCAGTTAATAAAATGCAGGAAAAAGGATCTTACATTGGCCACACATGCACCAATTGCCTGCTCAAAATCAACAATTGCATTTATTTATACAAAAACATTGACGTACCCAGGTCAGGTATATTTTTTGTAACTAAAACCATTTTATTTTATTAATTAATTTCGGTAACTTAGTGACACATCTATGTTAGCTCTGCTGCAGTGCTCAGTGTAACAAGTCACAAGTTACAGTATGTGAGACGCATTCTAATTACACATCTATAGGCCTGATTCAGGGACATTATTATTATTATTGTTTATTTATATGGCGCCACAGTGTTCCGCAGCGCCTTACAAGGTACATAACCAAAAAGTGACTTACAGTAAAATACAATACAATGAAGGACAAGGACATGGATAATATACATTGATACATAGGTGGCCATAACACACAAGTAAGCAACAAAGCATAGGCACCAAGTGTTAGGTGTCCTACTGGTGAGTAAGAAGTAGATGAACATAAAGTAAGGAGAAAACATATGCTATAAGCAGCGCACTGCGTCTAAAGGTGCCTGAAGGCCAAAGACGCCCACTGCTGGCATCACAGATCCGAGGACTGCGTCTGAAGACGCAGCATACGATCACCATCGAGTGGCCATCTGAGTAATCCTCAGCTTGGTTGCCCGAACTCTACTGCTAAGGTTAGTAAATCTACATCGGGCAGACACTGGTCTCGTCAAGCCCGGAAAATGGGGCCGACATACTGAAATGCACGGGCACCTTCCCCCAAATGGCTGCAGCCTGTCTGTATGGCTGCGGCTTCCCTGACACTGTGACCAGAGACTCAGCTGCATCACAGCATATGTGCACTGCGGCTCCAGCGCATGTGCAGTCCACTCACCATTGGAGTTGTACGTAATCCATCAGGTTAGCATACAATTCTGAATCCTGCCCTATGGCGTCACCATGTCATGTGACCTGTGACACTGACAGCTGGAGGAAATGAAGGAGGAAGAGATGATGGCGGGAGAGGAAGCCCTACATATGATTAGGAGACCATGGTGCAATAAGTACTACTTGCCAATACGCTGGACTAGACATTATGAAATGTTACATTGTAATAGGTGTTATCACATTATTAAACTATAATGGACGTTAATACTGACATAGTTTATCTGAGCATTACCACTGACATTTCACATTATACTTGGCAAAACAAATGGTATGCGTTTGGCATCCCGAACGCCAGGATGGCGAAGGTAAGTAACGGGGTTAGGGGGAGGGTTAGGGTTAGGTTTAATTGTTAGGTTAGGCACTAGGGGGAAGGTTAGGTTTTGAGTGCGGGGAGGGGGAGGTTAGGTTCAGGCACTAGGAGAAGAAGGTTAGGGTAAGGCACCAAGGAGGGGGGGTTTGGGTTAGGGTAGGGAGAGGGGGAGGGTTAGCATATCGACCAACATCCCGACTGTCAGTATTTCATACCGATTCCTTGCAAATGGCCCATTGCAGCCTAATAGGCATTATTACTGGAATATGACACTGTAAATATTAAATTTTGGGAATTTATTATTACCAGACTATGCTTTACTGAGCATTATCACTGTCATATTATGCCTTACTGGGCATTACTAATAGTATATGTTGTCATACTGAGTATTTGTACTGGTATACTCCATCCTATTGGGCATTATTTACTTGGACATTATATCTTGCTGGGTCCCATCACTGACACACTACAACTTGCTGAACATTGTCACTGGTATGCTACATCTGGTTGGGCATTATTACTTTGTGTATTACATTGTAATAGACATGTCATAGCACTGAGCGCACAGATAACCCTCTGCAGCAAGGTTCCTGGAAAATGTATGTTGTGTAAATATAGTACAATTTATAATGGTACCCTTGGCAAAAAATTGTCCTGACACCTGAACACTGAATATTTTATCTTATATACAAAACATACTATGGTAATTCTCCAGGCATTTACTGGGGATTACACTTACGGGTCTGGTATAAAAGATTGACCCGATAAGAGCTGTCGTTTGCGATGGCCCCGGACAGAGTGACTTCCAGGTTCAACACCCAGAAGTCCCTCTGGTGTCCTTCTGCGCATGCACACCTGAAGGTGGCGTTACCCTTCGGGACGAAGCACGCTTAGTACATTTGGGGAATAAAGTAAAACCCTGAAAACTGCATTTTGGGGGGATTTACCGCATTTTCGCCCTTAGTACATCCCGGCCAATATGAGAGACAATAGATGTTAGTCAGGTAATAGTCGACAGGGACAAAAGATCGACAGACAAAATGATGACAGAAAAGGTCCACATGGATGAAGGTCAACTGGTACAAAATGTCGACAGGATCAAAAGGTCGGTACAAAAATGGTCGACACAAAAAATTATCGACACATGTTTTTTGTTTGTTTTTTCTAATCCTAACTCACCCCTTGGTGCCTAACCCTAACCGTCAGGGCAAGAGCCTAACCCTAACCGTTCCCTCTATTGCCTAACCCTAACCCTCCGGTAAGTGCCTAACCCTAATCGTCCCTCCTAGTGCCCAACCCTAAACATTGGGATACATGCCTAACCCTAAACGTCCCTCCAAGAGCATAACCCTAAAAAAAAACACTGTGTCGACCATTTTTGAAGAGGCCATTTTTTTGTGTCGACCTTTTTAATATAGATCTATTAACTGGAACCCAAACTTACAGGGGTAGGAAATCACCAGCCTTATTGCAGTATTTAGTATTGCCTGAAAGACTTGGCAGCTTACAATCTAAAGATGATCTGTTTTGCCAGCTATGCAATGCTTCTGCCGCCAAGGCCAGTTGCTCTAGTAATCCCAATGTGGGGTAACTTCCTAACAATTTAATCAAGTAGCTCAATTGTACTTTCTTCCTGGACAAAAACTTTCAGCCCCCCCATTGGGCCTCATGCAGAAATTATTAATGTAGTCCATTAATAAAACCATTTCACACACTTGAACTAGCTTTAACCTGATCACTTTAATCACATAGGACTGATTACCACAAATCTGTGCTGATTTGTTAACAATTATAATAAATACTTGCAACTCCTTCCTCACCTCTGCCATCCATTCCGTTGCCCCGTCTATTATTGTCACCCTGCTTAGACCTGCCCCACAACCCTGGCACTCCAAGCTTACTCAATTCATCTACAAATGCTCAAGCACTGGTGAGCGGTACTGGAGAAATTGTGCTCTCACAGATTTCCTCCACTTCAAGCTCATACTATCATCATACTGCTCTCTCCTAACCCATGTTAAACAGTTCTACTTTAAGTCTCTTGTCTCCTCCCAGTCCACGAATCTTATGGTGGGTACACACCTGAAAGATATATCTGCAGATCGAGTGATCTGCTGATATATCTTTAGATGATAGTCATTCACACACTGAACGGCGATCATCTATCCGGCAGCCGCGGGTCCTTCTAACAGGGAGGCGGGTCGGGGGTGCGCCTCCCTGCGCGCGGCTGCCGCTGTGTGTGTACGGGCAATCTGCAGACCGCCCATACATACTTGCCTATGGACAGATATATCTGCAGACATATCTGTCCATCGGCTGTGCAGCACAGCCAATGCAATATGTCTGTGAACGATGCGGTTCACAGACATATCGTCTGCACACACTGGTCGATGGCCAGCAGATAAATTGGCTGATCAATTGATCGGCCAATATATCGGCTAGTGTGTACTCAGCATTAGCCACCTCTTTGTCGCAACCAAATCCTTCCTCTACGCTCCCATTGCTCCCTTGCCCTCCTCCCTCTCTGCTTTTGACTTCGCCACCTACTTTATATTCAAGATTGACACCATCTTCAATGACATCCTATCCCTCCCTTTCTCTCCCCAACTCCTTTCCCACCTTGTCTTCCTTATCTCCCACCACTGAGAATGAAGTGTGTATCCTCCTCTCATCTTCTTACCCCTCCATATTTCCTTTGCCCCCATTCTATTACCTCATTCACAACATCTCTCCTGAGGCATACTTGCTAACTCTCCCTGATTGTCAGAGAGACTCCCTGAAATAGAAGCAATCTCCCTGACTCCCTGAAGATCCTAGCAATCTCCCTGATTATACCTTACCCCCATTATGTAGCTGTTATATATAAAACAGAGATATATACATTCAAATGGGATCATTAGTATAATTTCCCTGTATTGGTTATAAGGCGTATTGATTCCTAATAGTCGCTAGTCGCTATTTAGCGCTGCAAGTCGCTTAAGAAAGAATTGCTTTCCAGTCCAATCGTGTGGTTCCAAAGCACAAAAGTTATTTATGTAATGAAAAAGTAACACGGTGAAATATTTAACAACTAGAGTAAAAAGTAATCAATAATAGTACAAGCCAATACATACGCATGCGCACTGGTCCCAGTGTACAGTCATCAATCCAGAAGTCTGTGATCATCAATGAGGATGTCTGAACACTGGGATCGGGATGCAGTTTATATACCTTACAGAGTTCTACGTTAACAAAGGAACTAGTTTACAGGTTTCCATTGGTTCTTGCTTCTGGATTGTCTTGTCATTGGTTTATTCATACAGTGTCATCAGGGGCATGTCTCCAACAGTCTCTTTGTGTAGTTTCCCGCAGAACAACTGGTTAATACTAGCTACAACACTGCATACTGATAACATTCTATGCAATAAATCCCTATCATCCATAACTAGCGGACGCAAGATGCAACTCCTTTGTTGATAGGAACGGGAGTCTGCAAATAAACAGGGATTTAGTATGATACCAAACATGACATGTCCACTATGCTCTAAACCTTAGATCTCATTTAAGTACATATTACATCATAATTATTAGTCAATAATATCCTTAATAACACTGGTTAGTAATTATTGTGAATGGGAACCATCTTGCACATATGCGTCCGCATATGTGCAAGATGTGTAAGGGTCATAATTTCTGGTACCACCCTTCCAAGATAACATAAACCTTCAGAACTCGGAGAGAGCCACTTGTACGCTTTCCTTCCACATATAAAATACACATCATCTGGGAGAATGCGAGGAATAGAATGTATCATAATCATTAAACACATTTCCCTAGCAAATGATTCTTTCTCAGGTTCTCCCATCATTATCATAGAACACATTATTCTGACAATGGATCCTGCTCCTATTTCTCTCATCTGACAGGTACACGTTTCTGGCTGTATAACATTTGCACAGTATCCTAATGCTACTCTGCCAACCACTAATTTGTTGTAACTACGCGTGTACCGATACCGGAAGTATCTCCCACTTGATAAAATACTGCGTACAAGTTCAGAATCGATAGGTTCATTATCTGCTCGGTGTGAAAAGTAATTGTCTGATTGTTCCCTGTCACCTCCCAATTTCCTGGTTTTCCAAAATTTGTGACATTTAAGCATTCCAGGGATCTATCTAACTGGTACTGGTGGAGCTTAAGACTAGGGGGTCTAGATATGTTACATTTCTTGTCCACCGTTCTTTCCCCATGTAATTCAAGTACCTCTGCTAACTGTAATGGGTATGGCACTAATCCTGAGTTACTATGTCCTTGAGGTACTTGTGAGCACACCCAACATTCAGTCTGGTTTAAGACCTTACCCACTAAGGAATGATAATCCTCTAAAGGATGCCCGCCCACATACAAATTACTCTTGGACTGGCATCGTTGGATGCATTTCTCATCAATTAAGGACCCACAGTATTCGCAAGTACAATATTCATCAGACAATAACCCATCACACTGTCTCCGAGTTGCATGGCTAACAGATCTCTTAGCAATTCCAGTACTGAATTTGACCATATACCGCCCTGATTGTTTTATTGCTCTCTCTCCTGACCACACTCCATCGATATAACGGTTGGCCTCCCTCTCTGCCATCTGTCCTCCGTCACAGAAACAGGAAATCCCGAAACAAATAAGGATGTGGAGAACTCTGGAAGGAAGCACAAACACAAACCCAGCCCATCACTCCATTGCTGGAATAGTGGTCTGCAACATTTCTATAGCTCAGGTGTTCCACTGCAGTCTCTAGCTCTCGCAAAACAGGCTTGCAATCGACAGGTCCACGCAGCTGTCTTGACTCCACCTTGTATCTCCTTCAGATAGTTGACCTTTCTGCAGTGAGTGGGATGGACCCAGTTATCTCTTTCCACTACCTTCGGTGGTACTTTTCATCAACACCTGATACGGACCTTCCCACCGATCTGTCAAACAACCTGAGCGTAAGAAATTTTGGATCATAACATATTCTCCAGGTTCAACATCATGACAGTTTGTTTCTGGCATTTCACGTGACAACATTTTCAATTTCTGTTGCTGCTGTTTCAGCTGTTTACTCAGTTTTATAAGATATTTCACAGTAACCTCATTATTACACTTCAAATCATCCTGTGGATTTACAATCAAATGAGGTTATCTCCCAAACAGTATCTCAAAGGGGGACAGATTAAGAGGAGGTCTAGGAGTGGTTCTAATGCTATGGAGGAAGGCTTCTGGCCATCCTAATCCAGTTTCAGCCATGATCTTACTCAGTTTGTTCTTAATAGTACCATTCACCCTCTCCACCTTGGTGCTGGCTTGCGGTCAGTAGGGGGTGTGAAGTCTACTATTGATACCCATAAGCTTACACATGTTCTGGAAGATGTCACCAGTGAAATGAGTACCCCTGTCACTTTCTATGATTCTAGGGATACCGTATCTGCATACAAATTCATGAACAATCTTTTTTAGCAGTAAAAACAGCAGTATTAGTGGCAGCTGGATATGCCTCTACCAAGTTAGAAAACACATCTGTACACACTAATACATACTTGAGATTCTGGCAAGGTGGTAATTGAATGAAGTCAATTTGTATTACCTGAAAAGGACCGTCTGTCGGAGGGATGTGGGATGGTTCGGTAGGGATTGTCTTCCCGACATTTTTACTCAAACAAGTCAGACAGGACATTGCTATCTTTCCATCTTGAGAAGAAAAGCCTGGTGCACACCAATATGCTCTGATCAACTTGCACATACCTCCTTTTTCCAGGTGAGTCAGACCATGCGCTGCCTCAGCCAAGCTTGGGTAATATGCCTTGTCAGTGGGTGGACTTCTTCCTCTGTAAGAGCAAGAAGTCCACTGGGACTTGCGGCAACGAGACCCTACCACAAGGGTCTCGTCGCAAGTCAGATGGTCACGATGGTCTTGACCATCACGACCATCATCCTGGCTGCTCGCACTAGCTGTGGGTGGTCACCCACAGCTATGCGAGCGGCCAGGAGGCCGCTCTAAAAATACAATAGGCGGGCACTGATTCAGAGCGAGCGCTCTGAAAGAGCGTCCGGCTCTGAATCAGGCCCTTTGTTCTAAAACGACAGAGTGTAACATTACCCTTTGTGGTATGTCCAATATGTCCTGTACCTCAAGCGCAACCTTTTCCGGTATATCTAGGAATATACCATCAGGGGTACAGTATATGACACATCCCATTTTACACAACAAATCCCTTCCCAGCAGGTTAGTAGGAGCTGCCGCTGCCAGGAGAAAGGAATGCTTGGTTTGCAGTGGCCCGATAGTAACATCTGCAGATCTGGTTAGAGGGTAATGCTGTACCCTCCCCGTTACTCCCACTGATGCTATGGTCTTATCGGTAACCTGTAAATTAAATGGAGATGTTATCACAGATCTGGTCGCCCCTGTATCTACTAGAAAATTGTGTTTAGTGCCAGATATATCAACTGTCATTGTAGGTTCTTCCCTAGTATTCTCAGTTAACCTAACTGGCAGTAGACTACAGGTATGACCTGACCCCTAGCGCTGACTGTCATCCTCCAGCAGAGCATTGGCTGTCACTATGTGAGCGGGTGACCGTTGGAAATTCCCTGAACCTTGTGAGTGCCCTTTCTGAGTGTACCTGGGTGTTTCCTTCCTAGGTGGCCCTCGATTTCTCAATTTACAGTACCTCTGTATGTGTCCCTCTTTATTACAATTAAAACACCTTACTGTATTACCCCGTTGCTGGTATGTGTTGTAAGACAATGCCTGTGTATGTGATCCCTCTAGAGCCTGAATGCTCACTGCCATTAACTTTTCATTCATTGCCTCTTTTTTCCTGCCAATGTTCTTGTCATGTTCTACCGCTGATTCTCTAAGAGCATCAACAGTAATCCCTCTCCAGTTAGGTAGAGAGGTTTACACTCTAGTTTTTAGATTGTCTTTGAGACCATCCATAAGTACCGTTACAGCTACTTCCCTGTGGTGTACATCATCTTTAATATCTGCTATCCCAGTGTACTGGGTTATTGTTAGCAGTGCTCAGCAAAATAATCTGCTGCAGATTCACTATCCTTTTGTTTAATAGTGAAGATTTTACTCCAGTTAACTACCAATGGGAAATATACAGCCAATTGTGTTATTATACTTTTTATCTTGTCCTGGTTATCCTCATTCATCCTTCTCCAATACACAATCCTTTACAAACTTCTGCACATCTGTATTGGAGGGGAGACAGGCCCTTAACACCACTCGCCAATCCTTATTAGTTGGCTCATGAGCAGTACCCAAATCAATAATACATTTCTGGCATTTGGCTAACTCTTTCCTAGGGTCTGGATGATCTGACATGATTGAATGTAATTCTGCTCTAGTCCATGGACAATGCATTTCTACATTCCTTATGGGAACTATACCATCTTTGTCCGGTTTCCCATTGGGAACTGCAGTTGTATGGACAGGATGTGCACCTACCACATCAATTTGTTCAGTATTACCTCTCATAGTACGGTCTACACTAGTCTCACCCATTTCAGCTGCTGGCCCTGCTGGTTGGATCGCTGCCTTTCCTCTCTGTGGAACATCTAATATATTAACAGCATGTGTAATGGCTGAAATTATAGTAGGTTCATCATCTTCTACCAAAACATTTTCCTGGAGGGGACTTAAATCAGGATACAAGTTACTTATTACAATTTTTTAATTATTTTTAGTATCGGCTTGACTTTCACCTGCGGTCGCATATTGGGACCGAGGTGCACTTGCGCTGTCTCCTTTATGCACAATGACGCTACCTTGCAGCATGGGTACGCTACCGGGCGGCATCTTGCTTTGCGGCATGAGTACGCTGTTTTGCGCCGTGCTACTATGCAACATGTGTGCGCCATTTTGCAGCGTAAACACGCTACTTTGCAGTGTGTGCACGCTGCCTAGCAGTGTGAGTACACTGCTTTGCGACGCATATACACCACCATGCCACGTGTTCCCCTTGTGCTGCCATAACTTTAAACAGTCATTATACTTTACTCTTTTCTTTAGAGATTTAACTAAACATATGTTATCTCTAATAGTATTCAATACCTCCAAATTGAAGCTGCCAACTTTAGGAAAGGGTTTCGCACATCCTTTGATAATTTTGACCCATATGTCACAGTACACAGTTGCATACGCGCCATACTTCTCATTCATTATGTACCTTGCCGATCCAATCGGCCAATTCATAAGCAACTCTCCCTCGACCATCCCCTTTCGCCTCTCAATAGGGATTTCGGCGTTGGACAAATTAAATAAGATGCGTCCACTCACTTCCTCCCGTTATGCGCCACCGACCGCTAAGTGTTTTTCCATTAGCGTGCACAACGAGGGAACAGAAAATAGCCTATGCAATTGTTCTGCTTTCCGTACAACTTCGACTTACCAAGCTGTCAAGCTTCCTACTTTGAGTTACTTTCCACTGGTAGAATTTAAGTATTCCAATAACACTGACCCTTTCCAGGGATTTCCTCCCATGACCCCCAAGTCACAATCATGGTTTCACTACCATCCAGCCCGATCGCATTGCCCAGAGACACTACCTTCTTATCAATGGACTTTGCGATTACTATTGGGGGTTCAGCCGAAAAACTACTCCCAGTTTTCCGAAACCACAATATACCTGCTGTGTATACAGGCCCAGTAGCAATTTGCCTCGTCAGACACCTACCGAGTTTCCCTGTATCTTTTCAACAATAAGATTTTTCACATCACAAGCATGCGTTCACATTCATATGCCTTTGTTTTCTGTGTAGAAAAATACTTTCCTCTTGGCAGTACCTATTCAGAGGTGTTCTACTAACTAATCAGACTATCTATCAAAACAATTGTTTAAACATGCGGCAGTAATACAGGGAAGACGCATACGCTATTTGCGAATCGCCTATTGCAGCGCAAAAGTGACAATATGAGAAACAGACTTGTCTCTTTTGTCCCTAAGTCCTAGCCAGCGCCCGTTAGATCACCCGAAAAACGGATATTCGATTTCATAACACTGAGTATAAAACAGGCTTAAAACACATTGCATTCTTACCCGTATGTGACACGTCCACCCTTTGTTGAGGAATTGAAATCCGGTAGCATCGAGTAATTTCCGGTAGAGTGACCTCACAGCTTGCGAGCCCCCATCTATTGATTCCTCATAGTCGCTAGTCGCTATTTAGTGCTGCAAGTCGCTTAAGAAAGAATTGCTTTCCAGTCCAATCGTGTGGTTCCAAAGCACAAAAAGTTATTTATGTAATGAAAAAGTAACACGGTGAAAGATTTAATAACTAGAGTACGCATGCAGTGTACAGTAATCAATCCAGAAGTCTGTGATCATCAATGAGGATGTCTGAACACTGGATCGGGATGCAGTTTATATACCTTACAGAGTTCTACATTAACAAAGGAACTAGTGTACAGGTTTCCATTGGTTCTTGCTTCTGGATTGCCTTGTCATTGGTTGATTCATACGGTGTCATCAGGGGCATGTCTCAGTTCTCCAATGGTCTCTTTGTATTGTTTTCGCCGAACAACTGGTTAATACTGACCCAACACTGCATACTGATAATAACATTCTATGCAATAAATCCCTATCATCCATAACTAGCGGACGCAAGATGCAACTCCTTTGCCGATAGGAATGGGAGTCTGCAAATAAACAGGGAGTTAGTATGATACCAAACATGACATGTCCACTATGTTCTAAACCTTAGATCTCATTTAAGTACATATTACATCATAATTATTAGTCAATAATATCCTTAATAACACTGGTTAGTAACTATTGTGAATGGGAACCATCTTGCACATATGCGTCCGCATATGTGCATCTGTGTCTTGAAATAACTATATACAAATGAGCGTCCATGTGTGAGTATTGTGTGTACGCATCTGAGCATCCGTGTATAGAAGTATATATACATTTATATGTGTGTGCATTATCATCATCAGTGTATGTGTGTGTTGTGCATACGCAGTTTAGCGCATCAAATTGTGCGACGCAAAGTAGCATTGTGGAAACGCATCGTCAGACCATCGACGACAAGATTGTCAGATAATAATTGTGTGCGATCATAACCAATTATTTGACTTCGACAGGCGCAGTGAACCCTATGGCTACATATGTTTTTTGAAAAGTATGAGTTTTATGGCACACCTCTCGGATGTAGCAGTACACGTCCACGTTACAGCCGCGCTCATAGGTGCTGCTTTCTTAATCTCCCTGAAATGCTTTTTCAAAAGTAGGCAAGTATGTCCTGAGGCCTGCTTTCACCTTACTGCAAACCTTTCCCTATTATCCTGCATTGTCCTCTGCTACCTCAAATACACACCTCTTTCTCTCATCCATAACAAACCCTGGCTTGAAGTGACTCCTGCTCAAACTACCCTCCCATCTCGCTCCTCCCATTTTCCTCCGTTACTTGAAAGGATTGTCTATCTCTTACTCACCTCATTCCTCTCTTTCCATTCCCTTCTTGACCCTCATCGATCTGGATTCCATTCCATCCATTCTGCAGAAACCACCCTCACTGAGGTCACCAAAAAGCTTCTCACTGTCAAAGCCAACAATCACTTCTCCATTCTCATTCTTCTGTGTACCGTCAGGTCTGTTGGAGAGGAGTGCGCTCTTACGTTGTCTCCTCCTGTACAGTGATGTGCTGGTGGGATGATCTCACAGCCATGCTAGTGAGCATGCGCAAACTCTTTTCGTGCCACTGTGTAGAATGCCGCAGTAATGCACGGACATGCAGCACTTACAGTAGGCTCTCTGTAGAGACCTGCTGTTGTTACCGCTGTCACAGCTATTACCCGTTTACCGCTGTTAACCCTGTGCCTACTGCTATTACTGCTGTTAACCCTGTGTACATCACTGTGTATCGACATGGTTAAAATGTTGACATGTTAATAAAAATGTCGACGTGCAGTTTTTTGCTTGGTTTTAGGTTTTGGAGTTAGGTTTTTGTTTTAGGGCACAATAAGCAAAAAAAATTATGTCACTATTCAGGTGGCGACATGTTAAATGTTGATAATATGAACATGTCAGCATATTAAACATTTTGAAAGTCATCATATTGGTTGTCAACCTAAAATCCAATGTCGACATTCCAACTGTTGACATTCAGAACCTGCCGTCAACATTCTTAAAGACAAATTTTCATACCACAACCCCTGCACCTTTCCCTCCTGGAAAAGTTAATTTACAAAATGTACCATCGTAACGCCTCTTCTCTTACCTGAGATCATTGAAAAGACTATTGACGAATATATTTCTTTCAGTATATGTTCTGAATAAAATAGAGCTTCTGCCTCAATACTATCTATAATGCTAGTTTTCAATTTTGATTGTAGTGTGTTTTGACATTCGATCTTCATTCGATTTTGCATTTGGAGATTGACTAAAAACAAAAATCGAATGTTAAATCGAACATAAAACCGAATTTCACTCAAATCCTACTCAAAATCGAACATCGGAAAAACATCAGCTATGATAAATATACCCCTGAGTGTCTGAGAAAATCATGCCCCGGTTTTATGGAACACTCCTTGTTGTCGCTCCATCGCCGCACCAAACGCAGCGCCAGCAGCATGCCAATCACGGTGCAGCATTAATGAAGGAAAATGTTTACCCGACATAGCAGAAATAGATCTGCACAATTGCAGTAGAGCTGCTGCACACATGGAGATTTGCAACCATTTGCTAAGGTGAGAGTTTTTAAAAGTGAGTTTTAGAAGTGATGCTGCCCATAGCAACAAATCAGATCTACTTAACATTTAACTAGCACCTCCTAGAAGATAATAGCTAGAATCTGATTGGTTGCTAATGTAATACCCTTAGAAGTGCTGGCTGGTAAATTCATAAATATACACAAAGATAAATACATAAAATGCATTGTATTTTAATGACAGGATGCTGTAGTTGATGTGTTTACACGAATAGGAAACTGGGGGTTGCCAATATATATTTATGTGGTCATGTTGCTTTGCTTATAAGGGATCCAGGTACTGGTTAATATGTATATACAGAGCCTCATGATAAATACAGTGCATTTGGACCTGTTAACCCCTTCTTGGGAAGCATTAGAGTGAACTACCCCCTCAGGGGGAGCAAATGGAGCCTGCTGCCCACTCTTGGCATTAAGGGAACCAGCGGGCACGCGGCCAAGGACAGGACGGCCCAACTGTTATGAGGGGAATCCTTCCCCCCTTTCGGTTACACAGGTGGCCAGTGGAGAGAGCGGCGCATGTGGTGAGTGGGAAGCTGACCGGCACGCGACCGCTAATATATAAGAGGACCCGTGGGGACTGCCGGGAAGAGTCTGCTTGAGGTAAGCCAGCGTAAGGGAGGAAACGCTGCACTTGTTGAGTTGAATAAGGGGAAAGCGGGACCTACCGGTAGCTGTGGAGCGGAGCCACAGGACTCCGTGTAGCGTCTGCCGGGACCAGAGCTGCTTAGCGACTGGAGGCATTGCCGGAGGAGGTCGCACCAGCCGGGCACCGCCTCCAAACCTGCCCTGCAGAGTGACAGACAGCCAGGGAGCTGTGCGGCTGATGCGGGGGCGTGAACAGAGGGAAGCGGCCTCACCGGTGGAACCGCCCGGCCTCCTCCCTCTGCACAGAGACTGACAGCTGGGGAGCCAAGCGGCTGCAGCGGGGACGTGAACAGAGGGAAGCGGCCTCACCAGTGGAACCGCCCGGCCTCCTCCCTGTGCGCAGAGACTGACAGCCAACAGTACAGGTCAAATATCAGTCAAACTTCCAGTTAACTCTCGCCCTGTCAGCTAGTTATCTCTGCTGTGGAGTACAGCCAACAGTACAAGTCTGTCAAATCTTTATACACTGGCACTTTAACACTATATGAACTGCTCAGTACATGCATCATAGTGAAGTAAGCTTGCGAGCAGGGCCTTCCTACCTATACATCTGTTTGTTATTACCCAGTTTTGTTCTGTTAATGTTCCAATTGTAAAGCGCAATGGTATATGCTGTGCTATATAAAAAACTGTTAATAAATAAATAAATAAGTATCAGTCAAACTTCCAGTTAACTCTCGCCCTGTCAGCTAGTTATCTCTGCTGTGGAGTACAGCCAACAGTACAGGTCTGTCAAATCTTTATACACTGGCACTTTAACACTATATGAACTGCTCAGTACATGCATATCATAGTGAAGTACCAGTCAAACTTCCAGTTAACTCTCGCCCTGTCAGCTCAGGAGAGGTTTAGATGCAGGCAATAGATTCTTGTGACTCTTAAGCAGGATATCTTATAAACCCAGCAGTTACAGCTGTTATAACGTGAACTATAGTTTACCTAACTGTGAATAAAGCCAGAAGGAGAATTAGCTGAACACTTTCAGCTAACATCAGGTCAGAGTTGGGCAGGGAGAGAACCGTAAGGTCATCTCAGCAGGCATAATTAACCCTGTGACTGCAAAATTAAAGAAAAAGCATCTATCCTTGGCATAGTTAGCAAAGAATTTATCTATAGCTCAGAAGGGCACCGTACGTTCATTACAGCATTAACAGCGAGTGGAGTTACCAGTTTCTCACAACCCATTTACAGGGAACTTAGCCAGGAAAGGCTGCTACAATTTATTACACCCCATCTATAGCATCGCAGGACTTTGTATTGTCTGAGGATCTATAGACTTCTTCTCTACTTAAGCTACACATCATCCCGGGCAACGGTATACCCATATCAAACTGATACAGTTAACTCTGGCATGCAGAGATATAACAAAGAGATTAGTGCATTAGAGGTTCAGGTGCACCTGAAAGTAATCAATTGTGTCATTTGGGGTCCAATTATTGCAGAAGAAGGTGATCTTGTATGCTCTTTTTTGTTTAACCCATTGCTCCCATAGGTGGATCAAGTATCCTGCGTTCCTGTTTAATAAATATTACTCGGACCAGAGAGTTACTTTCATTCTCAGAAAAGTGTCCATTATATTGTTTTTTCTTAAATGTATTAATGTATTGTATTGTATAATATTGTTGCTATAAACAATTTAATTGAATTCAATTGCCTTGTTTGAGGATTGGAGAATAAAAAACTGTCAAGCGCATTGGTAAGCAAATTGATTGAAAGAAAACGCATCACACTACGCAAACTCAATTCTATCATTCTAATTGTTTAGTACATTTTGGCGTCACACGAACAGGACGAACAAAGTAAAAAATGTCGGAACCCCAGAATGCTGCATCCACTCCAGGCAGGAGACTATTACCCGCCTCACCAAGTCAGAAATATTCACCGTCATCCAATGCATCACCTAGTGGAGCAATGCCATCTACACTAGTGTCGCCCATCACGATGCCGTACTATTTCGGGGCCCCTTGGCTCCCAACCTATAGTTGAGATAGTATGGGAGAAGAAGGAACAACCTTATTAGAATTTAAAAAGAAGATCAAAGCTATGTTCCGCTTATACCCTGTGAGTGAGCAGCAACAAGTAGAAATACTAATCGGCCAACTCAAGGGAGCTGCGCTTAGAGAAGTCTCGTCATGGCCGCGGGTAGAACGACAGAAAGTGTCACAAATATTAGAACGACTGTCCAACACCTTTGAAACTAAGACAGTTTCAGAATTAAAAATGAAATTCTACGGCCGACACCAAAAGACAGGCGAAACCCTTCGAGATTATGCCTTAAGCCTTCAATAGGCTTTAAAAGCCATCCAAGCCATTGATCATCAGGAAATCAGGGATGTTGACGAAACCCTGGTTTCCCAATTTATTGAGGGCGCAAATAAGGAAAGTGTCCGTAGTCAATTGCGGATGCTAAGGATGCAACTTGAAGATGATACCTTTTTGGACTTTAAAGAGGCCGCTATTAAAGTGATAGGAAATAGTGCAAGACAAGGAGTTGCATTTCCAGAAATGCCAGGGTACTCAGACACCTCCTATCCAACGAGGACTGAAAACAGCCCTGGGAGAGATCCCATTGGACAAAGTGTTCAACTACCAGCTCGGGACCCCATCCAAGCTCTAAAGGGACAACTGGCGGAAATAACCATGGAATTATCAGAAATGCGCAAAGAAATGCGACAATTAAAGCAGCCAAGAAATATCTCTCCCCCTCAAGCAAGACGGAACTCAGATTGGAGATCAACCGGGAATAACGGGTGGGAAACCACTAGAGGAAGTGGAAGAAGACCCACCGATAGGTTTGACTCTCAAGGAAGACCCATTTGCAGAAGGTGTGAGAGAAGTGGACATATCGCAAGGAACTGTGACCGCACGGAGTCTTTAAACTCCGAGACCCTGAGGATGGGGGCCGAACCTCGGGGAGAGCCGGCAGAGTAGATCCTCATCCGGAAGAATGGTGGCCCCAATATGTAGGATCGTGTCCCATGATCCCCATCTTGATCAATGGCGTACAAACATTAGCCACGCTGGATACTGGGTCGTAGATCACCACTAAGTTCAACCAACACTGGGGGGATGGACAATTGTTATTACTGCCTCCGTCATGGCTACAGCTAATTGCCAGTAATGGCCTAGGTATCTCCTGTGTCGGGTATTGGGAGGCCGATGTGCAAATTGGAAAGACCTCTCTTGTTTGACAAGGCTGTCTGGTAACCAAAACCAGTGATGCAAAAGTAGCACCCGATATACTAGGGATGAACATCCTCCAGCAATGTCCAGAGGAATTGGTCTCTATATTAAGAGGAGAAATGTCTCAGGCAGTCTTACCCGCACAACAAACTCTACAGAAAACTATTAAGGTCATCCAAGGTCACCAAAAATTGGCACAGAATGCCGGCGCTATTGGCAAAGTCAGAATTACAGACAGTAGACCTGTTAAACTCCAGCCAAACTCAGAGACCATAGTGTGGGGAAAAACCTGCCACGGCCCAAGCAGACAGGATTACGAGGCTTTCATTGAACCAAGTGTCATTTCCGTGAGTTGCGACATCTTAGTGGCAAGTGCTCTAGTAACTGTAAAGAATGGTAGAGTACCCATACGAATTCTGAACCCTCATAACTGCCGAGTTAAATTATACCAAAACCAACCTATGGCTAAACTGATGTGGACTACTTTCCAGAATGTCGTTAACCTCAGTTTTAATGTCCATCAGAAGGAGTTAATGGCTTCTACCAAGGTCGAACCCAAAACTGAAAAAGCATGGTGGGATGAACTCCAAATAGGGGATAATGGCACATCTGAAGAACATCAACTGGGAGCTCTTAACTTAGCCAGGGAGAATTCAGAGGCTTTTAGCCAGGGTCCAACTGACCTCGGAGTGGTGACAGAGATCCAACATCATATAATCACAGGAGATTATCCACCTGTAAAAGAGCGGCATCGACCACTGGCTCCAGGTTTATATCAAACCGTGCGGAAGCTGTTGGAGGACATGAGAACTTCTGGCATTATCCAAGAAAGTCATAGCCCATGGGCAGCTCCGATGGTCTTGGTATGCAAAAAGGACGGCCAACTCCGTTTTTGCATCGATTATAGAAAATTAAATAATCTACCACATAAGGACGCCTACCCTCTTCCTCGGATCGAGGAATCTCTCACTGCATTAAAATCTGCCCAGTATTTTTCTACTTTGGACCTCACCAGAGGATACTGGCAGATTGAAATGGCAGAGGAAGACAGAGAAAAAACAGCTTTCATCACCCCTATGGGGTTGTTTGAGTTCCTACGGATGCCATTCGGGCTTTGTAATGCCCCCGCCACATTTCAGAGAATGATGGAACATTGTCTTGGTCACCAGAACTTTGAAACTGTCTTACTCTATTTAGATGACATCATTATCTTTTCCCGAACATATACCGACCATCTTCAACACCTCCAAGAGGTTTTCCAACAATTGATCAAATACGGCCTTAAGTTGAAACCCTCCAAATGTTACCTCCTCAAACCTTAAGTGCAGTACCTGGGTCATATCATGAGCTCATCTGGAGTGTCCCCAGACCTGGAGAAGATTAAGGCCGTGGTGGAGTGGCCTGAGCCTAAAATGGTGAAAGATGTACGCCGATTTCTGGGATTCATCAGGTATTATAGGAGATTCATTCAAAATTTTGCTCACATCACAGTGCCACTTCTGGAGGTACTTCGAGGGATCTCCCGAGATCACTACAGGAGAAAGATCACTATCTCATGGACAATGGAGCAACAAGCCGCATTTGACCAGCTTAAGAGGATTCTGACCGAGGCCCCTCTGTTGGCATACCCGGACTATAGCAAACCATTCCGTCTCCATACCGACGCCAGCAAACGAGGATTGGGTGCTGTACTGTCTCAAGACGGCAGAGAACGCGTAATAGCATACGCCAGTAGAAGCTTGAGAAAGACCGAGAGAAACAACGAAAATTACAGTGCCTTTAAACTGGAATTCCTAGCTCTGGTGTGGGCAGTCACCGAAAAATTCCGAGATTATCTAGCTACGACTCCCTTCATTGCATATACTGACTGTAACCCCCTGGCGCATCAGTCCACTACAAAACTGGGAGCTCTGGAACAAAGATGGTCCTCCCGTCTCACCAACTATAATTATCGGATCCAATATCGGAGTGGCCGCAGTAACATTAATGCCGATGCCTTATCGCGAATTCCTGGTGAAGCGGAATAATTCATAGAAGATGATCCTTGGGAAGAAATAGAAATTCCAAACTTCAATTTACCTGGAAGGGTTTCAAAGCAAAATGCATTAACCGTAGGTACAACAGAAGACAGTTCACCAGAAACGACTGAAAGTGAAAATGAATGGGCACGACGGCAAGATGAACATCCCTCCTTCCGGAGGTTAAAAAGGATGATGCTTACACAACAAGGCATGACTAAGTCGGAAAGACAAGCAGCAGAGCCCGAATTGGTCCAATTGTGGCGACAAAGAGAATTAGGGATTCATGGAGATATGATTGTCCGACAAAGTACTGACCCAAAAACCCATTCCCTAATCACGCAAATTGTGGTGCTGAAGTCAAAAGTCAACTGGGTGTTAAAAGCTTACCATGATGACTCAGGCCATTTTGGGTGCCAGAAGACCGAAGCGAATCTCCGGACCTGATTTTACTGGAACAACCTTCGGAAAGATGTGGAAAATTGGTGTAAACATTGCTCCGTTTGCAGTGCTCGCCAACCTCCTATCCATGACCATAAAGCACCTCTCCATCCAATTATCAGTCGGCAACCTCTAGAGGTAGTGTCCATCGATCACGTAAAACTGGAAACAAGTCGATTGGGATACCAGTATGCCCTCACAATGTTGGATCATTACACCAAATTTGCAGTCGTCCTCCCCATACGGGATCTATCCGCCAAAACCACAGCAGAACTTTTCTGGAGAGCATTTGTCCATCCTTATGGATACCCCTCTAAAATCCTAATGGATCAAGGCTCAGCTTTTGAATCCCAGTTGTTCAAGGAACTGTGTGTGCTATATGGATGCAAAAAGATGCGCACCACCGCTTATCATCCCCAAGGGAATGGAGCTTGTGAGAGGATGAATGGGACTGTGATTAATATGTTACGAGCTCTCCCGAAACTACAAAGACAAGAGTGGCCCACCTTGTTGGCCGAACTGATGTATATATATAACAACACTCTCCATTGTACCACCGGATACACTCCTTATTATCTGCTCTTCGGGCAACCTGGAAAATTACCAGTTGATCTCCAATTAAACGGACCTGAGACCCTCAGTTTGAATATCTATCCCAAAACCGAATGGGTCCAAGAGCATCAAAACCGGCTAAAAAAGCTCAAGTGTTGGTGGATCAACACATGGGGGTCGAGAGGAAACGACAGCAGGAATACTACAATTTGAAAGCACATGCTAATCCTTTGAAAGTGGGAGATAGAGTATGGAAAAAGAACAATCAACGGCATAGCAAGCTGAATTCAAGATGGGAAACCGTTCTATACAAAGTAACTGAAATCCCTAATGCCGAGATTCTGACTTATAAAATTAGTCAAGAGAATGGGTCCCTGGAAAAATTAGTTCATCTTGACCAACTGAAACTCTATCAAGGCTCAGGAAGTGAGCCAGAAGCAAACCCTAAAGAGGTGTCACCTGTTCTAGGAAATGAAGCTGATTCACAGCCAGGTGATACCCTGAAATTGATGATGAGCATGTACTGGCCGGTAGTTCATGGTCGTCTAAACCCCGTAGTTGGAGAATCAGGGGAAAATGACCAACCCGAAACCGATCATGAAGACATGTTTGTCGTGCCTGAACTCAGGAGGTCTACCAGAACTACCAAGGGAATACTTCCCATCCGGTACCGTCAATAGGACAGCTATTGACAAGTGGAACTGTGGAAGACAATAACTAATTGAAATTGTCATATGTGTAAATATTGTATTTAGCCTCATAGTTGCAACAGTTGATGTAAGAGAAACAATAGTAGTATTTGACTAGAAGTAGTTCAGATTTGTTAGAAAAATGGATGCATGGGGATATGCATCATTATATCGGGGAGGAATGTAATACCCTTAGAAGTGCTTGCTGGTAAATTCATAAATATACACAAAGATAAATACATAAAATGCATTGTATTTTAATGACAGGATGCTGTAGTTGATGTGTTTACACACGGATAGGAAACTGGAGGTTGCCAATATATATTTATGTGGTCATGTTGCTTTGCTTATAAGGGATCCAGGTACTGGTTAATATGTATATACAGTGCCTCATGATAAATACAGTGCATTTGGACCTGTTAACCCCTTCTTGGGGAACATTGGAGTGAACTACCCCCTCAGGGGGAGCAAATGGAGCCTGCTGCCAACTCTTGGCATTAAGGGAACCAGCGGGCACGCGGCCAAGGACAGGACGGCCCAACTGTTATGAGGGGAATCCTTCCCCCCTTTCGGTTACACAGGTGGCCAGTGGAGAGAGCGGCGCGTGCGGTGAGCGGGAAGCTGACCGGCAGGCGACCGCTAATATATAAGAGGACCCGCGGGGATTGCCGGTAAGAGTCTGCTTGAGGTAAGCCAGCGTAAGGGAGGAAACGCTGCGCTTGTTGAGTTGAATAAGGGGAAAGCGGGACCTACCGGTAGCTGTGGAGCGGAGCCGCAGGACTCCGTGTAGCGTCTGCCGGGACCAGAGCTGCTTGGCGACTGGAGGCACTGCCGGAGGAGGTCGCACCAGCCGGGCACCACCTCCAATCCTGCCCTGCAGAGTGACAGACAGCCGGGGAGCTGTGCGGCTGATGCGGGGGCGTGAACAGAGGGAAGCGGCCTCACCGGTGGAACCGCCCGGCCTCCTCCCTCTGCACAGAGACTGACAGCCGGGGAGCCGAGTGGCTGCAGCGGGGGCGTGAACAGAGGGAAGCGGCCTCACCAGTGGAACCGCCCGGCCTCCTCCATCTGCACAGAGACTGACAGCCAACAGTACAGGTCTGTCAAATCTTTATACACTGGCACTTTAACACTATATGAACTGCTCAGTACATGCATCATAGTGAAGTATCAGTCAAACTTCCAGTTAACTCTCGCCCTGTCAGCTAGTTATCTCTGCTGTGGAGTACAGCCAACAGTACAAGTCTGTCAAATCTTTATACACTGGCACTTTAACACTATATGAACTGCTCAGTACATGCATCATAGTGAAGTATCAGTCAAACTTCCAGTTAACTCTCGCCCTGTCAGCTAGTTATCTCTGCTGTGGAGTATAGCCAACAGTACAAGTCTGTCAAATCTTTATACACTGGCACTTTAACACTATATGAACTGCTCAGTACATGCATATCATAGTGAAGTACCAGTCAAACTTCCAGTTAACTCTCGCCCTGTCAGCTCAGGAGAGGTTTAGATGCAGGCAATAGATTCTTGTGACTCTTAAGCAGGATATCTTATAAACCCAGCAGTTACAGCTGTTATAACGTGAACTATAGTTTACCTAACTGTGAATAAAGCCAGAAGGAGAATTAGCTGAACACTTTCAGCTAACATCAGGTCAGAGTTGGGCAGGGAGAGAACCGTAAGGTCATCTCAGCAGGCATAATTAACCCTGTGACTGCAAAATTAAAGAAAAAGCATCTATCCTTGGCATAGTTAGCAAAGAATTTATCTATAGCTCAGAAGGGCACCGTACGTTCATTACAGCATTAACAGCGAGTGGAGTTACCAGTTTCTCACAACCCATTTACAGGGAACTTAGCCAGGAAAGGCTGCTACAATTTATTACACCCCATCTATAGCATCGCAGGACTTTGTATTGTCTGAGGATCTATAGACTTCTTCTCTACTTAAGCTACACATCATCCCGGGCAATGGTATACCCATATCAAACTGATACAGTTAACTCTGGCATGCAGAGATATAACAAAGAGATTAGTACATTAGAGGTTCAGGTGTACCTGAAAGTAATCAATTGTGTCATTTGGGGTCCAATTATTGCAGAAGAAGGTGATCTTGTATGCTCTTTTTTGTTTAACCCATTGCTCCCGTAGGTGGATCAAGTATCCTGCGTTCCTGTTTAATAAATATTACTCGGACCAGAGAGTTACTTTCATTCTCAGAAAAGTGTCCATTATATTGTTTTTTCTGAAATGTATTAATGTATTGTATTGTATAATATTGTTGCTATAAACTGTTTAATTGAATTCAATTGCCTTGTTTGAGAATTGGAGAATAAAAAACTGTCAAGCGCATTGGTAAGCAAATTGATTGAAAGAAAACGCATCACACTACGCAAACTCAATTCTATCATTCTAATTGTTTAGTACACTATGGGCAGCATCACTTTTAAAACTCTCACTTTAGTAAATTTACCCCTAATGTCATTGGTCCTGTATAAAATCCCTGCTCATTGTCAAAGTCCCACTTGCTGATATTTCTGTTCTCTGAAACAGTTTGCAGCAGACTCTGAGATAAAGATTAGTCTGTCAGCTAATTAGTATTAATTAGCTAGTAGGTTAGCTTACTTTGCAGCACAGAGAAAAGTGTTGCTTAAGCATTTATAAAAACTGCAACTGTAGCATGTAAGTCTGTAAGGTGAAGACTATTCTGTAAGGAAACCAGGTGAATATATACAGCATAGGTTTAATGAGGATGTCATTTCAATATTCAGATTTGTGTTTTGTGCAAGGGAGTGAGTTGCTGTTACAGTGGTGCAGAAACACCGGCATTGGCACAGAAACTCACCACCCTCGTGGCACAATCTCATCCTGGACTCGCGGCCCAATGAGGATGTGCACAAAGGTCCGCAGCTCCGGAGTTACCATGAATGCGACACTTACGCAGTGTGGGAACTCGCGACTAGTAGGATTTTTGTACTGTGCATACTCCATTAGTGAGCCCTCATAAAAAGGGACGATAAAGAGATGAAGAATTTCAATCACGTCGGCATTTATGACTGAGGAGATTTATCTGGGTTGTTATGGGGCGTTCTCATATAGGCATAGAGAGGGCATGTTGATGCACCTGTGGGCTATGCAGAGTTGGAAGGAATCGCAAATAGTGTAGATGGAAGTGCGCGCTGATGATGATTATGAAGAATAATAATAGCAAACAAAGCACGTACATAGGGGTGGGAGCAGCGCTGGATTAAGGTTTGTGGGGGCCCAGGGCAACTAATTGGTGGGGGCCCCTACCAATAAAATTATCAATAAGATATGCTGGCAATGTCACTAAAAAGTATAATGTGTAAATACTCCCAGCACCCCTGATGTGTTAAACACACTGCGGTGACATTATGCCACTCAGAGCTCCCCAGTGCACATCAGACATTGCAGCCATTTGTGCATTTAATGAGCACACCGACTTCATAGTCCTTGGAACCAGCTCTGTAATAGGAGGATCCCTCCACTTTGTGGGATGACAGCACATCAAAGTGCAACCTGATGTAACACTTTTCATTAATGTAAATGTTTATATTTATGTTCCTAAAATACTGCTCAGTTTAGCTATTTATTATGTTGGAGAAAGAAATGTGAATGTCCTTTTAAGTGTGTTGTATAACTCCATTATCCAGTTTTAATAATCTTGTCCTGCAGAGTTAGGGATGACCATCGACCATCGATGATTCATAATCATCAATGGTTTATGGCCAATGTCTAATGCTTTTGCCATCAATGTGGGAGAACCAGATGGTTTTCCTCCATCAATGTCTAAGCGCAACCAATTTTTTTTTTTTACAAGGTGTCTGGACACCCCCCGGCACCCGTAAAGCCCTGCCCCCAGATTCTGATTGGCCCATGGGCCAGTCGGTCAAAGAACAGGGATGACCATCGGTTGGTGAAACCATCGTTGGTCATCAATGGCATCGTTGGTAACCATCAATGGCTACTTGCTATTATGCGCTATCGATAGTAACCATCAATGGGGACCACACCGATGGCTATCCCTATGCTGAATAAAATATTTGCATGTGGGTTATACTTGCCAACTCTCCCTGGATGTCAGGGAGACTCCCTGAAATAGTGATGATCTCCCTGACTCCCTGAATAGTCTAGAAATCTCCCTGATTGCACCTTCCACATTCAGTATGATTTACCGCCGGCCACAATGTCAGCCCGACAAGGGAGGAAATCCTGATCGTCCTAAAGGTAAGTATAAACTAATCTAATACTACCCCCTAACCCTCCTAACAATAATCCCCCTTCTAAGTGCCTAAACCTAAACCCCCCTTCCCCGCCACCTAAACCTAAGTCCCCCAGGGGGGTGCCTAACCCTAACCTCCCACCGTGGGGTGCCTAACCCTAACCCTCCCTCCCCCTAGCCTAACCCTAAGTCCCCCCCGGGAGCCCCTAACCTACCCCCTCCCCCCCACGGCTGTCCGCCCTCGGCGCCCGGTATCACTTCAATCGGGATACCGGTCTCCCGGCGTCGGTAAAATGACAGGCGTCTAGATTTAGACGCCTGTCATTTAACCCTCGCCAGGATTAAGTAGTTGGGAAGCCGGCTGTCGGCATTGCGACGGCCGGCTTCCTGAACATATACCGCACCTTCCCTATGATTACATAGCTTTTGGGTACTTGGAAAAATACAGGAAATCAGAGATATATACATTGACATTGGATCATCCATGCCATTTCCCTGCATTGGTTATAATAAGGCACAATGATCACTATGGCTGCATGCATTTTCATATAACGTTTCTTGTGGCCACTTATATGGAATCACATGTGAGTAGAACACAATACATGAACAAGCCCAGAAAAGTATCAGTGTCTTTTCGTCAACAAGTAAATCATACTGAGCAACAACGCACATGCGCAGCCGTACAGTCCACTTTACCACCGCGCTCACAGGTGTTGCTTTACAATCTCCCTGAAATGCTTTATCAAAAGGAGGCAAGTTATTGACTCGGGGGCCCATGTGCGCCGCACGCCCTACACCCATTATAGATGGTAGGGTTGCCATAATATCCCTTTAAATCAGGGACACATATGAATTACACAGGTTATGTGGCTGGCTGATTTTAAGTGTACATTTACCCCTCACGGTAAATCGCCTGTGAATACAGTATATTTAAATAGGGGGTGGGGCCAAACAACACAATTCTTATAGAATCATGGCATTAAGCTCCGCCCCCTACTCATTGGCCGCTGATCCTCGGGAAAATTCTCCCCATCCTACCCACTTAAGTGGGCAGAATGTGGGAGAAGTGTCTACTCTTCCAGGGGTGCTGGGGGGGGGGTTACCCAAACAATCGGAACCTCTTGCTGGTTCCGGGAGAGAAGGCAAGTATGCATTACACACGTGAGAGGTCTTGTTACATTACTTATTGAACCACTCTCGCAGAAAATTCTGTATAAAAAGTAATTTGAAGAATACAAAATACATTGGCCCTCATTCAGAGCCGTACGCTCTGAGCAGAGCGCACGCTCTGAGCAGAGCGCACGCTCTGAATGAGGGCCGGGCTCCATTTTCATGGAGCGTCCTCCTGGACGCTCGTATAGCTGTGGGTCACCACCCACAGGCTATACGAGCGTGCTTTGTGATGGCCGCGATGGTCGAGACCATCGCGACCATCGAAATTGCGAGCCGGAGCCTGCGGTTGAGGTTTTCAACCGCAAGCTCCGGAGTGATTTTGGCTCTATCAGAGCCAAAATCACTCCCACTGACATCACTAGTGATGTCAGTGGGCCGGCTTCTGACGGGAGGCGTTCCCGTGGGAACGCCCCCGTCAGGGAGGCACGCCCCCAGCACGCCCACCAAAGGGGGCGTGCTGTCAATCAACATTGACAGCACACCCCCTTTGATCGGACACAACGAGCGAAGGACTTTCCTTCGCTCGTCGCGTCTGGCGCATGCGCACGACGGAGCTCCCTCCGTCGTGCGCATGCTCAGTCCATAACATCGACCCACTTGCGAGCGGACAGCCGCTCGCGAGTGGGTCTGAATCAGGCCCTTTGTTCTGACATTTTAGTAATGTATTATGTTACAAATAAAAGTGGGCCAAATGTAATGTTTAACCGTTCAAATAATCTGCAGCCGATTAGTTTCATCATTTCTGTGCCAAACCAGCTGAGATACATTTTTATGTTGCTATTTTTCTTTCTACTGTTATTTAATTCCTTTTGGTTTCCACTTATTGTCTGCAATTCCAGACATAGAGAGGTGTTGTTGATAGCTGGCTGTGATAGACAGAGTTCTATTTCCATTGTTGGTGCTGTAAGCTAAAAGGGCAACACACTGAGCAAAAGGTTTCTTGCGGGTGAATACCAGGCATTCCTGCCAGTGACTAGTACTCAGATACCAAGCCTTGCAGCGCACAGATTAGCAGAATCATTTCCTCTTGTCTCTGCTTGACACTAAAAAGTTTAATTTATTATTAGCTATGCAAATTCTGAACCTTTATAAATTATGGCATATTTGCAAATGTATGCTACTGCTCACCCGGCATAGAGATGCCCACTACTGCTTTCTCACATCCATAAGACCTCACAGTCCTGCGTATACATCGGTAACATCGGAGCCTCATGCAGAATTACAGCCTGACCTGCCTCAGAAGTTGCAGCTCTCATCGCACGCAGCGAGTAATCAAGCTGCGTATGCCGTTGCAGTGGCTAATTTATGCACGCCCAGGAAACGGTGTTCAAATGGACAGGAACGCCTACGTTTCTCCAACCTCTCCCCCGTCACCAGGGGTTAAAGTGGGCTGGAACAGGGCGGAATTGCGTTCCGTCACTTATATTTGGAGACAGAATTAGTTCCGCCTCCTCCGACCCACCTTAGCCCGGCGCCGCACGGAGGCTCCATTTGCCGGGCTCCTGCTGAGATTATTTTACCAGCAGGCACCCGACTCCCTCCCCGCAGTGCCAACAGCAGCCGGAGGCTGGAGCTCACTCCTGAGCTCTGGCTTCCGGCTCCTGCAGTGCACTACGGGAGAGACGTCGGCTCCTGTAGTGCACTATGGGAGAGATGTCATGAACTACTACTGGGGGCATTACTCAGGCGGTAATGCTACAGGGGGAATTACTCAGGGGGCATTATTCTGGGTCACTACTACTGGGGGCATTACTCAGGGGGCACTACTACTGGGGGCATTACTTAGGGGGCACTATTACGTGGGGCATTACTCAGGGGGCACTGCTACTCATTACTATTGGGGGCATTACCGTCAAAGCCGGATGATTGGCTGAGACCAGACCATAATATTAATATCTGCACAGCACCATTTTGCATTGCCCGCATGACTCCATCTTGCGGCACCTACACAATACCTCCGTGTACGGTGCTATATTATGATTATTAGCATCGTGTGTCTGCCACTGCCCTACATCACAAGTCCCCACAATACCATACGTACATTTAATCCAGCTGTCATCCTTATGCAGATTCCACCATCCGCAACCCATTTTACTGTCATTGACCTATGTTCTGCCTTCTTCTCTGTCCCTCTTCATCCTGACTGTTAGTATATATTTGCATTCACATACAGGGGGGTACAATACACATGGACACGATTTCCCCAGGGCTTCATAGACAGCCCCAGTATCTTCTCCCAGGCCTTACACGAATGTTTACAATCTTTTCAACCTGCTAATGGATCTGTTCTAATCCAATATGTAGATGATTTATTGTTGTTTTCTGATTTGTTTATGTCATGTTTAAATGATACTAAACTACTGTTGCTTCATCTCTCACAGACAGGACACAAGGTTGCTAAGGATAAATTACAGCAATGCCAGACCAGGGTTAAATACTTGGGACACTGCCTAACCCAGGGACTACGACATCTGACTACTAACAGAATACAGGCCACAGACCATGACACTGACGCAAAACCAACAGCAAATCCGTACCTTCTTGGGCATGTGTGGATACTGCAGATCATGGATCCCAGGTTTTTCTATTTTGGCCTTACATTTGCAGGAACTGGTATCATCCTCAAAACCCGACCGTGTCACACACACTGAGGAAACAGAGCAGGCTTTCCTTAACCTTAAAAACAGTCTGACAAGAGCACCTGTATTGGGAATACCGGATTATGAAAAACCTTTTGATTTATATTGTACGGAGGCTAATGGTTGCACAGCAGGTGTCCTCACACAAAAACATGGTGATGCCAGTAGACCCGTAGCATACTACAGTGCAAAATTGGACACTGTGGCAAGATCACTCCCAACGTGTTTAAGAAGTGTAGCAGCAACTGCTCTTTTGGTCAGTAAGAGTGAGGATGTAGTATTAGGCCATGATATGATTATTTATACACCCCATGCTGTATCTGCTTTGCTGAATTCTGCCCAAACCAGACATGTTTCCTCAGCTAGGTTCACGAAATGGGAACTAGCTCTAATGGCACCTGCAAACATCACCATTAAACGATGCAGTACGTTAAATCCAGCAACGTATTTACCATATGTGCCTCAGGATGCACAAAGGGTGGAGAGAGGTGAGTCACTGGTGGAAGGTGAGTTCTGCAGGTATATTGATGCACATGATTGTATCGAATATTTGAATCAGACCTTTACTGCAAGACCTGACATACGTGATAGACCTTTAGAAAATGTAGATGTGACATTTTACACGGATGGGAGTTGTCATAGACAAACTGACACTGGAGAGTTATGTACAGGTTATGCTGTTGTAAATGATGAGGACGTTATAGAAGCCAAACCCCTTGGTCCACCTCACTCGGCCCAAGTGGCTGAACTGGTGGCATTAAGGAGAGCGTGTGAACTGGCAGAAGGTAAGTCAGCTAATATCTACAATGACTCCAGGTATGCCTTCGGGGTAGTGTATGATTTTGGAGCTCTCTGGTATCTGATAAATTTTACGACAGCAGCAGGCACACCAGTAGCACATTCATACCACATAAAAGGACTGTTGACAGCAATCCAAAAGCAAAGGGAGTAGCCGTCATTAAGTGTAAAGCCCATACATGTGAGGACGATCCGGTGTCACTGGGCAATAATAGAGCAGACGAAGCTGCCAAATGGGCAGCATGTTTAAGAGTGAACATGCCAATTAATCAAATGATGATGTTTCAAACTATTGATATGCAGAAGTTAATTGAGATGCAAAATTTGTGTTCCATTCAGGAAAAGGCAGTCTGGAGATCAAAGGGATGTGGACAGGAGTCCTCTGGACTCTGGAGAGATGGACAAGGTAAGCTGGTGGCACCCAAGGCATACTACCCAAGCTTGGCTGAGGTAGCGCATGGTCTGACTCACCTGGGAAAGCAAGGTATGTGCAAGTTGGTCAGGGCATATTGGTGTGCACCAGGTTCCTTTTCCCAAGCCGAAAAGATGGCAATGTCATACTTGACATGCTTGAGGAAGAATGTTGGAAAAACAATACCAACTGAGCCATCCCACATCCCTCTGACAGACGGACCCTTTCAGGTAATACAAATTGATTTCATCCAATTACCACCCTGCAGGAATCTCAAGTATGTATTAGTGTGTACAGATGTGTTTTCTAATTGGGTTGAGGCATATCCAGCTGCCACTAATACTGCTGCGTTTACTGCTAAAATGATTGTTCAGGAGTTTGTATGCAGATACGGTATCCCTAGAATTATTGAAAGTGATAGGGGTACTCATTTCACAGGTGATGTCTTCCAGAACATGTGTAAGGTGATGGGTATTAATAGTAAACTTCACACCCCCTACCGACCACAGGCCAGTGCCAAGGTGGAGAGGATAAACGGTACTATTAAGAATAAACTAAGTAAGATCATGGCAGAAACTGGACTGGGATGGCCAGAAGCCTTGCCTCTAGTCCTTCATTGCATCAGGACAACTCTTAGACCCCCTCTTAATCTGCCCCCCTTTGAGATACTGTTTGGTAGACAACCTAATTTGATTGCAAGTCCGCAGGAAGATTTGAAGAGTAACAACGAGGTTACTGTGAAGTATCTTATAACAATGAATAAACAGTTGAAACAGCAGCAGCAGAAACTGAAATTGTTGTCACCTGACACGCCAGAAACAAACTGTCATGATGTTGAACCTGGAGAATTTGTTATGATCAGAAATTTCTTACGTTCAGGTTGTCTGACAGATCAGTGGGAAGGCCCATATCAAGTGTTGCTGATGAGTACAACTTCCTTGAAAGTGGCTGAGAGAGATACCTGGGTCCATTCCATTCACTGCAGAAAGGTCAACCAAACGGTTGAGATACAAGGCGGAGTCGAGGCAGATAACGTAGACCTGTCAATTGCGAGCCTGTTCCGGCAGAGTTAAAAGTTGCAGTGAGACACCTGAGCTAAAGAAATTTGTAGATAACTGTTCCAGCAATGGAGTGGTTGCTGGGGTTACGTTTGTGTCTTCTTCCAGAGTTTTCATCATCCTAGTTTGCCTCGGGATTTCTGGTTTCTGTGATGGAGGACAGATGATGGAGAGGGGAGCTGATGGTGATATCGTTGGAGTGGAGTCGGGAAAAGGAGTGCTTAACCAATCGGGGGAGTATCTGACCAAACTCAGTACAGTAATTGCTAAGAGATCTGTTAGCCTGGAAACTCGGAGACAGTGTGAAGGTTTATCATCTGAGGAATATTGTATTTGTGAGTTTTGTGGGTCCCTAGTTGATGAGAGATGTACCCAATGGTGCCAACCTAAGTATAACCAGTATTGGGGTGGGTATCCTTTAGAGTATTATTATACCATGGTGGGCAAAGTTTTAAACCAGACTGACTGTTGGGTGTGCTCTCACGTGCTTCAGGGACAACATAATGTAGGGTTAGTGCCATTTCCATTAAATGTCTCTGAGGTCTTAGAATTGCAACAAGGGAAGACGCTGGATGGAAAATTTCTTATGTCCAAACCACTTCATTTTAAACTCCACCAGTATCAAGTAGATAGATCTCTCTTTTGTGTTTGAACATCACCAACTTCAACAAACCAGGAAGTTGGGAGGTGACTGGGAATAACCAGACAATTACCTTCTCAATAAGAGCTGATAATGAACCTATAAATTTTGAACTTTTACGCACAATTAGATTAAGTGGGACACACTTCCGGTATCGGTATACACGTAGTGACACCAAAGAAATGGTTGGTAGGGTACAAGAAGGGTACTGTGCCAGGGTTATACAACCAGAAACGTGTATTAGTCAGATGGGAGAACCTGAGAGAGAATCATTTGCTAGGGAAATGTGTTTAATGATTATGATGCATTCTATTCCTTACGTTCTCCCCGATGATGTGTATTTTATATGTGGAAGGAAAGTGTATAAGTGGCTCTCCCCGAGTTCAGAAGGTTTATGTTACCTGGGAAGGGTACTCCCAGAGGTTATGACCCTTACACATGGTGAAATGCTTGGTATTCATAAAAACACACCATCACCATATCTTCACACACAGTATGAACACAGAGACAAAAGCTAGTTGTTTCTCTAATCAACTGTGTGACTGTATGTACATCACCAGGTAAATGGTGATGTACATACAGTCACACAGTTGATTAGAGAAACAACTAGCTTTCAAGTTTTAGTAGCATTGGATCCCACCAGGATCGCTCTGGGTACTTTAAATTTTAGATACATCCAAGACCTTGCTAAATTAATAGATAATATCACCGAGATGTATGATGACACATTTAGGTACACAGGTAAGGAGTTACAGGACTACAAGAAAGAACTTGTGCAACATAGACTAGTATTGAATTATTTAACAGTTGTCACTGGAGGGTACTGTGTGACCTTAGCCACCCAACTTGGTGTAAAGTGTTGCAAATACATCACAAATAATACTAGTGACCCCAAGGAGGTGATAGACCGGAAAATGGACCAATTTCTGCAGGTAAAATGGGAATTTCGGAAGAACCATAATGCTTCAGTGGCTGAAGTAGAGGAAAAGGTAGAAGAGTGCTTCTCTTGGTTGAACCCTGTAAAATGGTTCTCCGGTCTAGAAGAGTGGGTCTAGGAAATGGTGGCTAGTGTAGGTAAACTCCTGATCCTCATATTGGTTGTCATCTTAGTAATTGGCTTATGTGTCAGGTGTGTTCAAGACTTCCTTTATAGGTTAGGTGCATCCCCACATCTTCCCAAAATATCTTCCAAGATCCGTGGTGTGCGTATAAGGGTAGTTTTATGTCCTTCCCAGAGACACATTATTGATGGTTTAATGACCACATTGTTCCATCCCATAATATAACATTAAATTTTATTTCATAGTGAAAGACTAAAAATAAATTTAAGACCAGAGTGTGATAGCGTATTGTTTGCTATCAAAGGGTGGACTGTCAAAGCTGGATGATTGGCTGAGACCAGATCTTAAAATTAATATCTGCACGATGCCATTTTGTATTGCCCGCATGACTCCATCTTGCGGCGCCTACACGATACCTCCGTGTACAGTGCTATATTATGATTATTAGCGTCGTGCGCCTGCCACTGCCCTACATCAGAAGTCCTCACAATACCATACGTACATTTATTAATACACATAATATGAACAACCCTGCAAAGCACGAACCATGGTGTACTCCACAAACACGTAGACGCACAACGCATACTAGCGTTTTTACTTAATATCCCTACACTGACACATTGCATACTTACACTGAAAGGTTCCCTAGCATTAAGGTTAATATAAGAGGTTTTATTCATTATCAATTATGTTGTGAAATGAATGTATTCGATATCTAAGGTTTAATGCATAATAAGCAGACCATGTTTGGTGCCATTCTAAACACACGTTTATTTGCAGATCTCCGGTTCCATCGGCAAGGAGATTGCAACATGCACCCGCAGGTTATGAATTATGGAGAATTAGGTGATAGAATGTACTTTGTATGTAGTGTCTATAATATTACTTATTCTACGGGAAAACACACACAAAGAGCCATTGGAGGGCTGAACCACTACTGTACAAATTGACCTATGAACTGTATCGTAACAGAAGAGCCAAGGGGAAGAACCAATGGGATTATGCCAACTCGTTTCTATTGTATTGCCTACTCTCTGTAAGGGTATATATTCAGGTGCTCTATATTCAGTAGGGAGTCATCTTATTCTTTCTTTTGATAGAGGCTTCACCTTTGATGCCGGGAAATCTGGATCCAGGGCGCCTGTGTATGTATCGACTGTACCTTGTGAATGTATAATCTTTTGCGCTAAACTGTATTTAGATCACAGCGTGTAACTGAATGCTTTTAATGTGAATAATAACTTTTTGTGCTTTGGAACCACACTCAAAGTCTGGAAAGCAATTATTTCTTGTGCGACTTACAACGCTAAATAGCGACATTAGGGTATAAAGATTATTAGATATTCATATTACTCAGGGGGCACTACTAATGGGGGCATTACTCAGGGGGCACTACTATTGGGAGCATTACTATTGGGGGCACTACTACAGGGGGCATTACTACTAGGGGCACTACTATTGGGGGCACTATTACAGGACTACCACTACTGTGGGCTCTGCATGAGGGGCACTATCACTGTGGCCACTGCATGACACACTACCACTAGTGTGGGCACTGCATAAGAGGCACCACTGCTGAGGGACCTGCATAAGGAACACTACTATTGGGGGCACTATTACAGAGGGGTTACTAGGGGGCAGGCTTGCATACCCTCCCAATTTGGTCGGGAGCCTCCTGAATATCAGGTGCCACTCCTGACCCCCCGGAAAGGCTGGCAAGTCACCCGTGCTGAATCACCTCATCATGACCCTGCCCCCTGCTTCACAATGCCGTTTTTTCTGCATTGTAAAGAGGGGGTGGGGCCACGATGACGCGTTTGTGCGGCCCTGCCCTCGCTTCCGATGCGGCATCATTATCCGGCCACACCCCTCGCTCTGGGCAGAAATTCAGCTTCCTCCTGGAAGGAGGGAGCTGAATGTTGGCAAGTATGCTATGGGGGCATTGTATAAGGGGCACTACCACTACTGTGGGCTCTGCATAAGGGGCACTACCACTGGAGGCACTGCATACGGGGCACTATCACTACTGTGGGCTCTGCATAAGGGGCACTACCACTGCAGGAACTGCATACGGGGCACTGTCACTACTGGGGCACTGCATAAAGGGGCACTACCACCAATGTGGGCACTGCATAAGTGGCACTACCACTACTGGGGGCACCGTTACAGTGGGCAATGCATAAGGGGCACCACTACATTGGGCATTATGTGTAAGGGGCACTACTGCTGTGGGCATTGTATAAGAGGCACTAATACTGAGGGCATTGTGTATAAGGGGCACAGATGTGGGCATTGTGTAAAAGGGGCACTGCTGTGTGTCATACATGAATAAGGGACACTACTATGTGGTGGAATGTGAATCAAGATTGCGCTGTGTGGTGTAATTTGAATTGGAAATACTATTGTTTGACCATGCCTCTTTCTTTTGAGACCACACCCTTTTTTGGCACGCGCCTGCTGCGCGCGCTGTCCCTTTATTGAAAAAGCCCCAATTGGGGGGCGATGAGTTCCACCACTTCTTTAGGACCACTTTAAGCACTGCCCGTCACCACCCCCAAACGCTGATGTCCTGTCACTCACTGTGATGTCTTTGTGTCTGTGTAGGTGATCGCAAGTGCGATCGCAATACTGCTGGCTGGTGCACACACACTGCGATCCGTATGCATGCACAGTACGCACCATCGCCTGATCTGTGTACGCTGTTGCAGTTGCGATCCATGATGAATGAGGACACAATTGCAGGTTATATGCAACAATGGGCAAACCAACTAATAATGTATAAGTGTATAAAATGCTCAATAGTCCCGAATGGATCGATCACATAGCTGGTACATGACAAGATACGGAAGTAATTCTATAGAGCGCTTACCAGAGAACTTACAAGATTAGAACCTAAGCGTAGAGAGATGTACTGTGAGCACTCTGCAGAGGGCGCCAATGTTACTCATGTATGAGAAGTGAACACTTACTTGAATAGGTGTGTTTCAGGAACAATTTCGAACTTTCACTTGTAATTGTGAGATGACTGAATGAAGTAAGATCATTTCAAATTATAGGTGTGGTACAGGAGAAGTTTTGAGGGAGTGGGAGGTGGTGATAAGATAAAATAAAAGTTATGGCCCTCATTCAGAGCCGTACGCTCTGAGCAGAGCGCACGCTCTGCATGAGGGCCGGGCTCCATTTTCATGGAGCGTCCTCATGGACGCTCGTATAGCTGTGGGTCACCACCCACAGGCTATACGAGCGTGCATTTTGATGGCCGCGATGGTCGTGACCATCGCGACCATCGAAATTGCGAGCCGGAGCCTGCGGTTGAGGTTTTCAACCGCAAGCTCCGGAGTGATTTTGGCTCTATCAGAGCCAAAATCACTCCCACTGACATCACCCGGCACGCCCACCAAAGGGGGCGTGCTGTCAATCAACATTGACAGCACGCCCCCTTTGATCGGACACAACGAGCGAAGGAAAGTCCTTCGCTCGTCGTGTCTGGCGCATGCGCACGACGGAGCTCCCTCCGTCGTGCGCATGCTCAGTGCAGACCATCGACCCACTTGCGAGCGGACAGCCGCTCGCGAGTGGGTCTGAATCAGGCCCAATGTCCTTTAGTAGTTTTTATTAATTATTGGTTCATAAAATTATTTTTCTGTTTATTTATTATATTTTAACTATGGAGCCAGTTTCAGGTCTTTCCTACTATAAGCACTAATAGGTGCAGGGTAACCTAGATCCACAGCAACTAAAATGTCAGCCACTGTTAGATGCACTGTAAAGATCATTGTCAGCAAGTAGGTGAGACAATAGACAGACTTTCTTACACAGGTGGGAAGCACTCATGATGTCACCATTGTGATGTCACAGAATTTCCTGGGGTCAATGGGGAAGTCTGAGTCAACCCCAACAATGCCCAACCAGGTCAATCAGTTAATTATTCAGTAAATAACATATGGGTCTATGTACTAAGCCTTGGAGAGAGTTAAAGTAGATGGATATAAAGTACCAACCAATCAGCTCCTAATTGTCACTTTGAAGGCTATGTTTCAAAAATGGCAGTTAGGAGTTGATTGGTTGGTACTTCTCCATCCACTTTATCTCTCTCGAAGGCTTAGTACATAGACCCCGTAGCACTGTTACAGTAATATGTCTTGAGTGCTGTGTACAATGGCAGACCGAAGGTTTAACAGGGTGACACAAAGACATAATAAGAATAATACAATTTTAAAATAGAGTAACTTATATATACTGTATAATATGGATACGAATAATAAAATGCAGATAAAACAGACAAATAATCTGATGTGAAAGTAGGATCTACATTCAATGGCACTGCTAACGTTCAGCAGTAAATATTAAAATACAATACTAATCAAATGAAATATGTTAAACAAGAAACAGCTCAGTAGTAGTGTGTCCTTATCTGGACAATTAGTATCCAGTTATTAGCAAGACTGCAATGGCTCAAACTTTCCTCATTGCTCTGAGAAAGAGTCTTGTTTTTCAGGTATTTTGAACTCATTGATATGCAAATAACCGAGAGACTGTATGTTCAGTAAAAGCAATTTTTTTAATCAAATAAAACAATATACCCACTTACAGTTAAGTTTTGGTCATAAAGTATAGCGGTGGCGAGTTGCTTTTTCTGTACCAGATTAATGACGGTATTCAATTAGCCCCGAACATTGTTCGAGCGCTAATGGATCCCCTGGGGCTATCCAATTAGCCCCAAAGTGCCTCCCGATGCCAGCAATTATCGCGTTTTGTTTTCTGGACCTGTGGTGTCCCTGAAAAAATCCACGATAAGTGAACTTATCACGGATCCTATGTGTTTTCGCCTGAAATATCCTATTATTTCGGATTAAATAATAGGTTAGGGAGAAAAAAAACATTGGCGAAAAATGAAGATAATCGGTGAAAAATCCCGGTCTTTCACCGTTCGACGCTAACTGGATATCCCCATTAGTCAGTGTAACAAGCGATGGTCTGTACAGTGAGACGGGGAGTCCAGCAGGGGATACGTTCAGAATCCCTACAGCGGGGATTCCGGCATTCAGAATGCCAACGGCGGAATCCCAACACTTAGCAGAATATTGGCGACGGCAACCCGATCGCCGGGATCCTGAAGGTAAGTACTGGGGTTAGGGGGAAGGTTAAGGGTTAGGGTTAGAGCCTAGAGGGAAGGTTAGGGTTAGACACTAAGGGGGAAGGTTTAGGGTGCGGGGAGGGGGAGGTTAGGTTTAGGCACCAGGGAGGGAAGGTTAGCGGTAGAGTTAGGGTTTCTTACCTAGAGGTGTCGGATTGTAACCTGGTCGGTGTGCCGGCGTCGGGATTCTGACTGCCAGTATCCTGAGCGTCGGCATCCCAAGAGCCAGCATCCCCTACCAATCCCATCCACCAATGTCACTCTCCTGTGTATATAGGGGATGTAGTTAGCAGACCGGTGGACGGGATGCCGCCGGTCTAAATCCTGACGGTGCAAGCCCGACACCGGACTTAAGATAGGCGTTGAAATACTGACGCCTACCTTAATCCCGATGCCGGAATACAGACAGACGCCATCCCGAACAAGGTAAGCCGGGGGTGTCTTAGCTGTTAGCCACTGGAGGGAGTGTTAGGTTTAGGCAGCATAGCAAGGTTAGGGTTAGGTTTTTTGGGGGAGGCCACCCTAGGGGTGGGTTAGGGTTAGGCACCACTGGGGGGGTTAGGTTTAGGCACTAAGGGGAAGGGTTAGTTTTAGGCATGAAAGGGGGAGACTTTGGTATAGGTACTATAGGTAGAGTTAGGGTGCGGGGTGGGGAGGGTTAGTGTTAGGCTACAAGAAGGGAGGGTTAGGGTTAGTATACTTACCCGACCCATGTCGGGATACCTACCATCGGGATGCTGCTGCCGGTATTTTGACAGGAGGCATCCCGTCTGCCGGTATTACATACCCATTCCGTATATAGGTGTTTCCGGGTGTCAATTGAGCAGCGACTGGGTGTATGCACGGAAGAGGACTGATTAGTAAGACTGTCTTAGGCATGAGGCGGGCATGTTGTCAGAGTCACACCATATTCACATGGCGATGAGACATCTATTTCAGATACATCTCTTGCACCCAGCATGAGGTACGTGTAAGTGCAGATAATAGTGATGATGGGTGCTCATCGGATGGAGGGCTGATGGTGGTGCCGTCACAGAGCTCCATGTGACTTACGAAATACAAGTTGATATTCGCAGAATAAAGCCTTAAGTGAGGCACAAAGGTGAGGTAAACATTTTTTTTTAGACTAATAAGTCTAAGGGGGCGCTTTGAATTAAGAACACATCACATGTAAATACAGTATAAAAGCAAGTGAACAAGCAAGTATTTATAATATATACATGTAATGTGTTCGTAATTCAAAGCGCCCACTTAGACTTATTAGTCTAAAAAAAAATCTTTATTTTAGTTCTTGTGGATAAACTCAGATATATCCTTTGGGTGGCAGCTGTAATATTGATATCAAGCAAATTAATAAATTAACTGAGGTTATAAGTACTGACCTCTAATATTTAATCAACGATTATTGCGTCTGGTTTTTGTTCTTATTGTTCACATACTGTAGGTAAGGTGCATGGCCAAAAAATCGGCAAGTGCAGGACGGAGGCATTGGTGTAAACAGATAATTCACCAAAGTTAGAGAGTTGACAGAAAAAACTATTTAATATCAGAATTCAGAACAGTAATAAGCAGAGGTTGGCTTACAATGAAGAATAACAAAAACACACACACATTTTTGCTAGTCCACAGGCAGCTCGCAGGGTCTGTGGGTGTTTCTTTTTCTCCAGGCCGCTCGCAAAGCTGTGGGTGTCCACCCACAGCTTGTGTGATCGGCCTAGAGACCGTCGCGATTATCGCGATCATTGGGCTTGCGACGAGATCCTGGGGTAGGGTCTCAGCTACCGAAAGCCAGAGTGGACTTCCTGCTCTAATAGAGCAGGAAGTCCACTACTGACATCACTAGTGATGTCAGCAGGTCCTCCCACAAACATCAGGCGTTCCTAAGGGAACGCCTGCGTTTGTGCAGCCACCTCCCCTACCCCCTACAAAACGGGGCGAGCTGCCACTTACCATCAACAGCGGCCCCGTCTTGTAGCAAGCCCCGTAGTGACTGAAGTTCGGTCGCTCGGCATGGCTCGCACATGCCGGACGCGTAGCATGCGCAGTGGCCAAACATCGAGCAGTGTGCGACCGCTGTGCGCTCGCGAGCAGCTCTGATTCAGGCTCTTGGTACAATTATCCACAGCTAGTTTTATTTGTGTAGCGAAATAAACAAAATGATATAAATAAATACTAGCTTGTCTGGCTCTAACTAAGCAGAAGTCTCTATGGTTAGTTACCATTGCTTTGAAAGATGGAAGCACTGCCATCATTTGATGGTGGGCTTCCGATGTCCATCCCTAGCCTGCTCTGCTCCATTATTGCCTTAGGGAATGTTAGTCTTCTTATATGTCACTTTATATCATAATAATTTAAAATTATAGAATTTTTTATTTATTTTTTTGTAATATATCTCTTCCTTCCCAATACCCACCACATGGAAAGTGTTAAAAATCAATTTTTTCTGGGTAAAAATCTAAAAGGGAATGACTGTAGTTATGTGTTTGAGTATAAAAATAGCATAAATTGCATTATAGGTATGATCATTTGTATATATGTAAATTATACTGCCCACAATACAACTAGTTTGTAAGTGATGCAAATATATGCACTTTTTTTCTGTATAGATCACAAAGAAATACATAAACAGTGATTTGCATATAACAAGTATTATAAAGTAAAATTATATTAAAAATTAAAATTAAAAAGTTAGGATCCTATTTCTGGTGTGTGCTTTAAACTACCCCCAGTGAAATTTTAGTTTTGGGATTGGTTAAGACCCTTATGGGCTGCCTTCTCTGTAAGAGACCTGCACCTCCCCCCTCTTCCTATCCGCGCCCCTGACATGATCTACATCTTTGTGGACTAGCAAAAATGTGTGTATTTTTTTCGTTATTCTTTATTGCAAGCCAACCTCTGCTCTGTAAGATAGCTAAGGTTTTCTCTGTTCCCTAGGGGTAAGCCCGTTCCTTACTAGTAGGGATGGCCATCGGTGGTGTTACCATCGATGGCTTAGAGATAGCCATCGGTTTGGTAACCATCGATGGCAAAATAGCATGTGGCCATCAATGGCAACCAACAATGCTATGGATGACCATCGATGGTTTCACCAACCAATGGTCATCCCTGTTCTATGACTGACTGGCGCGTGGACCAATCAGAACCGGGGACATGGCTTCGCTGGTGTAAGGGGGCAGAGCAATGCTCCGTGTCTTGGCACCATGTAAAAAATAAACTATTCAGTTATGCTTTTCCATCGATGGAAGGAAACCATATGTTCTCCCCCACCGATGGGAAAAACAATCAACATCGGCCATAAACCATCAATGATTATGAATCATCGATGGTCGATGGCCACCCCTACGATGGCTACATACAATTCAATGGCTGACCATCGATGGTTTCACCAACCGATGGTCATCCCTGTGTTGTGACTGACTGGCCCATGGACCAATCAGAACCTGGGGGCAGGGCTTTGCGGTTGCCAGGGGCTGGAGCTATGCTCAGAGGGCCTGATTCAGAGCTGCTCGTAAGCGGCCGCTCGTTCGCTCCGAGCGATGTTCGCACATCTGCGCATGCGTATGGGTTGTAATACACATGCGTGAACCAGTCAGTGCGGTCGGAATTCGTGTACTTGCAAAATAGCAAATGCCTGCTAATTTGAGTGACAGGATGAGGCGTTTGTGGGTGGTAACAGGGAAGGTGCTTGAAAACGGGGAGTGGAGATCCGAACGCAGGCGTGCCAAACGGTCAAAACGGCCGTTTTAAGGGTGTGCACAATTAACAAAGCAGCGTCATTGACCACGTCACTTGGTTGTCTTTTAGCCTGAACTGCTCGCATGATTGCGGTAGGAAAATGCTACCACAAGAATAGCGAGCAGTTCATACGCCGTTCGATGTATTCGATTAATCTAATAAATAGCGGAGATGACGTATGATGCGAGCGGCCAGGGGGCGTTTTTTTCAAAATAGCGAGCGCATGTTTCGTTCGCTCATTCAGACATAGAGGCATCAACAGACCGCAAAGAGCGAGCACTTCATTTAAATATCCGGCCCCTTTTTCAGAACGCAAATAGCGTCCGGCTCTGAATCAGGCCCAGAGTCCCTGCACCTTGTAAAAAAATAATAATAATTTAGTTATGCTTATACAACGACGGAGGGAAACCACCTGGTTCTCCTCCATCGATGGCAAAAGTATTCAATATCAGCCATAAACCATCAATGATTATTAATCATCAATAGTCGATGGCCATATCGGGCCCTTACCAATTTTTGGTGAAAGTGGGGTAGGGATGGACATGGGACATCTGGCATCAAATGGTTGCCGGGCTTCCGACATCAAATCCAGCGATGCGATGGCACCAAGCCATCGCATCGCAACCTTTAAATAGTATAACCATTGTGATGGTTATACTCGCAGCGTGAAAAGGAGCTGGGCCTATGTGTAAGGGGCGGAGCCTCATGATTTGTATATAGTAAGTATTTTTAAAGGAAAACAAAATATTAGTCTCCCTATTTCTACTAGTGTTGAATTAAACTACTCTCTCTTATGACTATTTTTAAAATTCCTCTTTTGGGCTGCTCCCACCATCAAAAATTTCGATGCGATGGTAAGTAACCATTGCATCAAAGTATTACATGAAAAAAAACTATTCAATTGCGCATGCGCAACAGCCCTATTTCAGGGCTGGCAGGGGATGTCACTGGGGGCGTGGTGTCACTGGGGGTGGGATCGGGGACGGTGCCAGATGCCCGATGCTGAGAGCTGCAGGCAGTGACAGTGCAGCTCTCAGCATTAAAAAAAAACAAAAACATCACAACACCATCAAATTATTGCCATTCGATGGCAGCAAACATCGGAATGCTGCCATCGAATTGTAAAAATACTGCCATCTCAAGAAAAACATTGATGGTCGGCAAACATCGATCATCGACCAATCCTAGTTGTTTGTAGAAGAGCCCATTTTCATAGTTTGCAGGGGCGGAGCACCCTAGCACCGGTGAAGACAGCAAACACAACGCTCAGTTTTAGTTGTTAAACTATTTTATTCCCAAAACACATGTCATTTATTATTATGGTATTATGGTAGTGTGATCTGCAGGTCCAGAGCAGTGGTTTTCTGTCAATATGTGGTTAGACATCAGTCACACCTGTTAAGACTCATGCCCAGATGCACAACACATAACAAAAAAAAGAAAAACACAAGTATTTGGCAAATATAAGCAAACAGGAAGAAGGCACGCAAAGGACTTCAATAACTTATCTGAATAGAGGGCTCAGCAGCAACAACATTTTGGAGAATCCAAGGGCCTGATTCAGACCCACTCACGAGCGGCTGTCCGCTCGCAAGTGGGTCGATGTTATGCACTGAGCATGCGCACGACGGAGGGAGCTCCGTCGTGCGCATGCGCCAGACGCGACGAGCGAAGGAAAGTCCTTCGCTCGTTGTGTCCGATCAAAGGGGGCGTGCTGTCAATGTTGATTGACAGCACGCCCCCTTTGGTGGGCGTGCCGGGGGCGTGCCTCCCTGACGGGGGCGTTCCCACGGGAACGCCTCCCGTCAGAAGCCGGCCCACTGACATCACTAGTGATGTCAGTGGGAGTGATTTTGGCTCTGATAGAGCCAAAATCACTCCGGAGCTTGCGGTTGAAAACCTCAACCGCAGGCTCCGGCTCGCAATTTCGATGGTCGCGATGGTCTCGACCATCGCGGCCATCAAAAAGCACGCTCGTATAGCCTGTGGGTGGTGACCCACAGCTATACGAGCGTCCAGGAGGACGCTCCATGAAAATGGAGCCCGGCCCTCATTCAGAGCGTGCGCTCTGCTCAGAGCGTACGGCTCTGAATGAGGGCCCAAATTCATATTTCAAGCTCTTTTGTGTTTTTTGGCAAAGGAGTTTGGATTCTCCAAAATGCTGTTACTACTGAGCCTACTATTTAGGTAAAATATTTAAGTCCTTTGAGTGCCTTTTCCCTGTTTGGTGGTAGCGTCACTGTGACTCCAACAAGATGAAGTCACAGTGAGATGAAGTATTCATAAAAAATATTGTGACACTGTAAGAGGTAGCGCAGTGTAATGAGGGATGTATGCCGACCCCCGTGATTTGTTTTTGTCTTTGGATCTGTATCTCCTTCAAGGTTTTGGATCTGGATTTGGTTTTACAAAACCACCCTTGTGTGTTTTGGTTTTGGTTTTGGATCTGTATTTTTTCTAAAAAATCATAAAAACAGCTGAAATCACATAATTTGGGCCTGGTTTTGTTCCTACAGTATTATTAACCTCAATAACATTGATTTCCAGTCATTTACAGTCAATTTTGACCAGCTCACAATATTGATTTCAACCAGTTTAGGACAAAAGGTTGCATCGAGCTAGCTGGCTGAATAAGCTAAGCCAGTGGTTCCCAAACTGTGCGCCGCGGCACCCTGGGGTGCCTCGGGACACTTGTAGAGGTGCCTTAGGTTGGTGGTCCAGCACCAAATTAAATTATTTATGGTCAATGTAATGTAAATATGTGGAAAAACAGAAGCACAAAACTGTCACCCACTACATAACTGAACCTAAGGATGACAGGTAAACACAATTCACTTCAATTTACATTACTACATTTTTTTCTGAATTTCTCAATAACAAACTTTTGGCTTAGGGGTACCGTGAAAACAATACTAATGCACTAGGGCACCGTGATTCAAAAAAGTTTGGGAACCACTGAGCTAAGCGACAGCAGTGGGTGGTACTAACATGTGGCAGTTCAGCTTCCAACATGGCACAGAGTGGCACTGCAGTGGCAGACAGGATGGCAGTTTAATAACCTATAAAACTAAAAATGTCAGGCAGCACATAATGCAAAGAAAAGGTGTGCAAGATGGAATTGTCCTTGGGCCCTTCCACCCACATTTATCTACTATATAAAAGTGAAAATGTATCCTTCTGTCTGTCTTTCTATACAAATCCACAGTTAACAAGCCAAGATCGTGAAATCTTACATAGGAGCGTATTAAAACACGGTGGAGGCAACTAAAAAAAATTTAAATCGAAAATACTGTTAAGTTTTAATTAATTAAGAAACACAATTTTTGATTAGCATTCGCCCTCTACAGGTCAGGTACGGAATTAGAAAAGGATCTAGCCCACAGTTTACAAGCCAAGATCTCTCGTGGTTCTACACCTAAAACACCAAAGAAGAAAAAAAGCATTGTCCTGTTTGGCTTATTGTTAGATGCAGATTTGGACACCATTCTTCTTGGGCCATCTGCTAGGTCAATAATAAAAATATTAAAATATTATTTTTGTTTAATTTTATAATTTGACTTTATAACATGCATTTTGCTACATACTAAGGAATATTGGAATTTTATTCTGTAGCATATAATCTAAGTCTCTGAACATCATTTACTATGGCTCTCGCGTGGAGTTTACAGTTCCTTTTAAATGCTCTATGAATATAGTAGGGATGAGCGGGATCGGTTCTCGAAGAACCGAACCAACCCGAATTTCGGGGATCTGGGGCAATCCGAGCCAAGCTCAGATCTCACTGCCTGCCCCGGATCCCTCACCTGAGCCAAAACCTCACGATGCCGCTGTCAGGTCGCGAGGTTTTGTATTGAGAAGGCTTGACGCTGATTGCTTGAGAGAGTTGTCTGTCACGGCTCTCAGCTAATCAGCGTTAAGCCCATTTAATATGCACACAGGAAACAAAAGAAGATGGCGCCCGCCATCCCTCGCTGTCTGACACCGCCGACAACCCCCGCTGTCGACACCGCCGGAACCTCCACTGGCAGCATCCCCCACTGCTGACACCACCGCTGCCTACACTGCCAGCACCCCTGCAATGCTGCCCCACATACTGAGGACACCATTAGCGACCCCCACACTGCCGACACTGCCGGCACTCCCACACTGAGGACACCACCAGCACCCCTGCACTGCCGACACTGTCAGCACACATGCACTGAGGACACCACTGGCACCCCCGCTCTGCCGACACCGTCGGCACCCTGCATTGAGAACACCCTTGCACTGCCGACACAGACAGCAAACCTGCATTGAGGACACTGCTGGCACCCCCGCAGTGCCGACATCGCCGGTACCCTTCACTGAGGACACTGCCAGCACGGCAGCACTGCCATTCCATGTACTGAGGACACCGTCAGCAACCCTGCTCTGCCGACACTGTTGTCACAGTAAGTGCACTATTGGTGTATCCAACCCACACTGAAGCTGAACTGCCACATGTTAGTGCCGCCCACTGTGTCGCTTAGCTTAGTCAGCCAGCTAGCTGGATGCAACCTTTTGGCCTTAACTAGATGAAAAAAATAATATTGTGAGGTAGTCAAAATTGATTGGAAATGATTGGAAATAAATGTTATTGAAGTTAATAATACTGTAGGAACAAAAACAGGCCCATTTTATGTGATTTTAGCTGTTTTTATGATATTTTAAGAAAAAATCCAGACCCAAAACCAAAAAACAAAACACCAAGGAAAAAAACACAAAATCAGATTCAGATCCAAAACCAAAACACGAGGGTCGGCACACATCTCTAGAATTTGTAACCACTATTGATATTAAGCCTGGCTTATCAGGAGTCTGAATATGGTAAAAATTGATATCTGCATCCATGAGGAGAGATTCATCTGATTTACAGTCAGGCTCATAAAGATGGCAACTATACTGGGATGCAAAAACGCAGCTCTGCAGAACAAATTTTTATTTATACTTGCTCATGCATCAGCTTACACAACTAGATGGTGTCAACAGTGGCGACCAAACTTTGTTGTCTACCTCCTTGGTTGCTGGACCGCACTATGGAACGCACAGTGGCTACTTCTGGTTCATTCTTTTGTCAGCTCCTGAAGGGTAAAACCGATTGGATGAATCTTAAACACCGTGGAGACCTTGAATGCCGGAAACAGCTGCAAAAGCAGCTGGAAGTAATTGCTGTGCATTTCATAGTGCGATCCAGCAGCCAGGAAGTACACAGTCATCCTGGTATCAGAGCAACAGAAGCTCTTGGCCGTGTTTACACTGTACATCCGACAAATTTTGAATGCTTCTATCACCGAAGTTTGCTTTACAGCGTTACAGGTCCTACTTCCTTCGAAGACCTTGGGACTGTGGATGGGGAAGTTTGTCACACTTTTCGTGAGGCCTGCCTAAGGGGAGTTTGTTGGAGGATGATGTGTAAACAAACATTCTTAAAATCCCGGGCAACGCAGGGTACTCCAGCTAGTGTTGTATATAGTAAACAGGACATGCACTGTTTAACAAACCAATCACTGCAGCAACAGGGACTGCCAATTGTGGCTGAAGCGATTAGTTTGTTTAGGCCCCCACAAAACAAGCTACCAACGGGCATCTGACATTGCTGCCAATGATCTCTCCATGCACAAATTGGCTTTACAAAGGCAAGATGTTGGTGGTTCCTTCAACATTTGATTCCTCACCCTCACTGGAGGGTGGGCAGCTCAAGTAAAGCAAAGCCAGTTTGTGCAAGGGCCTCCAAATTGCTTTTTTTTCCTGCCAGTAGTGAAACGGATTGTCTGACATGCCTATTTGGACGCTATCATTAAAATTGTCCCCAACCATTCTGATGAAGAGCTTATGCTTGAAATGCGTTAAGGACTGCAGGACTATCGTTACCTTTGAAGGGGACCGTAGGACTCGTGACCAGTGACTTGGGACTGTTAGACACCATCCGGTATAATCCAGATTACCAGCGGTGCACATACAATGCTTATTACATTGTGAGTCTGGTATGCAAGCCTATTGGTTACATTATATTATTGGCTGGATGTGCCATTTGCTATATATTTGTTTTATATTACATATTGTTTTATTTTTATCTGTTGGCCAAGTGTGGGCCTAATGAGAAAATAAATTTGTTCATATTTATGACTATATTACGCAATATTTTGCCTTCTGTTTTTTCTTACATGTTTGAAAATCTCATTGAGAAACACCTCACAAGAGAAGTATTATGTTCTTTTATTTACTTTTTGTGTGAATACTCTTGAGATTGAGCGCCATTTGGAGGATACACAAACTTTTTCTATATAGTAATTCTTTGAATGGTGACTGTATCAGATGGAGTCATGGTAGAGTTCTCATTAATTGTAGGTGAGTGCTGTCATACTTGTTTCCCCTTGCAAAGGATTGTTTAACAGTCAACTGTTTTTAGAACTACTACTAGTAGTTTTCTTGGTCCCCTTCTGGGATGAAGATCCACTCCCAGCAGGTGTAGCGCTCAAGGATTCTTCTGAGGAATCCAGGGAAGGGGAGAACTGAGTTAGCATTATCAAATTGGATGCAGGACTAGTTCCGATCATGATTGAGGAAATTGTTGATGAAGGTGTTGGTGGTGAAGATGCCAGGTGCTTGGATCTATCAGAGAGAAGGGAGATAGCTGACGCTGGACTGCTTGTTACTTTTATTGCCAAAGTTTCTAAATTTTGCAAACACTTGATGGATGCACTGTAGATGACTTAACAGGGAGGAAGTTCCTAGATGGTTAGGGTCCCTACCTCTACTTACTCTGGCATGACAATGGGTACATATGGCTCTACAATTGTCTGGATTTGGGTAGAAATGATTCCCTACATAAGAAGTGGATTTTTTTGTTTATTATGCCCAGGCATGACAATGGGCTTTTCCTTATCATGGGCAACAACTATTTCCACAGGGGCCCGATTAATACAAAACATCCTCATCAACAACATCCTCATCAACAACATCCTCATCATCAACATCCTTATTAGTGTCAGCTACACAAATATCCTCCTCATCCTGGTGCACATCCACAAAAGCATCCTCAATTTCTATGTCAGCATGTTGACTTGTGCTGCTCATCCTCACATGTGCAGAGGATGCACAAGAGGCAGAAGGAGGCTCCTCTTCGAGTACAGTATAGGAAAGGTCAGGCTCACACATCACACCCACCAACACACTCTCCTCAGGGACTTGTGACATTTCTGAGTGCACAGATGGTTCCTGTGCCTTAACGATTTTAATTTTTTTGAAACATCTACAGGGAGAAGGGCTTACATCATCATAAGAGGCAGAACCACTTTCTGCAGCTAACTTCCCTTTGATGTTTTCTTCTTTATCACTGTAAAAGATTGCTTCTTTGATATTAGATACCCTGGCTTAAGTCCTGTATGCCCTTGGACATCAGCTTTACTAGGTGATGTAGACGGACTAGTATAGTCATGACTGGTGGCACTGGCAGCAGCTCCAGCACTAGTATGTGGTTCTTGCTCTCCTCTCAACTGATTGTTCTCCATATCAACAAACATGAATGAAGTGGGGTACAGCATACACGTCAATTTGTACCAATTTCAAATATTACACTGTTATATCAATGACCTACAGTGTCGCAATATTTTTTGTGAATAAACACACTGTGCTACCACTTAGTGTCACCAGAATTTTTATGGGTAAAATAGTGCGCTGCCACTTACAGTGTCACAAGATTTTATATGAATAAGAATATAAGAATAAGACACTGTGCTACTACTTACAGTGTCACAATATTTTTTATGAGAAAGAAGAAAATAATAACACACTGCACTGCCACATACAGTGTCACAATAATTTTTATGAATAAGAAAAGAATAACACTGTGCTACCATTACAGTGTCACAAGATTTTTTATGAATAAGAATAACACACTTTGCTACCACTTAGTGTCAGAAGATTTTTAATAAATAAGATTAAGACACTGCGCTACCACTTACAGTGTCACAATATTTTTTTATGAATAAGATAAAAAGAATAACACACTACACTGCCACTTAGTGTCAAAATATTTTTTAATAAGAATAACACACTGCACTACCACTTACAGTGTCACAATATTTTTTATGAATAAGAAGAAAAGAATAACACACTTAGCTACCTCTTAGAGTGTCACATTATTTTTTATGAATAAGAATAACACACTGCGCTATGATTTATATTGTTACAATATGCGGATGATAAACGGTCTGGCCCACAGTGTCACCAAACAATAATAGCGTAGCTAGCATACACATAAAAAAACTGAAAAAGATATTTTTTTGTGGAATGATAATTTTATTGTAGAAATATAGGGAGGTATTGCGCACTGGATTCTAGAAGGAATTGTTACAGGTGAGCTGCACTATAGGGACGGGTGTCTGCCCTCCTAATTAGAATGCAAATGTTTGATCTATGATTATAGATCACTATAATGCGCTCAAAACCTGTGACTGAATAGTCTGTGTCAATTACAGATATGTGAATTAATAATATTGATATTCAATAAGTTATTGAAGAATTTTATTGGGTAAAAGTAAATAACTTTAAATCCCAGGGATGGTAGTTCCTGGGCTGAATATGACAGTCAATCTTTTGGACATATGCCGTCTAATGGCAATGTTCAGTTTCTGAAAGCAAAGATAGAAAGTTTGATAAAACAAGAAAAAATTCCAAAATTAATCACTCTGGATCTGTGGAAGCAATATTGCTCCAGTAGTGGAGCAGGAACTGGAGACCTTTCAGTGTATAGTCAGTATTGTAGTGTAATTGGATGTTGGTGCGGCGTCCCGCACTTGTTATTAAGTAGTGATCTGGGCTGTTGATGGATAATACACAGCTGGCGGTTCTCAGTGTGATCTTCCCGGGGTAAGTAGTACGGACCCTCTACCAAGTGTCTGGAGGTGTGTTGCCAAACCTCACCGTAGCCGCAGATCGCTTCCGCAGCTCACCCGGCGATATCAGGTGGTCTGTGGTGCGTCCCGCCGGTCCACGGTTAGGTATGCAGCAAGAAGGGGAGAGACGGCTGTGTTACTGAAACCAGGCACCGTCTCCCCTACTACGCTGTGGACTCACCTCCCAGGGACTCAGCAGAGTCCGCTCTTCCCCTTGCCGGCGTGTTGCAGTCGCGTCCTCCTCTTCTCCAGTATCTCCCGGCGGAGTTAGCCGCTGGAAATGATGTCTGTTCAGCGCTGTCTGCTCACGTGTGATGTCCTTCTGGTGTCCAGTTCCTTGCTTCCTTGTTTCTTTCACGGTGATGTGGCCAACGCATTTCAACCCATGTGGGGTCTTCCTCTGGGCGGGATTGGTGGTGTGTCTGAGTTCTCGGTTTGTTTAAGTACACAACTTCTGGATACGCCTCGCTTTCTAATTGGTTGGCAGGAGGTCAGTCTTAGGTGTTCCTGGATTAGTTCTACTGCCAATTTGCATATGTTAGCAGCGTCTCCCATTCAGCCTTGATCTCTTTAATTATAGTGAATTACTAAATCATTACATAAAGTGCTAATCCTGCACATGTGAATTCTACTTGATAAGCCTGTATCTAGTTAGCTTTGTATTGTTTATACTGATGATGTAGCGTGTATCCTTATTATTATGGTATTTATAATATGGTTATAATCCGCTAATGGATAGTCTCTATAATGGACCTGGGGGGCTGTGTTTATTATAAGGAGCAAAAAATAGAAATGAGAACCTAAACGTAACTAAAAGGATTTAAATAAAAACAGAAATAAAACTGGAAACATCAGGGCTATTGTTGTGTAACATTATTAATGGTGATATATAATCAGACTTTGAATGAACCTCAATTAGATGGACAACAATGTTAGTGTTGATAGTCAGAATTTCAGATGGATATCACTTAAACCTTATTTTTTCTAAGGCAATGTGTACCTAATAAGCTAAATTAGACCCACCTTACAGTTCCTGAATATAAGGTTCTTTATCATGTTAACAACAGGTTAGAGGTGAATTGGTTATTGTCCCTGTGTATTTGGATACAAATAGTGACTATAATTGGTCGCATAAAAGATGATTACATGTTTGTACTGACTTATTTAGTCACATACGATGGACTTGATTTCATTATCTAGATTGAGTCCCTTTGGGTATAGGGTACCCATTTGAATCATGGTTTTGAGTTCCTCTTTGTTGATATGTTTAATAAAATCCCCCCCCCGCCAGTTCTGCCTAACTAGCCTAAATGCACAGAATTCCAGACTTGCTGGGTCTAACTGATGAAATATTTTGAAATGTGCTGAGAGGGGGTGGTTGTCATTACCCTTTGTTATATTGTAAAGGTGTTCCTGTAGTCTTGTTTTTAGCGGACGGATAGTTCTTCCGATGTACTGTTTTTTGCATGAACATTGTAATAAATATATAACCCCTTTACTGTTGCATGTTATACTGTCCCTAATTTTCCACTTTGCATTATTGCTTGTTGATCTCACAATTAATTTTGGTTTGGTACTTCTTTGGTTACGGTACATGCCTTGCATTTTCCACAATAGAAAAAACCTCTCGATCCCCCTAATTGTTTTAGATGCCAAGTCTTTGTCAGTGTGTTTCCTGTGGAGTCGGTGTTCTTTGGTGGTATATGGTTATTGGTAATGTATTGGGTAAATGATATAAGTGACTCTTCATTCCCTTGCCAAATGAAGATCACATCATCGATGTAGCGGGCCCAGAGGACGAGGTTTGCGCCAAGGTCACTTCTTGACCAAATATATTGGTCCTCCCAGTGACTCATGAAAAGGTTGGCGTAACTTGGCGCAAACCTCGTCCCCATTGCCGTGCCCGTAGTTTGTAGATAAAATCTATCCCCAAACCACAGGTAATTGTGTGATAAGATGAATGATATGCTCTTAAGGATAAAATCGGCTTGTGTTGGATTCATATTTGGGTCATTTTTAAGAAAATACTTGATACTGTCCACACCTTGATTGTGTCTAATTACAGAGTACAAGGAAGTAACATCACTTGTTACCAACCATAAGTTTTCATTCCAGTCCACAGTCCTGAGTTTATTGAGAATACTTGTAGTATCTTTAAGGTGAGATTTCTGAATTTTGACATATGGTTGTAGATATTTGTCCAGATATTGTGACAGATTTGAAGTTAATGACTTTATCCCTGATATTATTGGTCGTCCGGGTGGATTTGTGGGGTTTTTGTGGACTTTAGGAAGATGGTAAAAGACTGGAATGATGGGATGTTTGTTGTCTATGAAATCATATTCTTTCTGGTTTAGGATCCCTTTACCAAGACCCTCCTTTAGTAGTGACCTAAGTTCATGTTGGTACTTTTGTGTGGGATCGCCGGGTAGTAATTCATATGTGAATGGGTCATTTAGGATCCTTTCTGCTTCTTGAATGTACTTATCTTTGTTTAGAATCACTATTCCCCCCCCCCATCTGCTGGTTTTATGATTATTTCAGTATTTTGTCTCAACTCCTTGAGTGCTAATAGTTCCTTCTTGGTCAAATTTTTATCTTTTGATTGGGGTTTAGATGTTCTATCGCACAAATTGTCAAGGTCTTTAACCAGCATATTAGTAAATGTTGCAATGTGGTTCCCCGTAGCTTGGATGGGATAAAATTTGGACGGTGGTTGAAGTCCCGTGTGTAAGAATTCATCCTGAGCCGGTTGATATTGCGGTAAGGGTTTGTGGTGATAAAATCTTTTCAAGGTCAACTTCCTAGCAAATTTGTGTACATCTAAATATGTGTTGAACTTGTCAGGTTGAGTAGTGGGGGCGAATTTAAGTCCTTTATCTAATACTGTTATGTGATCCTCTGTTAGTTTAAATGTACTTAGATTAAAGATGCCTGTCCCTCTAGTTGTGCTTGTGTTTGTCCTGATTTTTTTGCTAGTCTCCCCTCCCCTGCACCCTCTTCTAACTTTCTATTTGTCTGCTTTGATGGTAGATTGGTCTGTTGTAGACCTGTCGCCTGTCCTAAAAAAAGGGGGTACACACATGGTGGATTGGACACTGCCGTGTATTCAGTCAGTTCCCCGTCTGTAATCACTGGATGGTTGGTGCTGTGTTCTTCTGTTGTGTCAATATTAGTTATATGTGTAGTTAAATTCAGGAGTTCCGGTTCTATGTCTAACCAGCCCCTTTCTAGTGACAGTCTGGCCAGATCGTGATCGGAATCCTCTTCTATTTCATGTACTGAGAATGAGGACTCACTGCAGGAGGTAGTGTCAGAGTAGTTTGAGGTGGTTGAGCTGGAATGTATTTTGTTATGGTTTTTCTGTTTGGTTTTACTTTGCGCGTGAATCTTAGTTTGGTACTCCTGATAGGTGAGATTCAGTTTTTTGTATATTGGGGTGCCCTGAATCTGAGGTTGGGCCCCCTTCAACCTATATCTTGGTTTCTTCTGTCTAGTGGTTGATGTCTCCTTTGTCCTGGATTTTGATGGTTTTGATTTCAATTGGGGTATTTTGTTACTTATCCCATACTTGTCCCTTAGTATTTTCTTTTTCTTAATAGAAATTATCTTATCCTCTTTTTTGTTTATCTTATCTGTGATTAGTTTGGTTAATGTCAAAAATTCAGGGTCTTGCTCATATGGAATTAGTAGGGAGTATAATTGTTGTATGTTCTCATTAAACTCGGTCAATTGTTTTGAGTGTGTATCAATAAGTAATTGTATTAGTCTGAGGGAACATTCCTGTAATATGTTGTTCCATGACTCTTTGAATTCACTATTTGTGTAATAACAGGAAGGCTGTTTTTTAATTTTCAGACCCTTAGGTATTACCCTATTGTCTGAATACCATTTTAGGGTTTGTAAGTCCCACCATAATTTATTTTCTATTATCACTGTTTTCTCAAGTTTAGTGAAAGTAGTAAAAAAATCATTGATGTTGTGTAATTTGTTACTGCCTAACTGTGAGAATAAAGTGCTAGCTTTATTGTCCCTACTTCCATTGTTTATAAAAGATCCCATATGTTATCACCGTGTGTTGAATCCTTGCTGCAATAAATAGACACTTGGTTTAAAGTAGAAATATAGGGAGGTATTGCGCACTGGATTCTAGAAGGAATTGTTACAGGTGAGCTGCACTATTGGGACAGGTGTCTGCCCTCCTAATTAGAATGCAAATGTTTGATCTATGATTATAGATCACTATAATGTGCTCAAAACCTGTGACTGAATAGTCTGTGTCAATTACAGATATGTGAATTAATAATATTGATATTCAATAAGTTATTGAAGAATTTTATTGGGTAAAAGTAAATAACTTTAAATCCCAGGGATGGTAGTTCCTGGGCTGAATATGACAGTCAATCTTTTGGACATATGCCGTCTAATGGCAATGTTCAGTTTCTGAAAGCAAAGAAAGAAAGTTTGATAAAACAAGAAAAAATTCCAAAATTAATCACTCTGGATCTGTGGAAGCAATATTGCTCCAGTAGTGGAGCAGGAACTGGAGACCTTTCAGTGTATAGTCAGTATTGTAGTGTAATTGGATGTTGGTGCGGTGTCCCGCACTTGTTATTAAGTAGTGATCTGGGCTGTTGATGGATAATACACAGCTGGCGGTTCTCAGTGTGATCTTCCCGGGGTAAGTAGTACGGACCCTCTACCAAGTGTCTGGAGGTGTGTTGCCAAACCTCACCATAGCCGCAGATCGCTTCCGCAGCTCACCCGGCGATATCAGGTGGTCTGTGGTGCGTCCCGCCGGTCCACGGTTAGGTATGCAGCAAGAAGGGGAGAGATGGCTGTGTTACTGAAACCAGGCACCGTCTCCCCTACTACGCTGTGGACTCACCTCCCAGGGACTCAGCAGAGTCCGCTCTTCCCCTTGCCGGCGTGTTGCAGTCGCGTCCTCCTCTTCTCCAGTATCTCCCGGCGGAGTTAGCCGCTGGAAATGATGTCTGTTCAGCGCTGTCTGCTCACGTGTGATGTCCTTCTGGTGTCCAGTTCCTTGCTTCCTTGTTTCTTTCACGGTGATGTGGCCAACGCATTTCAACCCACGTGGGGTCTTCCTCTGGGCGGGATTGGTGGTGTGTCTGAGTTCTCGGTTTGTTTAAGTACACAACTTCTGGATACGCCTCGCTTTCTAATTGGTTGGCAGGAGGTCAGTCTTAGGTGTTCCTGGATTAGTTCTACTGCCAATTTGCATATGTTAGCAGCGTCTCCCATTCAGCCTTGATCTCTTTAATTATAGTGAATTACTAAATCATTACATAAAGTGCTAATCCTGCACATGTGAATTCTACTTGATAAGCCAGTATCTAGTTAGCTTTGTATTGTTTATACTGATGATGTAGCGTGTATCCTTATTATTATGGTATTTATAATATGGTTATAATCCGCTAATGGATAGTCTCTATAATGGACCTGGGGGGCTGTGTTTATTATAAGGAGCAAAAAATAGAAATGAGAACCTAAACGTAACTAAAAGGATTTAAATAAAAACAGAAATAAAACTGGAAACATCAGGGCTATTGGTGTGCAACATTATTAATGGTGATATATAATCAGACTTTGAATGAACCTCAATTAGATGGACAACAATGTTAGTGTTGATAGTCAGAATTTCAGATGGATATCACTTAAACCTTATTTTTTCTAAGGCAATGTGTACCTAATAAGCGAAATTAGACCCACCTTACAGTTCCTGAATATAAGGTTCTTTATCATGTTAACAACAGGTTAGAGGTGAATTGGTTATTGTCCCTGTGTATTTGGATACAAATAGTGACTATAATTGGTCGCATAAAAGATGATTACATGTTTGTACTGACTTATTTAGTCACATACGATGGACTTGATTTCATTATCTAGATTGAGTCCCTTTGGGTATAGGGTACCCATTTGAATCATGGTTTTGAGTTCCTCTTTGTTGATATGTTTAATAAAATCCCCACCCCGCCAGTTCTGCCTAACTAGCCTTAATGCACAGAATTCCAGACTTGCTGGGTCTGACTGATGAAATATTTTGAAATGTGCTGAGAGGGGGTGGTTGTCATTACCCTTTGTTATATTGTAAAGGTGTTCCTGTAGTCTTGTTTTTAGCGGACGGATAGTTCTTCCGATGTACTGTTTTTTGCATGAACATTGTAATAAATATATAACCCCTTTACTGTTGCATGTTATACTGTCCCTAATTTTCCACTTTGCATTATTGCTTGTTGATCTCACAATTAATTTTGGTTTGGTACTTCTTTGTTTGGTTACGGTACATGCCTTGCATTTTCCACAATAGAAAAAACCTCTCGATCCCCCTAATTGTTTTAGATGCCAAGTCTTTGTCAGTGTGTTTCCTGTGGAGTCGGTGTTCTTTGGTGGTATATGGTTATTGGTAATCTGCATCTTAATGTCAGAGGATTTACGGAATATTACTTTGGGTTTCAGTGGCAGGGCTTTGCTTAAAATCTCATCGCCTAATAGGATAGGCCAATGTTTGAGTACTAGGTTTTTAATGTGCTTAGCTTGGTTGCTATATTCAGTGATAAAATAAATATCTTTGTCTCCGTTTGTATCAAGTTTTGATTTATATGTTAGGAGAGGATCTCTGTCACTCTCCAATACTGTCTGGAAGGCTGATTCTACTTTATTTTTGTCATATCTCTTCTCTATGAGTTGTGATTTAAGTTGTTCACTTTGTACTGTGAAATCTTCTCGTCTGGAGCAATTTCGCCTAAGTCTTTTGAATTGGCTTGTCGGTATACTGTCTAGCCAGATGGGATTAAGGTTACTTGTGGCTAAGATAAAGCTATTGACATCAACTTTTTTATGATGTGTGCTAGTGTGAATATCATTATTTTCTACAAAGATGTTCAGGTCCAAGAATTAAATTTTATTTTTACTGTAATTGGTTGTGAATTGTAAGTTGTGGTTGTTGGTATTAATGTATTGGGTAAATGATATAAGTGACTCTTCATTCCCTTGCCAAATGAAGATCACATCATCGATGTAGCGGGCCCAGAGGACGAGGTTTGCGCCAAGGTCACTTCTTGACCAAATATATTGGTCCTCCCAGTGACTCATGAAAAGGTTGGCGTAACTTGGCGCAAACCTCATCCCCATTGCCGTGCCCGTAGTTTGTAGATAAAATCTATCCCCAAACCACAGGTAATTGTGTGATAAGATGAATGATATGCTCTTAAGGATAAAATCGGCTTGTGTTGGATTCATATTTGGGTCATTTTTAAGAAAATACTTGATACTGTCCACACCTTGATTGTGTCTAATTACAGAGTACAAGGAAGTAACATCACTTGTTACCAACCATAAGTTTTCATTCCAGTCCACAGTCCTGAGTTTATTGAGAATACTTGTAGTATCTTTAAGGTGAGATTTCTGAATTTTGACATATGGTTGTAGATATTTGTCCAGATATTGTGACAGATTTGAAGTTAATGACTTTATCCCTGATATTACGGTCGTCCGGGTGGATTTGTGGGGTTTTTGTGGACTTTAGGAAGATGGTAAAAGACTGGAATGATGGGATGTTTGTTGTCTATGAAATCATATTCTTTCTGGTTTAGGATCCCTTTACCAAGACCCTCCTTTAGTAGTGACCTAAGTTCATGTTGGTACTTTTGTGTGGGATCGCCGGGTAGTAATTCATATGTGAATGGGTCATTTAGGATCCTTTCTGCTTCTTGAATGTACTTATCTTTGTTTAGAATCACTATTCCCCCCCCCCATCTGCTGGTTTTATGATTATTTCAGTATTTTGTCTCAACTCCTTGAGTGCTAATAGTTCCTTCTTGGTCAAATTTTTATCTTTTGATTGGGGTTTAGATGTTCTATCGCACAAATTGTCAAGGTTTTTAACCAGCATATTAGTAAATGTTGCAATGTGGTTCCCCGTAGCTTGGATGGGATAAAATTTGGACGGTGGTTGAAGTCCCGTGTGTAAGAATTCATCCTGAGCCGGTTGATATTGCGGTAAGGGTTTGTGGTGGAAAAATCTTTTCAAGGTCAACTTCCTAGCAAATTTGTGTACATCTAAATATGTGTTGAACTTGTCAGGTTGAGTAGTGGGGGCGAATTTAAGTCCTTTATCTGATACTGTTATGTGATCCTCTGCTAGTTTAAATGTACTTAGATTAAAGATGCCTGTCCCTCTAGTTGTGCTTGTGTTTGTCCTGATTTTTTTGCTAGTCTCCCCTCCCCTGCACCCTCTTCTAACTTTCTATTTGTCTGCTTTGATGGTAGATTGGTCTGTTGTAGACCTGTCGCCTGTCCTAAAAAAAGGGGGTACACACATGGTGGATTGGACACTGCCGTGTATTCAGTCAGTTCCCCGTCTGTAATCACTGGATGGTTGGTGCTGTGTTCTTCTGTTGTGTCAATATTAGTTATATGTGTAGTTAAATTCAGGAGTTCCGGTTCTATGTCTAACCAGCCCCTTTCTAGTGACAGTCTGGCCAGATCGTGATCGGAATCCTCTTCTATTTCATGTACTGAGAATGAGGACTCACTGCAGGAGGTAGTGTCAGAGTAGTTTGAGGTGGTTGAGCTGGAATGTATTTTGTTATGGTTTTTCTGTTTGGTTTTACTTTGCGCGTGAATCTTAGTTTGGTACTCCTGATAGGTGAGATTCAGTTTTTTGTATATTGGGGTGCCCTGAATCTGAGGTTGGGCCCCCTTCAACCTATATCTTGGTTTCTTCTGTCTAGTGGTTGATGTCTCCTTTGTCCTGGATTTTGATGGTTTTGATTTCAATTGGGGTATTTTGTTACTTATCCCATACTTGTCCCTTAGTATTTTCTTTTTCTTAATAGAAATTATCTTATCCTCTTTTTTGTTTATCTTATCTGTGATTAGTTTGGTTAATGTCAAAAATTCAGGGTCTTGCTCATATGGAATTAGTAGGGAGTATAATTGTTGTATGTTCTCATTAAACTCGGTCAATTGTTTTGAGTGTGTATCAATAAGTAATTGTATTAGTCTGAGGGAACATTCCTGTAATATGTTGTTCCATGACTCTTTGAATTCACTATTTGTGTAATAACAGGAAGGCTGTTTTTTAATTTTCAGACCCTTAGGTATTACCCTATTGTCTGAATACCATTTTAGGGTTTGTAAGTCCCACCATAATTTATTTTCTATTATCACTGTTTTCTCAAGTTTAGTGAAAGTAGTAAAAAAATCATTGATGTTGATGTTGTGTAATTTGTTACTGCCTAACTGTGAGAATAAAGTGCTAGCTTTATTGTCCCTACTTCCATTGTTTATAAAAGATCCCATATGTTATCACCGTGTGTTGAATCCTTGCTGCAATAAATAGACACTTGGTTTAAAGTAGAAATATAGGGAGGTATTGCGCACTGGATTCTAGAAGGAATTGTTACAGGTGAGCTGCACTATTGGGACAGGTGTCTGCCCTCCTAATTAGAATGCAAATGTTTGATCTATGATTATAGATCACTATAATGTGCTCAAAACCTGTGACTGAATAGTCTGTGTCAATTACAGATATGTGAATTAATAATATTGATATTCAATAAGTTATTGAAGAATTTTATTGGGTAAAAGTAAATAACTTTAAATCCCAGGGATGGTAGTTCCTGGGCTGAATATGACAGTCAATCTTTTGGACATATGCCGTCTAATGGCAATGTTCAGTTTCTGAAAGCAAAGATAGAAAGTTTGATAAAACAAGAAAAAATTCCAAAATTAATCACTCTGGATCTGTGGAAGCAATATTGCTCCAGTAGTGGAGCAGGAACTGGAGACCTTTCAGTGTATAGTCAGTATTGTAGTGTAATTGGATGTTGGTGCGGCGTCCCGCACTTGTTATTAAGTAGTGATCTGGGCTGTTGATGGATAATACACAGCTGGCGGTTCTCAGTGTGATCTTCCCGGGGTAAGTAGTACGGACCCTCTACCAAGTGTCTGGAGGTGTGTTGCCAAACCTCACCGTAGCCGCAGATCGCTTCCGCAGCTCACCCGGCGATATCAGGTGGTCTGTGGTGCGTCCCGCCGGTCCACGGTTAGGTATGCAGCAAGAAGGGGAGAGACGGCTGTGTTACTGAAACCAGGCACCATCTCCCCTACTACGCTGTGGACTCACCTCCCAGGGACTCAGCAGAGTCCGCTCTTCCCCTTGCCGGCGTGTTGCAGTCGCGTCCTCCTCTTCTCCAGTATCTCCCGGCGGAGTTAGCTGCTGGAAATGATGTCTGTTCAGCGCTGTCTGCTCACGTGTGATGTCCTTCTGGTGTCCAGTTCCTTGCTTCCTTGTTTCTTTCACGGTGATGTGGCCAACGCATTTCAACCCACGTGGGGTCTTCCTCTGGGCGGGATTGGTGGTGTGTCTGAGTTCTCGGTTTGTTTAAGTACACAACTTCTGGATACGCCTCGCTTTCTAATTGGTTGGCAGGAGGTCAGTCTTAGGTGTTCCTGGATTAGTTCTACTGCCAATTTGCATATGTTAGCAGCGTCTCCCATTCAGCCTTGATCTCTTTAATTATAGTGAATTACTAAATCATTACATAAAGTGCTAATCCTGCACATGTGAATTCTACTTGATAAGCCAGTATCTAGTTAGCTTTGTATTGTTTATACTGATGATGTAGCGTGTATCCTTATTATTATGGCATTTATAATATGGTTATAATCCGCTAATGGATAGTCTCTATAATGGACCTGGGGGGCTGTGTTTATTATAAGGAGCAAAAAATAGAAATGAGAACCTAAACGTAACTAAAAGGATTTAAATAAAAACAGAAATAAAACTGGAAACATCAGGGCTATTGTTGTGCAACATTATTAATGGTGATATATAATCAGACTTTGAATGAACCTCAATTAGATGGACAACAATGTTAGTGTTGATAGTCAGAATTTCAGATGGATATCACTTAAACCTTATTTTTTCTAAGGCAATGTGTACCTAATAAGCGAAATTAGACCCACCTTACAGTTCCTGAATATAAGGTTCTTTATCATGTTAACAACAGGTTAGAGGTGAATTGGTTATTGTCCCTGTGTATTTGGATACAAATAGTGACTATAATTGGTCGCATAAAAGATGATTACATGTTTGTACTGACTTATTTAGTCACATACGATGGACTTGATTTCATTATCTAGATTGAGTCCCTTTGGGTATAGGGTACCCATTTGAATCATGGTTTTGAGTTCCTCTTTGTTGATATGTTTAATAAAATCCCCACCCCGCCAGTTCTGCCTAACTAGCCTTAATGCACAGAATTCCAGACTTGCTGGGTCTGACTGATGAAATATTTTGAAATGTGCTGAGAGGGGGTGGTTGTCATTACCCTTTGTTATATTGTAAAGGTGTTCCTGTAGTCTTGTTTTTAGTGGACGGATAGTTCTTCCGATGTACTGTTTTTTGCATGAACATTGTAATAAATATATAACCCCTTTACTGTTGCATGTTATACTGTCCCTAATTTTCCACTTTGCATTATTGCTTGTTGATCTCACAATTAATTTTGGTTTGGTACTTCTTTGTTTGGTTACGGTACATGCCTTGCATTTTCCACAATAGAAAAAACCTCTCGATCCCCCTAATTGTTTTAGATGCCAAGTCTTTGTCAGTGTGTTTCCTGTGGAGTCGGTGTTCTTTGGTGGTATATGGTTATTGGTAATCTGCATCTTAATGTCAGAGGATTTACGGAATATTACTTTGGGTTTCAGTGGCAGGGCTTTGCTTAAAATCTCATCGCCTAATAGGATAGGCCAATGTTTGAGTACTAGGTTTTTAATGTGCTTAGCTTGGTTGCTATATTCAGTGATAAAATAAATATCTTTGTCTCCGTTTCTATCAAGTTTTGATTTATATGTTAGGAGAGGATCTCTGTCACTCTCCAATACTGTCTGGAAGGCTGATTCTACTTTATTTTTGTCATATCTCTTCTCTATGAGTTGTGATTTAAGTTGTTCACTTTGTACTGTGAAATCTTCTCGTCTGGAGCAATTTCGCCTAAGTCTTTTGAATTGGCTTGTCGGTATACTGTCTAGCCAGATGGGATTAAGGTTACTTGTGGCTAAGATAAAGCTATTGACATCAACTTTTTTATGATGTGTGCTAGTGTGAATATCATTATTTTCTACAAAGATGTTCAGGTCCAAGAATTCAATTTTATTTTTACTGTAATTGGTTGTGAATTGTAAGTTGTGGTTGTTGGTATTAATGTATTGGGTAAATGATATAAGTGACTCTTCATTCCCTTGCCAAATGAAGATCACATCATCGATGTAGCGGACCCAGAGGACGAGGTTTGCGCCAAGGTCACTTCTTGACCAAATATATTGGTCCTCCCAGTGACTCATGAAAAGGTTGGCGTAACTTGGCGCAAACCTCGTCCCCATTGCCGTGCCCGTAGTTTGTAGATAAAATCTATCCCCAAACCACAGGTAATTGTGTGATAAGATGAATGATATGCTCTTAAGGATAAAATCGGCTTGTTGGATTCATATTTGGGTCATTTTTAAGAAAATACTTGATACTGTCCACACCTTGATTGTGTCTAATTACAGAGTACAAGGAAGTAACATCACTTGTTACCAACCATAAGTTTTCATTCCAGTCCACAGTCCTGAGTTTATTGAGAATACTTGTAGTATCTTTAAGGTGAGATTTCTGAATTTTGACATATGGTTGTAGATATTTGTCCAGATATTGTGATAGATTTGAAGTTAATGACTTTATCCCTGATATTATTGGTCGTCCGGGTGGATTTGTGGGGTTTTTGTGGACTTTAGGAAGATGGTAAAAGACTGGAATGATGGGATGTTTGTTGTCTATGAAATCATATTCTTTCTGGTTTAGGATCCCTTTACCAAGACCCTCCTTTAGTAGTGACCTAAGTTCATGTTGGTACTTTTGTGTGGGATCGCCGGGTAGTAATTCATATGTGAATGGGTCATTTAGGATCCTTTCTGCTTCTTGAATGTACTTATCTTTGTTTAGAATCACTATTCCCCCCCCCCATCTGCTGGTTTTATGATTATTTCAGTATTTTGTCTCAACTCCTTGAGTGCTAATAGTTCCTTCTTGGTCAAATTTTTATCTTTTGATTGGGGTTTAGATGTTCTATCGCACAAATTGTCAAGGTCTTTAACCAGCATATTAGTAAATGTTGCAATGTGGTTCCCCGTAGCTTGGATGGGATAAAATTTGGACGGTGGTTGAAGTCCCGTGTGTAAGAATTCATCCTGAGCCGGTTGATATTGCGGTAAGGGTTTGTGGTGGAAAAATCTTTTCAAGGTCAACTTCCTAGCAAATTTGTGTACATCTAAATATGTGTTGAACTTGTCAGGTTGAGTAGTGGGGGCGAATTTAAGTCCTTTATCTAATACTGTTATGTGATCCTCTGTTAGTTTAAATGTACTTAGATTAAAGATGCCTGTCCCTCTAGTTGTGCTTGTGTTTGTCCTGATTTTTTTGCTAGTCTCCCCTCCCCTGCACCCTCTTCTAACTTTCTATTTGTCTGCTTTGATGGTAGATTGGTCTGTTGTAGACCTGTCGCCTGTCCTAAAAAAAGGGGGTACACACATGGTGGATTGGACACTGCCGTGTATTCAGTCAGTTCCCCGTCTGTAATCACTGGATGGTTGGTGCTGTGTTCTTCTGTTGTGTCAATATTAGTTATATGTGTAGTTAAATTCAGGAGTTCCGGTTCTATGTCTAACCAGCCCCTTTCTAGTGACAGTCTGGCCAGATCGTGATCAGAATCCTCTTCTATTTCATGTACTGAGAATGAGGACTCACTGCAGGAGGTAGTGTCAGAGTAGTTTGAGGTGGTTGAGCTGGAATGTATTTTGTTATGGTTTTTCTGTTTGGTTTTACTTTGCGCGTGAATCTTAGTTTGGTACTCCTGATAGGTGAGATTCAGTTTTTTGTACATTGGGGTGCCCTGAATCTGAGGTTGGGCCCCCTTCAACCTATATCTTGGTTTCTTCTGTCTAGTGGTTGATGTCTCCTTTGTCCTGGATTTTGATGGTTTTGATTTCAATTGGGGTATTTTGTTACTTATCCCATACTTGTCCCTTAGTATTTTCTTTTTCTTAATAGAAATTATCTTATCCTCTTTTTTGTTTATCTTATCTGTGATTAGTTTGGTTAATGTCAAAAATTCAGGGTCTTGCTCATATGGAATTAGTAGGGAGTATAATTGTTGTATGTTCTCATTAAACTCGGTCAATTGTTTTGAGTGTGTATCAATAAGTAATTGTATTAGTCTGAGGGAACATTCCTGTAATATGTTGTTCCATGACTCTTTGAATTCACTATTTGTGTAATAACAGGAAGGCTGTTTTTTAATTTTCAGACCCTTAGGTATTACCCTATTGTCTGAATACCATTTTAGGGTTTGTAAGTCCCACCATAATTTATTTTCTATTATCACTGTTTTCTCAAGTTTAGTGAAAGTAGTAAAAAAATCATTGATGTTGATGTTGTGTAATTTGTTACTGCCTAACTGTGAGAATAAAGTGCTAGCTTTATTGTCCCTACTTCCATTGTTTATAAAAGATCCCATATGTTATCACCGTGTGTTGAATCCTTGCTGCAATAAATAGACACTTGGTTTAAAGTAGAAATATAGGGAGGTATTGCGCACTGGATTCTAGAAGGAATTGTTACAGGTGAGCTGCACTATTGGGACGGGTGTCTGCCCTCCTAATTAGAATGCAAATGTTTGATCTATGATTATAGATCACTATAATGTGCTCAAAACCTGTGACTGAATAGTCTGTGTCAATTACAGATATGTGAATTAATAATATTGATATTCAATAAGTTATTGAAGAATTTTATTGGGTAAAAGTAAATAACTTTAAATCCCAGGGATGGTAGTTCCTGGGCTGAATATGACAGTCAATCTTTTGGACATATGCCGTCTAATGGCAATGTTCAGTTTCTGAAAGCAAAGAAAGAAAGTTTGATAAAACAAGAAAAAATTCCAAAATTAATCACTCTGGATCTGTGGAAGCAATATTGCTCCAGTAGTGGAGCAGGAACTGGAGACCTTTCAGTGTATAGTCAGTATTGTAGTGTAATTGGATGTTGGTGCGGCGTCCCGCACTTGTTATTAAGTAGTGATCTCGGCTGTTGATGGATAATACACAGCTGGCGGTTCTCAGTGTGATCTTCCCGGGGTAAGTAGTACGGACCCTCTACCAAGTGTCTGGAGGTGTGTTGCCAAACCTCACCGTAGCCGCAGATCGCTTCCGCAGCTCACCCGGCGATATCAGGTGGTCTGTGGTGCGTCCCGCCGGTCCACGGTTAGGTATGCAGCAAGAAGGGGAGAGACGGCTGTGTTACTGAAACCAGGCACCGTCTCCCCTACTACGCTGTGGACTCACCTCCCAGGGACTCAGCAGAGTCCGCTCTTCCCCTTGCCGGCGTGTTGCAGTCGCATCCTCCTCTTCTCCAGTATCTCCCGGCGGAGTTAGCTGCTGGAAATGATGTCTGTTCAGCACTGTCTGCTCACGTGTGATGTCCTTCTGGTGTCCAGTTCCTTGCTTCCTTGTTTCTTTCACGGTGATGTGGCCAACGCATTTCAACCCACGTGGGGTCTTCCTCTGGGCGGGATTGGTGGTGTGTCTGAGTTCTCGGTTTGTTTAAGTACCCAACTTCTGGATACGCCTCGCTTTCTAATTGGTTGGCAGGAGGTCAGTCTTAGGTGTTCCTGGATTAGTTCTACTGCCAATTTGCATATGTTAGCAGCATCTCCCATTCAGCCTTGATCTCTTTAATTATAGTGAATTACTAAATCATTACATAAAGTGCTAATCCTGCACATGTGAATTCTACTTGATAAGCCAGTATCTAGTTAGCTTTGTATTGTTTATACTGATGATGTAGCGTGTATCCTTATTATTATGGCATTTATAATATGGTTATAATCCGCTAATGGATAGTCTCTATAATGGACCTGGGGGGCTGTGTTTATTATAAGGAGCAAAAAATAGAAATGAGAACCTAAACGTAACTAAAAGGATTTAAATAAAAACAGAAATAAAACTGGAAACATCAGGGCTATTGTTGTGCAACATTATTAATGGTGATATATAATCAGACTTTGAATGAACCTCAATTAGATGGACAACAATGTTAGTGTTGATAGTCAGAATTTCAGATGGATATCACTTAAACCTTATTTTTTCTAAGGCAATGTGTACCTAATAAGCGAAATTAGACCCACCTTACAGTTCCTGAATATAAGGTTCTTTATCATGTTAACAACAGGTTAGAGGTGAATTGGTTATTGTCCCTGTGTATTTGGATACAAATAGTGACTATAATTGGTCGCATAAAAGATGATTACATGTTTGTACTGACTTATTTAGTCACATACGATGGACTTGATTTCATTATCTAGATTGAGTCCCTTTGGGTATAGGGTACCCATTTGAATCATGGTTTTGAGTTCCTCTTTGTTGAAATGTTTAATAAAATCCCCACCCCGCCAGTTCTGCCTAACTAGCCTTAATGCACAGAATTCCAGACTTGCTGGGTCTGACTGATGAAATATTTTGAAATGTGCTGAGAGGGGGTGGTTGTCATTACCCTTTGTTATATTGTAAAGGTGTTCCTGTAGTCTTGTTTTTAGCGGACGGATAGTTCTTCCGATGTACTGTTTTTTGCATGAACATTGTAATAAATATATAACCCCTTTACTGTTGCATGTTATACTGTCCCTAATTTTCCACTTTGCATTATTGCTTGTTGATCTCACAATTAATTTTGGTTTGGTACTTCTTTGTTTGGTTACGGTACATGCCTTGCATTTTCCACAATAGAAAAAACCTCTCGATCCCCCTAATTGTTTTAGATGCCAAGTCTTTGTCAGTGTGTTTCCTGTGGAGTCGGTGTTCTTTGGTGGTATATGGTTATTGGTAATCTGCATCTTAATGTCAGAGGATTTACGGAATATTACTTTGGGTTTCAGTGGCAGGGCTTTGCTTAAAATCTCATCGCCTAATAGGATAGGCCAATGTTTGAGTACTAGCTTTTTAATGTGCTTAGCTTGGTTGCTATATTCAGTGATAAAATAAATATCTTTGTCTCCGTTTGTATCAAGTTTTGATTTATATGTTAGGAGAGGATCTCTGTCACTCTCCAATACTGTCTGGAAGGCTGATTCTACTTTATTTTTGTCATATCTCTTTTCTATGAGTTGTGATTTAAGTTGTTCACTTTGTACTGTGAAATCTTCTCGTCTGGAGCAATTTCGCCTAAGTCTTTTGAATTGGCTTGTCGGTATACTGTCTAGCCAGATGGGATTAAGGTTACTTGTGGCTAAGATAAAGCTATTGACATCAACTTTTTTATGATGTGTGCTAGTGTGAATATCATTATTTTCTACAAAGATGTTCAGGTCCAAGAATTCAATTTTATTTTTACTGTAATTGGTTGTGAATTGTAAGTTGTGGTTGTTGGTATTAATGTATTGGGTAAATGATATAAGTGACTCTTCATTCCCTTGCCAAATGAAGATCACATCATCGATGTAGCGGGCCCAGAGGACGAGGTTTGCGCCAAGGTCACTTCTTGACCAAATATATTGGTCCTCCCAGTGACTCATGAAAAGGTTGGCGTAACTTGGCGCAAACCTCGTCCCCATTGCCGTGCCCGTAGTTTGTAGATAAAATCTATCCCCAAACCACAGGTAATTGTGTGACAAGAAGAATGATATGCTCTTAAGGATAAAATCGGCTTGTGTTGGATTCATATTTGGGTCATTTTTAAGAAAATACTTGATACTGTCCACACCTTGATTGTGTCTAATTACAGAGTACAAGGAAGTAACATCACTTGTTACCAACCATAAGTTTTCATTCCAGTCCACAGTCCTGAGTTTATTGAGAATACTTGTAGTATCTTTAAGGTGAGATTTCTGAATTTTGACATATGGTTGTAGATATTTGTCCAGATATTGTGATAGATTTGAAGTTAATGACTTTATCCCTGATATTATTGGTCGTCCGGGTGGATTTGTGGGGTTTTTGTGGACTTTAGGAAGATGGTAAAAGACTGGAATGATGGGATGTTTGTTGTCTATGAAATCATATTCTTTCTGGTTTAGGATCCCTTTACCAAGACCCTCCTTTAGTAGTGACCTAAGTTCATGTTGGTACTTTTGTGTGGGATCGCCGGGTAGTAATTCATATGTGAATGGGTCATTTAGGATCCTTTCTGCTTCTTGAATGTACTTATCTTTGTTTAGAATCACTATTCCCCCCCCCCATCTGCTGGTTTTATGATTATTTCAGTATTTTGTCTCAACTCCTTGAGTGCTAATAGTTCCTTCTTGGTCAAATTTTTATCTTTTGATTGGGGTTTAGATGTTCTATCGCACAAATTGTCAAGGTCTTTAACCAGCATATTAGTAAATGTTGCAATGTGGTTCCCCGTAGCTTGGATGGGATAAAATTTGGACGGTGGTTGAAGTCCCGTGTGTAAGAATTCATCCTGAGCCGGTTGATATTGCGGTAAGGGTTTGTGGTGGAAAAATCTTTTCAAGGTCAACTTCCTAGCAAATTTGTGTACATCTAAATATGTGTTGAACTTGTCAGGTTGAGTAGTGGGGGCGAATTTAAGTCCTTTATCTAATACTGTTATGTGATCCTCTGTTAGTTTAAATGTACTTAGATTAAAGATGCCTGTCCCTCTAGTTGTGCTTGTGTTTGTCCTGATTTTTTTGCTAGTCTCCCCTCCCCTGCACCCTCTTCTAACTTTCTATTTGTCTGCTTTGATGGTAGATTGGTCTGTTGTAGACCTGTCGCCTGTCCTAAAAAAAGGGGGTACACACATGGTGGATTGGACACTGCCGTGTATTCAGTCAGTTCCCCGTCTGTAATCACTGGATGGTTGGTGCTGTGTTCTTCTGTTGTGTCAATATTAGTTATATGTGTAGTTAAATTCAGGAGTTCCGGTTCTATGTCTAACCAGCCCCTTTCTAGTGACAGTCTGGCCAGATCGTGATCGGAATCCTCTTCTATTTCATGTACTGAGAATGAGGACTCACTGCAGGAGGTAGTGTCAGAGTAGTTTGAGGTGGTTGAGCTGGAATGTATTTTGTTATGGTTTTTCTGTTTGGTTTTACTTTGCGCGTGAATCTTAGTTTGGTACTCCTGATAGGTGAGATTCAGTTTTTTGTACATTGGGGTGCCCTGAATCTGAGGTTGGGCCCCCTTCAACCTATATCTTGGTTTCTTCTGTCTAGTGGTTGATGTCTCCTTTGTCCTGGATTTTGATGGTTTTGATTTCAATTGGGGTATTTTGTTACTTATCCCATACTTGTCCCTTAGTATTTTCTTTTTCTTAATAGAAATTATCTTATCCTCTTTTTTGTTTATCTTATCTGTGATTAGTTTGGTTAATGTCAAAAATTCAGGGTCTTGCTCATATGGAATTAGTAGGGAGTATAATTGTTGTATGTTCTCATTAAACTCGGTCAATTGTTTTGAGTGTGTATCAATAAGTAATTGTATTAGTCTGAGGGAACATTCCTGTAATATGTTGTTCCATGACTCTTTGAATTCACTATTTGTGTAATAACAGGAAGGCTGTTTTTTAATTTTCAGACCCTTAGGTATTACCCTATTGTCTGAATACCATTTTAGGGTTTGTAAGTCCCACCATAATTTATTTTCTATTATCACTGTTTTCTCAAGTTTAGTGAAAGTAGTAAAAAAATCATTGATGTTGATGTTGTGTAATTTGTTACTGCCTAACTGTGAGAATAAAGTGCTAGCTTTATTGTCCCTACTTCCATTGTTTATAAAAGATCCCATATGTTATCACCGTGTGTTGAATCCTTGCTGCAATAAATAGACACTTGGTTTAAAGTAGAAATATAGGGAGGTATTGCGCACTGGATTCTAGAAGGAATTGTTACAGGTGAGCTGCACTATTGGGACGGGTGTCTGCCCTCCTAATTAGAATGCAAATGTTTGATCTATGATTATAGATCACTATAATGTGCTCAAAACCTGTGACTGAATAGTCTGTGTCAATTACAGATATGTGAATTAATAATATTGATATTCAATAAGTTATTGAAGAATTTTATTGGGTAAAAGTAAATAACTTTAAATCCCAGGGATGGTAGTTCCTGGGCTGAATATGACAGTCAATCTTTTGGACATATGCCGTCTAATGGCAATGTTCAGTTTCTGAAAGCAAAGAAAGAAAGTTTGATAAAACAAGAAAAAATTCCAAAATTAATCACTCTGGATCTGTGGAAGCAATATTGCTCCAGTAGTGGAGCAGGAACTGGAGACCTTTCAGTGTATAGTCAGTATTGTAGTGTAATTGGATGTTGGTGCGGCATCCCGCACTTGTTATTAAGTAGTGATCTGGGCTGTTGATGGATAATACACAGCTGGCGGTTCTCAGTGTGATCTTCCCGGGGTAAGTAGTACGGACCCTCTACCAAGTGTCTGGAGGTGTGTTGCCAAACCTCACCGTAGCCGCAGATCGCTTCCGCAGCTCACCCGGCGATATCAGGTGGTCTGTGGTGCGTCCCGCCGGTCCACGGTTAGGTATGCAGCAAGAAGGGGAGAGACGGCTGTGTTACTGAAACCAGGCACCGTCTCCCCTACTACGCTGTGGACTCACCTCCCAGGGACTCAGCAGAGTCCGCTCTTCCCCTTGCCGGCGTGTTGCAGTCGCGTCCTCCTCTTCTCCAGTATCTCCCGGCGGAGTTAGCTGCTGGAAATGATGTCTGTTCAGCACTGTCTGCTCACGTGTGATGTCCTTCTGGTGTCCAGTTCCTTGCTTCCTTGTTTCTTTCACGGTGATGTGGCCAACGCATTTCAACCCACGTGGGGTCTTCCTCTGGGCGGGATTGGTGGTGTGTCTGAGTTCTCGGTTTGTTTAAGTACCCAACTTCTGGATACGCCTCGCTTTCTAATTGGTTGGCAGGAGGTCAGTCTTAGGTGTTCCTGGATTAGTTCTACTGCCAATTTGCATATGTTAGCAGCGTCTCCCATTCAGCCTTGATCTCTTTAATTATAGTGAATTACTAAATCATTACATAAAGTGCTAATCCTGCACATGTGAATTCTACTTGATAAGCCAGTATCTAGTTAGCTTTGTATTGTTTATACTGATGATGTAGCGTGTATCCTTATTATTATGGCATTTATAATATGGTTATAATCCGCTAATGGATAGTCTCTATAATGGACCTGGGGGGCTGTGTTTATTATAAGGAGCAAAAAATAGAAATGAGAACCTAAACGTAACTAAAAGGATTTAAATAAAAACAGAAATAAAACTGGAAACATCAGGGCTATTGTTGTGCAACATTATTAATGGTGATATATAATCAGACTTTGAATGAACCTCAATTAGATGGACAACAATGTTAGTGTTGATAGTCAGAATTTCAGATGGATATCACTTAAACCTTATTTTTTCTAAGGCAATGTGTACCTAATAAGCGAAATTAGACCCACCTTACAGTTCCTGAATATAAGGTTCTTTATCATGTTAACAACAGGTTAGAGGTGAATTGGTTATTGTCCCTGTGTATTTGGATACAAATAGTGACTATAATTGGTCGCATAAAAGATGATTACATGTTTGTACTGACTTATTTAGTCACATACGATGGACTTGATTTCATTATCTAGATTGAGTCCCTTTGGGTATAGGGTACCCATTTGAATCATGGTTTTGAGTTCCTCTTTGTTGAAATGTTTAATAAAATCCCCACCCCGCCAGTTCTGCCTAACTAGCCTTAATGCACAGAATTCCAGACTTGCTGGGTCTGACTGATGAAATATTTTGAAATGTGCTGAGAGGGGGTGGTTGTCATTACCCTTTGTTATATTGTAAAGGTGTTCCTGTAGTCTTGTTTTTAGCGGACGGATAGTTCTTCCGATGTACTGTTTTTTGCATGAACATTGTAATAAATATATAACCCCTTTACTGTTGCATGTTATACTGTCCCTAATTTTCCACTTTGCATTATTGCTTGTTGATCTCACAATTAATTTTGGTTTGGTACTTCTTTGTTTGGTTACGGTACATGCCTTGCATTTTCCACAATAGAAAAAACCTCTCGATCCCCCTAATTGTTTTAGATGCCAAGTCTTTGTCAGTGTGTTTCCTGTGGAGTCGGTGTTCTTTGGTGGTATATGGTTATTGGTAATCTGCATCTTAATGTCAGAGGATTTACGGAATATTACTTTGGGTTTCAGTGGCAGGGCTTTGCTTAAAATCTCATCGCCTAATAGGATAGGCCAATGTTTGAGTACTAGCTTTTTAATGTGCTTAGCTTGGTTGCTATATTCAGTGATAAAATAAATATCTTTGTCTCCGTTTGTATCAAGTTTTGATTTATATGTTAGGAGAGGATCTCTGTCACTCTCCAATACTGTCTGGAAGGCTGATTCTACTTTATTTTTGTCATATCTCTTCTCTATGAGTTGTGATTTAAGTTGTTCACTTTGTACTGTGAAATCTTCTCGTCTGGAGCAATTTCGCCTAAGTCTTTTGAATTGGCTTGTCGGTATACTGTCTAGCCAGATGGGATTAAGGTTACTTGTGGCTAAGATAAAGCTATTGACATCAACTTTTTTATGATGTGTGCTAGTGTGAATATCATTATTTTCTACAAAGATGTTCAGGTCCAAGAATTCAATTTTATTTTTACTGTAATTGGTTGTGAATTGTAAGTTGTGGTTGTTGGTATTAATGTATTGGGTAAATGATATAAGTGACTCTTCATTCCCTTGCCAAATGAAGATCACATCATCGATGTAGCGGGCCCAGAGGACGAGGTTTGCGCCAAGGTCACTTCTTGACCAAATATATTGGTCCTCCCAGTGACTCATGAAAAGGTTGGCGTAACTTGGCGCAAACCTCGTCCCCATTGCCGTGCCCGTAGTTTGTAGATAAAATCTATCCCCAAACCACAGGTAATTGTGTGATAAGATGAATGATATGCTCTTAAGGATAAAATCGGCTTGTGTTGGATTCATATTTGGGTCATTTTTAAGAAAATACTTGATACTGTCCACACCTTGATTGTGTCTAATTACAGAGTACAAGGAAGTAACATCACTTGTTACCAACCATAAGTTTTCATTCCAGTCCACAGTCCTGAGTTTATTGAGAATACTTGTAGTATCTTTAAGGTGAGATTTCTGAATTTTGACATATGGTTGTAGATATTTGTCCAGATATTGTGATAGATTTGAAGTTAATGACTTTATCCCTGATATTATTGGTCGTCCGGGTGGATTTGTGGGGTTTTTGTGGACTTTAGGAAGATGGTAAAAGACTGGAATGATGGGATGTTTGTTGTCTATGAAATCATATTCTTTCTGGTTTAGGATCCCTTTACCAAGACCCTCCTTTAGTAGTGACCTAAGTTCATGTTGGTACTTTTGTGTGGGATCGCCGGGTAGTAATTCATATGTGAATGGGTCATTTAGGATCCTTTCTGCTTCTTGAATGTACTTATCTTTGTTTAGAATCACTATTCCCCCCCCCCATCTGCTGGTTTTATGATTATTTCAGTATTTTGTCTCAACTCCTTGAGTGCTAATAGTTCCTTCTTGGTCAAATTTTTATCTTTTGATTGGGGTTTAGATGTTCTATCGCACAAATTGTCAAGGTCTTTAACCAGCATATTAGTAAATGTTGCAATGTGGTTCCCCGTAGCTTGGATGGGATAAAATTTGGACGGTGGTTGAAGTCCCGTGTGTAAGAATTCATCCTGAGCCGGTTGATATTGCGGTAAGGGTTTGTGGTGGAAAAATCTTTTCAAGGTCAACTTCCTAGCAAATTTGTGTACATCTAAATATGTGTTGAACTTGTCAGGTTGAGTAGTGGGGGCGAATTTAAGTCCTTTATCTAATACTGTTATGTGATCCTCTGTTAGTTTAAATGTACTTAGATTAAAGATGCCTGTCCCTCTAGTTGTGCTTGTGTTTGTCCTGATTTTTTTGCTAGTCTCCCCTCCCCTGCACCCTCTTCTAACTTTCTATTTGTCTGCTTTGATGGTAGATTGGTCTGTTGTAGACCTGTCGCCTGTCCTAAAAAAAGGGGGTACACACATGGTGGATTGGACACTGCCGTGTATTCAGTCAATTCCCCGTCTGTAATCACTGGATGGTTGGTGCTGTGTTCTTCTGTTGTGTCAATATTAGTTATATGTGTAGTTAAATTCAGGAGTTCCGGTTCTATGTCTAACCAGCCCCTTTCTAGTGACAGTCTGGCCAGATCGTGATCGGAATCCTCTTCTATTTCATGTACTGAGAATGAGGACTCACTGCAGGAGGTAGTGTCAGAGTAGTTTGAGGTGGTTGAGCTGGAATGTATTTTGTTATGGTTTTTCTGTTTGGTTTTACTTTGCGCGTGAATCTTAGTTTGGTACTCCTGATAGGTGAGATTCAGTTTTTTGTATATTGGGGTGCCCTGAATCTGAGGTTGGGCCCCCTTCAACCTATATCTTGGTTTCTTCTGTCTAGTGGTTGATGTCTCCTTTGTCCTGGATTTTGATGGTTTTGATTTCAATTGGGGTATTTTGTTACTTATCCCATACTTGTCCCTTAGTATTTTCTTTTTCTTAATAGAAATTATCTTATCCTCTTTTTTGTTTATCTTATCTGTGATTAGTTTGGTTAATGTCAAAAATTCAGGGTCTTGCTCATATGGAATTAATAGGGAGTATAATTGTTGTATGTTCTCATTAAACTCGGTCAATTGTTTTGAGTGTGTATCAATAAGTAATTGTATTAGTCTGAGGGAACATTCCTGTAATATGTTGTTCCATGACTCTTTGAATTCACTATTTGTGTAATAACAGGAAGGCTGTTTTTTAATTTTTAGACCCTTAGGTATTACCCTATTGTCTGAATACCATTTTAGGGTTTGTAAGTCCCACCATAATTTATTTTCTATTATCACTGTTTTCTCAAGTTTAGTGAAAGTAGTAAAAAAATCATTGATGTTGATGTTGTGTAATTTGTTACTGCCTAACTGTGAGAATAAAGTGCTAGCTTTATTGTCCCTACTTCCATTGTTTATAAAAGATCCCATATGTTATCACCGTGTGTTGAATCCTTGCTGCAATAAATAGACACTTGGTTTAAAGTAGAAATATAGGGAGGTATTGCGCACTGGATTCTAGAAGGAATTGTTACAGGTGAGCTGCACTATTGGGACGGGTGTCTGCCCTCCTAATTAGAATGCAAATGTTTGATCTATGATTATAGATCACTATAATGTGCTCAAAACCTGTGACTGAATAGTCTGTGTCAATTACAGATATGTGAATTAATAATATTGATATTCAATAAGTTATTGAAGAATTTTATTGGGTAAAAGTAAATAACTTTAAATCCCAGGGATGGTAGTTCCTGGGCTGAATATGACAGTCAATCTTTTGGACATATGCCGTCTAATGGCAATGTTCAGTTTCTGAAAGCAAAGAAAGAAAGTTTGATAAAACAAGAAAAAATTCCAAAATTAATCACTCTGGATCTGTGGAAGCAATATTGCTCCAGTAGTGGAGCAGGAACTGGAGACCTTTCAGTGTATAGTCAGTATTGTAGTGTAATTGGATGTTGGTGCGGCGTCCCGCACTTGTTATTAAGTAGTGATCTGGGCTGTTGATGGATAATACACAGCTGGCGGTTCTCAGTGTGATCTTCCCGGGGTAAGTAGTACGGACCCTCTACCAAGTGTCTGGAGGTGTGTTGCCAAACCTCACCGTAGCCGCAGATCGCTTCCACAGCTCACCCGGCGATATCAGGTGGTCTGTGGTGCGTCCCGCCGGTCCACGGTTAGGTATGCAGCAAGAAGGGGAGAGACGGCTGTGTTACTGAAACCAGGCACCGTCTCCCCTACTACGCTGTGGACTCACCTCCCAGGGACTCAGCAGAGTCCGCTCTTCCCCTTGCCGGCGTGTTGCAGTCGCGTCCTCCTCTTCTCCAGTATCTCCCGGCGGAGTTAGCTGCTGGAAATGATGTCTGTTCAGCACTGTCTGCTCACGTGTGATGTCCTTCTGGTGTCCAGTTCCTTGCTTCCTTGTTTCTTTCACGGTGATGTGGCCAACGCATTTCAACCCACGTGGGGTCTTCCTCTGGGCGGGATTGGTGGTGTGTCTGAGTTCTCGGTTTGTTTAAGTACCCAACTTCTGGATACGCCTCGCTTTCTAATTGGTTGGCAGGAGGTCAGTCTTAGGTGTTCCTGGATTAGTTCTACTGCCAATTTGCATATGTTAGCAGCGTCTCCCATTCAGCCTTGATCTCTTTAATTATAGTGAATTACTAAATCATTACATAAAGTGCTAATCCTGCACATGTGAATTCTACTTGATAAGCCAGTATCTAGTTAGCTTTGTATTGTTTATACTGATGATGTAGCGTGTATCCTTATTATTATGGCATTTATAATATGGTTATAATCCGCTAATGGATAGTCTCTATAATGGACCTGGGGGGCTGTGTTTATTATAAGGAGCAAAAAATAGAAATGAGAACCTAAACGTAACTAAAAGGATTTAAATAAAAACAGAAATAAAACTGGAAACATCAGGGCTATTGTTGTGCAACATTATTAATGGTGATATATAATCAGACTTTGAATGAACCTCAATTAGATGGACAACAATGTTAGTGTTGATAGTCAGAATTTCAGATGGATATCACTTAAACCTTATTTTTTCTAAGGCAATGTGTACCTAATAAGCGAAATTAGACCCACCTTACAGTTCCTGAATATAAGGTTCTTTATCATGTTAACAACAGGTTAGAGGTGAATTGGTTATTGTCCCTGTGTATTTGGATACAAATAGTGACTATAATTGGTCGCATAAAAGATGATTACATGTTTGTACTGACTTATTTAGTCACATACGATGGACTTGATTTCATTATCTAGATTGAGTCCCTTTGGGTATAGGGTACCCATTTGAATCATGGTTTTGAGTTCCTCTTTGTTGAAATGTTTAATAAAATCCCCACCCCGCCAGTTCTGCCTAACTAGCCTTAATGCACAGAATTCCAGACTTGCTGGGTCTGACTGATGAAATATTTTGAAATGTGCTGAGAGGGGGTGGTTGTCATTACCCTTTGTTATATTGTAAAGGTGTTCCTGTAGTCTTGTTTTTAGCGGACGGATAGTTCTTCCGATGTACTGTTTTTTGCATGAACATTGTAATAAATATATAACCCCTTTACTGTTGCATGTTATACTGTCCCTAATTTTCCACTTTGCATTATTGCTTGTTGATCTCACAATTAATTTTGGTTTGGTACTTCTTTGTTTGGTTACGGTACATGCCTTGCATTTTCCACAATAGAAAAAACCTCTCGATCCCCCTAATTGTTTTAGATGCCAAGTCTTTGTCAGTGTGTTTCCTGTGGAGTCGGTGTTCTTTGGTGGTATATGGTTATTGGTAATCTGCATCTTAATGTCAGAGGATTTACGGAATATTACTTTGGGTTTCAGTGGCAGGGCTTTGCTTAAAATCTCATCGCCTAATAGGATAGGCCAATGTTTGAGTACTAGCTTTTTAATGTGCTTAGCTTGGTTGCTATATTCAGTGATAAAATAAATATCTTTGTCTCCGTTTGTATCAAGTTTTGATTTATATGTTAGGAGAGGATCTCTGTCACTCTCCAATACTGTCTGGAAGGCTGATTCTACTTTATTTTTGTCATATCTCTTCTCTATGAGTTGTGATTTAAGTTGTTCACTTTGTACTGTGAAATCTTCTCGTCTGGAGCAATTTCGCCTAAGTCTTTTGAATTGGCTTGTCGGTATACTGTCTAGCCAGATGGGATTAAGGTTACTTGTGGCTAAGATAAAGCTATTGACATCAACTTTTTTATGATGTGTGCTAGTGTGAATATCATTATTTTCTACAAAGATGTTCAGGTCCAAGAATTCAATTTTATTTTTACTGTAATTGGTTGTGAATTGTAAGTTGTGGTTGTTGGTATTAATGTATTGGGTAAATGATATAAGTGACTCTTCATTCCCTTGCCAAATGAAGATCACATCATCGATGTAGCGGACCCAGAGGACAAGGTTTGCGCCAAGGTCACTTCTTGACCAAATATATTGGTCCTCCCAGTGACTCATGAAAAGGTTGGCGTAACTTGGCGCAAACCTCGTCCCCATTGCCGTGCCCGTAGTTTGTAGATAAAATCTATCCCCAAACCACAGGTAATTGTGTGATAAGATGAATGATATGCTCTTAAGGATAAAATCGGCTTGTTGGATTCATATTTGGGTCATTTTTAAGAAAATACTTGATACTGTCCACACCTTGATTGTGTCTAATTACAGAGTACAAGGAAGTAACATCACTTGTTACCAACCATAAGTTTTCATTCCAGTCCACAGTCCTGAGTTTATTGAGAATACTTGTAGTATCTTTAAGGTGAGATTTCTGAATTTTGACATATGGTTGTAGATATTTGTCCAGATATTGTGATAGATTTGAAGTTAATGACTTTATCCCTGATATTATTGGTCGTCCGGGTGGATTTGTGGGGTTTTTGTGGACTTTAGGAAGATGGTAAAAGACTGGAATGATGGGATGTTTGTTGTCTATGAAATCATATTCTTTCTGGTTTAGGATCCCTTTACCAAGACCCTCCTTTAGTAGTGACCTAAGTTCATGTTGGTACTTTTGTGTGGGATCGCCGGGTAGTAATTCATATGTGAATGGGTCATTTAGGATCCTTTCTGCTTCTTGAATGTACTTATCTTTGTTTAGAATCACTATTCCCCCCCCCCCATCTGCTGGTTTTATGATTATTTCAGTATTTTGTCTCAACTCCTTGAGTGCTAATAGTTCCTTCTTGGTCAAATTTTTATCTTTTGATTGGGGTTTAGATGTTCTATCGCACAAATTGTCAAGGTCTTTAACCAGCATATTAGTAAATGTTGCAATGTGGTTCCCCGTAGCTTGGATGGGATAAAATTTGGACGGTGGTTGAAGTCCCGTGTGTAAGAATTCATCCTGAGCCGGTTGATATTGCGGTAAGGGTTTGTGGTGGAAAAATCTTTTCAAGGTCAACTTCCTAGCAAATTTGTGTACATCTAAATATGTGTTGAACTTGTCAGGTTGAGTAGTGGGGGCGAATTTAAGTCCTTTATCTAATACTGTTATGTGATCCTCTGTTAGTTTAAATGTACTTAGATTAAAGATGCCTGTCCCTCTAGTTGTGCTTGTGTTTGTCCTGATTTTTTTGCTAGTCTCCCCTCCCCTGCACCCTCTTCTAACTTTCTATTTGTCTGCTTTGATGGTAGATTGGTCTGTTGTAGACCTGTCGCCTGTCCTAAAAAAAGGGGGTACACACATGGTGGATTGGACACTGCCGTGTATTCAGTCAGTTCCCCGTCTGTAATCACTGGATGGTTGGTGCTGTGTTCTTCTGTTGTGTCAATATTAGTTATATGTGTAGTTAAATTCAGGAGTTCCGGTTCTATGTCTAACCAGCCCCTTTCTAGTGACAGTCTGGCCAGATCGTGATCGGAATCCTCTTCTATTTCATGTACTGAGAATGAGGACTCACTGCAGGAGGTAGTGTCAGAGTAGTTTGAGGTGGTTGAGCTGGAATGTATTTTGTTATGGTTTTTCTGTTTGGTTTTACTTTGCGCGTGAATCTTAGTTTGGTACTCCTGATAGGTGAGATTCAGTTTTTTGTACATTGGGGCGCCCTGAATCTGAGGTTGGGCCCCCTTCAACCTATAGCTTGGTTTCTTCTGTCTAGTGGTTGATGTCTCCTTTGTCCTGGATTTTGATGGTTTTGATTTCAATTGGGGTATTTTGTTACTTATCCCATACTTGTCCCTTAGTATTTTCTTTTTCTTAATAGAAATTATCTTATCCTCTTTTTTGTTTATCTTATCTGTGATTAGTTTGGTTAATGTCAAAAATTCAGGGTCTTGCTCATATGGAATTAGTAGGGAGTATAATTGTTGTATGTTCTCATTAAACTCGGTCAATTGTTTTGAGTGTGTATCAATAAGTAATTGTATTAGTCTGAGGGAACATTCCTGTAATATGTTGTTCCATGACTCTTTGAATTCACTATTTGTGTAATAACAGGAAGGCTGTTTTTTAATTTTCAGACCCTTAGGTATTACCCTATTGTCTGAATACCATTTTAGGGTTTGTAAGTCCCACCATAATTTATTTTCTATTATCACTGTTTTCTCAAGTTTAGTGAAAGTAGTAAAAAAATCATTGATGTTGATGTTGTGTAATTTGTTACTGCCTAACTGTGAGAATAAAGTGCTAGCTTTATTGTCCCTACTTCCATTGTTTATAAAAGATCCCATATGTTATCACCGTGTGTTGAATCCTTGCTGCAATAAATAGACACTTGGTTTAAAGTAGAAATATAGGGAGGTATTGCGCACTGGATTCTAGAAGGAATTGTTACAGGTGAGCTGCACTATTGGGACGGGTGTCTGCCCTCCTAATTAGAATGCAAATGTTTGATCTATGATTATAGATCACTATAATGTGCTCAAAACCTGTGACTGAATAGTCTGTGTCAATTACAGATATGTGAATTAATAATATTGATATTCAATAAGTTATTGAAGAATTTTATTGGGTAAAAGTAAATAACTTTAAATCCCAGGGATGGTAGTTCCTGGGCTGAATATGACAGTCAATCTTTTGGACATATGCCGTCTAATGGCAATGTTCAGTTTCTGAAAGCAAAGATAGAAAGTTTGATAAAACAAGAAAAAATTCCAAAATTAATCACTCTGGATCTGTGGAAGCAATATTGCTCCAGTAGTGGAGCAGGAACTGGAGACCTTTCAGTGTATAGTCAGTATTGTAGTGTAATTGGATGTTGGTGCGGCGTCCCGCACTTGTTATTAAGTAGTGATCTGGGCTGTTGATGGATAATACACAGCTGGCGGTTCTCAGTGTGATCTTCCCGGGGTAAGTAGTACGGACCCTCTACCAAGTGTCTGGAGGTGTGTTGCCAAACCTCACCGTAGCCGCAGATCGCTTCCGCAGCTCACCCGGCGATATCAGGTGGTCTGTGGTGCGTCCCGCCGGTCCACGGTTAGGTATGCAGCAAGAAGGGGAGAGACGGCTGTGTTACTGAAACCAGGCACCATCTCCCCTACTACGCTGTGGACTCACCTCCCAGGGACTCAGCAGAGTCCGCTCTTCCCCTTGCCGGCGTGTTGCAGTCGCGTCCTCCTCTTCTCCAGTATCTCCCGGCGGAGTTAGCTGCTGGAAATGATGTCTGTTCAGCACTGTCTGCTCACATGTGATGTCCTTCTGGTGTCCAGTTCCTTGCTTCCTTGTTTCTTTCACGGTGATGTGGCCAACGCATTTCAACCCACGTGGGGTCTTCCTCTGGGCAGGATTGGTGGTGTGTCTGAGTTCTCGGTTTGTTTAAGTACCCAACTTCTGGATACGCCTCGCTTTCTAATTGGTTGGCAGGAGGTCAGTCTTAGGTGTTCCTGGATTAGTTCTACTGCCAATTTGCATATGTTAGCAGCGTCTCCCATTCAGCCTTGATCTCTTTAATTATAGTGAATTACTAAATCATTACATAAAGTGCTAATCCTGCACATGTGAATTCTACTTGATAAGCCAGTATCTAGTTAGCTTTGTATTGTTTATACTGATGATGTAGCGTGTATCCTTATTATTATGGCATTTATAATATGGTTATAATCCGCTAATGGATAGTCTCTATAATGGACCTGGGGGGCTGTGTTTATTATAAGGAGCAAAAAATAGAAATGAGAACCTAAACGTAACTAAAAGGATTTAAATAAAAACAGAAATAAAACTGGAAACATCAGGGCTATTGTTGTGCAACATTATTAATGGTGATATATAATCAGACTTTGAATGAACCTCAATTAGATGGACAACAATGTTAGTGTTGATAGTCAGAATTTCAGATGGATATCACTTAAACCTTATTTTTTCTAAGCCAATGTGTACCTAATAAGCGAAATTAGACCCACCTTACAGTTCCTGAATATAAGGTTCTTTATCATGTTAACAACAGGTTAGAGGTGAATTGGTTATTGTCCCTGTGTATTTGGATACAAATAGTGACTATAATTGGTCGCATAAAAGATGATTACATGTTTGTACTGACTTATTTAGTCACATACGATGGACTTGATTTCATTATCTAGATTGAGTCCCTTTGGGTATAGGGTACCCATTTGAATCATGGTTTTGAGTTCCTCTTTGTTGAAATGTTTAATAAAATCCCCACCCCGCCAGTTCTGCCTAACTAGCCTTAATGCACAGAATTCCAGACTTGCTGGGTCTGACTGATGAAATATTTTGAAATGTGCTGAGAGGGGGTGGTTGTCATTACCCTTTGTTATATTGTAAAGGTGTTCCTGTAGTCTTGTTTTTAGCGGACGGATAGTTCTTCCGATGTACTGTTTTTTGCATGAACATTGTAATAAATATATAACCCCTTTACTGTTGCATGTTATACTGTCCCTAATTTTCCACTTTGCATTATTGCTTGTTGATCTCACAATTAATTTTGGTTTGGTACTTCTTTGTTTGGTTACGGTACATGCCTTGCATTTTCCACAATAGAAAAAACCTCTCGATCCCCCTAATTGTTTTAGATGCCAAGTCTTTGTCAGTGTGTTTCCTGTGGAGTCGGTGTTCTTTGGTGGTATATGGTTATTGGTAATCTGCATCTTAATGTCAGAGGATTTACGGAATATTACTTTGGGTTTCAGTGGCAGGGCTTTGCTTAAAATCTCATCGCCTAATAGGATAGGCCAATGTTTGAGTACTAGCTTTTTAATGTGCTTAGCTTGGTTGCTATATTCAGTGATAAAATAAATATCTTTGTCTCCGTTTGTATCAAGTTTTGATTTATATGTTAGGAGAGGATCTCTGTCACTCTCCAATACTGTCTGGAAGGCTGATTCTACTTTATTTTTGTCATATCTCTTTTCTATGAGTTGTGATTTAAGTTGTTCACTTTGTACTGTGAAATCTTCTCGTCTGGAGCAATTTCGCCTAAGTCTTTTGAATTGGCTTGTCGGTATACTGTCTAGCCAGATGGGATTAAGGTTACTTGTGGCTAAGATAAAGCTATTGACATCAACTTTTTTATGATGTGTGCTAGTGTGAATATCATTATTTTCTACAAAGATGTTCAGGTCCAAGAATTCAATTTTATTTTTACTGTAATTGGTTGTGAATTGTAAGTTGTGGTTGTTGGTATTAATGTATTGGGTAAATGATATAAGTGACTCTTCATTCCCTTGCCAAATGAAGATCACATCATCGATGTAGCGGGCCCAGAGGACGAGGTTTGCGCCAAGGTCACTTCTTGACCAAATATATTGGTCCTCCCAGTGACTCATGAAAAGGTTGGCGTAACTTGGCGCAAACCTCGTCCCCATTGCCGTGCCCGTAGTTTGTAGATAAAATCTATCCCCAAACCACAGGTAATTGTGTGATAAGATGAATGATATGCTCTTAAGGATAAAATCGGCTTGTGTTGGATTCATATTTGGGTCATTTTTAAGAAAATACTTGATACTGTCCACACCTTGATTGTGTCTAATTACAGAGTACAAGGAAGTAACATCACTTGTTACCAACCATAAGTTTTCATTCCAGTCCACAGTCCTGAGTTTATTGAGAATACTTGTAGTATCTTTAAGGTGAGATTTCTGAATTTTGACATATGGTTGTAGATATTTGTCCAGATATTGTGATAGATTTGAAGTTAATGACTTTATCCCTGATATTATTGGTCGTCCGGGTGGATTTGTGGGGTTTTTGTGGACTTTAGGAAGATGGTAAAAGACTGGAATGATGGGATGTTTGTTGTCTATGAAATCATATTCTTTCTGGTTTAGGATCCCTTTACCAAGACCCTCCTTTAGTAGTGACCTAAGTTCATGTTGGTACTTTTGTGTGGGATCGCCGGGTAGTAATTCATATGTGAATGGGTCATTTAGGATCCTTTCTGCTTCTTGAATGTACTTATCTTTGTTTAGAATCACTATTCCCCCCCCCCATCTGCTGGTTTTATGATTATTTCAGTATTTTGTCTCAACTCCTTGAGTGCTAATAGTTCCTTCTTGGTCAAATTTTTATCTTTTGATTGGGGTTTAGATGTTCTATCGCACAAATTGTCAAGGTCTTTAACCAGCATATTAGTAAATGTTGCAATGTGGTTCCCCGTAGCTTGGATGGGATAAAATTTGGACGGTGGTTGAAGTCCCGTGTGTAAGAATTCATCCTGAGCCGGTTGATATTGCGGTAAGGGTTTGTGGTGGAAAAATCTTTTCAAGGTCAACTTCCTAGCAAATTTGTGTACATCTAAATATGTGTTGAACTTGTCAGGTTGAGTAGTGGGGGTGAATTTAAGTCCTTTATCTAATACTGTTATGTGATCCTCTGTTAGTTTAAATGTACTTAGATTAAAGATGCCTGTCCCTCTAGTTGTGCTTGTGTTTGTCCTGATTTTTTTGCTAGTCTCCCCTCCCCTGCACCCTCTTCTAACTTTCTATTTGTCTGCTTTGATGGTAGATTGGTCTGTTGTAGACCTGTCGCCTGTCCTAAAAAAAGGGGGTACACACATGGTGGATTGGACACTGCCGTGTATTCAGTCAGTTCCCCGTCTGTAATCACTGGATGGTTGGTGCTGTGTTCTTCTGTTGTGTCAATATTAGTTATATGTGTAGTTAAATTCAGGAGTTCCGGTTCTATGTCTAACCAGCCCCTTTCTAGTGACAGTCTGGCCAGATCGTGATCGGAATCCTCTTCTATTTCATGTACTGAGAATGAGGACTCACTGCAGGAGGTAGTGTCAGAGTAGTTTGAGGTGGTTGAGCTGGAATGTATTTTGTTATGGTTTTTCTGTTTGGTTTTACTTTGCACGTGAATCTTAGTTTGGTACTCCTGATAGGTGAGATTCAGTTTTTTGTACATTGGGGTGCCCTGAATCTGAGGTTGGGCCCCCTTCAACCTATATCTTGGTTTCTTCTGTCTAGTGGTTGATGTCTCCTTTGTCCTGGATTTTGATGGTTTTGATTTCAATTGGGGTATTTTGTTACTTATCCCATACTTGTCCCTTAGTATTTTCTTTTTCTTAATAGAAATTATCTTATCCTCTTTTTTGTTTATCTTATCTGTGATTAGTTTGGTTAATGTCAAAAATTCAGGGTCTTGCTCATATGGAATTAGTAGGGAGTATAATTGTTGTATGTTCTCATTAAACTCGGTCAATTGTTTTGAGTGTGTATCAATAAGTAATTGTATTAGTCTGAGGGAACATTCCTGTAATATGTTGTTCCATGACTCTTTGAATTCACTATTTGTGTAATAACAGGAAGGCTGTTTTTTAATTTTCAGACCCTTAGGTATTACCCTATTGTCTGAATACCATTTTAGGGTTTGTAAGTCCCACCATAATTTATTTTCTATTATCACTGTTTTCTCAAGTTTAGTGAAAGTAGTAAAAAATCATTGATGTTGATGTTGTGTAATTTGTTACTGCCTAACTGTGAGAATAAAGTGCTAGCTTTATTGTCCCTACTTCCATTGTTTATAAAAGATCCCATATGTTATCACCGTGTGTTGAATCCTTGCTGCAATAAATAGACACTTGGTTTAAAGTAGAAATATAGGGAGGTATTGCGCACTGGATTCTAGAAGGAATTGTTACAGGTGAGCTGCACTATTGGGACGGGTGTCTGCCCTCCTAATTAGAATGCAAATGTTTGATCTATGATTATAGATCACTATAATGTGCTCAAAACCTGTGACTGAATAGTCTGTGTCAATTACAGATATGTGAATTAATAATATTGATATTCAATAAGTTATTGAAGAATTTTATTGGGTAAAAGTAAATAACTTTAAATCCCAGGGATGGTAGTTCCTGGGCTGAATATGACAGTCAATCTTTTGGACATATGCCGTCTAATGGCAATGTTCAGTTTCTGAAAGCAAAGAAAGAAAGTTTGATAAAACAAGAAAAAATTCCAAAATTAATCACTCTGGATCTGTGGAAGCAATATTGCTCCAGTAGTGGAGCAGGAACTGGAGACCTTTCAGTGTATAGTCAGTATTGTAGTGTAATTGGATGTTGGTGCGGCGTCCCGCACTTGTTATTAAGTAGTGATCTGGGCTGTTGATGGATAATACACAGCTGGCGGTTCTCAGTGTGATCTTCCCGGGGTAAGTAGTACGGACCCTCTACCAAGTGTCTGGAGGTGTGTTGCCAAACCTCACCGTAGCCGCAGATTGCTTCCGCAGCTCACCCGGCGATATCAGGTGGTCTGTGGTGCGTCCCGCCGGTCCACGGTTAGGTATGCAGCAAGAAGGGGAGAGACGGCTGTGTTACTGAAACCAGGCACCGTCTCCCCTACTACGCTGTGGACTCACCTCCCAGGGACTCAGCAGAGTCCGCTCTTCCCCTTGCCGGCGTGTTGCAGTCGCGTCCTCCTCTTCTCCAGTATCTCCCGGCGGAGTTAGCTGCTGGAAATGATGTCTGTTCAGCACTGTCTGCTCACGTGTGATGTCCTTCTGGTGTCCAGTTCCTTGCTTCCTTGTTTCTTTCACGGTGATGTGGCCAACGCATTTCAACCCACGTGGGGTCTTCCTCTGGGCGGGATTGGTGGTGTGTCTGAGTTCTCGGTTTGTTTAAGTACCCAACTTCTGGATACGCCTCGCTTTCTAATTGGTTGGCAGGAGGTCAGTCTTAGGTGTTCCTGGATTAGTTCTACTGCCAATTTGCATATGTTAGCAGCGTCTCCCATTCAGCCTTGATCTCTTTAATTATAGTGAATTACTAAATCATTACATAAAGTGCTAATCCTGCACATGTGAATTCTACTTGATAAGCCAGTATCTAGTTAGCTTTGTATTGTTTATACTGATGATGTAGCGTGTATCCTTATTATTATGGCATTTATAATATGGTTATAATCCGCTAATGGATAGTCTCTATAATGGACCTGGGGGGCTGTGTTTATTATAAGGAGCAAAAAATAGAAATGAGAACCTAAACGTAACTAAAAGGATTTAAATAAAAACAGAAATAAAACTGGAAACATCAGGGCTATTGTTGTGCAACATTATTAATGGTGATATATAATCAGACTTTGAATGAACCTCAATTAGATGGACAACAATGTTAGTGTTGATAGTCAGAATTTCAGATGGATATCACTTAAACCTTATTTTTTCTAAGGCAATGTGTACCTAATAAGCGAAATTAGACCCACCTTACAGTTCCTGAATATAAGGTTCTTTATCATGTTAACAACAGGTTAGAGGTGAATTGGTTATTGTCCCTGTGTATTTGGATACAAATAGTGACTATAATTGGTTGCATAAAAGATGATTACATGTTTGTACTGACTTATTTAGTCACATACGATGGACTTGATTTCATTATCTAGATTGAGTCCCTTTGGGTATAGGGTACCCATTTGAATCATGGTTTTGAGTTCCTCTTTGTTGAAATGTTTAATAAAATCCCCACCCCGCCAGTTCTGCCTAACTAGCCTTAATGCACAGAATTCCAGACTTGCTGGGTCTGACTGATGAAATATTTTGAAATGTGCTGAGAGGGGGTGGTTGTCATTACCCTTTGTTATATTGTAAAGGTGTTCCTGTAGTCTTGTTTTTAGCGGACGGATAGTTCTTCCGATGTACTGTTTTTTGCATGAACATTGTAATAAATATATAACCCCTTTACTGTTGCATGTTATACTGTCCCTAATTTTCCACTTTGCATTATTGCTTGTTGATCTCACAATTAATTTTGGTTTGGTACTTCTTTGTTTGGTTACGGTACATGCCTTGCATTTTCCACAATAGAAAAAACCTCTCGATCCCCCTAATTGTTTTAGATGCCAAGTCTTTGTCAGTGTGTTTCCTGTGGAGTCGGTGTTCTTTGGTGGTATATGGTTATTGGTAATCTGCATCTTAATGTCAGAGGATTTACGGAATATTACTTTGGGTTTCAGTGGCAGGGCTTTGCTTAAAATCTCATCGCCTAATAGGATAGGCCAATGTTTGAGTACTAGCTTTTTAATGTGCTTAGCTTGGTTGCTATATTCAGTGATAAAATAAATATCTTTGTCTCCGTTTGTATCAAGTTTTGATTTATATGTTAGGAGAGGATCTCTGTCACTCTCCAATACTGTCTGGAAGGCTGATTCTACTTTATTTTTGTCATATCTCTTCTCTATGAGTTGTGATTTAAGTTGTTCACTTTGTACTGTGAAATCTTCTCGTCTGGAGCAATTTCGCCTAAGTCTTTTGAATTGGCTTGTCGGTATACTGTCTAGCCAGATGGGATTAAGGTTACTTGTGGCTAAGATAAAGCTATTGACATCAACTTTTTTATGATGTGTGCTAGTGTGAATATCATTATTTTCTACAAAGATGTTCAGGTCCAAGAATTCAATTTTATTTTTACTGTAATTGGTTGTGAATTGTAAGTTGTGGTTGTTGGTATTAATGTATTGGGTAAATGATATAAGTGACTCTTCATTCCCTTGCCAAATGAAGATCACATCATCGATGTAGCGGACCCAGAGGACGAGGTTTGCGCCAAGGTCACTTCTTGACCAAATATATTGGTCCTCCCAGTGACTCATGAAAAGGTTGGCGTAACTTGGCGCAAACCTCGTCCCCATTGCCGTGCCCGTAGTTTGTAGATAAAATCTATCCCCAAACCACAGGTAATTGTGTGATAAGATGAATGATATGCTCTTAAGGATAAAATCGGCTTGTTGGATTCATATTTGGGTCATTTTTAAGAAAATACTTGATACTGTCCACACCTTGATTGTGTCTAATTACAGAGTACAAGGAAGTAACATCACTTGTTACCAACCATAAGTTTTCATTCCAGTCCACAGTCCTGAGTTTATTGAGAATACTTGTAGTATCTTTAAGGTGAGATTTCTGAATTTTGACATATGGTTGTAGATATTTGTCCAGATATTGTGATAGATTTGAAGTTAATGACTTTATCCCTGATATTATTGGTCGTCCGGGTGGATTTGTGGGGTTTTTGTGGACTTTAGGAAGATGGTAAAAGACTGGAATGATGGGATGTTTGTTGTCTATGAAATCATATTCTTTCTGGTTTAGGATCCCTTTACCAAGACCCTCCTTTAGTAGTGACCTAAGTTCATGTTGGTACTTTTGTGTGGGATCGCCGGGTAGTAATTCATATGTGAATGGGTCATTTAGGATCCTTTCTGCTTCTTGAATGTACTTATCTTTGTTTAGAATCACTATTCCCCCCCCCCCCATCTGCTGGTTTTATGATTATTTCAGTATTTTGTCTCAACTCCTTGAGTGCTAATAGTTCCTTCTTGGTCAAATTTTTATCTTTTGATTGGGGTTTAGATGTTCTATCGCACAAATTGTCAAGGTCTTTAACCAGCATATTAGTAAATGTTGCAATGTGGTTCCCCGTAGCTTGGATGGGATAAAATTTGGACGGTGGTTGAAGTCCCGTGTGTAAGAATTCATCCTGAGCCGGTTGATATTGCGGTAAGGGTTTGTGGTGGAAAAATCTTTTCAAGGTCAACTTCCTAGCAAATTTGTGTACATCTAAATATGTGTTGAACTTGTCAGGTTGAGTAGTGGGGGCGAATTTAAGTCCTTTATCTAATACTGTTATGTGATCCTCTGTTAGTTTAAATGTACTTAGATTAAAGATGCCTGTCCCTCTAGTTGTGCTTGTGTTTGTCCTGATTTTTTTGCTAGTCTCCCCTCCCCTGCACCCTCTTCTAACTTTCTATTTGTCTGCTTTGATGGTAGATTGGTCTGTTGTAGACCTGTCGCCTGTCCTAAAAAAAGGGGGTACACACATGGTGGATTGGACACTGCCGTGTATTCAGTCAGTTCCCCGTCTGTAATCACTGGATGGTTGGTGCTGTGTTCTTCTGTTGTGTCAATATTAGTTATATGTGTAGTTAAATTCAGGAGTTCCGGTTCTATGTCTAACCAGCCCCTTTCTAGTGACAGTCTGGCCAGATCGTGATCGGAATCCTCTTCTATTTCATGTACTGAGAATGAGGACTCACTGCAGGAGGTAGTGTCAGAGTAGTTTGAGGTGGTTGAGCTGGAATGTATTTTGTTATGGTTTTTCTGTTTGGTTTTACTTTGCGCGTGAATCTTAGTTTGGTACTCCTGATAGGTGAGATTCAGTTTTTTGTACATTGGGGTGCCCTGAATCTGAGGTTGGGCCCCCTTCAACCTATAGCTTGGTTTCTTCTGTCTAGTGGTTGATGTCTCCTTTGTCCTGGATTTTGATGGTTTTGATTTCAATTGGGGTATTTTGTTACTTATCCCATACTTGTCCCTTAGTATTTTCTTTTTCTTAATAGAAATTATCTTATCCTCTTTTTTGTTTATCTTATCTGTGATTAGTTTGGTTAATGTCAAAAATTCAGGGTCTTGCTCATATGGAATTAGTAGGGAGTATAATTGTTGTATGTTCTCATTAAACTCGGTCAATTGTTTTGAGTGTGTATCAATAAGTAATTGTATTAGTCTGAGGGAACATTCCTGTAATATGTTGTTCCATGACTCTTTGAATTCACTATTTGTGTAATAACAGGAAGGCTGTTTTTTAATTTTCAGACCCTTAGGTATTACCCTATTGTCTGAATACCATTTTAGGGTTTGTAAGTCCCACCATAATTTATTTTCTATTATCACTGTTTTCTCAAGTTTAGTGAAAGTAGTAAAAAAATCATTGATGTTGATGTTGTGTAATTTGTTACTGCCTAACTGTGAGAATAAAGTGCTAGCTTTATTGTCCCTACTTCCATTGTTTATAAAAGATCCCATATGTTATCACCGTGTGTTGAATCCTTGCTGCAATAAATAGACACTTGGTTTAAAGTAGAAATATAGGGAGGTATTGCGCACTGGATTCTAGAAGGAATTGTTACAGGTGAGCTGCACTATTAGGACGGGTGTCTGCCCTCCTAATTAGAATGCAAATGTTTGATCTATGATTATAGATCACTATAATGTGCTCAAAACCTGTGACTGAATAGTCTGTGTCAATTACAGATATGTGAATTAATAATATTGATATTCAATAAGTTATTGAAGAATTTTATTGGGTAAAAGTAAATAACTTTAAATCCCAGGGATGGTAGTTCCTGGGCTGAATATGACAGTCAATCTTTTGGACATATGCCGTCTAATGGCAATGTTCAGTTTCTGAAAGCAAAGATAGAAAGTTTGATAAAACAAGAAAAAATTCCAAAATTAATCACTCTGGATCTGTGGAAGCAATATTGCTCCAGTAGTGGAGCAGGAACTGGAGACCTTTCAGTGTATAGTCAGTATTGTAGTGTAATTGGATGTTGGTGCGGCGTCCCGCACTTGTTATTAAGTAGTGATCTGGGCTGTTGATGGATAATACACAGCTGGCGGTTCTCAGTGTGATCTTCCCGGGGTAAGTAGTACGGACCCTCTACCAAGTGTCTGGAGGTGTGTTGCCAAACCTCACCGTAGCCGCAGATCGCTTCCGCAGCTCACCCGGCGATATCAGGTGGTCTGTGGTGCGTCCCGCCGGTCCACGGTTAGGTATGCAGAAAGAAGGGGAGAGACGGCTGTGTTACTGAAACCAGGCACCATCTCCCCTACTACGCTGTGGACTCACCTCCCAGGGACTCAGCAGAGTCCGCTCTTCCCCTTGCCGGCGTGTTGCAGTCGCGTCCTCCTCTTCTCCAGTATCTCCCGGCGGAGTTAGCTGCTGGAAATGATGTCTGTTCAGCACTGTCTGCTCACGTGTGATGTCCTTCTGGTGTCCAGTTCCTTGCTTCCTTGTTTCTTTCACGGTGATGTGGCCAACGCATTTCAACCCACGTGGGGTCTTCCTCTGGGCGGGATTGGTGGTGTGTCTGAGTTCTCGGTTTGTTTAAGTACACAACTTCTGGATACGCCTCGCTTTCTAATTGGTTGGCAGGAGGTCAGTCTTAGGTGTTCCTGGATTAGTTCTACTGCCAATTTGCATATGTTAGCAGCGTCTCCCATTCAGCCTTGATCTCTTTAATTATAGTGAATTACTAAATCATTACATAAAGTGCTAATCCTGCACATGTGAATTCTACTTGATAAGCCAGTATCTAGTTAGCTTTGTATTGTTTATACTGATGATGTAGCGTGTATCCTTATTATTATGGCATTTATAATATGGTTATAATCCGCTAATGGATAGTCTCTATAATGGACCTGGGGGGCTGTGTTTATTATAAGGAGCAAAAAATAGAAATGAGAACCTAAACGTAACTAAAAGGATTTAAATAAAAACAGAAATAAAACTGGAAACATCAGGGCTATTGTTGTGCAACATTATTAATGGTGATATATAATCAGACTTTGAATGAACCTCAATTAGATGGACAACAATGTTAGTGTTGATAGTCAGAATTTCAGATGGATATCACTTAAACCTTATTTTTTCTAAGGCAATGTGTACCTAATAAGCGAAATTAGACCCACCTTACAGTTCCTGAATATAAGGTTCTTTATCATGTTAACAACAGGTTAGAGGTGAATTGGTTATTGTCCCTGTGTATTTGGATACAAATAGTGACTATAATTGGTCGCATAAAAGATGATTACATGTTTGTACTGACTTATTTAGTCACATACGATGGACTTGATTTCATTATCTAGATTGAGTCCCTTTGGGTATAGGGTACCCATTTGAATCATGGTTTTGAGTTCCTCTTTGTTGAAATGTTTAATAAAATCCCCACCCCGCCAGTTCTGCCTAACTAGCCTTAATGCACAGAATTCCAGACTTGCTGGGTCTGACTGATGAAATATTTTGAAATGTGCTGAGAGGGGGTGGTTGTCATTACCCTTTGTTATATTGTAAAGGTGTTCCTGTAGTCTTGTTTTTAGCGGACGGATAGTTCTTCCGATGTACTGTTTTTTGCATGAACATTGTAATAAATATATAACCCCTTTACTGTTGCATGTTATACTGTCCCTAATTTTCCACTTTGCATTATTGCTTGTTGATCTCACAATTAATTTTGGTTTGGTACTTCTTTGTTTGGTTACGGTACATGCCTTGCATTTTCCACAATAGAAAAAACCTCTCGATCCCCCTAATTGTTTTAGATGCCAAGTCTTTGTCAGTGTGTTTCCTGTGGAGTCGGTGTTCTTTGGTGGTATATGGTTATTGGTAATCTGCATCTTAATGTCAGAGGATTTACGGAATATTACTTTGGGTTTCAGTGGCAGGGCTTTGCTTAAAATCTCATCGCCTAATAGGATAGGCCAATGTTTGAGTACTAGCTTTTTAATGTGCTTAGCTTGGTTGCTATATTCAGTGATAAAATAAATATCTTTGTCTCCGTTTGTATCAAGTTTTGATTTATATGTTAGGAGAGGATCTCTGTCACTCTCCAATACTGTCTGGAAGGCTGATTCTACTTTATTTTTGTCATATCTCTTCTCTATGAGTTGTGATTTAAGTTGTTCACTTTGTACTGTGAAATCTTCTCGTCTGGAGCAATTTCGCCTAAGTCTTTTGAATTGGCTTGTCGGTATACTGTCTAGCCAGATGGGATTAAGGTTACTTGTGGCTAAGATAAAGCTATTGACATCAACTTTTTTATGATGTGTGCTAGTGTGAATATCATTATTTTCTACAAAGATGTTCAGGTCCAAGAATTCAATTTTATTTTTACTGTAATTGGTTGTGAATTGTAAGTTGTGGTTGTTGGTATTAATGTATTGGGTAAATGATATAAGTGACTCTTCATTCCCTTGCCAAATGAAGATCACATCATCGATGTAGCGGACCCAGAGGACGAGGTTTGCGCCAAGGTCACTTCTTGACCAAATATATTGGTCCTCCCAGTGACTCATGAAAAGGTTGGCGTAACTTGGCGCAAACCTCGTCCCCATTGCCGTGCCCGTAGTTTGTAGATAAAATCTATCCCCAAACCACAGGTAATTGTGTGATAAGATGAATGATATGCTCTTAAGGATAAAATCGGCTTGTTGGATTCATATTTGGGTCATTTTTAAGAAAATACTTGATACTGTCCACACCTTGATTGTGTCTAATTACAGAGTACAAGGAAGTAACATCACTTGTTACCAACCATAAGTTTTCATTCCAGTCCACAGTCCTGAGTTTATTGAGAATACTTGTAGTATCTTTAAGGTGAGATTTCTGAATTTTGACATATGGTTGTAGATATTTGTCCAGATATTGTGATAGATTTGAAGTTAATGACTTTATCCCTGATATTATTGGTCGTCCGGGTGGATTTGTGGGGTTTTTGTGGACTTTAGGAAGATGGTAAAAGACTGGAATGATGGGATGTTTGTTGTCTATGAAATCATATTCTTTCTGGTTTAGGATCCCTTTACCAAGACCCTCCTTTAGTAGTGACCTAAGTTCATGTTGGTACTTTTGTGTGGGATCGCCGGGTAGTAATTCATATGTGAATGGGTCATTTAGGATCCTTTCTGCTTCTTGAATGTACTTATCTTTGTTTAGAATCACTATTCCCCCCCCCCCATCTGCTGGTTTTATGATTATTTCAGTATTTTGTCTCAACTCCTTGAGTGCTAATAGTTCCTTCTTGGTCAAATTTTTATCTTTTGATTGGGGTTTAGATGTTCTATCGCACAAATTGTCAAGGTCTTTAACCAGCATATTAGTAAATGTTGCAATGTGGTTCCCCGTAGCTTGGATGGGATAAAATTTGGACGGTGGTTGAAGTCCCGTGTGTAAGAATTCATCCTGAGCCGGTTGATATTGCGGTAAGGGTTTGTGGTGGAAAAATCTTTTCAAGGTCAACTTCCTAGCAAATTTGTGTACATCTAAATATGTGTTGAACTTGTCAGGTTGAGTAGTGGGGGCGAATTTAAGTCCTTTATCTAATACTGTTATGTGATCCTCTGTTAGTTTAAATGTACTTAGATTAAAGATGCCTGTCCCTCTAGTTGTGCTTGTGTTTGTCCTGATTTTTTTGCTAGTCTCCCCTCCCCTGCACCCTCTTCTAACTTTCTATTTGTCTGCTTTGATGGTAGATTGGTCTGTTGTAGACCTGTCGCCTGTCCTAAAAAAAGGGGGTACACACATGGTGGATTGGACACTGCCGTGTATTCAGTCAGTTCCCCGTCTGTAATCACTGGATGGTTGGTGCTGTGTTCTTCTGTTGTGTCAATATTAGTTATATGTGTAGTTAAATTCAGGAGTTCCGGTTCTATGTCTAACCAGCCCCTTTCTAGTGACAGTCTGGCCAGATCGTGATCGGAATCCTCTTCTATTTCATGTACTGAGAATGAGGACTCACTGCAGGAGGTAGTGTCAGAGTAGTTTGAGGTGGTTGAGCTGGAATGTATTTTGTTATGGTTTTTCTGTTTGGTTTTACTTTGCGCGTGAATCTTAGTTTGGTACTCCTGATAGGTGAGATTCAGTTTTTTGTACATTGGGGTGCCCTGAATCTGAGGTTGGGCCCCCTTCAACCTATAGCTTGGTTTCTTCTGTCTAGTGGTTGATGTCTCCTTTGTCCTGGATTTTGATGGTTTTGATTTCAATTGGGGTATTTTGTTACTTATCCCATACTTGTCCCTTAGTATTTTCTTTTTCTTAATAGAAATTATCTTATCCTCTTTTTTGTTTATCTTATCTGTGATTAGTTTGGTTAATGTCAAAAATTCAGGGTCTTGCTCATATGGAATTAGTAGGGAGTATAATTGTTGTATGTTCTCATTAAACTCGGTCAATTGTTTTGAGTGTGTATCAATAAGTAATTGTATTAGTCTGAGGGAACATTCCTGTAATATGTTGTTCCATGACTCTTTGAATTCACTATTTGTGTAATAACAGGAAGGCTGTTTTTTAATTTTCAGACCCTTAGGTATTACCCTATTGTCTGAATACCATTTTAGGGTTTGTAAGTCCCACCATAATTTATTTTCTATTATCACTGTTTTCTCAAGTTTAGTGAAAGTAGTAAAAAAATCATTGATGTTGATGTTGTGTAATTTGTTACTGCCTAACTGTGAGAATAAAGTGCTAGCTTTATTGTCCCTACTTCCATTGTTTATAAAAGATCCCATATGTTATCACCGTGTGTTGAATCCTTGCTGCAATAAATAGACACTTGGTTTAAGTAGAAATATAGGGAGGTATTGCGCACTGGATTCTAGAAGGAATTGTTACAGGTGAGCTGCACTATTGGGACAGGTGTCTGCCCTCCTAATTAGAATGCAAATGTTTGATCTATGATTATAGATCACTATAATGTGCTCAAAACCTGTGACTGAATAGTCTGTGTCAATTACAGATATGTGAATTAATAATATTGATATTCAATAAGTTATTGAAGAATTTTATTGGGTAAAAGTAAATAACTTTAAATCCCAGGGATGGTAGTTCCTGGGCTGAATATGACAGTCAATCTTTTGGACATATGCCGTCTAATGGCAATGTTCAGTTTCTGAAAGCAAAGATAGAAAGTTTGATAAAACAAGAAAAAATTCCAAAATTAATCACTCTGGATCTGTGGAAGCAATATTGCTCCAGTAGTGGAGCAGGAACTGGAGACCTTTCAGTGTATAGTCAGTATTGTAGTGTAATTGGATGTTGGTGCGGCGTCCCGCACTTGTTATTAAGTAGTGATCTGGGCTGTTGATGGATAATACACAGCTGGCGGTTCTCAGTGTGATCTTCCCGGGGTAAGTAGTACGGACCCTCTACCAAGTGTCTGGAGGTGTGTTGCCAAACCTCACCGTAGCCGCAGATCGCTTCCGCAGCTCACCCGGCGATATCAGGTGGTCTGTGGTGCGTCCCGCCGGTCCACGGTTAGGTATGCAGCAAGAAGGGGAGAGACGGCTGTGTTACTGAAACCAGGCACCGTCTCCCCTACTACGCTGTGGACTCACCTCCCAGGGACTCAGCAGAGTCCGCTCTTCCCCTTGCCGGCGTGTTGCAGTCGCGTCCTCCTCATCTCCAGTATCTCCCGGCGGAGTTAGCTGCTGGAAATGATGTCTGTTCAGCGCTGTCTGCTCACGTGTGATGTCCTTCTGGTGTCCAGTTCCTTGCTTCCTTGTTTCTTTCACGGTGATGTGGCCAACGCATTTCAACCCACGTGGGGTCTTCCTCTGGGCGGGATTGGTGGTGTGTCTGAGTTCTCGGTTTGTTTAAGTACACAACTTCTGGATACGCCTCGCTTTCTAATTGGTTGGCAGGAGGTCAGTCTTAGGTGTTCCTGGATTAGTTCTACTGCCAATTTGCATATGTTAGCAGCGTCTCCCATTCAGCCTTGATCTCTTTAATTATAGTGAATTACTAAATCATTACATAAAGTGCTAATCCTGCACATGTGAATTCTACTTGATAAGCCAGTATCTAGTTAGCTTTGTATTGTTTATACTGATGATGTAGCGTGTATCCTTATTATTATGGCATTTATAATATGGTTATAATCCGCTAATGGATAGTCTCTATAATGGACCTGGGGGGCTGTGTTTATTATAAGGAGCAAAAAATAGAAATGAGAACCTAAACGTAACTAAAAGGATTTAAATAAAAACAGAAATAAAACTGGAAACATCAGGGCTATTGTTGTGCAACATTATTAATGGTGATATATAATCAGACTTTGAATGAACCTCAATTAGATGGACAACAATGTTAGTGTTGATAGTCAGAATTTCAGATGGATATCACTTAAACCTTATTTTTTCTAAGGCAATGTGTACCTAATAAGCGAAATTAGACCCACCTTACAGTTCCTGAATATAAGGTTCTTTATCATGTTAACAACAGGTTAGAGGTGAATTGGTTATTGTCCCTGTGTATTTGGATACAAATAGTGACTATAATTGGTCGCATAAAAGATGATTACATGTTTGTACTGACTTATTTAGTCACATACGATGGACTTGATTTCATTATCTAGATTGAGTCCCTTTGGGTATAGGGTACCCATTTGAATCATGGTTTTGAGTTCCTCTTTGTTGATATGTTTAATAAAATCCCCACCCCGCCAGTTCTGTCTAACTAGCCTTAATGCACAGAATTCCAGACTTGCTGGGTCTGACTGATGAAATATTTTGAAATGTGCTGAGAGGGGGTGGTTGTCATTACCCTTTGTTATATTGTAAAGGTGTTCCTGTAGTCTTGTTTTAGTGGACGGATAGTTCTTCCAATGTACTGTTTTTTGCATGAACATTGTAATAAATATATAACCCCTTTACTGTTGCATGTTATACTGTCCCTAATTTTCCACTTTGCATTATTGCTTGTTGATCTCACAATTAATTTTGGTTTGGTACTTCTTTGTTTGGTTACGGTACATGCCTTGCATTTTCAACAATAGAAAAAACCTCTCGATCCCCCTAATTGTTTTAGATGCCAAGTCTTTGTCAGTGTGTTTCCTGTGGAGTCGGTGTTCTTTGGTGGTATATGGTTATTGGTAATCTGCATCTTAATGTCAGAGGATTTATGGAATATTACTTTGGGTTTCAGTGGCAGGGCTTTGCTTAAAATCTCATCGCCTAATAGGATAGGCCAATGTTTGAGTACTAGCTTTTTAATGTGCTTAGCTTGGTTGCTATATTCAGTGATAAAATAAATATCTTTGTCTCCGTTTGTATCAAGTTTTGATTTATATGTTAGGAGAGGATCTCTGTCACTCTCCAATACTGTCTGGAAGGCTGATTCTACTTTATTTTTGTCATATCTCTTCTCTATGAGTTGTGATTTAAGTTGTTCACTTTGTACTGTGAAATCTTCTCGTCTGGAGCAATTTCGCCTAAGTCTTTTGAATTGGCTTGTCGGTATACTGTCTAGCCAGATGGGATTAAGGTTACTTGTGGCTAAGATAAAGCTATTGACATCAACTTTTTTATGATGTGTGCTAGTGTGAATATCATTATTTTCTACAAAGATGTTCAGGTCCAAGAATTCAATTTTATTTTTACTGTAATTGGTTGTGAATTGTAAGTTGTGGTTGTTGGTATTAATGTATTGGGTAAATGATATAAGTGACTCTTCATTCCCTTGCCAAATGAAGATCACATCATCGATGTAGCGGACCCAGAGGACGAGGTTTGCGCCAAGGTCACTTCTTGACCAAATATATTGGTCCTCCCAGTGACTCATGAAAAGGTTGGTGTAACTTGGCGCAAACCTCGTCCCCATTGCCGTGCCCGTAGTTTGTAGATAAAATCTATCCCCAAACCACAGGTAATTGTGTGATAAGATGAATGATATGCTCTTAAGGATAAAATCGGCTTGTTGGATTCATATTTGGGTCATTTTTAAGAAAATACTTGATACTGTCCACACCTTGATTGTGTCTAATTACAGAGTACAAGGAAGTAACATCACTTGTTACCAACCATAAGTTTTCATTCCAGTCCACAGTCCTGAGTTTATTGAGAATACTTGTAGTATCTTTAAGGTGAGATTTCTGAATTTTGACATATGGTTGTAGATATTTGTCCAGATATTGTGATAGATTTGAAGTTAATGACTTTATCCCTGATATTATTGGTCGTCCGGGTGGATTTGTGGGGTTTTTGTGGACTTTAGGAAGATGGTAAAAGACTGGAATGATGGGATGTTTGTTGTCTATGAAATCATATTCTTTCTGGTTTAGGATCCCTTTACCAAGACCCTCCTTTAGTAGTGACCTAAGTTCATGTTGGTACTTTTGTGTGGGATCGCCGGGTAGTAATTCATATGTGAATGGGTCATTTAGGATCCTTTCTGCTTCTTGAATGTACTTATCTTTGTTTAGAATCACTATTCCCCCCCCCCATCTGCTGGTTTTATGATTATTTCAGTATTTTGTCTCAACTCCTTGAGTGCTAATAGTTCCTTCTTGGTCAAATTTTTATCTTTTGATTGGGGTTTAGATGTTCTATCGCACAAATTGTCAAGGTCTTTAACCAGCATATTAGTAAATGTTGCAATGTGGTTCCCCGTAGCTTGGATGGGATAAAATTTGGACGGTGGTTGAAGTCCCGTGTGTAAGAATTCATCCTGAGCCGGTTGATATTGCGGTAAGGGTTTGTGGTGGAAAAATCTTTTCAAGGTCAACTTCCTAGCAAATTTGTGTACATCTAAATATGTGTTGAACTTGTCAGGTTGAGTAGTGGGGGCGAATTTAAGTCCTTTATCTAATACTGTTATGTGATCCTTGGTTAGTTTAAATGTACTTAGATTAAAGATGCCTGTCCCTCTAGTTGTGCTTGTGTTTGTCCTGATTTTTTTGCTAGTCTCCCCTCCCCTGCACCCTCTTCTAACTTTCTATTTGTCTGCTTTGATGGTAGATTGGTCTGTTGTAGACCTGTCGCCTGTCCTAAAAAAAGGGGGTACACACATGGTGGATTGGACACTGCCGTGTATTCAGTCAGTTCCCCGTCTGTAATCACTGGATGGTTGGTGCTGTGTTCTTCTGTTGTGTCAATATTAGTTATATGTGTAGTTAAATTCAGGAGTTCCGGTTCTATGTCTAACCAGCCCCTTTCTAGTGACAGTCTGGCCAGATCGTGATCGGAATCCTCTTCTATTTCATGTACTGAGAATGAGGACTCACTGCAGGAGGTAGTGTCAGAGTAGTTTGAGGTGGTTGAGCTGGAATGTATTTTGTTATGGTTTTTCTGTTTGGTTTTACTTTGCACGTGAATCTTAGTTTGGTACTCCTGATAGGTGAGATTCAGTTTTTTGTACATTGGGGTGCCCTGAATCTGAGGTTGGGCCCCCTTCAACCTATATCTTGGTTTCTTCTGTCTAGTGGTTGATGTCTCCTTTGTCCTGGATTTTGATGGTTTTGATTTCAATTGGGGTATTTTGTTACTTATCCCATACTTGTCCCTTAGTATTTTCTTTTTCTTAATAGAAATTATCTTATCCTCTTTTTTGTTTATCTTATCTGTGATTAGTTTGGTTAATGTCAAAAATTCAGGGTCTTGCTCATATGGAATTAGTAGGGAGTATAATTGTTGTATGTTCTCATTAAACTCGGTCAATTGTTTTGAGTGTGTATCAATAAGTAATTGTATTAGTCTGAGGGAACATTCCTGTAATATGTTGTTCCATGACTCTTTGAATTCACTATTTGTGTAATAACAGGAAGGCTGTTTTTTAATTTTCAGACCCTTAGGTATTACCCTATTGTCTGAATACCATTTTAGGGTTTGTAAGTCCCACCATAATTTATTTTCTATTATCACTGTTTTCTCAAGTTTAGTGAAAGTAGTAAAAAAATCATTGATGTTGATGTTGTGTAATTTGTTACTGCCTAACTGTGAGAATAAAGTGCTAGCTTTATTGTCCCTACTTCCATTGTTTATAAAAGATCCCACATGTTATCACCGTGTGTTGAATCCTTGCTGCAATAAATAGACACTTGGTTTAAAGTAGAAATATAGGGAGGTATTGCGCATTGGATTCTAGAAGGAATTGTTACAGGTGAGCTGCACTATTGGGACGGGTGTCTGCCCTCCTAATTAGAATGCAAATGTTTGATCTATGATTATAGATCACTATAATGTGCTCAAAACCTGTGACTGAATAGTCTGTGTCAATTACAGATATGTGAATTAATAATATTGATATTCAATAAGTTATTGAAGAATTTTATTGGGTAAAAGTAAATAACTTTAAATCCCAGGGATGGTAGTTCCTGGGCTGAATATGACAGTCAATCTTTTGGACATATGCCGTCTAATGGCAATGTTCAGTTTCTGAAAGCAAAGAAAGAAAGTTTGATAAAACAAGAAAAAATTCCAAAATTAATCACTCTGGATCTGTGGAAGCAATATTGCTCCAGTAGTGGAGCAGGAACTGGAGACCTTTCAGTGTATAGTCAGTATTGTAGTGTAATTGGATGTTGGTGCGGCGTCCCGCACTTGTTATTAAGTAGTGATCTGGGCTGTTGATGGATAATACACAGCTGGCGGTTCTCAGTGTGATCTTCCCGGGGTAAGTAGTACGGACCCTCTACCAAGTGTCTGGAGGTGTGTTGCCAAACCTCACCGTAGCCGCAGATCGCTTCCGCAGCTCACCCGGCGATATCAGGTGGTCTGTGGTGCGTCCCGCCGGTCCACGGTTAGGTATGCAGCAAGAAGGGGAGAGACGGCTGTGTTACTGAAACCAGGCACCGTCTCCCCTACTACGCTGTGGACTCACCTCCAAGGGACTCAGCAGAGTCCGCTCTTCCCCTTGCCGGCGTGTTGCAGTCGTGTCCTCCTCTTCTCCAGTATCTCCCGGCGGAGTTAGCTGCTGGAAATGATGTCTGTTCAGCACTGTCTGCTCACGTGTGATGTCCTTCTGGTGTCCAGTTCCTTGCTTCCTTGTTTCTTTCACGGTGATGTGGCCAACGCATTTCAACCCACGTGGGGTCTTCCTCTGGGCGGGATTGGTGGTGTGTCTGAGTTCTCGGTTTGTTTAAGTACCCAACTTCTGGATACGCCTTGCTTTCTAATTGGTTGGCAGGAGGTCAGTCTTAGGTGTTCCTGGATTAGTTCTACTGCCAATTTGCATATGTTAGCAGCGTCTCCCATTCAGCCTTGATCTCTTTAATTATAGTGAATTACTAAATCATTACATAAAGTGCTAATCCTGCACATGTGAATTCTACTTGATAAGCCAGTATCTAGTTAGCTTTGTATTGTTTATACTGATGATGTAGTGTGTATCCTTATTATTATGGCATTTATAATATGGTTATAATCCGCAAATGGATAGTCTCTATAATGGACCTGGGGGGCTGTGTTTATTATAAGGAGCAAAAAATAGAAATGAGAACCTAAACGTAACTAAAAGGATTTAAATAAAAACAGAAATAAAACTGGAAACATCAGGGCTATTGTTGTGCAACATTATTAATGGTGATATATAATCAGACTTTGAATGAACCTCAATTAGATGGACAACAATGTTAGTGTTGATAGTCAGAATTTCAGATGGATATCACTTAAACCTTATTTTTTCTAAGGCAATGTGTACCTAATAAGCGAAATTAGACCCACCTTACAGTTCCTGAATATAAGGTTCTTTATCATGTTAACAACAGGTTAGAGGTGAATTGGTTATTGTCCCTGTGTATTTGGATACAAATAGTGACTATAATTGGTCGCATAAAAGATGATTACATGTTTGTACTGACTTATTTAGTCACATACGATGGACTTGATTTCATTATCTAGATTGAGTCCCTTTGGGTATAGGGTACCCATTTGAATCATGGTTTTGAGTTCCTCTTTGTTGAAATGTTTAATAAAATCCCCACCCCGCCAGTTCTGCCTAACTAGCCTTAATGCACAGAATTCCAGACTTGCTGGGTCTGACTGATGAAATATTTTGAAATGTGCTGAGAGGGGGTGGTTGTCATTACCCTTTGTTATATTGTAAAGGTGTTCCTGTAGTCTTGTTTTTAGCGGACGGATAGTTCTTCCGATGTACTGTTTTTTGCATGAACATTGTAATAAATATATAACCCCTTTACTGTTGCATGTTATACTGTCCCTAATTTTCCACTTTGCATTATTGCTTGTGATCTCACAATTAATTTTGGTTTGGTACTTCTTTGTTTGGTTACGGTACATGCCTTGCATTTTCCACAATAGAAAAAACCTCTCGAGCCCCCTAATTGTTTTAGATGCCAAGTCTTTGTCAGTGTGTTTCCTGTGGAGTCGGTGTTCTTTGGTGGTATATGGTTATTGGTAATCTGCATCTTAATGTCAGAGGATTTACGGAATATTACTTTGGGTTTCAGTGGCAGGGCTTTGCTTAAAATCTCATCGCCTAATAGGATAGGCCAATGTTTGAGTACTAGCTTTTTAATGTGCTTAGCTTGGTTGCTATATTCAGTGATAAAATAAATATCTTTGTCTCCGTTTGTATCAAGTTTTGATTTATATGTTAGGAGAGGATCTCTGTCACTCTCCAATACTGTCTGGAAGGCTGATTCTACTTTATTTTTGTCATATCTCTTCTCTATGAGTTGTGATTTAAGTTGTTCACTTTGTACTGTGAAATCTTCTCGTCTGGAGCAATTTCGCCTAAGTCTTTTGAATTGGCTTGTCGGTATACTGTCTAGCCAGATGGGATTAAGGTTACTTGTGGCTAAGATAAAGCTATTGACATCAACTTTCTATTATCACTGTTTTCTCAAGTTTAGTGAAAGTAGTAAAAAAATCATTGATGTTGATGTTGTGTAATTTGTTACTGCCTAACTGTGAGAATAAAGTGCTAGCTTTATTGTCCCTACTTCCATTGTTTATAAAAGATCCCATATGTTATCACCGTGTGTTGAATCCTTCCTGCAATAAATAGACACTTGGTTTAAAGTAGAAATATAGGGAGGTATTGCGCACTGGATTCTAGAAGGAATTGTTACAGGTGAGCTGCACTATTGGGACGGGTGTCTGCCCTCCTAATTAGAATGCAAATGTTTGATCTATGATTATAGATCACTATAATGTGCTCAAAACCTGTGACTGAATAGTCTGTGTCAATTACAGATATGTGAATTAATAATATTGATATTCAATAAGTTATTGAAGAATTTTATTGGGTAAAAGTAAATAACTTTAAATCCCAGGGATGGTAGTTCCTGGGCTGAATATGACAGTCAATCTTTTGGACATATGCCGTCTAATGGCAATGTTCAGTTTCTGAAAGCAAAGAAAGAAAGTTTGATAAAACAAGAAAAAATTCCAAAATTAATCACTCTGGATCTGTGGAAGCAATATTGCTCCAGTAGTGGAGCAGGAACTGGAGACCTTTCAGTGTATAGTCAGTATTGTAGTGTAATTGGATGTTGGTGCGGCATCCCGCACTTGTTATTAAGTAGTGATCTGGGCTGTTGATGGATAATACACAGCTGGCGGTTCTCAGTGTGATCTTCCCGGGGTAAGTAGTACGGACCCTCTACCAAGTGTCTGGAGGTGTGTTGCCAAACCTCACCGTAGCCGCAGATCACTTCCGCAGCTCACCCGGTGATATCAGGTGGTCTGTGGTGCGTCCCGCCGGTCCACGGTTAGGTATGCAGCAAGAGGGGGAGAGACGGCTGTGGTACTGAAACCAGGCACCGTCTCCCCTACTACGCTGTGGACTCACCTCCCAGGGACTCAGCAGAGTCCGCTCTTCCCCTTGCTGGCGTGTTGCAGTCGCGTCCTCCTCTTCTCCAGTATCTCCCGGCGGAGTCAGCTGCTGGAAATGATGTCTGTTCAGCGCAGACATTAACCAAACTAATCACAGATAAGATAAACAAAAAAGAGGATAAGATAATTTCTATTAAGAAAAAGAAAATACTAAGGGACAAGTATGGGATAAGTAACAAAATACCCCAATTGAAATCAAAACCATCAAAATCCAGGACAAAGGAGACATCAACCACTAGACAGAAGAAACCAAGATATAGGTTGAAGGGGGCCCAACCTCAGATTCAGGGCACCCCAATATACAAAAAACTGAATCTCACCTATCAGGAGTACCAAACTAAGATTCACGCGCAAAGTAAAACCAAACAGAAAAACCATAACAAAATACATTCCAGCTCAACCACCTCAAACTACTCTGACACTACCTCCTGCAGTGAGTCCTCATTCTCAGTACATGAAATAGAAGAGGATTCCGATCACGATCTGGCCAGACTGTCACTAGAAAGGGGCTGGTTAGACATAGAACCGGAACTCATGAATTTAACTACACATATAACTAATATTGACACAGCAGAAGAACACAGCACCAACCATCCAGTGATTACAGACGGGGAACTGACTGAATACACAGCAGTGTCCAATCCACCATGTGTGTACCCCCTTTTTTTAGGACAGGCGACAGGTCTACAACAGACCAATCTACCATCAAAGCAGACAAAAAGAAAGTTAGAAGAGGGTGCAGACTAGCAAAAAAATCAGGACAAACACAAGCACAACTAGAGGGACAGGCATCTTTAATCTAAGTACATTTAAACTAACAGAGGATCACATAACAGTATTAGATAAAGGACTTAAATTTGCCCCCACTACTCAACCTGACAAGTTCAACACATATTTAGATGTACACAAATTTGCTAGGAAGTTGACCTTGAAAAGATTTTTCCACCACAAACCCTTACCGCAATATCAACCGGCTCAGGATGAATTCTTACACACGGGACTTCAACCACCGTCCAAATTTTATCCCATCCAAGCTACGGGGAACCACATTGCAACATTTACTAATATGCTGGTTAAAGACCTTGACAATTTGAGCGATAGAACATCTAAACCCCAATCAAAACATAAAAATTTGACCAAGAAGGAACTATTAGCACTCAAGAAGTTGAGACAAAATGCTGAAATAATCATAAAACCAGCAGATAAGGGGGGGGGATAGTGATTCTAAACAAAGATAAGTACATTCAAGAAGCAGAAAGGATCCTAAATGACCCATTCACATATGAATTACTACCCGGCGATCCCACACAAAAGTACCAACATGAACTTAGGTCACTACTAAAGGAGGGTCTTGATAAAGGGATCCTAAACCAGAAAGAATATGATTTCATAGACAACAAACATCCCATTGTTCCAGTCTTTTACCATCTTCCTAAAGTCCGCAAAAACCCCACAAATCCACCCAGACGACCAATAATATCAGGGATAAAGTCATTAACTTCAAATCTATCACAATATCTGGACAAATATCTACAACCATATGTCAAAATTCAGAAATCTCACCTTAAAGATACTACAAGTATTCTCAATAAACTCAGGACTGTGGACTGGAATGAAAACTTATGGTTGGTAACAAGTGATGTTACTTCCTTGTACTCTGTAATTAGACACAATCAAGGTGTGGACAGTATCAAGTATTTTCTTAAAAATGACCCAAATATGAATCCAACACAAGCCGATTTTATCCTTAAGAGCATATCATTCATCTTATCACACAATTACCTGTGGTTTGGGGATAGATTTTATCTACAAACTTCGGGCACAGCAATGGGGACGAGGTTTGCGCCAAGTTACGCCAACCTTTTCATGAGTCACTGGGAGGACCAATATATTTGGTCAAGAAGTGACCTTGGCGCAAACCTCGTCCTCTGGGCCCGCTACATCGATGATGTGATCTTCATTTGGCAAGGGAATGAAGAGTCACTTATATCATTTACCCAATACATTAATACCAACAACCACAACTTACAATTCACAACCAATTACAGTAAAAATAAAATTGAATTCTTGGACCTGAACATCTTTGTAGAAAATAATGATATTCACACTAGCACACATCATAAAAAAGTTGATGTCAATAGCTTTAGCTTAGCCACAAGTAACCATAATCCCATCTGGCTAGACAGTATACTGACAAGCCAATTCAAAAGACTTAGGCGAAATTGCTCCAGACGAGAAGATTTCACAGTACAAAGTGAACAACTTAAATCACAACTCATAGAGAAGAGATATGACAAAAATAAAGTAGAATCAGCCTTCCAGACAGTATTGGAGAGTGACAGAGATCCTCTCCTAACATATAAATCAAAACTTGATACAAACGGAGACAAAGATATTTATTTTATCACTGAATATAGCAACCAAGCTAAGCACATTAAAAAGCTAGTACTCAAACATTGGCCTATCCTATTAGGCAATGAGATTTTAAGCAAAGCCCTGCCACTGAAACCCAAAGTAATATTCCGTAAATCCTCTGACATTAAGATGCAGATTACCAATAACCATATACCACCAAAGAACACCGACTCCACAGGAAACACACTGACAAAGACTTGGCATCTAAAACAATTAGGGGGATTGAGAGGTTTTTTCTATTGTGGAAAATGCAAGGCATGTACCGTAACCAAACAAAGAAGTACCAAACCAAAATTAATTGTGAGATCAACAAGCAATAATGCAAAGTGGAAAATTAGGGACAGTATAACATGCAACAGTAAAGGGGTTATATATTTATTACAATGTTCATGCAAGAAACAGTACATCGGAAGAACTATCCGTCCACTAAAAACAAGACTACAGGAACACCTTTACAATATAACAAAGGGTAATGACAACCACCCCCTCTCAGCACATTTCAAAATATTTCATCAGTCAGACCCAGCAAGTCTGGAATTCTGTGCATTAAGGCTAGTTAGGCAGAACTGGCGGGGTGGGGATTTTATTAAACATATCAACAAAGAGGAACTCAAAACCATGATTCAAATGGGTACCCTATACCCAAAGGGACTCAATCTAGATAATGAAATCAAGTCCATCGTATGTGACTAAGTCAGTACAAACATGTAATCATCTTTTATGCGACCAATTATAGTCACTATTTGTATCCAAATACACAGGTACAATAACCAATTCACCTCTAACCTGTTGTTAACATGATAAAGAACCTTATATTCAGGAACTGTAAGGTGGGTCTAATTTCGCTTATTAGGTACACATTGCCTTAGAAAAAATAAGGTTTAAGTGATATCCATCTGAAATTCTGACTATCAACACTAACATTGTTGTCCATCTAATTGAGGTTCATTCAAAGTCTGATTATATATCACCATTAATAATGTTGCACACCAATAGCCCTGATGTTTCCAGTTTTATTTCTGTTTTTATCTAAATCCTTTTAGTTATGTTTAGGTTCTCATTTCTATTTTTTGCCCCTTATAATAAACACAGCCCCCCAGGTCCATTATAGAGACTATCCATTAGCGGATTATAACCATATTATAAATGCCATAATAATAAGGATACACGCTACATCATCAGTATAAACAATACAAAGCTAACTAGATACTGGCTTATCAAGTAGAATTCACATGTGCAGGATTAGCACTTTATGTAATGATTTAGTAATTCACTATAATTAAAGAGATCAAGGCTGAATGGGAGACGCTGCTAACATATGCAAATTGGCAGTAGAACTAATCCAGGAACACCTAAGACTGACCTCCTGCCAACCAATTAGAAAGCGAGGCGTATCCAGAAGTTGTGTACTTAAACAAACCGAGAACTCAGACACACCACCAATCCCGCCCAGAGGAAGACCCCACGTGGGTCGAAACGCGTTGGCCACATCACCATGAAAGAAACAAGGAAGCAAGGAACTGGACACCAGAAGGACATCACACGTGAGCAGACAGCACTGAACAGACATCATTTCCAGCAGCTGACTCCGCCGGGAGATACTGGAGAAGAGGAGGACGCGACTCCAACACGCCGGCAAGGGGAAGAGCGGACTCTGCTGAGTCCCTGGGAGGTGAGTCCACAGCGTAGTAGGGGAGATGGTGCCTGGTTTCAGTACTACAGCCGTCTCTCCCCCTCTTGCTGCATACCTAACCGTGGACCGGCGGGACGCACCACAGACCACCTGATATCGCCGGGTGAGCTGCGGAAGCGATCTGCGGCTACGGTGAGGTTTGGCAACACACCTCCAGACACTTGGTAGAGGGTCCGTACTACTTACCCCGGGAAGATCACACTGAGAACCGCCAGCTGTGTATTATCCATCAACAGCCCAGATCACTACTTAATAACAAGTGCGGGACGCCGCACCAACATCCAATTACACTACAATACTGACTATACACTGAAAGGTCTCCAGTTCCTGCTCCACTACTGGAGCAATATTGCTTCCACAGATCCAGAGTGATTAATTTTGGAATTTTTTCTTGTTTTATCAAACTTTCTATCTTTGCTTTCAGAAACTGAACATTGCCATTAGACGGCATATGTCCAAAAGATTGACTGTCATATTCAGCCCAGGAACTACCATCCCTGGGATTTAAAGTTATTTACTTTTACCCAATAAAATTCTTCAATAACTTATTGAATATCAATATTATTACTTCACATATCTGTAATTGACACAGACTATTCAGTCACAGGTTTTGAGCACATTATAGTGATCTATAATCATAGATCAAACATTTGCATGATAATTTTATTGAACTATTTTTTTATTTATTTTTTACACTGGTGAATAGCACCCCTTGATGAGGCAGCAGCCCCTTGATGAACAACAAAGCACTCCTGCGTAGTGCGGACAGACAACCTGCAGAGTCACAAATATGTGGATGATAAACTGCGGTCTGGCCGGCAGTGTCACCAAACAATAATTTTTTTTTACATTGGGGAAGAGCACCCCTGGATGAGGCAGCAGCCCCTTGATGAATAACACAGCACCCCTTTATAGACAACAACGTACCCAGGCAGAGTGTGGATGGACCACCTGCAGAGTCACAAATATGTGGATGATAAACTGCGGTCTGGCCAGCAGTGTCACTGAACAATAATAGCGTAGCTAGCATACACAAAAAAATGAATTTTTTTTGTGGAATGAAAAATATTAAATTTTACTTTTATTTTTTTTACCCTGGGAAGAGCACCCCTTGATGACACAGCACCCCTTTATGAACTGCAGCCCTAGCCCCTTGATTGACAGGACAACAGTGACACAACAGCACCCCCCACTTTATGTACTGTAGCCCCAGCCCAACAACATTGCACTCTTGAACAACTACAACACTGCACCCTTGAACAACAGAGAAGAAAAGAGCATGTCTGTCCTGTATACACTCCCCATAGCCAGAGTGAAAATGGCGCCGGAACCTTTATAGAATCCAAAACCTGTGAGAATCCGACAGCAAAAGGATGACATTTTGCCTCATTTTGGGATCCGAGTTAGGTGGGAAAACCCGAGCCGGACTCGGTTCCTGGCCTGGATTGCAAAGTTCGGGTGGGTCCGGTTCTCTGAGAAGCATACCCGCTCATCTCTAATTTAAACTTTAGTAATCAGCAACAGAGTGATGACAACTTCAAAAAAATAGACAGATAGACTATCAAACCTTCTAAATAGGGGAGAAGTGTTCAAGTAGAAGAGTTACCCATATCAATCAATCTCCTTCTACATTTGCTTTTTATAGAATGTACTTGATAAATGCTAGCTAGAAGCTTATTAGTTGCTATGGCAGCTTCTCCATTTTTTAGAGGCTTGATACATGTCCCCCTTGATGACAAACAGAAATGAATTTTCACTGGATTATTGTTCAAATATTCAGCAAATTTGGGGATACTTTCCTTACTGCCATTCCAATTAAAAATATAGATCATCTATGTTCCATACATACATATGAATACACCCTGAGTATGTATTATTCCCAAAAATATATATATCATGATATATTATATATCATAATCCATCATAACTATATAAGCATATGATGCTGCCATGCTCAAGCCCATAGTTGTTCCTAGTTTTTGCAGATAGAGAAAATTTTCAAACAAAAAAACCCTCTTGTTCAGAATAAAATCCATGAGTTAAATGAAATATTCAGTCAGTGATCCACAATAGGCTGCAGATGGCTTTCTTACTTGCATTGATTCCCTGCTAATAGGATATGTTTGTATATAGGCATGATACATCAAGGGCAGTCGATGCTTTCTTCTGGTATGTTTGTCATTGCCAATTTTGGCAAAAAATGTATGGTATCTGAAATATAATTTCATATACCATATATTATCTTTGTCTGATACCAGGCTCTTTTGCAGAAGTTAGTGTTTGAGTGACGCAGAAATGCCACCACCATAGGTGCCAGCCCTGGATAATCAATGTGCATTCCCTATCCTTCACATCTTCACAAGACAAGAAAGGGGGTCAGCATAGCAGATCAACCTGGATCTTCAGGTCCACCATCACTGGCCCCTTAACCATCACACCCCTATCTCTCTTCTATTTCTCTGTGCTCTAAATCATGTTTGTTTTGAAAAGTCAGGAAGCCATTTTCATTGGTTCCTAGGGAAATGTCTGGATGCATTTTCATGAGTAGTCAATTGGCTGTTTTTATTGTGTATATTTCTGATGTTTCTATTACTATTTTAATAAATAACACAACTTTAATTGTAAAAGAGCCTCAGCCATTTGCATGAGATACAGTTTGTTACTGTGCTTATATTAGTTAGATCATACCGTTAGTTCCTAATTATGTGAATAATGGAATTGTGTGCATAGAAAAGTGGAACTTCTGATGGTAACACTTTTATACACTTTGTGAAATACAGTAGCTGCAGAAAGTTTCAGAATCAGCTGCTGTATATATATATATTTATATATATATATATATATGTACAGGGGTGTCAAGAGCCACTCCGGGCCTGGGTATAGGGTGTGTGGCCTAATTGCGGGAGGCATGGCCACGCCTCCTTAGGCTAAAGAAATAAAATAATTAATTTTGCAGCGCCACATAGCGGTGCTGCATGCTGGGGAGGGGGGGTGCTGTGATCCCCTCAGCCCAGTGTGCCGGATCCGGGCTCCCGCCGAGCCCCTCTAGCAAGCCCGGGCCCAGATAATTAGTACCTGCTCCCCAACCTCTCTTGGTGCACCTGTGTATATATATATATATATATATATAAATATATATATATATATATATATATATACAGCTTGGTAATGAGATCCAGTCCAGGTTTTTCTGGAAGCACTTATAAACCACAAGCAAGGCTAATTGGCAGCACATGTAATCTGTCTTTAAAGTTGTGTCAGTGCAAATCCACAATGATCCTGACAGTGAATTAGTCGCCCAGGTTTTAGGCCCGGGGGTGACTGGTGTTAAGAGATCCTGAAACTGAGGGTCCATTAAAAGAACTGTGTTGCTGTATGGAAGATTCTGTGTACCTGCTGTAACATCTTGCCTGTGAACACTGCACTGACCTGTATATCTGCCTGTGGTGATAAAATAAACTTATGTTGGATTTTACTCCAGTTTCTGTGATTCTTGTCACATTTGGTGCCCAAACAGGGACCTTGCTGGATACTACTATGCAGCAAAAGCCCAGATACAGTGACAGAATCTACCAGGGGCGGATTGGGAAATAAAAGTGGCCCTGGAAATATTTCTAAAAGTGGCCCCAGTGGGCGGCGCCAAATCAACTGTAGGTGGAGCCACAAAGTAGGCGGGACTACAACATCAGAAATTAATGGTGGGCGGAGTTACAACATTACAAGGTGGACCATGTCATATAGATGGACATAATATATAAAAAGTTTAGAAAGTATTGTGTTGTATCAGAAGTAGTTAAGAACAGGAGTGACATTTAATCCTCTGCACTGATTAAATACATTTTATAGCAATTATAGCTACTTCAAGCTATACTCTTAAAAACAAGGAATGTGATTTCCATATATTGCAAGCAATACATGTTAAGCTGACCAACTCACGTCAAAGTCTTCCCCTTCTGGTCAGTCCTACACTAAATATAAACATAATTTTTAACTGAGTTGGGTCTAATGGGGAATACACACTAGACTATATGCTCATGCTGATATCATGAACGATATTGTTCAGTGCCGGACTCCCTCCCTCATCCAGACCATATAGAACCTGACAATATAGTCAGGTTGTCCTGTATGTTCAGGCGATGAACGACAATGACCAACGACCTGCGGGAAAGGTCATTCAAGGGTACACACTGAAGGATATACTGAACAACCGAATGATAACAATATCGTTATTGTTCAGTCATTCAAAATATTGCCCAGTGTGTATGCGGCTTTAGCTGTACACTGCTTTTAAAAGGCGAGTACTCACCAAGCAATAGCAGCTTTTAGACTAATGGTGAATATGCAACAGCAGTTGGAGTGGACTTGCAATATGGTTTGACAAAAAGCTGATTTATAATTAAAAGAGGCTAAAAAGTATAATTATGTAGCCCAAGTATTTAATGATTGTAATGACTGAAAACTAAGTGAAAGTGAGCTGTGACAACAGTGTGCAAACAAAGACACAAAGGATCTTCCAAACTTCTCATATACATTATTAATAGAGTATATCTTAAATTAGTTAGACTGCATTAAAAACAGGGAATGTTAGTTCCACATATTGCACTACATGTTATTGTTAAGATGAACAACTCACACCAAAGTTGTTCCCTTCTGGCCAGTCCTATACTAAATAAAAATATCACTTCGATCTGAATTTTAATAAGATTATTGCTATGTTTTTTTCACTGTGTAAGTACTCCAAGCAAACCAGATAATGTATACGTATGGAATCAACTAACTGTCTAAGGGGGAGGGGAGATCTGCAGGGGAGATACTGAACTAGGAGGAGGGGGTCATCTATACTAGGGGGGATTTGCTCTGTCTGTGGGGTTATTTTGTGCCAAGGGGAGATGGTCTTTCTTTGGGGGAGGGCGGGTCTGCTATACTAGGGGGGGAGATGATCTGTCTGTGGGGTGGGGTCATTTTGTGCTAAGTGGAGATGGTCTTTTTGTGGGGGAGAGGGGGTCTGCTATACAAGGGGGTGTCTGAAGGGTGTCTGAGGCGCTGGCGCCAAGGATGACGATAACCCAACCCACCTAATTATTTGGCGGACTCTTCCATGTTGTCTATGTCTAAACATCTAGTAGTTGCTTGGCCCTAACATCTGTCTCTTTCCAGAGAGAAAGCGATAGAGAGAGAGAGAGTGACATCCAGCACTGTCTGAACATATCAACAGACTGAAGGTGAGACCATGTGGAGCAAAGTAAGTTCCAGACTACACCTGCACCCATGCAGGCTCCACTACATTTTTTACACCACCACAGACACAAGTGGAGAGTTACTGTTGATTTGATATGACATTAAAAGTAGTCTTTTGCTTATTTCCTAATATATGGCATACTTTTCGGTTATAAGGGTTAATCTGAAAAACAGTAAGATAGTATTTTTGGTTAATATGTTATAAATGTTGCATGTGTTGAATACTTGATGTTAGAGAAAAGCACAAACTTTTATATATAACTGTAATTAGCTAGGTATGAAAGCCATCACTGCCTCCAAGAGGAGGTAAACTGGGAGGGTGTCCTAAATTTTTATTAGATGTAAACAAAGGCAGAGTGAATTTTTTTGTTTGTTTTCTGCGAGGGAGATTTAAAAATTAGTTTCATTTTAAATTGTTCTAAAATTCACATTTAATAGTACTACCAAAATAATGATATATCTTATGATGGCCATTCTTCATGCTTTAGTAAAGATTTTACAGAATCAAGTACTATAACTTTAGTGCTAGCCCTTGGTACGGTACTAGCTACATCTGGATTCAGCATTATCACTTCCTTACCATTGGTGTGCTGACTCTGCCTAAATGTGTTTTCTACACCTACCAGTGTAATGCTTTATTTGCTCTGTGCATAATGGTCCCTATAAACTTGTGTTCCCCTCCTTCTTAGACAGATGATCTCATTCTCCCCTTAGCAGGATGGCAGGCCCCAAAGTCCAGTCTGTCTGCATCTCCCAGCCAGACCGAATGCCCTGCTGTAGCTAGCCAGATTATCTCCTCTCCGCACTCTCTCCCCAGGCTGTGAAATCAAACTTGACACTTCACAGCCTGGGGAGGAAAGAGTGGAGAGGAGACGATCGGGCTAACAGATTGCCTGCACGGCCCCTAGATCTAGACTTTACTTTTAGGGGGTGCGGTTTAATACCAACTCCTCCCCTCAGATCCCCCAATTATATATTAATGCTCCATAGAGGCTCCCCCCAGCACCACATGTGCATCAGATCCTCCCATTAATAATATGGTCCACAGAGGCTTCCCCCAATAATAATATTCCCCACAGAACAGGCTCTCTCCAACCCCACATGTTCACCAGACCCCCCCCCATCCACCACAATAATATTCCCCACCATAGAACAGGTTTCCCAGAGTCCCCCAGGCCAGCCCAACATGTCCACCTGTCCCCCATTCCCCCCCCTCACACCCACTCAATAATTTGCCGCACAAAGGCTCCCCCCAGCCCCTATGTACTCAAGAGCCTAACTCCCAACCCCACTGATATACTCCGCAAAGACTCAGACAGTGACAGACAGCACTCCTCGGATCCTGAATAGTGACAGCCAGGAGGAGAAGACTCGATCATAGTGTGTCAGCCAGCCCATCCCAGTAGCAGTCTGCACCACTGCTGAAGTAAAGAAGATGGTGCCTGCCTCAACCGATCCAAGCACCCTACTGTTCTCACTGCGCATGTTAGAAATCAAATCTCTGACTTTGTGCAAAGGAGGACAGGGGGGGCCAGCTGCGGAGGAGGTTATTAACAGGCTGTTAATCTCTGCTGCGCTCCCGGACTGTAGACTGAGACCAGTGGCGGAACTAGGGTGGTGGGCCCAGGTGCCCTCAGAAGTGGTCCCCCCCCTATGCATTGCCCCCAGTAGTAGTCCACCATTTGCAGTTCCCCCAGTAGTAGTTGCCCTATTTATGCCTTCAGTAGCAGCCCCCCCTTTATGCGGTGCACCTAGATAGCTGCCCCCTTTATGCGGTGCACCCAGATAGCTGCCCCCTTTATGCGGTGCACCCAGATAGCTGCCCCCTTTATGCGGTGCACCCAGATAGCTGCCCCCTTTATGCGGTGCACCCAGATAGCTGCCCCCTTTATGCGGTGCACCCAGATAGCTGCCCCCTTTATGCAGTGCACCCAGATAGCTGCCCCCTTCATGCAGTGCACCCAGATAGCTGCCAACCATTATGCAGTGCACCCAGATAGCTGCCAACCATTAAGCAGTGCACCCAGATAGCTGCCCCCTTTATGCAGTTCACCTAGATAGCTGCCCCCTTTATGCAGTGCACCCAGATAGCTGCCCCCTTCATGCAGTGCACCCAGATAGCTTCCCCCTTCATGCAGTGCACCCAGATAGTTGCCCCCTTCATGCAGTGCCCCCAGATAGCTGCCCCCTTCATGCAGTGCCCCAGATAGCTGTCCCCTTCATGCAGTGCTCCCAGATAGCTGCCCCCTTCATGCAGTGCCCCCAGGTAGCAGCCCCTTTCATGCAGTGCCCCCAGGTAGCAGCCACCTTCATGCAGTGCCCCCAAGTAGCAGCACACAATAAGTGGGCGCCAGGCGGGATTTTTGGCAATTGGGCAGCGGGCCTGTGTATGGGGGCTGGGGAGCGATCGCCCTTATCGCCCCCCCCCCTTGGATCCGCCGGTGCTGACGCCGCCATCACCTGCTGGCTGCTGCAGATAGTCAGATTGTCTCCTCTCCGCACTCTCTCCCCAGGCTGTGAAATTAAACTTGACACTTCACAGCCTGGGGAGGGAAGAGTGGAGAGGAGACGATCAGGCCCCCCACCGACGTCATAGCTTACCGGCTCCCTCACTTGACGTCCCGCCGCGGGTCCACTCCACGCCGCCGTCACCTGCTGGTTGCTGCAGATAGTCAGATCGTCTCCTCTCCGCACTCTCTCCCCAGGCTGTGAAATTAAACTTGACACTTCACAGCCTGGGGAGGGAAGAGTGGAGAGGAGACGATCAGGCCCCCCACCGACGTCATAGCTTACCGGCTCCCTCACTTGACGTCCCGCCGCGGGTCCACTCCACGCCGCCGTCACCTGCTGGTTGCTGCAGATAGTCAGATCGTCTCCTCTACGCACTCTCTCCCCAGGCTGTGAAATTAAACTTGACACTTCACAGCCTGGGGAGGGAAGAGTGGAGAGGAGATGATCAGGCCCCCCACCGACGTCGCAGCTTACCGGCTCTCTCCCTTGATGTCCCGCCGCGGGTCCACGCCAGTGACACCTTCCTTGTTCCTTGCAGCTTCCGCGGCGTGTGACGCTGAAGGTAATTGGGTGGGGTTTAAATAGACTGCCTGGCCTCTCTTCTCGCGAGAGAGAGAGAGGCTAAGCTAAGGCAGAGCAGGGGCCAGACAGGCAGCCGGGTGCCTGTGAAAGCCCGGCGGATGACGTAAATAAGGGGGCGAGGACTCCCAGAAAAGCGGCCCCACAACCATTCGGCCCACCGGGATTATTCCCGCCGAAATTACCTGCCAATCCACCCGTGAAATCTACCCACAGTGACAGTGAGACACAGTGCAGGATGCTAGCAGCTACGCAGCAGCTTGGTGAGTCTGAGTCGCATTACTAGCAGCTGGGTAGGTGAGTGTGGCAGGCCAGTCATAAAATGGCAGTTGTTCACAGTGATAATCTGTGCATGTGTATATGCAAATTGTGCACAATATAAAACTGCTTAATTCCTGTGTATGAAGCTGGGAGGGCAGGGAATGTAGTGCAGTTTTAAGGGAAGCCAGCTGATATAGATTGGGTGGAATTTGGCTTGCAAGAGAGAGTTAATTAAGCCTGCTATATTTATCCACAAAGTGGAAAAGCAGTGTAGCAGAGGAACTTTTTAAACGTTTTGCTGATCTGGCTACTGGGCAGCAAACTCAAATACAGTTACTACATGCTGCATTAAAGGAAATAAGAAAGTTGGGCAGGAGCAGGAGGTGTTACAGAAACTTACACCAAAGGATGATATTGAGGCATTTTTGTGCACTTTTGAATGCACTGCTGTTCGCTTAAAATGGCCAGAGGAGGAGTGGGCTACCAGATTAGCACCCTGTCTCACAGGGGAGACACAAAGAGCATATGTTGATTTAACAGTGTCTGAGACCAGCTCCTATCCTCATCTAAAAGAGGCTATACTCAGCAGGGTTGGGGAGACTGGCCCCAGTAAAGCCCAGGAGTTTCATGATTTGTGGTTGAACTCGCCTGAGCCTCCTAGAGTAGAATTGGCAAAACTAGCCAGACTGACTAAAGCCTGGTTGCAGCTGGATAAAAATTCTGCACAGCGTCTGATGGAAATGGTTGCTCTAGTCTACACCATGCTGTACGAGAATTAGACCATGTGTTACAACAGTGGGCCCTACAGGCTGATCCTCAAATGTTTGAGGAGTTAGTGGTGGTAATTGAGTGGTACCTGACTCTTGGTAAGTTCAATAAATCCAAGCAAGGGTTCCAGCCAGTACCCAAGCCCAGAATCCAGGTTTCAGTTGTTACTGCGAACAACCCACCTCCGGCTGTGTGTTTTGGTTGCGGCAAGCCCGGTTATGTGCACTGGGACTGCCCAAAGTAGGGCGAGCTGATGGACTGCAGAGGGGGAAAAACAACTCGATTGCTGCTTACCATGGCTGCTGTAAGCTTTTCCCTGTCAAAGACTACCTTTTTTCGTTTGATGGTGCAAGTGGAAGGCCATAAGATCTGGGCCTTAGTGGATAATGGCAGTGAAGTAACTATCATCTCTGCTAACCTGGTTCAACCCGAGGTTGATCAGGTGCTACCCCCGGTAAAGGTTATATGTGTACATATAACGCCTCAGAGTGCATAAAAGGGCGATCTCTGAATGTGGTAGCTGCAGTAGCCGCCAGACCACCTTACCCATTGATCCTAGGTATGTGTTTTTTGTTACTACAAGAGGTGGTTAATTGGCATGATGACAGTAGGCGGACCATGTCAGAGGTGTCCCAAGAGCCAAGCTCCGCAGAATCCCAAAGTTTGGTTGCTGTAACACCCTCCTTGGCCAGTGAGCAGCAGGAGGGGAGTGAGATCGAGGCACAGTGGAATCCCATCGGCAAGAAAGTGTCTTTACAGGACAGACAAGACCAACTAATGTTGGGAACTTGATAAACGCATTTGAAAATGTTGTAGAAGTAAATGGTAAAGTAATTATGGCTTTACCAACAGAAGGTGTACCATACTTAGCATTGAAAATTATTTGTTATATCGTGTAACATATTTGCAGGTTAAAAAAAAAGTCCAGTTGTTGGTTCCCCGGAAATACGCACAGTTGGTATTGAGGGCAGCTCATATACGCCTGTGGGGTGACCATTTAGGGGAGGAGAAAACTCTCCAATGTATTCAGTTAAGATTCTTTTGGCCAGGAGTTCATGCAGCAGTAAAAAATATAGTGTGTCAGATGACAGCGCCCTGACCAGGGTTTCGGGCACCTCTGCTTCCCCATCCCTGTCATTTCTGTACCAGAATTGGTATGGATCTGATAGGGCCGGTGGAAAAATCTGCTCGTGGGCATCAATATACAGTGGCGTCACAAGGTGGGTGTGAGGGGTGCGGCCCACACCCGGGAGTCACCCGCCGAGGGGTGACACCAAGATGCAGGCTCCTCCTCAGTGACAGGAGCCGGGTGCTGCACTATAGCATTAAGTGCAGCACTCGGCTCCTGTCAGTGAGGGAGCCGGCACTGCCCATGCCCGCACCTCCTGCACCCCCCACCGGCACCACCCCATTGATACATAATGTATCATACATTTTGTTTACCGCGGCTCGGGTCCAAAGGTCTGACCTGTGAGGCCACACCCAGACACACCCCCTCCAGAAGGCCATGCCCCCATTTCGGCAGGTGCTGCGCACATGGCGTCCCTCCCCACATCGGGTGTCACCGCGGGGAGTGACGCAACTGTCAATACATATTTGTAGTAGTAGTAGTAGATAATGCCACAAGGTACCCGGAGGCCATATGAAATCTAGCACTATTTGATGTTTGCAGTTCGAGAGGTACCCCAATCCTCCACGGGGTTCAGTCCCTCCAAACTCCTCTATGGGAGGCTAGCTAGAGGGATTTTAGATATGTTAAAGGAAGAAGGGAGCAACAGTCATGCCAAGGTCCTAATATCATTCATTTTGTGTCCGAATTGTATGGCCGGTTAAGGCAGATTGCGCCACTACTGAACGAACATATGGACAGAGCTCAACAGCGTCAGAAACGCAATAATGACATTACCACAGTCGACCGGTCTTTCAAACCGGGAGACAAGGTACTCGTGCTTGTGTCTACTACTGAAAGCAAATTGTATGCTCAATGGCGAGGCCCTTATGAGATCATAGAGGCGGTGGGACCTGTAAACGACAGGATACGACAAGAGGGTAGGAGGAAGGAGGCACAAATTTATCATGTAAGTCTATTAAAACCTTGGAAAGAAAGTGCCAGTCAGCCATCTTTAGTGGCAAAGAGAACCCCAGACTGTCAGGTACCCATTGAGGTCACCCTCAGTCTTAGCCAAAAACATGAAGTGGTGAGCTTAGTAGCACGAAACCAAGATGTATTCTCTGCTATTCCTGGAAAGATCCAAATCATACAGCATGATATTGTTACTCCTCCCGGGGTGATAATAAAGCTGAGACCCTATTGCATGCCTTAGGCAAAATGGGCAGCAGTAAAACGATGGAGGAGATGCTGCACTTAGGGGTCATAGAGGAGCCAAACAGTGAATGCAATAACCCCAGTGTCAAGTATAAAAAGAGCACTTGTATAATGCATAAAACGTACAGCTATGGATCTGAGAGAGTAAAAGATAAGTAATGAAAAGTAAAATTAAGATAAAAAGTAAAGGATAAAGATAATAAAAATAATATGATCTACGAGCAAAGCTGTGAAGAAAAAATTAAAAGCTGTGAAGAAAAAATTAAAGAGTAGAGGTCACCTCTTCCTCCTCGCAGCAATGCGGCAATGTCCCGGGTCCCCGTCTGCATCTTACGTCCACCGGAAGTGGTCACAATCGCACTTCTGGTTTGGTGCCAAACCGGAAGTGCGATCGTGACCACTTCCGGTGGATGTAAGATGCCGAAGGGGACCCGGGACATTGCCGCGAGGAGGAAGAGGTGACCGCTGCCAGGAGGCAAAGATAGGAATAGGGTCTGCTAGTTAGAACCTGTCAGTGTCTCCAAAACATCGAGCAAGTGACACTGCCCTCAAAGCTCGCAACATCTACAACCCCCACAGCCCTGCTCCACACAAATACCCGCAAAAAAGTTATAAACACATAGTGGTTAATACCACAATCTCTAATCTAATTTTTACTTCACAGCATTATATGGAGATCATATTATTTTTATTATCTTTATCCTTTACTTTTTATCTTAATTTTACTTTTTATTACTTATCTTTTATATTCTCAGATCCATAGCTGTACGTTTTATTCATTATAAGCGCTCTTATTTATACTTAAATTGATCAAAATCCATAAGAGCTGCTCCTCATACTTAGCGCAGCCTATATAATCACATTTCTACTACCCACTGTCTTAGTGCCTAAGCCTTCGGGGCTTTAAGATTCTGCAATGACTTTCGCAAGTTAGATAAAGTTTCTCAGTTTGATTCCCACCCTATGCCTCGGGTTGACGAGCGGGTAGAGAATCTAGCAAAAAGCCAGTATCTCACTCTTAATTTGACAAAAGGGTATTGGCAGATTCCTTTGACTAAAGCAGCTGAAGCAAAAACAGCCTTCTCTACCCCAGAGGGCTTGTGCCAGTATAAAATGCTGCCTTTTGGTTTGCATGGAGCCCCAGCAACTTTCCAGAGGGCTATGAATAAGTTGCTTTGGCCCCACAGGTAGTATGCAGCTGCATATTTAGATAACATTGTCATCTTTAGCTCTGACTGGGAGTCACACCTTCCAAGTGTAGAAGCAGCGTTACAGTCTTTAAGGGCCCATGGGTTTACTGCTAACCCTGAGAAATGTGCCATTGGAATGGTGAAGGTGAAATACTTGGGATATGTCATAGGCATAGGGCAGGTTAAACCTCATCCCAGTAAAGTGGAAGCAGTTCTTACCTGGCCTAAACCCAAATGTAAATCACAATTCAGAACATTCCTTGGTCTGGTGGGTTAATACAGCAGATTCATACGTGATTTTGCCACTAGGGCGGCTCCACTGACTGAGCGAATCAAGAAACAATCCCCAGACCAGATAATATGGTCTAGGCCAGCAGAGACTGCTTGGCAGGATTTAAGATGAGCCTTGTGTGTACAACCTGTTTTGCAAGCTCTTGAATGTAAGAAGCAGTTTGTGTTGCAGACTGATGCCTTTGGGACAAGCTTAGGATCAGTCCTTTCCCAGAAGGTAGATGGGGAAGAGAAACCTATACTTTATCTTAGCTGGAAATTGCTGCCCAGAGAACACAGGTACTCAACTGTGAAACAGGAGTGCTTGGCGAATAAGTGGGCAGTAGAGTCACTAAAGTATTATCTGCTGGGGCGAGAATTCCGGCTAGCCACAGATTATGCTCCCTTACAGTGGATGCACACAAACAAAGAGGTGAATGCCCTGATGACCCGCTGGTTTTTGTCTTTACAGCCATTCAAATTTGAGGTATAGCATCGACCAGGGAAACAGCACCTCAATGCTGATGTCCTTTCCAGAAGGCTTGTGGGTCCCGACCATCCGAGCAACTGTATGGTGAAGCTAGAGGAGGAAGAGGGGGTGAAAGGTGAGCTCTGGAAAGTGTAAGAGGATTGTATTCCTTGTCGGATGATACAAATAGAGGTGGGCAAGGCAGAGAGCTCGTCTGAAAAAGGTTTAGCTTCACCAGGGTGGTTGAAGCTAAGGGGGAAGGAGTGTGACAGGGACAGCATGCTTTCACATGAAGTTAATGTGGAGTAGCAGGTTTGTGCAGAGATGAAGCAATAAACAGCATGGTAATGAGACCCAGTCCAGGTTTTCCTATGATCACTTGTATGCCAAAAAGAACGACATATCCGCACAGATCTATAATAACTCAGGTATGTATTGAAAACCCTTCCCTCATACCTTTTTAGGTTTCCTGTTACACCTCCTTGTGGTGAGGGGGAGTACCCAGGAATTAGTTGAAATCACAACAACAACAATACAGAAGAAAGTATTCCTTACATGGTGCACTCACAGGATTTCATTAAATCTCTAATTTACTAATCATGATCTGGTGACCATGAATAAAGGCATCTGCCCATAAAGTAAAATATAACTGTTATTTGATAAGTCTTAAAAATATTAGCAAGAGAAATATAGAGCACACATTAAAATTTGTAGTTTAATTGCATAGTAAAAAGCTAATATACAATGTCCCCAACATGTTGTTTGATGTTGTCATTATACACATTTATTTCTTTTCATTTCCTATATCAACATAAACTGGGTGAAAGAGAAAAAGTTCTATTTTTATACAATAATCCAATACTTAATATGTTGGTAATCTGAAAGATGATCGGAGTTCTATGTATATGGTTTTACTCCACAGAGAAATATCGATATAGATATATATATATATATATATATATATATATATGTTATCTCAAATGATAAGATGTATCAAAATTTGATTATAAAGACGATTGTGCCCTTATATTAAGGCTGAATCTAAAAAAACTGAATTCTCCATAGGGAAATCAGGAGGGGCAGCATGGTATTTAAGGGGCTACACCTCAAAAGTTATTGGAGGCACCAAGCTGAAATTTGGCATGGACAGGTAGAACTGTCTCTTGGTGCGGCATGCCAAATTTCAGTGCAAAAACATAAGAAAAGAGGATTTGGTATTAATCTAAATTTTCCAACTGTCAGTTTTTTCTGATACTCTCAGTTAGGACCACTTTTCTGTAGTAGTCTATGGGAGAATTTTGGGAAGGCATAACTCAGGGTAGGGGGCGAATATAGACTTGTGGTTAACTGCAGACCCTGTGGTTAACAGCAGATTCAGCATTCTCACAGAGTGAGATTGCTGTCACTCACAAAATGATGGAGCTGCTAATTCACAGATTTGTGTGCTCATTGGAATACACACATGCAGTCTATGCAACTGAGGTCTGAGCAGAAGATAGAGCTGCGCAGATGGGATAAGAGGATAAGAGTGGTGTGGAAAGGGGGAGGAGACAGAGCATTGTGGATGGGTGAGACACAAAGGCGGGTAGAGGGGGAAATATTAAGCAGTACAGAGAGGGGGGAGCCAAAGTGATGCAGATGGTTGGAAAACAGTGGTGCAGATAGGGAGAAGGAACAAAGTGATGCAGATGGGTGGAAAAAAGTGGTGCGGATGGGGGGGAACAGAGTGGCATGGTTTGAGGGGACAGAGCAATGTGGATGGGAGTACGGAGTGGCATGAACATGGGAAGACAGAGCAGTGCAGATGGGTAAGGACAGATTGGTGCGGATGAGGGAATAAAGACTAGCAAAAATGGGAGAGCACACAACAGAAGGAATTGGGGAAGACAGATTGGTGCAGATGGGGAGGAAGACAGAGTGGCGCGGGTGGGGGGGAAGACAGAGTTGCACGGTTGGGGGGGACAGAGTGCTGCAGATGGAGGAGGAAAGAGTACACAGACGAGAGGAAGACAGAGGTGTGGCTGGAGGGAAGGCAGTTGTGCAGATAGAAGAAAACAGAGTGGCACGGATGCAGGAAGACAGGGCGGTGCAGATGGGGAAAGACAGATTGGTGCAGATGAGGGAATAAAGAACTAGCACAGTTAGGAAACCACACAGCTGCAGGGATAGGGGAAGTTAGAGCAAAATGGAGATGCAGATAGTGTACATGCAGAGACATGAGTATGAGTATGATAGTTTTAGAAATTAGGGAGCTGAATATGTATTCTGAATGAGATAGATGTATGGAGTGACAAGGATGTTGGAACCCAGTGGGATTGTTGTGGTAAATGAATAGGAAGATTGTGGGCATTGAGTGGGATGTGTGAGCCACATAACTGGTCAGACCTCAGTTGCATAGACTGCATGTGTGTGTTCCAATGAGCACACAATTCTGGGAATTAGCAGCTCCACCATTTTGTGAGTGACAGCAATCTCACTCTGTGAGAGCTGAATCTGCAGTTAACCGCAGGGTTTGATGGCATACCATATATGTATTGTGCAAGGAACACCTTCATTAAGGCTTAATTTTTTTTTTTAAGGTTCTTTGCAATTTTAGCATAGTTTCTTATACTTATGCTTTGTAATAAAAATTTATATACAGTGATTCCTAATTATAGGGATTACAATTTATTCTTTTATTTGTTCAATTATACTTATATCTCTATTAAACGTTGGGCTGGAGAACAATCGCATCTTATTATAATCTATCTTTGTAGTTTTCTGCTCCTCACTATTGTATTTCCATTCTGATTTATTGTTATGTACAGTACATTTAGTTTTTTGTCCACTAGGTGTCAGCAGCTCACTCAAAATGTAATAAAATATTTGTTACAGATTATTGTGTGAATTAATGCACGCTTGTTCAAATAGTCACTTCAAATGCATTGCAACTCTGTTTGTGGTGTTTCGATTTCATTAATTCTAATTGTACTTAGTGTATTTTTAAGTACTACTAGCACATACTATCTTATATTGCTGGCATAAGACATAACTACAGTTGAATTTTCTGTATTAGACAAAATCTACTGACATTCAGGAATTCACACTTTTCAAGGTAGAAAACATTAAAGGGGAACCCCACCCCGTTATATCCCCTGCTTTATTTCAATACCAGACTAGGCTGGTTACTGATTTTGGGTGCGACCCCACACATTTATTATTTTTAACTTAACTATTTTGCCAATACCAGCAGCATCTAAATTGCGGGCTTTGGAGAATCGTGTTGGTAATATATTATATTTTCTACCATGCTTTTAATTTTACATTTATTTAAAATTTTAGCCTATTAGTTCCATAGGGTTGTACAGTGTATTAAACTGCCATACTATCTGCTCTGCATAATTGCTGCTATGTTTTCTAGATGTGCTATATTCCTTTTTAAACTGCCATATATCCGCTGCTACTATACAAGATTTTTGCTGCATTTATCAATTTTTAAAGAAATCCAGATCCAAACTTTTTGAGTTTTTTTTGTTCCAAAACCAAATCCAAAACTGTGCACATATCTACTTAGAACGACTTTGTGAGGTCTTCACCTCATGTATCATTGAATAGAGAAGGTTATCTGTGCTAAATTTGTGTACTTAAAAGCAGCCCAATAAAAAGCAAGCAGTTTATGAATGAAAGAGTGAGCGCTAATATGTGTCAATTAAAATAAATAAAAGGGTAAAAGAAAAAAAAAAAGAAGTTTAAAAGGAAAAAAACAAACAAAAACTAGGTTTTTTAAAAATATATATTTTTAAGATGGGGTTGGGATAGAATAATGTTGGGATATATATAGGATTAGACTGGAAGTGATACAGAGAGGAGAAAATACAGGGGAGGAAATAAGGAGGAGAAAGTAGATACGATCCAGCACATTAATGTTTATGCTCTTTTGAAAATTGCGGGATGTAGCCAGGTTGAATCAGCAGTATGGGTGTAACTGTCCCTACTTAGTCCGGGTTCTTCAGACTGATAGCGCAGTCCTCCCCAGGCCAGCTTCATGCTTCCACGTATGTGGCGATCGCAGCTTCTGGTGATGTCAGTCGCTGCCTGCTGCTTGTGTCGGCTGTTCAGCTGTGTCTAAGTTGCCCGCTTGTCACATCCAACCTGCATATCATGCAGTGTATCAGCTTCAAGATAGCATTTATCAAGTACATTTTATAAAATTATAGGAAAAAGTTGATTAGTTGCTATGGGCAACTTCTGAAATCTTTACACTGCTTGATACATCTTCCCTTAAAGTAAATTTGGACAGAACACAGTTAAAGACAGACCAATGGCAATGTGTTCACTGATTACTGACAGGATTTTCAAGAGACTGTCAATACTTAGGAAGTATACAGGTACCAGCAATGATGCATGCAAGTCCAGTAAATGATACGACGGGCAGCAAGCAAGGCAATGTCCAGTAAACAGGAAGGAAAACTCATAATAGGGCAAGGTCGGACTAACGTAACACCAGCATACATGCAAGAGACAGGAAGACTTGTAAATGTTAAGGTGGGAAATTGGAGGAGGTCTTGAATATCTGCTCAGGGACGATTAATGGGTTTGCCATCAATGGTGGATATCTAATGTTTCTTTGCAAAACTTAGCAGAGACAAATCTATGCTTGGCACCTCCCCCAGTACAGGAAGCACTGCACTTATCCCTGCCCCCTGTCACACTGCTTAGCCCTGCCCCCTTCCATGATTGGCCCAACCAAGGTCACTTTTTCCACAGTAAGCATGCCCATCGATGGTTCAAACTATCAATGGTTTGCCAATGATCAGGGGTGAACTGTAAGCAGCCCTCCAGCGCTGTTGAACTACACATCCCAGCATGTCCTCCAACAGTTTTAGCATGCCCTGAAAACAAAACTGTGGCAGGACATGCCGGGATGTGTAGTCCCACAACATCAAGAAGGCCGCTTATTGGCCACCCCATCGACGGAAAGTGCCAAAGACACCATTGCTGGAGAACATCGATGGTGAACACTTTGATGGTCATCCTAGATCAGCTGACTCACCAGAACAAGCTGCAGCACCTGAGAGAAGTCCAGTGAAAGAAAGGTTTGGTGTTGCCTAGCAACGTCCACTGAAAGCTGAAAGAGTGGCGCCGATGCCACTGGCTGTTTCTAGGTGAGGACCTGAGCACAATTTGTATCCCCTGAGTGACATTACACACCTCATGTATGCCTTATACTGGTTATGATCTTGAAATGTTTTTTGGAATTACTCTCTGGTAATAGGAGTAAGTTAGATAATTGTACACAAGCCTGTGAGTACAAGACCTTAAATGAAAAATAGCAGAAGAACATATTTTTAACTAAGGTTAACAATCTTTTAAATGATCCAGAATATTATGAACACTAATTATCCTTAAAAAAAAAGAAAATAATTCCATCCAGTATTTCAACCATTATTGGCATATATTTGATCTAAATACACTTTATTATACAGAATAATTTCAAAGAAAAAAAAAAAAGAAATCATCTAGTAGGGTGCACTCTGAACCAAAAAATATATTAAAACATACTTTTATTATTACAGGTTGAGTTTCCCATATCCAAAATGTTTGGGACCAGGGGTATTTTGGATAACGGAATATTCCGTATTTTGGATATTTGCATACCATAATGAAATATCTTGGGAATGGAACCCCAATATACACACATAATGCATTTATGTTTCATATACACCATATACACACTGCCTGCAGGTCATTTTAGACAATATTTTCAATAATTTTGTGGCTCGAAAAAGTTTGTGTACAGAAATTAAATTCATTTATGTTTCATATACACCTTATACACACAGCCTGAATGTAATTTTATACAATATTTTTAATAATTTGTGCCTTAGACAAAGTTTGTGTACATTGAACCATCAAAAATCAAAGGTTTCCCTATCTCAGTCATGCCAAAATTATTCCGTATTTCGGAATATTCCGTATTTCTGAATATTTGGATATGAGAGACTCAACCTGTATTATTATTATTATTATTATTATTATTATTATCCTTTATTTATATGGCGCCACAAGTGTTCCGCAGCACCTTACATAGTACATAGAACTAATAAGTGAACAAGAAACAAGTAACTTACAGGACATTACAGTGCAGGACAAGGACACGATTTATATACATTGCTGCAATAGCGATTAAAGCACTCACAATAAGTAGCCGGGAGTTGGCAGTCATGTGTTAGGTGCCCTTTTGGGGAGTAAAGAGTAGAAGAAAATGTAAAGAGAAGCACATGAGGGAAGAGGTCCCTGCTCATGAGAGCTTACATTCTAAAGGGGAGGGGCAGACAGCCAGCCGTGACACAGAAGGGGAAGATAGGGAGGAAAGAGCATGAAGCGGGTTAGGATGAGAGCTGGAAGGCCTTGATGAAGTAGTGGGTCTTGAGAGCCTGTTTAAAGATTTGTAGAGAGGTGGAGAATCGGAGAGAGAGAGCATTCCAAAGGTAGGGAGCAGCACAGGCAAAATCTTGGATGCGGGAGTGGGAGGAAATAATCAGTTGGCAAGAGAGGCGGCATGCATTTGTTGAGCGAAGTGGACGGGCGGGAGTGTGAAGGGAGTGAAGGTCAGAAATGTATGTGGGAGAGGATTTGATTAGGGCTTTGTAGGCGAGTGTAAGAAACTTGAATTGGCATTTGAAGGGGAAGGGGAGCCAGTGTAGGGCTTGAAGGAGAGGGGAAGCAGATGTAGAATGTCTGGAGAGGAAGATGAGCCGAGCAGCAGCATTAAGAACTGATTGTAGAGGAGAGAGGTGAGAGATTGGGAGACCAGCTAGGAGAAGGTTACAGTAGTCCAATTTGGAGATGACCAGTGAGTGAATAAGGGCTTTAGTGGCATCCTGGGTGAGGAAGGGTCTAATCCTGGAGATATTTTTTAGGTGGAAATGGCAGGACTGCGAGAGGTGCTGAATGTGTGGTTTAAAGGAGATGGAGGAGTCTAGGATAACTCCAAGAAAGCACACTTTGGGGCTAGAGGAGATAGTTGTGCCATCAATAGATAATGAAATTGTGGGAAGTGAGGTAGTGGAAGAGGGTGGGAAGATGATCAGCTCAGTCTTAGACATGTTAAGTTTAAGAAAGTGCTGGGACATCCATGAAGAGACAGCAGAGAGACAGTTGGAAATATGGGTAAGGAGTGAGGGGGAGAGCTCAGGGGTGGAAAGGTACATTTGAGTATCATCAGCATAGAGATGATATTGGAGGTCAAAGGAGTTTATGAGTTCACCTAAAGAGGCTGTATAAAGGGAGAAAAGGAGAGGTCCAAGAACAGAACCTTGGGGAACTCCTACTGTTAGTGGAAGTGGGGGGGAGAGGACTCATGAGAGGACACAGAGAAGGAACGATGATAGAGTTAGGAGGAAAGCCAGGAGAGGGCAGTGCCACGTAAACCAAGAGAGTGAAGGATTTGCAGGAGGAGAGGGTGGTCTACAGTGTCAAATGCAGCAGAGAGGTCAAGGAGAATGAGCAGTGTAGTGGCTCTTGGATTTGGCAGCAAGGAGGTCATTGCTGACTTTTGTGATTGCAGTTTCAGTGGAGTGGAGAGAATGGATGCCAGATTGAAATGAGTCAAGGAGGGAGTGGGAGGAAAGAAAGGTGGTAAGGCGGTTGTAAACAATACGCTCAAGGAGTTTGGAAGCAAAAGGGAGAAGAGAGATGGGTCGGTAGTTGGAAAGTATGTTAGGATCAAGGGTAGGTTTTTTTTAAGAATGTGGGAGACAAGGTCATGTTTGAATGCAGAAGTAACAGTGCCAGATGATAGGGAGATATTAAGGAGGTGTGCAAGATGGGAACCGGCAGAAGGAGACTGGTAACAGAGGAGACGGTAAGGGATGGGGTCAAGAGGGGAGGTGGAAGGAGGGGAGGACCGGATGAGGGCCATAACTTCCTCTCCAGAAACAGGGGAGAAGGATGTCAGAGTTGGTGAGGGGTGGTCAGGGAAAGGAGGGGGAGGAGTGCTGAGGGTCTGATGGGATATGATGTCCTCACGTATGGAGTCAATTTTAGATGTAAAGTAGGTGGCAAAGTCAAGGGCAGAGAGTGAGGACGGGAGGCGAGGAGGGGAAGGGCAGAGGAGGGAGTTGAAAGTGGCAAAAAGACGCTGGGGGTTTGAGGACTGGGAGGAGATGAGGTTCTTGAAATATGTTTGTTTGTTGGAGGGTAGCACTGTAAGATGAGAAAATAGGATGAGAAAATAAATTTGAAATGGAGGAAGTCAGCCTTAGAGCGTGATTAATCTGACGCTCGGCAATTCTTGAACACTTTTGCAGGTACCTGGTGCATTTGGAATGCCAGGGTTGTGGTGTGGATCTGTGAGGGTGAGTAGTTATTGCCGAAGCAACAGAGTCAAGAGCAGAAGTAAGGGAGGAATTGTACAGGGAAGTAGCTTGTTCAGGACAGGAGAGAGAAAGGATAGGGGAGAGAAGAGAGAAGAGAGTCCAGCAGGGAGGAAAAAGCAACAGTGTCAATAGCCTCAATGTTACGCTTAGTAATGGTAGCCTTAGGAGGTAAAGGAGGGGAAGGAGAGAGGGATAGGTTAAAAGAGAGAAGGTGAATGTCAGAGAGGGGGAATGGGGAATTGGAGTAATCAGAAATATCACAATGGTTAGTAAAGACCAGGTCAAGTGAGTGCCTACTCACATGGGAGGGTGATGAGGTCCATTGGGCGAAACCAAATGAAGAGTTGAGGGTAAGGAGTTTAGCTGCAGAGTATTCTGTGGGAATGTCAATAGGAATATTAAAATCACCTAGGATAATGGAGGGAAGATCTGAGGAGAGAAAGTGAGGGAGCCAGGAAGCGAAGTTGTCAAGGAATTTGAGGGAGAGCCAGGGGGATGGTAAATGACAGCTACTCAGATGTTTACTGGTTGGAAGAGGCGTATAGCATGAACCTCAAATGTGGGGAATGTAAGGGATGGTTCAGAGGGTATTAGCTGGTAGGAATAACTGGTGGATAGAAGCACCCCAACACCACCACCATGGCAACCCCCAGGCCGCGGGGTGTGGGAGAAGGTGAGGCCCCCAGAAGATAGAGCAGCAGGAGAAGTGGTGTCAGAGGGTGAGATCCAGGTTTCAGTAATGGCTAGGAGATTCAGGGAGTTGGAGATTAAAAGATCATGGGTGGGGACCAGTTTGTTACAGACTGACCTGGCATTCCAGAGGGCACAGCATAGAGAGATAGCGTTTGTGTGGGAGATGTGAATAAGATTATCCGGGTTGCTGTAACGTGGAGGTGAGATTAATTTGGGGGACCGATATGAATAGAGTTTAGTAATGATGCGGGCACCTGAGCTAGAAATGGAACCTATAGGAGGTGGGCAGGGAGGGAGATGTTAATGGCAGTGGGGTGAAGTGACAGGAAGAGGAGTGTAGGAGGAGGGTTTGGTGGTTGGGTAGTAGGACAAAGAGGGGTAGAACAGGAAGAAATATTAAGAAACAAATATTGCATTTTCGGAGCTTGATGAATTCTATCCCCATATTAGTGTATGGTTTAGCAGGCCATTCCAGGAGAGAAAGGTATCATCTTGATGAATGGCCCAATATAACTTCATATCTACAATTGCAGGTGAAAATGTTAATTTTCACCTGCTTTGTAGAAATTAAGTGATGATGAATAGACCCCTTAGTGATGTTGTTCCCAACTTTTAGAGATGTTTTTCTGTTTACTATTCAATATTTGCAAAAATTAAAGAAGAATTGTTCTGTAATTTTCCACAATGTTCTACTAAGATCTCTAGTACATACTAACAGAAAATCAATACAGGGCGACATCTACTAACATGTCAGGACACAGACTTTTGGATCCACCCTTGTATATCACTTTCCTGCCAACATACCAGGGAAGATAGATTCAGGAAAGAGCATGCTCTTGACAGAGCATGAACCTGCAAAAGTAGTTACAAATGTCAATATGTTGCTCAGTGTAAGTCAAAGGTTCCCAAACAGTCCTCAGGGTACCCTAACAGTCCAGGTTTTAAGGATATCCATGCTTGACCACTGGTGACTTAATTTGAATCTCAGTCAGTTTAATCTAACCACCTTTGCTCAACCATGGATAGCTCTACTATTTGTCAGTAGGCAGGGTCAAATCAACAGAAGATGGTTCACAACATGCAGCCAGATTGGGAATAACCACAACACAATTGGGGTGTCTATCATGTAACTAGACAGTGTTAGGCCATCCTACAACCACTTCCCCTTTAAACACACTGGCAACACTTCACACACCACTGTTGGGGTCCTATTTATTAACATTATTTTTACTAAAATAATGTGAAAACGGATGTATTCACACCCTTTCATATTATTTTAGTATCACTGAAATGTATCAAAGTGCTTTTGGAGAAGTTTTTGTAAAAAACTAGGCCAAGCCTTTAAATTTACACTCTTTTAGTAAGCAGATCGCATTTCCCACACTTGTAATGTTGCTTCAAATTTACTAAAAGAAATTGTTAAAACATACGGGGAAGGAGCCTTGCGATACAGCACCAACTGGAAATGGCATTAAGCAGGGTTTCCCCTATCTCACCTCACGCCTTCCCTGCCTGCTGGGTTGAAGGGGAGCGATCGCGTGGGGGCGATCACTTGGGGGAGAGCCGGTGACACATGCACAGTCACACTGTCAGGGTATTTTTTGCGAAAAATACCCTGAAAAGTGTGTGAAGAAGATTTGCAGGGACAGAACTTTTTCCCAAGCTCTGTCCCTGCATGCGGTATTTCATACATCCTTGTGATCAAATATCTCATTGCGATATTGGGCAAATTTATCACATCCCATCTGCAACTGAGATGCAAATTGTGATAAATAGGCCCTTTAGGCTCCTACGTAAAGCAGACCAATGTGAACAAATACATATCTTCCGACTTTCTGTGTACTTAGTGAGTGTGTGAGACAGTCCCACCACAATTGGGGCAGTTGGCAGGCAGTCTCTCTTCAACCTGTACATGCAGCTTTCATTGCCTGCTGCTATCTTAAGCTCAGTGACTGCTTGGCCAGATCGTGGAATGTTGGGACCTATTATGAAAATGTATAGGGGTCTATTCATGTATATGTGCGATGTTGAATTGTTACTTATCACTATAGATCACATCACTTCAATGTGATCTATAGCTCAGGTAAGTAGCAATTCATATACACTTACCTGTTTGGAGAAGCGATGCGATAAATCCCACTGCAGCGGTCCGGTCTCCTCCTTTTTTTCAGGTCCTATCGCTTCTGTTCCCTTCTTATGCGCATGTGCCATGTCATCCTTGCAGTGTGTGTCGGGTAGGTAGGGGCAGAGACACGGGACACTGGCTGGGCAGCCAGGAGGAGGCATGGGAGGGATTACTGGGGCAGCTGGCATCTGGGAGTCAGGAGAAACTTAGTGACCCGCTGGATCATCAAAATAATAGTGGCGGGGGTGGGGGCAAAGTAGATGGCAGCAGGGGCACCGGGCGGCCAGCAGTGTGAAGTGACCTGGCATATGCCGGGTCACATCACTAATCTATACACAGGCATATGCATATGTCAGGCCACCTTAGTATAGTGGGGGTAGGGGCAAAGTGAGAGGACACACTGGGGCAGCAGGCAGCACAAAGGAGGTGCATGTGTGTATGTCGGGTCATCTTACTATAGCGGCAGCTCGGTTAGAGGCAAAGCAAGAGGACACTGGGCAGAGCACTAGGGCAGCAAAGAGGAGGTGCCCAGGCATATGCATATGCCGAGGGCTCCTTTGATTGGCTGCTGCCGGTGAAGGGGACGAGTTGCACAGGGAGGAGGCGGGGAAACAGATGTCTTCCCTGCTCTTCTCCCCTCAGGAGGTTCTTTACTCCATCCTGAGTTGGCAAAATGATTTTTAGAAGCGAAATAGAAAGCTGAGCTTTCCGTGCTTCTATGAATGGCTCTCCCCATACTACTGTATGGGGAAGCCATGTCTATACTATACAGGGGCACCACTGGGGAAATCTGAGATTTCTCCACGGTAACCCCTCCCTTTTAGAATGTAAGCTCTTACGAGCTGGGCCCTCTATCCTCTTGTTCTTCTCCTTACTTTATTTTTCATCTGCTTCTTACCCCCCACCAGGGCACCTAACACCTGGTTGCTTATGCTCTGTTGGATATCTAGGTGTTATGGTCACTAATGTAGCAATGTATATTATCCATGTCCTTGTCCTATATTCTATTGTATTGTAAGTACCTGGTCTAATTATTTGTTTATGTACTTTGTAAGGCACTGCGGAACACTTGTGGTGCCATATAAATAAAGGATAATAATAATAATGAATAAGGAGAAGCAGTGAAAATCCCTTTTATCATTGAAAAAGGCTTTTCACTGCTACATGAATAGACCCCATAGATACTATTCATCCACTTGAAAGCAGAGCAACTAATAAACCCCCAAACAGATGCAACATTAAATGAATAGTATTCTCAGTCAACAAATACTGTAGGTCTGTTTCTCCTAATGACACCCAACATGACAATATTAGCATCCCCATTATGTCAATAAATACAGTGCCTCTCATAGAGGAGCTAAGCAGGACATATCTGTCTCCCACCACATATATACACAGTTGGAGAGGTCAGTGATCTACTCCTGTGCATGGCAATCAGGTATGTGGGCAAGGTACAGTTGTATTTGGAGTGACCAGGGAAGGGGAGGGGTGTAGTACAGATACTGTAGCTAGTAGTAATTATGGAAGGGTCAGGGAGTTAGTGCAGGCAGAGCCGTAACTAGGCTTTTTGATGCCCTGTGCCAGAGACAGCAATGGCGCCCCCCCCTCTATTTTTTACATAGGAACATAAGATAGTGCACCTGAAAAAGGGCCATGGCCCATAGGGAAGGGCCAGTGAAGAAATAGGGGAGACCAGGAGATGCTGGGAATAAAAGAAGAGGAAGCTACAAGTGAGAATGATAATAAACAGGTAAATTGACAGGCCCAAACAGCGCCCCCTGCCCTGCAGTTCCCTGTGTCATGGCACTGGTCACACTAACCTAGTTACTGCCCTGAGTGCAGGGAGATAGTTTTTGGAAAGGAGGGCTCGGAGTAGTGCTGACAGATAGTGTAGTGTTTGGAAAGTAGGAGTAATGGGGTTATTGCAGATAGGTAGTGGTGAGTATGGAGGGGTCAGGGTGTAGTGCAGATAGGTAGTGGTGAGTATGGAGGGGTCAGGGTGTAGTGCAGATAGGTAGTGGTGAGTATGGAGGGGTCAGGGTGTAGTACAGATAGGTAGTGGTGAGTATGGAGGGGTCAGGGTGTAGTGCAGATAGGTAGTGGTGAGTATGGAGGGGTCAGGGAGGTAGTGCAGATAGGTAGTGGAGATTATGGAGGGGTCCGTGAGTAGTGCAGACAGGTAGTGGTGAGTATGGAGGGGTCAGGGTGTAGTACAGATAGGTAGTGGTGAGTATGGAGGGGTCAGGGTGTAGTGCAGATAGGTAGTGGTGAGTATGGAGGGGTCAGGGTGTAGTGCAGATAGGTTGTGGTGAGTATGGAGGGATCAGGGAGTAGTGCAGATAGGTAGTGGTGAGTATGGAGGGGTCAGGGTGTAGTGCAGACAGGTAGTGGTGAGTGTGGAGGGGTCAGGGTGTAGTACAGATAGGTAGTGGTGAGTACGGAGGGGTCAGGGTGTAGTACAGATAGGTAGTGGTGAGTATGGAGGGGTCAGGGTGTAGTACAGATAAGTAGTGGTGAGTATGGAGGGGTCCGGGAGTGGTGCAGATAGGTAGTGGTGAGTATGGAGGGGTCAGGGTGTAGTACAGACAGGTAGTGGTGAGTATGGAAGGGTCAGGGTGTAGTACAGATAGGTAGTGGTGAGTATGGAGGGGTCAGGGAGGTAGTGCAGATAGGTAGTGGTGAGTATGGAGGGGTCAGGGAGGTAGTGCAGATAGGTAGTGGTGAGTATGGAGGGGTCAGGAGGTAGTGCAGATAGGTAGTGGTGAGTATGGAGGGGTCAGGGAGGTAGTGCAGATAGGTAGTGGTGAGTATGGAGGGGTCAGGGTGTAGTGCAGATAGGTAGTGGTGAGTATGGAGGGATCAGGGAGGTAGTGCAGATAGGTAGTGGAGATTATGGAGGGGTCCGTGAGTAGTGCAGATAGGTAGTGGTGAGTATGGAGGGGTCAGGGTGTAGTACAGATAGGTAGTGGTGAGTATGGAGGGGTCAGGGTGTAGTGCAGATAGGTAGTGGTGAGTATGGAGGGGTCAGGGTGTAATGCAGATAGGTTGTGGGGAGTATGGAGGGGTCAGGGTGTAGTGCAAATAGGCAGTGGTGAGTATGGAGGGGTCAGGGAGGTAGTGCAGATAGGTAGTGGTGAGTATGGAGGTGTCAGGGAGGTAGTGCAGATAGGTAGTGGTGAGTATGGAGGGGTCAGGGAGGTATTGCAGATAGGTAGTGGTGAGTATGGAGGGGTCAGGGTATAGTGCAGATAGGTAGTGGTGAGTATGGAGGAGTCAGGGAGGTAGTGCAGATAGGTAGTGGTGAGTATGGAGGGGTCAGGGAGGTAGTGCATATAGGTAGTGGTGAGTATGGAGGGGTCAGGGAGGTAGTGCAGATAGGTAGTGGTGAGTATGGAGGGGTCAGGGAGTAGTACAGATAGGTAGTGGTGAGTATGGAGGGGTCAGGGTGTAGTGCAGATAGGTAGTGGTGAGTATGGAGGGGTCAGGAAGGTAGTGCAGATAGGTAGTGGTGAGTATGGAGGTGTCAGGGTGTAGTGCAGATAGGTAGTGGTGAGTATGGAGGGATCAGGGTGTAGTGCAGGTAGGTAGTGGCGAGTATGGAGGGGTCAGGGTGTAGTGCAGATAGGTAGTGGTGAGTATGGATGGGTCAGGTTGCAGTACAGATAGGTAGTGGTGAGTATGGAGGGGTCAGGGAGGTAGTGCAGATAGGTAGTGGTGAGTATGGAGGGGTCAGGGTGTAGTGCAGATAGGTAGTGGTGAGTATGGAGGGGTCAGGGTGTAGTGCAGATAGGTAGTGGTGAGTATGGAGGGGTCAGGGTGTAGTACAGATAGGTACTGGTGAGTATGGAGGGGTCAGGGTGTAGCACAGATAGGTAGTGGTGAGTATGGAGGGGTCAGGGTGTAGTACAGATAGGTACTGGTGAGTATGGAGGGGTCAGGGAGTAGTGCAGATAGGTAGTGGTGAGTATGGAGGAATCAGGGTATAGTGCAGATAGGTAGTGGTGAGTATGGAGGGGTCAGGGTGTAGTGCAGATAGGTAGTGATGAGTATGGAAGGGTCAGGGTGTAGTACAGATAGGTAGTGGTGAGTATGGAGGGGTCAGGGAGGTAGTACAGATAGATAGTGGTGAGTATGGAGGGGTCAGGTGTAGTACAGATAGGTAGTGGTGAGTATGGAGGGGTCAGGGTGTAGTGCAGATAGGTAGTGGTGAGTATGGAGGGATCAGGGAGGTAGTACAGATAGGTAGTGGTGAGTATGGAGGGGTCAGTGTGTAGGGCAGATAGGTAGTGGTGAGTATGGAAGGGTCAGGGTGTAGTGCAGATAGGTAGTGGTGAGTATGGAGGGGTCAGGGTGTAGTTCACATAGGTAGTGGTAACTATGGAGGGGACAGGGAGGTAGTACAGATAGATAGTGGTGAGTATGGAGGGGTCAGGGTGTAGTGCAGATAGGTAGTGGTGAGTATGGAAGGGTCAGGGTGTAGTGCAGATAGGTAGTGGTGAGTAAGGAGGGGTCAGGGAGGTAGTACAGATAGATAGTGGTGAGTATGGAGGGGTCAGGGTGTAGTGCAGATAGGTAGTGGTGAGTATGTAGGGGTCAGGGTGTAGTACAGATAGGTAGTGGTGAGTATGGAGGGGTCAGGGAGTAGTGCAGGTAGGTAGTGGTGAGTATGGAGGGGTCAGGGTGTAGTGCAGATAGGTAGTGGTGAGTATGGAGGGGTCAGGGTGTAGTACAGATAGGTAGTGGTGAGTATGGAGGGGTCAGGGAGATAGTGCAGATAGGTAGTGGTGAGTATGGAGGGGTCAGGGTGTAGTGCAGTTAGGTAGTGGTGAGTATGGAGGGGTCAGGGTGTAGTGCAGATAGGTAGTGGTGAGTATGGAGGGGTCATGGTGTAGTACAGATAGGTAGTGGTGAGTATGGAGGGGTCAGGGTATAGTACAGATAGGTAGTGGTGAGTATGGAGGGGTCAGGGTGTAGTACAGATAGGTAGTGGTGAGAATGGAGGGGTGAGGGAGGTAGTACAGATAGGTAGTGGTGAGTATGGAGGGGTCAGGGAGTAGTGCAGATAGGTAGTGGTGAGTATGGAGGAATCAGGGTGTAGTGCAGATAGGTAGTGGTGAGAATGGAAGGGTCAGGGTGTAGTACAGATAGGTAGTGGTGAGTTTGGAAGGGTCAGGGTGTAGTGCAGATAGGTAGTGGTGAGTATGGAGGGGTCAGGGTGTAGTGCAGATAGGTAGTGGTGAGTATGGAGGGGTCAGGGAGGTAGTACAGATAGATTGTATAAGGGGCATTACTACTGTGGGGTTTGTGTATAAGGGTGACTACTGTGGGCATTGTGTAAAAGGGTCACTACTGTGGGCATTGTGTAAAAGGGGCACTACTGTGAGCAATGTATAAAAGGGGCACTACTGTGGGCATTGTGTAAAAGGGGCACTACTGTGTGTCGTAACATAAATAAGAGACAATACTTTATGGTGTAATGTGAATCAGGGACACTATGTGCGGTGTAATGTGAATAAGATTGTGCACTGTGACTCCTTGGGCCGTAGCCCACTTTGTAAACAAGTACTGTGATTCTGCTGGCCGTACTCCACTGGGTGGGTGCACTGCTTTTCATTTCTGCCACTACTGTGTGGCAAAGTGTCATAGATGTGCTTTCAATTGTGGTGTCTGTGCCGCTGCTCCGCTACTTTGTCGCTTGGTAACCAGTCAGCTCACTGTAACCTTTGGCCAATAATGTTGAAAACAATATTATAAGCTGTGAGGTGTTCTAAATTGACTGGAAATTAATATTATTGAGGTTAATAATACTCTAGGAAGAAAAAAAGCCCAATTTATGTGATTTTACCTTTTTTTGTAAATTTTGTAAAAAAAATCCAAATCCAAGGCCAGTCACCGCAATTTGGTAAATCCAAATCCAAAGCCGGATGACGAATTAGAACCAAAATCCAAATCTGGCAAAAATGGTCCGGCGCACATGCCTAATAAGTAGTGGTGAGTATATGGGGTGTCAGGGAGGTAGTGCAGAGAAAGTGTTTAGTAAGGAGGAGTTGGGGTAGTGCTAATAGGTAGTGGTAAGTATGCAGGAGTCAGGGAGGTAGTGCAGAGAGATAGTGTAGTGTTTGGAAAAAGGAGTAATGGGGTTAATGCAGATAGGTAGTGGTGAGTATGGAGGAGTCAGAGAGGTAGTGGTGAGCAGCCCAGTAACTTTTGCAATGCTGGCCAGTTGTGGGTAAATGAGACCACTACACATGTACTAACATATATGGTTAGGTCTAACCATGATGAAGCTTTTGTCTTTCTCATGCCTGTTATCTTGCCTCAGGCTCTTCTTCTGATTCTGCCTTCTCCTGCCTGATGTCCACGCCGGTGGGAATAGAAGAGCAGTAACCAGACCTGGGCAGGAGAAACCACCGGTATCCCACCTCAATTTTTTCTGTGCCATATTCTCCGCTCATGGGGATTTATTACCCAGTAGTGCAAGTGCCCTAGACCTCTGCATGTAGCTGCTGGCCAGGTTAGTCACAACAGCCTCGATGAAAGCCCAGCAAAGATTTCTGAGAGTATTCAAAATCACACAAAATACTCTACACCAATGGTTCCCAAACTTTTTCAAATCACGGAGCCCTAGAGTATCAGCATTTTTTCCATGGCATCCGTGGGCCAGAAGTTTCTTATTGAGAAATTCAGCAAAAATTAAATAAAGTAAATCGTGCTTATACAGTATGTCACTCTTAGGTTCAGTTATGTGGTGATTGACAGGGCTGCGCTTCTTTATAACACAGTATTAAAATAGGCGCTGGGAGGTAGTGATATCTCTGTACACCACCAAAAGCAGCTGCAAATAGGTATGTCCACTTTTTTTTTCATTGGCAGCCATTAGCACTAGTTTTGCCTATCACACTAACTAAAGATCATTTTATTGGGTACTGGACCACCAACCCAAGGCACCCCTGCAAGTGCCCTGAGGCACCCCAGGGTGCCAAGGCACCCAATTAGGGAGCCACTGCTCTACACTAACTGGCTTAGTATTAATCTGCCTCAGCCCCTATATGTGCAACTTCAGATATGATCTGACATATTACATCCTCTAAACCAGAATGATCTATCCATGAGGATATAATCAACCCATTTGCTGACTTTACGCCAAAGCAGATTCTCATCTAATATGCCAATTGCCAAAAAGACTGGTATCTTAATTCACATTATAATAGACAGCTGCAGACCAATAGGATGAGTGAATAAAGAAAATCAAACAACGGAGCCACGTGACCGGGATCTCACTGGCCACAGTACTCTCCGATGCCCTGTGTTGCTAGGATCCCAATAGAGCGGTTACATGGCCTGATGATGCGACAGAGTCACAGGATCGGACTAGAGATGGTGGAATATACCGTTCCTCTCTCCAAGCAATACACGCTTTATTTGTATAATTAGTTAGTATCATTAGGTAAGGACACTGATTGGCTGCCGGATCCTAACAGTTCACACTGATCAGTCAGGAGCCGAATAGCAGTGTATGTGGTCACACGCATACACTGTTACAGTAAGTATATGAATTGGGTTCCATTTTTTTATTTTGCCAAGACCCCTGGATGCTACGGAGACCAGCGCGAGGATGGATGTGAATATAGGATCTTTATTCCAGGTACTCCAAAAGGATTGTACTAGAGAAGGGGACTGACCAGTTGGCTGCAGGTAAGTATGTGTGAGTGAGGTAGGTAGGTGTATAATAAAGTTTTACTTTAGACAGTGTGTGTGTACTGTGTTTTTTTAACTATTTATTTTACAGTGGTGGTACGGGTGCCAGCCGCCTGTTGGCACTTGTAGTTCCACAAGTGCCAAAGGGCAGGCATGCTGGCACCTGTTGTTCCACTGTAAATTACAATAGGTTAGAACTATTTACCACATTATTACCCCCATATCCACTGTTCCAGGGGTGTAGGGAAGATACCTGGGCTTCAGCGTAAGCCTGGGGTTTCGTAAGAGGGAGGACCCCTTCTTGGGGGGGTCCCCACCTCCCCTGAGATCCCCGGCTTGGGCTGACCGACTTGGAGTGTTAATGCTTTGGCCCTGGAGTCCCGGTGATAGGGTCTCCTGGCTGTGGCATTACATCCCGGTCGGTTTGGGTCCGGTGCTGGTTTTAAATATAGGAGGACCCCTATGCATTTTTTTCCCCCTATATTTAAAACCAGCACTGTCCCTGCAGCCAGGTGCTGGTTCTTAAATTACAGGGGAACCCTACTCGTTTTGTTCCACGTAAATTTTGGAACCAGATCTGGCTGAGCAGTCTGGGACTGGTTATGCTTTTGGGGGGGACCCTACGTCGATTTTTTTTAAGATTTAACCCTTGTTTAACAGGTAGACCACACAAGCAGCCTTCACATATCTCACTGATATGTGCAGGCTGCTTGCTCGGGAGAGTTTTGCAGAGAGAAAACACTGCAATCTCGGGTGAGTAATCTCATCTAAACTTACTACTCGGTGGAGAAATCTTGATCTGCTTCACCATTTGCCAACTCACTTTCAGCTAAACTCAAATTTGCGAGTTTAAAAACTGGAAAATCACCCGAGTTTCCGCGATGCAAATCGAGTTTAAAAAAAAAAACTCGATCAGACTCGAATACTAGTAAATTTACCCCTTTGAGTAAAATGCACAACTTTTTCATAAAGAAGGGGACATCAATACCACAGTTGATTACCCCATTTCTCCATATAAGGAACAGCCAAGCTTTTATTCCCTGGACTTCACTAATAAAGGACTGATTCTGGAATTTGATTCTGGAAATTTCCGTTGTGGTTACACAAGGCAAAAACTCGGTACTTGTTCACCTTTACCAGCCATTATCCCCATCCCCCATTCCCACAGTTCTTGATATGGGATATAGTCAGGAAATCGTCAGTCAAAATGCCGACCACCGGCTTCCTGACAGTGAAATCCCAGCAGGAGACTAATGATAGGCGTCTAAATACCGATGCCTATCATAAGCCCCACACCGAAATATTGGCGCCTGGCATACCGAACGCAGGTAAGCTGGGCGTCGGGAGACGATAGCAGTGGGGGGTTAGCATCAGGCACCACCGGGGGAGGTTAGGTTTAGGCACCCCCCCCGGGAGGGTTAGGTTTAGGATGCGGGGAGGGGGGGGTAGGTTTAGGCACCCCTGGGGAGAGGTTAGGGTTAGGCACTAGGGGGGAGGTTAGGTTTAGGCACCCCCCCGGGAGGGTTAGGTTTAGGATGCGGGGAGGGGGGGTAGGTTTAGGCACCCCTGGGGAGAGGTTAGGGTTAGGCACTAGGGGGGGAGGTTAGGGTTAGGCGCCCCTAAGGGAGGGTTAAGGTTAGGGGGGGAGAGGGGAGGGTTAGGGGTCTTACTCACCTCAGTCAGGATCTTCATGTGCCAGCCTTCCAGCGTCAGTATTTCATCCACTGGGCTTAGGTCCGGCGGTAATTCATATCGATTCCCCTGATACACCCATCACCCATTGTGATTGGACAAAAAACAGCATTGTTCTTAATACCTCAAGCCTATATTTGTGATATCAGGACACCCCCCACTTTCTGCTGGTACACCACGGCACCACCCAAATGGCTATGTAAAGGGAATCCTAGGCTGCATCTACAACTACCAGAGACTGCGATATCTGAGTGAGTACTTTTTCAGCCTTATCACCCAACTCACTTAAATCAGACACACACACAGCTCACATTGCACATAAAACACTGCAAATACCAATAATATAGGTGTAGTGCTTGGATCTACCACATTTAGTTACACCATTTGTTTGTTTGACTATAGTTTTACACTGTCTCCATCAAACACATGATAAATACCCAAATATCAAGTTAGATTGTCAATTGTTCTATTATGTAACAAGTTTGTTGCCTAGTATTAGGTACACATTATATGCTCTATCGTCTGATATATCGTCCCTACACATCGTATAGTGTGTATACCCAATCCATTGTTCACTGCAGTTATTGTCCTCTTTAGATGCAATGGGACAATTCCACAGCCAATGCGGTGTTGTTACCTGCAGCATGTAACGATAGATTGCATCATCATATGATGTATCGTGTAGTGTGTATAGTGGCATGATGTATCATTATTGTTACATCGTATCGCTGGGTTGCTCCATCATTTAGGTGTGTACCCAGCTTTAGTCTGTTTAATCTTTAGTCTGGATTGTGTTTATGTGTGGTGTAATATTATATGACTTAACTGTGCAAAATGAGCTCCACAGATTACATTGGGTGCATCATCTTGGAGTGCATATAGCAGTGCAGGAACTTCAAAACTGTCTGCTGGTCATGAGCTGTGAATGCTGAGGGGCTCCCATTCAGATATTTGTACCATTGATGATTTGATTCTTCAAAGCTGTATTAATCAGTGTATAGTGTAATAATGGCCATATTATTTAAAATAGTTAAAAGGCCAAGTTAGCCTGTGGAGCTGCAAGGGTTAATTGGCAGCATAGATGAGGTCAGTGCAATTCAAGGATGTCCCCTGGTTTTGAACCCAGACCACAGATATTAGGTAGTATATCCATAAGTATGAGGAGATCATGAAGGCCCACAGCATCCCATAACCTGATGGCTAAGCTGACTGGAGAACCCTTGGAAAAATTTGCACCCCTGAGCCAGGTGGTCTATAGAGGCTATGATGAGGTAAAACAGGTATTACTAACCTGTTCTACAATAGTCCCAGAGGATAATCCACAAAAAGCCCAGACAGGGGACTGCAGAATTGATTTCAGCTACTACGAGTTCTGCCAGGAGCTACAGCAGGTATGGAAACAGTGGAGCTAAGGGAAGCAGATCGAGGAGACACAATCCATGCTGGGGGCATTGCTAATGGAGGCCCAGGACTGGGTGGCAGAGCAAAAGCTTCAAGCCACGAAGATAGAATCACAATTGGCCCTCGAAGCAGCGGAAATTCGGACCCAGCAGCAGGTACCAGCAAACTTCATTCGGAAAAGTGAAAAACGGAAAGTGATACAAGTCCCCAAGGCTCAACCCTCAGGAAAGGCCAGTCAACAGTGCTATAAGTGTGGGCTCCTTGGACACATCAGGAGGAGGTACCCCAACTTTGGAGGGGAGTAGGGTCTCCCTGGTGTAGTAGGGTATGTTTTACAGAAGTTACCTCAGATCAGAAAAACCTACCACCCCAATGCACCAGAGACGAGGGGGATATCGAAGGGCTGCAAGGTTGTGGGGAAGAGGGTTAAACAAATCAGGTGCCTGTTAAACAAATGTATGCAGTCAGTATAGGTTGATGGTTGGGAGGCACAAAGACTGCATGACTGTATGGCAGCCATCACTCTTGGTATGGCCGGAGTTATGGAAGTATATACCCATGTTTTATTAATGTCATTATCCACAGGTACTGTAGTAATTTTGTTATGTATTTGATATGTGTTCTGTGCTGTATAAAGTAAACCAGTGTATACTGTAACAGTGGTCATATTATTTAAAATAGTTAGAGGCCAATTTATCCTGTGGAGATGCAATGGATAATTGGCAGCATAGATGAGGTCAGTGTGAAAAAACGTGGTGCAATTGAAGCATAGAGGCACCTTCTCCACAGGGAGCCAACAGTCATCACCTGCCATGGGGGGGAGGACACTGAGTTAAGTCATCATTTTCCCACCTGTCACGATCTGTCTACCACCCCTAATACACCCACCACTAGTTCCAACACCATGGGAATAATGAAGTGGATATTACATGTATTTAACTGTATTGGTGTGTTAGTGGATTGGCGCCTAGAAACTGCACTTCAGTCACCTGTGTATGCTGTACCTACAAATAATTGCATATGCCTGGTGATTGTATATTCACATGTCTGTATTGCCATCTACAGAATAAACTTTGCTTTGAATGCAACAATCAGTCCTCAAAGTACTTCCTTTTTCTTTTTTCTTTTTCTTATTTTTTAAGCATTTTATTGAAACATCTCAAGAATTTACAAGGTTATTAGGGACAACATATACATGAAATGTTGTGAAATAGATGTAACCTCATATATACTATCAAAACATAAGGTAAAGTTTGATGTCATATTTTTTTTTGATCCCAACATATAACAATTAGCCGCAAAAAGCAGAGATCGGTGAAAAGCGCAATGTTTTTGCCTCATTTGCGTGTTTTGAGGCTAAGTTTTCGCTGCTCACTCAACGCGCACACCTGCTTTTCACCCAATTCAATTGTAAAACAGGCAAAAACGCATATGGGCAAATGCAGCGAATAGCAGAACTGGCAAAAAGATCATTTTTTGGGGGGAAAACAGTCTGTACCCCAATAAAGCCTAACTCACCCAGGGGATCAATATAGAAGTGTATTATTAGCCATAATTAAAGTAATTCGGGAACTTATTTTCAGTCAAAGCGCTGTTATATGCATATTTGCATAAGTCTGGAAAAATGATATTAAACCATGTCTTTTATGAAAGTAATTGCTGTAGTTAAATTGGGGGTACATGTAAATTGCTACTAGTATATTTTGAGGTTTGTGAAGTGCAGAATAATTTTCTTTTTAAATACACCTGCTGCATCCTCATGCAATCCTAAAAACACCCATCCCATCCATACAGCACCCCAAAATACCTATCCCAGTACTTTAACCCAATTTTCAAACACTTTTTGCATTTTCATCCCAAAAATGACCTGTCTTTTTTGAGGTGAATTAAGATATATATACAGTATATTTTTTGCCTAATTAGTCATTAGGGGGTGTCCAATGGGTTCTGAACCAAGTCCCCCCATTTTTACACCAAAATATGGATTTTGAACTTCTTTTCTCCTGCCTTTGGATGGAGAAACTTTTTCGCCTGTTTTTGCAACCACCGCAGGACCACGGTGAAAATTGGGTCCAATGTCTTTAACACACTTCTAAAGGGTGAGTGTATATCAATCTTTCATGATTTATAAAACATTGTTACAGTTTTACACTATATATTATCTTTTTCTTTCACAGATATATTTTTGGGAGAAAATATATATAAAAAAAAGACTTTCATTAGATCACAGGAAGTGCCGGAACCACTTAACTATACAATTATCCTTCTGAGGAGCCTTGTTAAAAGCTCCTGCTGTTCCTGGTTGCATTCTGGGTCTATCGTTAGACTTCACAGGGAATGTAGCGCCAGCCACTTACATCTGTATACCTACGGAGTTTTTGCCTAGGTGAAAACGTCCTGGAATTGAATAGGGCGATGCTTCGGAAACAGGCGAAAACCAGGCATCGGCGAAAACTTTTCTCTGATTACGGCTTTTCACCTCTAATTGAATACGAGCCCAGGACCATACTGATCAATTTATTCAGTGTACGATGTTTGTTCAATGCTAATTTCTCCTTCCACTATACTGTGTCTGTAACATCGTATTGATTGTTTCTCTTCCACCCATGTACAGTATTACATTATCATTTCTCTTACAGCTTTCTACCACAGTAACTAAGCTACTGTCTACTGTTAATTCAAAAATGTTAAGCACATCTGTGAACATGAATTTTAAGGGCAGATGCACAGTCAAATGTGCGGTTGTTGGTGAAGCATATCTTGTGTGTTTTTATACTGATTATGCTCTGAAACTGAGTATACGGGTATTTACATCGCATCTGCACTTGTGACTGAAGTATCGTGATGGGCTGTAATAGGGTGTTCTCACAAATACAACATTCAGGGCAGGATGCAGCAAAAGGAGAAATGCGGTCAGACCCAGAAAATGCAGGTTTGACCACATTTCTCATATGCACCAAGCCTCGGAGTCCGATGCATTCCGGGCCTTGGATGCAGTGGGTAACGCCATCTTCAGATGGCAATACCCAATAGAAGCTTATGGGCACGTGCATCCTTCTGCACATGTGCAGAAGAACTCCAGAGGGACTTCTGGGTCATAGACCCAGAAACAGGGTTGTCTTAACAGCAGTGTGGGCCCTGGGCAAAGCAATGCACTGGGGCCCCTACACACCCATTCACGGGAAAAATATGTAAGTGGTCAATAAAATGAAACCCTCCTGCATGCCCATCAGTCCTCCCACACATGCAGAGAGACTCTGTCTGACTGGTCTGAAGCCGGCGGATGAAGTGAAACTGGGACTGAGGTGAGTACTCGTCACCGGGGAGGGATGGGGTGGGGGAGGTTAGATCAGAATATAGTGCACTGGCGGCTGGCTTATATAAATATCACAAATTTACCAACTGGCCACAGCTGCAAGGGGGCGTGTTGGCGGGCCCCTACAAGCTTCGGGCCTTTGGGCGACTGCCCAACAAGCCCAATGGAAGAGATGGCCCGGCGCAGAAGTCCCTCTTTCGCGAAGGACTGCTCTTACCGAGAAACCTGTCCTATGTGAATTTCTTCATGCATACCAGTTGAAGGAACGTCGGCATGCATGATAAGGGTGGCGGGATGTGAGACATCCCGAATGCTATGCGCCACGCATACCACCCCGTGTGAGGGTGCCCTGACTGAATTAAGGAGACCAGGATGTAACTGTAAGATTTGTGGTTCTACCAACCACTAGTCTAGTGCATGAGGTTGATTACTTATGCAAGCAGCATTTCATTTTTGAAAAAAGACAAATAATGAATTATGAGTTTAAAAAGTTACTTTAAGAGCCTCCTGGTTCACAATAAAAGGACTGCCTGGAACAAACAGTGTAAAGCTAGGTACACACTAGACGATATTTTGAACGATTTGGCAGATTCCGAAACATCTAACCGAGAAATCGTTCAAATCGTCCAGTGTGTACGCCCTATCACGATGCGAATACACGTACCTGCGAATCGTTGGTTGCATTTTCAGATCTTTTGTACGTGCAGAAAGATCTGTCAGTCTCGTTAATGATTCCAACTCTTATCACGCAGTGTGTACGCACTACCGAAACAATCAGGCGATATGGTTACATTATATAGTTAACTATCTAACCACCGAATGATGCAAGATATATCGTGTGGTCGTTAGTAACATTGCACATTGTGTATACACTCTGTCGTTTGTCCGGGAGTTCCAGCGAGTTCAAGGGAAATCGTTGACAACATCGCATCATTTTCAAGTTGCCTCATGTGTACCCAGCTTAAGTGTTATTTGTAACCTGTTGACTTTTTAGGCGTTGAGTACTTTTGCAAGCTGTTATATATTATGCCCAGATATTACTACCTACATTGATTAGCAGTTATCATGCGCACATAAACATTATACTTTATCTTTTAATAGGACACAAAACATTCATAAACATACATAAACCATATGACAATTTTGTATAACTCAGGAAACTAAAAATGCTTGTATGGAGGAGGGGGCCCGTGTGCATTCCCCATCCAGGGCCCCCTCCTCTCTTCTCGGCGGCCGGCAGACAACTGACGCGGCTGGCCAGCCACTGGAGCATTAGTAGACTCTGGGCACTAGAGTGTGCCCGGAGTCTAAAGCGCATGTGCAAACACCAGAAAAATGGCTGCCGATGCCATTTTTCCGGCTCTTTGTAAAGTGCTGACACCCGGAGCGGAACCTCGGAGAGGTAAGTTTTAAATAATATGGGTGCAGGGTGTGAGGTGCGGGCCCCCTCTGGCCCCGGGGGCCCGTGTGCACCGCACACCCTGCACCCATTATAGATATGTCCCTGACTGTCCCACTCTGTTTCCACCTGACCTGACTGTTACCCCTTTGTATATGTGAGGAAGAGTTCCAGGCACCTGAATGATAGCTCTGGTGGGTGTTTCCAGTTGTGGTAGTACCTTTAGGGGGAGATGTATCAAAGCTTGGAGAGGGATAAAGTGGAAAGAGATAAAATACCAACCAATCAGCTTCTGTCATTTTTCAAACACAGCCTGTAAAATGACAGTTAGAAGCTGATTGGTTGGTACTTTATCTATCTCCACTTTATCTCTCTCCAAGCATTAATACATTTTCCCCAGAGTCTCCTAGTCCAGATGTAAAATCGAGGACAGAAAAACATATTCATATAATCTTACATTGAGACTTTTTAAAGCACACTCAGATGGACTAATGCACAGGAGTAGGATTTTATGAACTATATAGTGTTTTATTTTTAATATGTAAAGTGAATATCTTATCGGATGGTGTAGTTTGACCAGGATTAGGGTTTTGCCTAGGTTTGAACTTTGTCAGGGCCATACACTGTCACACAATCCCTAATTATGGGGACGCACTTAAATTACACAGGTTCCAGGGCTGGCTCAAGTGGAAAATTACAGTCCGACAAAATCCTGTGTAAAAGCTACAAAAGTAACCTTGTACCTCATAGTTGGAGCAAGTGTCAAACTTTATGACTCATGCAAATTTATATTAAAACCACAGTTAGTCCTTTTTAAAATGACCATATATATAAGTCTGCCCAGAGTGTTTGCATGCAAAGGCGTACTTAGAACTTGGGGGTCACATAGCAAGATCTTAAAAGGGCCCCCCTCAGAGGTAAAAAAAAAAAAACACATACATTTGTGCCCACACACTGCACATTCATGTTATGCCACACAGAGCCCATTCAGGTTATGTCACACAGTAGTAGCCCTTATACACATTATGCCAAACAGTAGTAGTGCCCCTTATACATTATGCAACACAGTAATGTACCTTACACTAAGTGGCGGATTGGCCCTTACCTTTAATGGGGAAAATCCCGGTGGGCCGATTGGTCTGTGGGACCGCTTCTCAACATTGGCCCCGCCACCCGAATCGCGTCACCCGGATGTCATTTATTTATTTTTTGCAGCATGACAGGCAGATTTAAATGTGAGCAATGCAAATGTGTTATTGTCATTCAGCAGCATGATAATTGGTTTCTCTGGCTGGCAAGGGTATTGCCCCTTAATACACCTTGTGATCTTTACACTTCCAGAGATAGAGTGAATAGACATAGAGGTGCCTTTTGTTTGTTGGTAGGGTGTCGTATTGATGGTGATTATCTGAACACCAGATTGGACGAATTTGGGGATTTGTTTATAACAACTTTGCCAATCAATTTATATCCCAAAGTAACGGTCATAGTGTGCCCAGAATTACTAAGGAGACCCACTTTAGTAACAGCAAGTATACAAAAGAATCTGTGTCTGGTTTCTTCCTCTAAATAGAAGTACCTCACAGTACAGAATAGGGTTTGGTAGGCCCTCAGAATAGGGTTTGGTAGGCCCTCAGAATAGGGTTTGGTAGGCCCTCAGAATAGGGTTTGGTAGGCCCTCAGAATAGGGTTTGGTAGGTCCTCAGAATAGAGGATTGTAGAACCCACAGATATGGGAAATGCAGACAGCAAACACCTGTCCCACTGTCAAACCCCCATGGATATTATAAGTACAGTGTTAGGTCCAGGGGCGACAGAAGGAATGTCTAAGCTTTTTAAAAGGGCTGGCATTCACATAGATGGCACACTTGACCCGATTAAATTACAACAGATATGTAAATTACATGACCCCTACATAAAAAGTATCAAACTTGAAGGTACTCTATTGAATTGGATAAAGGTATCAAAACAGATATTGTTAGAAAGAGACTCACAAGAAATGGAAGAAGAAATAGGTAGCATGCACCTTAGAAATTATTCTGAAGGAACAACGGTAAGGGCAGCAGGTCCAAGTTGTTAATGCTAAGAGGGAATGGAGGTGCCCTAATGCAGATTGTCAAGCATTTAATGACCCCAAAGATCAGACTTGTTGGAATTGTAGTGCACATTGGTCAGTAGGCTGTAAAGCCTGTAAATTGAAGGTACCATATACTGAGCCCAGGAAAGATACCAGGAGCTGGGATAAAGATAAGAAATTCATAGACCCCAGTATGAAATATACATAAAAATGCGAATGTCCCCAAATTAAACTGTGGAGAGAACTAAATTGTAACGTTTGCAAATGTAATAGAGACAGTAAAGTTTCACCCTCAGCACCACCCTCCTTTGTAGGAGCAGTTGGTAAAATCCCTGAAATAAAACCATCGACAGGATTATATCCTGTATTTACCCAGACAACACTCGGACAGGCAGATCAACCTCCTAGGCAAGTTCACTGGTATAAACCATGGACTCCAACAGACCAAATGGCCTTAGCAAGGGATATACCTACTATAAACAAAGACCCTATGGGATTTGCATGTTATATGAGACATCTGCAAGTCTTTTATACTGCCACATGGTTAGATTTAGAACAGAGGACGAAAACTATGATGGGTCATATTGAAGCTGATCAGATAGCACGGCAGGTAGCCCGCAGAAATGATGCAGAAATAGCAACCCCAAATAATGACCGTAAAAAAGGAAGCTGTTAGTGGGGAAGAATGGATAGTACAATGTGATACGTATTGTGCAAACAATGTCAATAATATGCTTTCACAGGATACTCCACAAGGGCGTAACCAGTCTATCACTGATTACTATCAGCAATGTAGACAGACGCATGAGGAATATGGGGCAAATTTGCAAAATGCAAGAGATGTGAGAATGTTTAAAAATCCATTCTTAAGCTGCTTAAAACCCTTAAAACAAGCTGCCCAGAGTATAGCACTATAACTCCCGAAGTGCTCATTACAATTCTAAGATACATCGAAGAGGATGAATCAGATAAGCAAAATAAGAAAAAAAGCACTCAATTGCAGACCATTTATGTTGTGCAATCCACAGGGAAATGCCAGCAGTTAGTACCATTTGGTCACAAATCTGGTGCATGCTTTAAAAAGCCAACAGCGCCACCTACTGCTGCTGCAACAGAATCTAATCTCAAAAGAAGCATAAGGTCCAGTACATGTATGAGAAAAAGATTGTGTTTTCACTGTATGCAAACAAGATACCTTAAAAGAGATTGTCTTCATCTCAGTGAACCCAGAGTGGAACACATAGACACCAATGCATAGGAAAACAGCCCCCAGAGTCCAATACTTCAAAACAAAATCAGTTCTAATGGCCCACAATGTACTGTACCTACTACAATAGAAGGCAAATACAACACCTCCGCTATAGTAGATTCTGGGGCCGCCAAAACTGTTGTACAGTCTAAATTAATCTCACCAGAACTTTTGACCTCCACTGTAGTCCCGGCCACTGGCCTGGATGGTCAAATATAGTATTTTCAAAAAATATAACCATTACAAGTTACTGTAAATGATGGTATAATATTAGAAACACAGTTTTTAGTCTCTGATGACTGCCCACTTAATCTGTTAGGGGCAGATCTATTGTCAGCATTAAATGCCATAGTAGAATACAGAGATGGGGAAGTGACTCTGACATCCAAGCCTGGAATGCTTGGAAGAATTGCATTTGATACAAGTAACACATTAACAATTCTCATTAATGTTGTTAAAATTGAAAGTCCATATCAAACTGAGATATTTGCTAAAGTCCCTGATACATTATGGGCAAAAAATAAAATGGATATAGGATTATTACCTATCCAGCATGTGGATATTAAGCTTAAACCACATGTACAGCCGGTCAAAATTAAACAATATCCTTTGAGACCCGACCAAGTAGCTGCTGTAACTCAACAGGTAAAAGATTACCTTAAGGCAGGGGTTCTTAGGGAATGCTGTTCCAGTTGGAATTTGCCTCTGTTCCCTATTGCAAAGAGAACCCCAAATCCAGATGGGTCCCCCTCATTTAGAATGATCCATGATCTAAGAGAGATTAACAAAAGGTTACAAGTGAATACACCTATTGTACCTAATCCACACACTTTGTTGAATGGTATACCGCCTACCTCACAGTTCTTTACTGTGATCGATCTAGCAAATGCATTTTCTCAATCCCAATAACAAAGGAAAGTCAATTGCTACTTGCTTTTACACATCAAGATAAGCAGTATGCATGGACCAGGTTGCCACAAGGTGGCGCTACAAGCCCTAGTAAATACACAGAAGCTATGTCGCTTGTATTAAAGGATTGGCTGCCTGCCAATGCCAATACAGTCATCATACAATATGTGGACAATCTGCTTTTATGTTCTGGTTCAGAGCAAGATTGTTTGCAGTATATGACACAATATCATTACTGATTTTTTTGCATGAGAAAAATTGCAAAGTATCTAAAGACAAATTACAGCTCAAACAGAAAAGGGTTGAGTTTGTATATCACACCAAGCCAAGCATCTTACAGAATAGAGGAAGAGTGTGATTCAAAAAGCTGGTGTCCCATGTACATACAAACAACTTAGAGCTTTTTTAGTTTTAATTACATATTGCCGAGAATGGATCCCTTGTGTATCCAGCAAATTTCTACTTTTATATGATGCACTCATTGACCTACACAGCAGGGTCCCCTTGAATTAACACCTGAACAAGTTGAAGTTTTTCATGTTCTAAAACAAGACATCATTAATGCACCCAGCATTAGCCTTACTTGATTACAGTGATTACAGTAAGCCATTTACACTGTTTTGCCATGAGTCTAACTCACATGCTCAGGGGTCCTTACACAGATACATGGACACAAGCAAAAGCCTTTGGCATATTACTCTTGTCAGCTAGATCCTGTTGTCAGAGCAACCGTCACTTGTATACGAGCAGTGGCAGCGGCAGCTCTCATGTTGGAAAAAAGTGCTGACATAGTGCTAGAACATCCCTTAACCCTTATGGTACCGCATGGGGTAACTGAGATTTTGAATCAGGCCCAAACTAAACACCTGTCTGCCGCTAGACTTACAAAATATGAAGTGGCATTATTAACACCAAGTAATATCACTCTCAAAAGATGCACTGTATTGAACCCTGCAACATTACTTCCTCAGGTATCAAGTGAAGGGAGAGGAGGTGGTACAAATGATAATGACAGTGATATTGACAGCATCAAGGGGAACACTGAAAATATGCAAACTTTTTATTTTCCTGATCCATGATTGTATTGAACTGATGAAGCAGGAATCATTGTTCTTATCTAACATTTCAGATATTGTTTTTGTAGATGCAGACCTTACTCTCTTTGTAGATGGGCCCAGATACTATGTACCGTAGATGGAGTTTCATACACAGGATATGCTTATTGAAGATAAAAGCGCACACTCGAGACACTACACCCGAGGCTGAGGGCAATAGACTGGTAGACCAGGCCTTACGTGCTGCTGCCATAAGTCACTACTCTCAAGGGCAGCCCACTTATGTTGTAGATCCCGCCCTCAAGATTCACTTAAGTACCCTCTTAAAGCTACAAGCACAAGCTCCAGAGGCTGACAAAAATGCATGGTCAAAGCTACAAGCTAAAGAGACAAATGGTGAGTGGGGAGAAGGTCAATGTTTGTGTTTACCAAAAGCACTTTACCCAGTTATGGCCCAAATAATACATGGTAAGGTGCACTTGGGGAAAGATACAATGGTGGCTATCACCAACTGGAATTGGATAGCTCTGGGTTTTGCACAGACAGCACAGGTCTTTGTAACAGGATGCCTAATATGTGCATTGAATAAATCCAGGTAAGGATGTCCCAACCCCGTTGAAAAGTACTCCTCAGACTCAGTATCCCTTCCAGAGGATACAAATTGACTTTATACAACTGCCCAAATGCTCGGGATATGAATATGTCCTCGTTTGTACTGATATCTTCTCTCTTATCTGCAGATATGGTGTACCAGAACCCATAGAAAGTGATAGAGGTACCCACTTCACAGGACAGGTATTTCAAGAGATGTTGAAAGACCTAGGTATAGTCTCCGCTTTTCACATTCCGTATAGGCCTCAAAGTAGTGGATACGTGGAACGTCTTAATGGGACTATAAAGTTAAAGATCCAAAAACTGATTGCAGAGACAGGTTTGACATGGGTACAATGTCTTCCCATGACCTTACACTCGGTGACACACTGCCCAAGAAAAAAGATAGGGCTAACTCCTTAGTACCCTGAATTTTGTTATTGCAGGATGGTTAAAACCACCCTGGTGGAAAGCTGTCAGGAATGCCTCTCGTAACAAAGAGACTACACAATTGGTTTGGGTGAATAACACACAAATATATGCCCTGGTATACAGAGGACCACTAGGCCAGATCATAGAGGAAACAAACTTTACCTTTACTACCACACTTCAACGTCGCAAAGGCACTATTAATACATATCCTACATTGACATGGGAAGGATCACAACAGTGGGAGAATTACCTTAACAATAGTGTCAATATTACAGATTGTGATGATGCACAAAATTTAACTGCACAAACCCAGAAGAAGTAAATGTACATTTGTCTGCCACTTGTGTACCAAGAGAAGCACAGTTACTTCTGTATTTGGCACTTGAGTTCACTTGGTTGGGGCAGTTGACACTTCCCCCTTCCCTCTATTTTGTTTGTGGTTATAAAGCATAAAAATTCCTACCTTTTGGAGGATCATATATAAATAACTGGTAATAAAAATAAATAAACCAACTTCTGATTTGCTGCCTGTCTGCGAGCTCTGATTGCCTCACGACTGGTGACGCTTTCTCTCCATGTCCACCTGCTGGTGCGCCAGCTGTAATCAGCGAGCGGATTGGCACCAAATTGACACCGCTGCCATCCGGGCCCCCCTTGGCGGCCCTGACTGAACTGGCCCACCTTGTGTGCGTGACTGGGTGCAGAGGGAGCGGTGGGCCACAGAGGTAGCTCGGGCATTATAGCTGCCGTACCCCTTGCACCCACGGTACTTAAGCCACTGTTTGCATGCATGTTAGCAAACAGTGGGGTCCTTTTTAGGATCAATGGAATGGGGTAAACAAATAAAGGCTGCAGGTGTACTTCAGGGTCCAGTGTTCAACCCGGGCAACATCATGTATCCCACCTCGTTGGCAATCACAGTTTCTCTTAGACAATATTACACAACACACATAGGTATTTAGCTTAATCTTTATTTTGTATTCAACAATCACAGAACTCTGACATTTACAAATATAGAATAACTTTATGAACAGTAAAAGCTGAAAGGTGTTTTATTAAAAAAAGATACTTTATTGTAAATAAGTTAGCTTCAAAGAATTCTATGATGTTGATTGTTACAAACTGATATATATATATATTAAAAAAATTCATTTATTTTGGGCAAAGGCAAGATATACCTAAGATTCTATTTAATACAATTGTGCATATACAGAATAATACAAATGTACTATAAAGTACTCTACAGTATTCATTCAGGCAACATTGTTCATTGGTCTAACTTGTGGTACACCACTCTGTGCTATTGGTTGCCACATTTGGGTCATTTGCACTATTGTATTAAATAAACCCTTTTTATGTTCAACTTTCTGTACATACCGTATGTACTAACAATATTGTGTAATTCCATATACATACTATGAATGGCGCTTTCAGTAATAGAAAATGTAGGTACACATAACAGCAAAGAAACACAGTACTCCAGCATATACATTTTACTGTAACTGTAATTTAAATAATTTAAATACTCTGCAGCTACTTCCCAAAGGAAATTCAGTTTAATGAAACCTCCTGACTACAGTTTGCGATTTTTGTGCGTGTGAAAAGCTGTGAAATGTCACATGCATGTAAATAAGAATGGCTATAACCATGTAATAATGGGTACTTTAAATATATATATTATATCAATAGTAAAATAACACATACAGGTAAGAGACAAAATATAATTTTGTGCAAATACTCCTTGGTGTCCCCCTCACCTGTACTACGGAGAATATTATATTCCTGTTTAGTAACTGATAAACGTCTTTATAAAGTCCTTATTTCTACTGTATCACTTCAGGAAAGTCTTCAAATTTTTTTTTTCTGAAATACTGCTTAATGTAGCTATTTTTATTTCTTAAATGAATCAGAAGAGGGAAGTGATATTGGGACTGTATTTTTACATGTCATTTAGGGGGTCCAAGACCAAGGTCATATAGCAGCGGTGAATCCAGGGGGGGGGTAATCAGTGCGATTGCCCCGTTCTCCATAGCACTTTAGATGACAGCGAAATCCCACTCCTCCCGGTGCCTCACCTCCTCTGCGGGGCCGAGCTCTAATCCGACTTCGTTTCCTCACTGACATGAGGAGGTGGAGCTGGCTTTGCCCGCCATGATTCAGCCACTAACATATAGCTGTCTACCAGCGCCGAAGCAGAGATCGGTACTGTCCTGGGCTAGCCCCACCCCTAATTTATTACATCATGATGCCACACAGAGAGACATCACGCTGGCACTAGGAGGTAGAGCACTGCCAGGAGCATCCTTAGGATGCTCTGAGCATTTCTTCGGGCCGCCGGGTGCATGCCTGCAGCATTCAAAGGTAGCTACTAACTGCAGACTGCCATTCCAGGCACTCTGAAAGCCAAATACAGGTGCCGCAGGGCAGCCACAGTGCTGCTCCAAGGGCCCTGGGCAATGGCACCACTCACCCACCCCTAATTACAGCGCTGTTGTCTACCAGGTTTTCCCAGAATTGGCTGATAAGCAATTGGGTCAAGCCCATTGCACAGCCATAATTTGAGCATGGGGCACTGTAATGTGGAATAATATGAACTGGGGCACTACAATGTGGCATAACATGAACTGGAGATACTATAGTTGGCATAATATGAACCGAGAGCAATTCAATGTGGCATATTTACTGGGGACACTGCGTGATATAATGTCAACTACCAGCACTACAATGTGACACATTGTGAACTGGGGGTATCTAGATCACTACTTTGGGTTATAAAATTACCTATGACACTAATAAGGGGTATTCCATGAACTAATGCACTTATAAGGGGTATAACATTAACTAGGATACTTCGTTGGGGAACAAAATGAACATCCGCTGCAGAGAAAGGTGTCTCCTAGAAGCACTAGGGTGGAGGCCAATTCAAAAATGTTGCTATGTGGCCTCAAAGTTCTGACTACACCCTTGATAAAAGTTACTATGAATGTTGCTTAAATGTCAAAGGGCCTGATTCAGAGCCACTCGTAAGCGGCAGCTCGTTCGCTCTGAGCGATGTTTGCCCAACAGCGCATGCATACGGATCGTTATACGCATGCGCGAACCAGTCAGTGCGGCCGAAATTCATATGCTCGCAAAATAGCGAATGCCTGCTAATTTGAGTGACAGAAAGAGGCGTATGTGGGTGGTAACAGGGGAAGGTGCTTGAAAACGGGGAGTGGAGATCCGATCGCAGGCGTGCTTAAAGGTCAAAACGGGCGCTTTATGGGTGTGCATATTTAAAACAGCAGCGTCATTGACCACGTCACTGGGTTATTTTATAGCTAGAACTGCTCGCAAAATTGTGGTAGCAAAAACCAACCACAAGAATAGCGAGCAGTTCATACGCTGGTCGATGTACTCGATTAATCTAATAAATAGCGGACATGACGTAGGATGCGAGCGGCCAGGGGGCGTAGTTTCCCAAAAAACGACCGCAAGTTTTGTACGCTCGTTCAGACCTAGAGGCGTGAACAGACCGCAAACAGCGAACGGTTCATTTGAATAGCCACCCCTATTTTCTGGACGAGCGAGCGCTAATTGCGTCCGGCTCTGAATCAGGCCCAAAGTCTTTATACTGTATATACAATCTTTCTCACATTGCAACTGTAAGATTGAATACACACAGACTTTGCGTTCAGATGACCCTACAGATTCTGTAGATATATAAGAAAAATGGCTTTGCCTAAATTTGATTTGGCCTACATGCAAGACAAAATGTTTGCATGCAATATTTCTGTTTAGTAGGCTTTTGGATATGTTGCAGGGGTGGGGGTGGTGGATTTGGTCTATATAGTAATGGGATGTAAACATTTGTAATTTGTATATAAATTGACTAATTTCCATTGGATTATATTTGGACATACCAATACCTTTGTAGCCACACAACACAACTTTAGCCCGTTTGCTGAAAATTGGCCCTAGTGTCACTGTAGCCAGCATTGCTTGTAATAAATATCATTGTGGAATGCTGATTTTTTTCCAAGCGTCAAACATTTTCAGTGTTATGAATGGAGTGTGCTCTTTTAGTTTCTAAAAATCCATTTAACTTGGTGCTTTATATTAAAACATTGTATCTGAACAACTAAAATGTGCAGATATGCATAGTGCACTTAAGGGCCTATTTATCATTACTTCATTATTATTATTTCCTTATATCACCAAAAACAAAATGAAGTGTATTACCTCACCAAGACAAAAAGTGTCTTATAACCACTTTTCAGGACAATAAAAAAATAAATAAAAAGCAGATTTATTGCAAGTGAGCAATATTCTGCTGTCCCTGCAATACTGACCTGGAATGGGAAAAGCTATTTATCCAGCGCCAGGCTAGTCTTCATCATTGTGCCCATACAAGAGCTGAAACAAAAGAAGCTACAAAAAAAATTTAAATATGGCAAATAAAGCATTTTAGTATAAAAAAAAACCCACCAGACAAAACACACACAAATAGAATTATATATAAACTGCAACTGATACATAACGTTGTTGTTTTTTTTTAGCAACAATTTTAAAAATAAATGTAAAAAAATATTTTGTTCTAATAATACCATTCACAGATGGGTTAGGTAAAACCAAGGGGAGTCTATCATATTTAGAGCTGGTGAACTAACTGTGTAACTCGCTATGACTGTGTTCTCGATGGCAATAGACCCATTAGTAGGGATGAGCAAAACTGAGATATTTAATCAGTGGAGAATAAAAAGTATGTTTTTGTTTTTCTGGCAAAAAAATCTTTTCACCTTTTAATAAAATCAGCCCCTGAGCTTATAAAGGATATTTATTAGATGACTTTATTAAAGGGTTTAGAAAAATATTCTTTTTTTTTTTGATAATAATGGAAAATACACATTTCAAAGCATATATTACCAGTATCAACTTATATTAATCAAATGTAATTTCATAATGTAAATGACTTATGGTAAAAGCAAATTTGTAGATAAGTAGGAAGGAACATAGGACCTGATTCAGAGCCGCTCGTAAGCGGCCGCTTGTTCGTTCGGAGCGATGTTTTCCCAACTGCGCATGCGTACGGATCGTAATACGCATGCGCGAACCAGTCAGTGTGTCCGAAAATCGTTTGTTCGCTAAATAGCGAATGCCTGCTAATATGAGTGACAGGAGGAGGCGTATGTGGTTGGTAACAGGGGAAGGTGCTTGAAAACGGGGAGTGGAGATCCGAACGCAGGCGTGCTTAAAGGTCAAAACGGGCGTTTTATGGGTGTGCATAATTAAACAGCAGCGTCATTGACCACGTCACTGGGTTATTTTATAGTCAGAACTGCTCGCAAGATTGTGGTAGGATAAACCAACCACAAGAATAGCGAGCAGTTCATACGCTGGTCGATGTACTCGATTAATCTAATAAATAGCAGACATGAGGTAGGATGCGAGCGGCCAGGGGGCGTAGTTATCCAAAAAACGACCGCAAGTTTTGTTCGCTCGTCCAGACATAGAGGCGTGAACAGACCGCAAAGAGCGAACAGTTCATTTGAATAGCCACCCCCTTTTCATGAACGACCGTCCGCAAATTGCGTCCGGCTCTGAATCAGGCCCATTGTGCTTGCTAGAAGCTGGAATGTCATTGTGAAACCTCAAGTGTGAGGATCTAGGGTGCTTTGAAAATATGGAGATGTAAACAGTACAAAGAAGATTTAATAAAGCTTAAGGCTCATACACACTAGATGATTAATTGAAAGATATGGACGATAACAATAACCTTATCGTTCATAGATTTCAATATCGTCCAGTGTGTATGCACAATATCGTTAACGATACGCGCTCTTGTGGATCGTTAACGATGTCTTTCATCGCCTGAACTTGCAGGACAACCTGACAATATCAGCAGGCACTGCAAGTTCTGGTATGTGGGCATGTGGCAGGTGACGTCACTGAACGATATCGTTCAGTTTGTATGCTCAATGTCGTTCCTGACATTGATCAACAGTTCAAGGCCAAACACTTACCGATATCGCTCATGGAGCATATCGTTAAATGTGTATGAGCCATAAGAGAGAGATAAAAATGTGAGAGATAAAACTCCAACCAATCAGTTCCTGCGTGTAATGTGATAGTTAAGGGGGGTATCCACTAGACGACTAAGTTGAACGATAACGGTACAATCATTCGATAATAGTTCGATAATCGTTTGAACTTCATTTGAAAATCATTTGAAAATTTGGTCTTTTAGACATCTATCATCGTGCAAACATGCTGGTCAACCTGACGATATCGTCAGGTTCAGCATGTTTGCAGATGATTGATTGTGCCTGCACTGAACGACATATCTATGTAGTGAACGACTGAACGATAACGATATCGTTATCGTTCAGTCTTTTCACTGTCGGGTAGTGGATACCCGCCTTTAGAAGCTGATTGGCTGGTGCTTTATCTCTCACAATTTTATCTCTCTCCAAGTGGCATGGGCTGAGATCTTTTCTAAAAGTCATTTGTCATAATTACCCCAAAACACCAGTTCATTATTATGTTTTATGTTGTCATATAAATATTTCAAAGAGAACACACATCACAAATTACACTGGCAAATTGCAGTTAGATCATATCAAACATCTAACATTCTTAGACTGGGTAATAAAAATTTCATACACAAATTACTTATACTATACTATATAAATAGTCCTTAGAGAACCTCATCAGATCATGTACTGCACATAGGGCCTGATTCTGAGTTGGGAATAAAGCAAGAAAGAACAAGTAACTGTGGACCTTGGTAAAACCGGGTTCCGGATTATAGACAGACAGTAATTAGTTAGACAATGTCTAGATAGACACCAGATGTTAGACAGTTAATAGTTAGAAAAGGATAAAAGTTCAACACAGACAAAAGTCAGACACACTAAAGTTAGACATTTAAAAAGTTCGACAGGTACAAAAGATTGACAGGGTCAAAAGTTCGACATGAAAAAGATCGACACAAAAACGGTCGACACATTTTTATTTTACTTTTTAGGATATGGGTAGGTTTAGGGTTAGGCACTTACTGGACGGTTAGGGTTAGGCACTTACCCAGATGGTTAGGGTAGAGAAGGGTTAGGGTTAGGATTAGGGCTAAAAGACTAACAAAAATAATTGTCGACCATTTTTGTGTCAAACTTTTGACCCTGTCGACCTTTTGTACCTGTCAAACTTTTTACATGTCTAACTTTAATGTGTCTGACTTTTTTCCCTGTCTAACTATTGACTGTCTAGCGCATCTGGTGTCTATCTAGACATTGTCTAATTACTGTCTATCTCTTATACCACACCCGGTAAAACCAGGCTGTACTGCAGGTGGGGCAGATGTAACATGTGCAGAGAGGTTTAGATTTGGGAGGGGTGTGTCCAAACTCAGATCTACATTGCTAGGAAAAGTTATCCAGCATTTATGGGCTACATGCAACAGCAGCCAGTATGTACCCTGCATGCCAGATAATGTATGTATTTACACCCCTTGCACTGCAACATGGTTTGTCCAGAAACAAAGTTACTTGCTTTTTCTTGCTTTATTCCCATCTCATGGCCTGATTCAGAGATGGACGCTATAGCACAGCCGCTGTGTCTTTGTACACAGAGGCTGTGCTAAAATATGCAAAAGTCGCAGGAGGTGTCTTGTGTAAAAAAACTTGCACTGCCGGCTCCTGTGTTCCGCTGTTGGGTGCGAAGGTGCAGCTTCGGATCAACTGTGTGACCATCGCACATCTGAGAAACCCTCAGGTTGCTTAGAATGTCTAGTGAAATCACACTGCCGGGGCAAGTGAAGCTGCGTCCAAGGATGCAGCCACTGGCTTCAGCACGCCCACAAAATGGGGCTGACACCCCCCTACATGTTTTCTGGAACGCTCCCATCGCCGCCCCCCAGATGTTAGCAGCCTGTCAATCATGCGCAGATCTGCAGACATCGGAGCTGTACGGAAATATCGAATGTACATAAATCTTGGAATCAGGCCCATAATCCCTTGCGGAGCACTGGTGAGCTGTACACAACATCTTACTGATTTCAATGGACTCAGATACTTCTAAATCTAGGCCTGTCAGGAGTTATTAGTTTTCTTTTGAAAACTAATATTGATCCAGAAATCTGCGTCAATACCCTCATTCTTGCATATATAATCACTCATGTTTGCTGCACAACCTGATACTATTAATACTAATGACCTCATCATTAATCTAGACCCCCAAAACAAGTATGGAGCATCTGGTACTCCAGACGGAGTGGTTGTAACTTATCCTGAGATTGTAAAATATAACAGTGCATTTCCTTATATATGGCAGCTACAAAATAGCATATTATTTAGCATATTTGTCCTAAAATGAACATATACAGAAATGTACAACAACAATAATCTATTTTCACCATAGTTTTGCCAAAGTTCATTCTTTGCATTGTCTCTAAAGCATGTAACACATTACAGTAATTTGCTGCTACTTTCTACTTAAATGCTTGCAATGGGAACAAGAAAGGTGCTAGTGCCACATTTTACATTTGAAGAATGCATTCAAAAACTTCCCACGTAAGAGGTTTCTGGTAAACCCAGTTCTTCAGCTCCGTGGCTCAGTACCATGTATTTAGGCCTCTACTCATGAAACAAACCCTATACAGTAGTCGCTTACTTGCTTAAATGCCAGTGGACTTAATATCAACTGGTGCCACAGCATAGAAACAGTTCAATAAGGACCAAAGATCCCTCTCTGATATTCTATAAAAAATCAGTTCCTTGAGCATGTTGCCCTGGTACAGTAAGAAATGCTTTGAAAACCAAGTCAATAGGTTAAATCTATCACAAATGGTTCCGGTCTTGTCATTAATTTGCTTGTTTAGCTTTGAGAGCTTGCTCAGTAACCTTATTTCTCCACCCTTGTATAGAAATAATTCTCATCCTGGACATGTCTAAGTGTAGCATTGATGCATCAACCTAACTTTCATCGCTGTCCTGTTTCTCCAGGGCAGGGAACACTTCAGACTTCTCGTGTAAGCTTTCCGACTTTTTCCTTTTATTGTCCTGGAAGATACTTGTCACTGACTGTTTTCGAAAGGTAGAAAGTCTCCTTCGAAAGTTTTCCCCTGAGAAGAAGTAGAGCATGGGGTCAAAGCAGCAGTTAGAGGCTGCAAGGGCCAACGTGATCACAACCTTCTTCTGCTCCCATACTTGAGCGCTACAATCACTGTTACTCCTTACTGCATTAAGGTGTACTGTCCGCTGGATGTGATAGGGCATGAAACTTAGAAAGAACACGGACATTACAATGATGATCATCCGGATTGCTTTCCTCCTGGAAGCCTGCTGTTTCTTTAGAGAGTTTTTCAGCAATGTCCTTATAATCATAGTATAGCAAACCAATATGATGAGGAATGGGAAGATGAAGCCAATGGTCAGGGAGATATAGTTGAGAATGAGTACCATTTGCTTATTTGTTTTGAAAGGAGGAGGCTCGAAGCACTTTGTCGTATTTTGATACGTGTACGAACCTGACATTAGGAAAGGGGAACTTGTTACAGTGACAAACAGCCATATTCCAGCACAAACCCATTTGGCTCTCTTTACGGTGACAAATTTTATATTTTTCACTGGGAAGACTATTGCCAGGAAGCGTGAGAAGCTCATAGCTGTCAGGAGGAAAATGCTGCAGTAGAGGTTGACGTAAAAGACATAGGAGCTGATTCTGCACAAGAAGTCACCAAACAACCACTGTCCTTTCCTGACGTAGTAGACTACCCGCAGGGGGAGGGTGCAGATGAAGAGCAGATCGGAGGTGGCTAGGTTGAGCATGTAGATATGGAAAGCTGTTCTCGTGCTGTAGGTTTTTAGGAGAACAAACAAAGCAAAACTGTTCCCTACAAGCCCAAAGAGGGTAAACATGGAGTATGCCGTAGAGTAAACTTGGTTACGGAATTCATCAATACTGCAACTTGATGTATTCGACATGACTTCTTCCAAAGGGGATAAAGATGAAATCTAAAAACAAATAAACAAAGGAGTTGTATATAAATATATAGTGACAAAAACACTGGTAAGGCTGTCATGTGGAGATATATATGCCCCAGGTGTAGACAGAAGCTGATGAGCAGCCTTGTTTTCCAGATCACCTGTGACAGGTCCTTTCACTCTGAGAGAGGGAATCATTTTGTTTAGTTAGAGCCAGACAGGCCAGGATTTACTTTTATGTTATATTTTTTTTTTGCTTCTAATAAAACTAGCTGCAGAAACATATGCTACATTTTATTATTTTATTTTATTAACAGTTTCTTATATAGTGCAGCATATTCCGTTGCACTTTACAATTGGAAACAACATTCATTGAACAAAATTGGGTAGTAACAGATAGATAGGTGTCATTTAGCATTTTCCAATATATCTACATTACCCGCTTTGTGAATAGCCTTAATGTAGGAAGAACACAAATGTAATATAATAGGGCATATTAAAGATAAAGATGAAAGATGGCTCTTGCTGCTGAAGCTTTGTGTACAGAAATGAAAGCAGCCCTACAATTCTCATACAATTATTACAGCTCTTGCATACACTATAACGAGATCACACTATCACTCTGCAGAGTATATATATATATATATTTACATATATATACTCTGCTATATTTATAAATAATATACTTTAATCCACAGCACTCAACCATCTGAGGTGCCTTTGGAATGTGACCACACCATTTACATAAAACAAAATCATACAAACTCGCCACTGACATTTCAGATTGTAATTCATTTAAATTCAGGGAATGTTAGTTTCAAAATATTACAATTATTTGTCCAGCTGACCAATCACGTCACGGTTTCCCCATCTGGTTAGTCCATACACTGACATACAAAATATGAGCATTGCTCTGCCACGACTGGCTCCAGCTATCACACTGATTTTAAATGCAAATTATGTTTCTGCTATGACTATGGGTCCTGGCTTAAAAGACAGAACCACATCCAGGCATATCAGTTAAGGAGCACCAGGACCCAAAGGTGGCAGAGCAATGCTCATATTTTTGAAGGTCAATGTAGGAACTGACCAGATGGTAAGACCGTGACGTGGTTGGTCAGCTGGACAAATTATTCCAATATTATGAAATTAACATTACCTGAATAAAAATGAATTACAGTTTGAAATGTAAGCGATTGTCGAGCTTGTATGATAGTACCAACCAATCAGTCTGTAAAATGACAGAGGGGCCTATTCATGATCACTAAAATAACTTTTTTAATGACATTTTCCTTAATTAACGTTATTTTAGTATTCACGAAGAGACTTAACACAGGAGAGATCACTGATATCTCCTGGTTAACTCCCCCTGCGTTATTTTCCACACTCCCCATACATTAGTACATTAGTATGGGTATATGGAAATTATGCTATTCATCAAATTCCGAAAATTATGTATTTTCGGAATTTGATGGAGTTATTATCTGCCACATTTAGATGGCGTAAGGCTGCAGAAGCGGCATATACTTTCCTGGTTTCAGCTGGACAGGTCTTCATCCAGCTCACTCCGCGCTCTGTCCTCTGGCTCCACAGTGTATTCTCCCTGCGGCTGCTGCTGCTTACGACGGGCAGCGTCTCCCCTCTGTGTTTTCCTCAGTGACACTTGTAAGTGCTTTTTCAATTAACTGTTTATTTAGTATAACCAGTTAAATAAAGAAGCACTTACAAGTGCCACTGGAGAACACACAGAGGGGAGATACTTTCCATCTGCAGCAACATGCAGTGTCGGGCAGAACATAGAAAAGCATTTTGCCTCCTCTGCCCAGCTCCTGCCGCAGTATCCATCCCCCGGGGCACAGCTTTAAACTGCACCCTGCTACAGAGCACAGAGCTGCGGCTGACGGGGAGACGCTGTGTCTGCACCGGCTGCGGCTCCGTGCTGTGTAACAGGTGCAGTTTAAAGCATGGAGCCCCTACCGGTGCAGACCCAGCATCTCCCCGCCGGCCGCGTCCATATCACTGACTTACCCCACATAAGTAACAGCCGGGCAGGGGGGGTTAGTTGGTCTGTGGCTGCTACCTGCCAGCCTGGCGGTGGCTGCAGTATTGTATATAACAGCAGGGCAGACCTGACTGGGAAGGGAAAGGAGGGAAGGGGTACCTGCTACCTGGCATTCTGTAGGTATAAAAAATATAGGCCTGATTCAGACCCACTCGCAAGCGGCTGTCCGCTCGCAAGTGGGTCGATGTTGTGCACTGAGCATGCGCACGACGGCGGGAGCTCCGTCGTGCGCATGCGCCAGACGCGACGAGCGAAGGACTTTCCTTCGCTCGTTGTGTCTGATCAAAGGGGGCGTGCTGTCGATGTTGATTGACAGCACGCCCCCTTTGGTGGATGTGCCGGGGGCGTGCCTCCCTGACGGGGCGTTCCCAAGGGAACGCCTACCGTCAGAAGCCGGCCCACTGACATCACTAGTGATGTCAGTGGGAGTGATTTTGGCTCTGATAGAGCCAAAATCACTCCGGGCCTTGCGGTTGAAAAACTCAACCGCAGGCTCGCAGTGGCGATGGTCGCGATGGTCAAGACCATCGCGGCCATCAAACTGCACGCTCGTATAGGCTGTGGGTGGTGACCCACAGCTATACGAGCGTCCAGGAGGACGCTCCATAATTATGGAGGGCGGCCCTCATTCAGAGCGTGCGCTCTGCTCAGAGCGTACGGCTCTGAATGAGGGCCATAGTCTGGAGGAGAACATGAGGGAACCTGGTGATGATCTGGTCCTCAAAAAGCCTGATTGTTAGAAGTGAATAAAACAGAGGCAGCTCCTTTTCTTAATCACCTGCTCCTCATTATCGCTATTTACAGAATGTATGAAGTGGATAACATAGCTTTTTACTTAAATCTTCTACAATGAGAAATCATCTTATACATGTTTTGGGGATGTTGGGTTTGCCAATAAATGGACAGTTGTGTACCTGAGTGGTCATGTGTAACATCTGACTTCCTAATGCGGGTGCTCAGTCTGTGCCAGCTGACAGGTCCAATGAGGCTTCCTCTGTTTCTGGCAGTGCTGTAATATGCTTCCACTCTACACAGGTGATCCTAAAATATCAAGGAAACAAAGCATACATATTTTTTTTCCTTACAAATCTGTACACGAGAGAGGAAATATATAACAACTGTTTCTTACTTACAACACAGGCATTCTTAAAAAATGAGCAAAGCTAACCCCCGCCACCTGTGAAGTGGCAAGGGATCTTACTGCACATAGCAGGGTAGGCAACATTTAATATCCCTGGTACAATGTGAGTGTAGCTACGATGCGATTAACATGCTAAATTTAGGAAAAAGGAGAAGAGTCCGGGAATCTCTACCCGTTGCAGAGCGTCTTAATCACGCCATCTGTCTCACGCCACACAGCACAAAAAGGATTGGTTCTCATATTATTAGGCAGGTTATGAATATATTAAATGTAATGTGGTATTTCATGAAATGTAAAGCTGGCCATACACTGAATGTTAATGGCTCCAAGCAACCAACTTAAAAACTGGTTGGAACGATTAGCATTCATTGTATGAGAACAAACGGCTACTGGCCAAATCCAAAAGGTAAAAATGCAAAAAAAAGGTTATTACTTTCCAACGTGTTTGGTTTCACCAACTTCCAACCAGGAGATATCATTCAAATCGTTCAAATGTATGGAAAACAGAAACTAAGCAATACCGATGTCACATGAAAATGTTTAAAAAATACCCCTTTTAACACAGCCATGTTTTATTACCTTCTTGAAGCCTTTAGCTCCTAATATAATTAACATTTTAAAAAAATCCTTTAAAAAAAAAAAAAAAACATGACTGGACTCCATGGAGTCCCATGAACTAATGAAAAAAGTCTGCCCACTACTTCTGCCTACACTTTAACATGGTCATAGTTGGGAAACAGGGGAAATGGGAAGTAGATCATGCACAGGAATAGTAATTGTGATATATATGATGTGTTATAACCAACTGTAAATTATTCTTGGTTCATATCTATATCAATAATAAAGTTTTGGTGGTGCTCCCAGGGATCAATATAATCGATATATTGGAAAAGTATTGCTCTTGCAGAATACTCTTCCAATACTTTAACATGGTCACCTGAGGTCGGGACCATGGGAATGCACCATATTAAGTATAAGGAAATAGTTCCAGCCATACTATTTCCTTTAAATCAGGTTATTCTGTGAAGTCCATTCGCACGTTTGTTTTTTTTAACTCCAGTATAGATTAACAGAGAAAGACTACAAGGTGGTAATAAAACATGTCTGTGTTAAGAGGGGTTTCTAGATGTCAATAATAATAATAAATATTATTATTTTTTAATATTAATCTTGTATCTGTTTTTTATTTGCATATTTCCTTGGCCCAAGATACATGTCAGGGTGACTGGGCAAGATGGCACTTGTGGTTCTCCAAGTGCCAGCATGCCCAGGCAGCCATTTTTTGTACCATGCTATTCTGGTACCTGTAGTGTACGAAAGACAAAGGGCCTGATTCAGACCCACTCGCGAGCGGCTGTCCGCTCGCAAGTGGGTCGATGTTATGGACTGAGCATGCGCACGACGGAGGGAGCTCCGTCGTGCGCATGCGCCAGACGCGACAAGCGAAGGAAAGTCCTTTGCTCGTTGTGTCAGATCAAAGGGGGCGTGCTGTCAATGTTGATTGACAGCACGCCCCCTTTGGTGGGCGTGCCGGGGGCGTGCCTCCCTGACGGGGGCGTTCCCATGGGAACGCCTCCCGTCAGAAGCCGGCCCACTGACATCACTAGTGATGTCAGTGGGAGTGATTTTGGCTCTGATAGAGCCAAAATCACTCCGGAGCTTGCGGTTGAAAACCTCAACCGCAGGCTCCGGCTCGCAAATTCGATGGTCGCGATGGTCTCGACCATCGCGGCCATCACAAAGCACGCTCGTATAGCCTGTGGGTGGTGACCCACAGCTATACGAGCGTCCAGGAGGACGCTCCATGAAAATGGAGCCCGGCCCTCATTCAGAGCGTGCACTCTGCTCAGAGCGTACGGCTCTGAATGAGGGCCAAAGTGCTTAAAATATATTATTATGTTTACCATTCATTACCTCCTAGGGCTGGTTATACTCAGGAGGGGGACCCGCATGCATTTTTGACAGCTCAACCCCCGCATGAAAGCAAGCCCTGGTGCTGACTGGTCTGGGGTGGCTGGAACCATGAAGGGAAACCCTCACACTGCGGGTCTCTCTTCTATGGTTCTATCAGTCCAGGCTGGCAAAGCCTAGTGCTGGTTACCCTAAAATTAGGAGGGTTAGTTTTTCCCCTGATTTTGGGGTAACCAGCACTAAGCTTTTTCTGGGGGGTGGATATTCACACATATTTTTCAATTATTTATTTTGTTTTTACATCCAGGTGGTGGAGCTAGCTTCTTTACAAGCTCCTGCTGTTCAGCCCTTTCTTTTTAGGGTGTGGTATAAAAGATCGACAGTGTAAAGGTCGACAGTCAATATGTTGACACCAAATGGTCGACAAGCAGTAGGCTGACAGGGACAGCCGGTCAACAGATACAAAAGGTCGACTGACAAAACGTTGACAGTGCAGAAGGTGGACGGGTTTAAAAAGTCGACAGGCTCAAATGTTTGATACACATATGGTCGACACAAAAATGGTTGACACATTATTTTTATTTAACCCTAATCCTGAGCCTCCCCTTAGTGCCTAACCCTAACCCTCCCCCTGGTGCCTAACCCTAACCCTCCCCCTAGTGCCTAACCATAAACATCCTCTCCGACAGCCTAACATTTGCCCTCCCTAACATCAACCCTAGCCTTTAAAATATTGAAACCTAAAAAAATCATGTGTAGACCATTTTTTGGGGTCGACCACTTGAACCTGTCAACCTTCTGCGCTGTCAACCTTTTGTACCTATCCAACTTTTGTCCCTATCAACCTAATGCATGTTGATCATCTGGTGTCGACCTTTACATTGTCGATCTTCTATCCGGAGACATGCAGTCAGGAAGCAGACGGTCGAAATGCCGACAGCCGGCTTCCCAACTGTCTAATCCCGGCGTGGTACTAATGATAGGTGTCTAAATTCCGACGCCTGTCATTAGACCTACGCCGGCAGCCCGACGCCTGGCATTGCGATCGAAGGTATGCTGGGCACCGGGCGCGGACAGCCATGAGGGGGGGGCAGTTAGGTTTTAGGGTTCCCGGGGGGAGTAAGCTGGGCGCCGGGCGCGGACAGCCATGAGGGGGGGGGGCGGTTAGGTTTTAGGGTTCCCGGGGGGAGTTAGGGTTAGGCACCCCCCCCGGGAGAGTTAGGTTTAGGCTAGGGGAAGGGGGGGTTAGGGTTAGGCACCCCCGAGGGGAGGTCAGGGTTAGGCACCATCCCGGGAGACTTAGGATTAGGCTGCGGGGAAGGGGGGGTTAGGTTTCGGCACTTAGAGAATGGTTAGGGTTAGGCACTTGGGGGGGGGTTAGGGTTAGGCACCCCTAAAGGAGGGTTAGGGTTAGGGAGTAGGGTTAGCGATAGTTACCCAAATTAACGATGCGGCCGGCAGTATTACATTCTGATTCCTATCCGGATACCTTCTATTATTTACAGTCAAATGATAATATGATGAGTGTATGAGGAGAAAGTATTTGTGACAAATGACCTCTAGACAGAATGTGACGGGAACGTTGGTAGTGTATTGAGTCCAACTTCTTGATAATTTAGTTGGTCAGAAAAACATTCAGTTGGTTGATCTGAGGAGAAGTTGGAAGTGTACAGCTAGAGTGAAGTCCATCCCACGGAGTCCAGTGTTTGCATTAGTATTACAGATCCCCTGCAAGATGTGTAAGAGCTGTGTAATCATTTATCTACGCAGAAATGTGATCTGTAACACCTAGATATCACATGAATAACCCCCCCCCTTGTGTAAGGTGTACAGAGTATTGTAAACATGTTATACTTTTCTAATGCAGCTCAAACATGGACATAGGGCATGCTAATCCCATCGCTGCTGTGATCCCGTATGCAGCTGCTGTGAGAAATCGCCCACCTGTGGCTTTGCTAATCCAAGCATCTGCATACAAAAATGAAGCATTACTCACAGATCCTTCACTTAACTGTCTTCTGAGTAACCTCATGGTCACGCAGGATGGCCACTGGAACTGAGGCGCTGGAGCCATTTGTATTGCGTACTTGATCACAGATGCAGGCTGTGACACACCCCAAAAATGATCATGATATTTCTGTGTTTTTGCCGCCATTCCCCGGTACCTCCCCCAAATGCTCCCTGCCTGTCAATCACACTGCGAGTAAAAAGTTGCTGTGAGCAACTGGGGTAATGTACCTTGACGCATGTGAAGTGGGACTTAGATGCACGTGCAGTTAACCGATAATTTTTGAACTGCACAAATATCGGCTTTGCGCACATCTCTGAATCAGGCCCATACAATGCGCACAAATGGTTCGGATCTGTCTGAATTGCAATAACTATGTTGTGATGAGACCGGGGCTTTCCTGTTCCATTCAGTCTTAAATATGATTTACTCACCAGGGTCATAAAACTACACATCTAAACAACTGTACTGGTGACAGAGTTTTTATCTGCCAGTTTTACAGCTGTTTCCCCGACACTGAATATCTGTATTTTACACTTACCCCACATACCTAACATTGACCTATATTACATAGATATTATTATACATTTATACATAGTTGCTCACCCTCCTGCATCTTTCAGGAGACTCTCATTTCACACTCTATTTTCCCCCTCAACTCAGCCTGATGGGGGACCGCCAAGAAGTTTCTGGCATAGGAAGTTGAATTTAACTGCAGTCACTATGACTGCTGTCATTGCTCAGGAGACCCTGCTGTTGACTCTCAGCAACCCCATTGTTGGTCCCCCATTAGAAGAGAACACAGAATGCCTTGCTCCTGTGTATCAGCAGAGTGTATGCTGTGTGTATGCTGCAGTGATTTACAGCCTCTACTGCTGCTAGTAAACAGAGAATTTCCTCACTGTGAACACACAAAAAGGACAATACAACAAAAAGTTTTAAAATCCATTTTTTACCAAGAGATGATAATTAAAGTAGGTCAGTAATTTCTTATCATATGTCATAAAGCCACGGTATTTATGCGAAATGTAGGTTAAAAAGTAGTTGAACAATATATATCTAAAATAAAACTTGAAAAAAATGGCTACCTCGATAGACATGATCTAAAGGTAAATATGTTTTATACAGCTGTTTAATACAGTAGCTTGTGGTGGACTAAAAACAGTCTGTTTAAATCAATGCTATCAGGATACCAAACACAATTCCTCAAAGTAGTTCATATACTTTATGTATGTTCAGTATTACAGATATTCAATTTCTTGGATTTGAGTAAGTGGTGTTTACATAGAGTATCAGGTGTCTGTAATGATTTTGAGGATACTACAAAGGTATGGAAAACAGCCCAGCCAATAAATATGGGTGTAGTAGGTATTACCGCCAACAGCGGCAGCCCGGCAAGGGTGAAGATGCCGATTGTCCCTAAAGTAAGTATCGCTAACCTAATTCTACCCCCTAACCCTCCCTTAGTGGTGCCTAACCCTAATCCCCCCTCTAAGTGCCTAACCCTAACCTCCCCCCTAAGTGCCTAACCCTAATCCCCCCTCTAAGTGCCTAAACCTAATCCCCCCTTCCCCTAGCCTACACCTAAGTCCCCCGGGGGGGTGCCTAACCCTAACCTCCCTCCGGGGGTGCCTAACTCTAACCCCCTCTTCCCCTAGCCTAAACCTAACCCTCATGGGGGGGGGGTGCCTAACCCTAAGTCCCCCCGGGAGCCCTAAACCTAACCCTCCCCCCCCTGTGGGCTATCCGCGCCCGGCGCCCGTCTTACCTTCATTCGGTATGCTGGGCGTCAGTCTTCCGGCGTATGGTTAATGACAGGCGTCGAGTTTTCGACACCTGTCATTAGTACCACGCCGGGATTAGAGAGTCTGGAAGCCGGTGGTCGGCATTTAGACCGTCGGCTTCCAGACTAAATCCCAATAAATATAAGTAGGGCCTACAAGTTGCAGGCAGTTTAGCGATCACAATGAAATAACATCTAATACACCAAAAAATATACTTAGCAACATATTCTTATTCCAAGCAATAAATACATGGTTAGGGTTGAACTCACACAAGGTCAAATTGCATTTGGAATTTATTGCATATGCATCACATTTATCATTGATATTGTGCTGAGTGAGAAGAAAATAAACATCACAGCAAATAGTTACAAACAAGAAAACGAGTATTGCAGGCAGCAAATTTAGTATCAATACTTATTAAATTTCCCAAACTACCTGACCTAATTCAGAAATGTACTCTAACCAGATGGCTACCGTACATCTCCGGTGGTTTAGGGTCTGCATGTGCAGAACAGTTCATGCAATCCCGGTCGCAGACTCCCTTAAGTCGCAGCTAGCCACTGTTCCTTGAAACGGGGGCATCGCCCCTATTTTCTGGGAGGGACAAGGCCAGGGTCTGCTTCAGTGGATGCAGATATCCTGGCCTCGCAGCTGCCAGGACCCAGCCAGGCTGTGGTAAGCTTCAGCTACCGCAGCCGGGCCAAAGGAGTTACCATCATGACCATTAGTCTTGATTGTTGTGATGTTGATCCCAGGCTGTGGCCTCGGTTGCAGCGCTGGGGTCGCAGAGGCAGCAAGGAGGTATCTGTTTCCTACAGACACCTCCTGCTGTATTTGTATTTGTGATGGATGGAATTGCACATCCTCTTGTGTGCGGCATTGCAATTCCGTCCATCTCTGAATCAGGCCATATATTGCTACTAATGTTATATAGAAATATCTCACAACAAGCATTTAAACATAGATACGCCCATATGTGAAGCTAGACATGCCCTTTGGGTGGAGCCAGCATAGGCAAACGCAGGGGGGGTTTCCGTCTGCCTGGAAACCCCCCTCCCCAACACACACCATGACCACAATAGAAATAGTAATATAATAGAATGTTACTAGCGCTGCATGTTCTTCTCAGTATCACAAATGAAATGATTAGCACCACCCGTGGATCTTTTAAACTGTGTCAGCTAGTAATAAATATACCTGTGCACCAACTAGGACATTTGGAAAACATGCACTGTTAGAGGTGCACTGCTATAGACCACCAATAGGGTTAATTATTAATACTGTATAATAATACACTATCCAGTACATAAGGAGACCAATATGTACATATATATGTCCAGGGCAGCGCCAGATTCTTCTGCCGCTCCCCCAGACTCCAGGACTTTTTCCATTGCTCTGGAATTGTGGCCACATCTAAAATAAAAACATTTAACTCAGTCAGGATGACCTTACTGCCGCATCTAGTGGCTTACTGTATATGTCGGAATTATAACATACACTGCACTTTGTATCATGCATAGTATAGCTGATTCAGTGCTAATTATGCCCTCTTCATGAACTGTCCACACTCACTCTGAAGGCACACATCCACTAGCAGACCTAAAAACGACAGCACGATTACGACATTGTAATCGTGCTGTCGTTTCACAGTCTGTGCTGTGTCTACATTGAATGAGGAGTCATTCAATGTAGGCACGTCAACCATCCCCAATGCTCTGGAATGATGCCCACATCTGAAGAAAAACATTCTGCTCAGACAGGATGGACCTACTGCCGCATCTAATGGCTTAGGGCTCTATTTATTAACATTATTTTTACTAAAATAAAGTGAAAAAGGGTGTTTTCACACCCTGTTCACATTATTTTAGTTTCACCTGTAGTTATTACAGGGCAATTGGAGTAGAATTAGTAAAATTCTACTCCAACCCCCAGTATCACTTATTTTTAGTAAAGCAGATCGCATTTCCCATAATTGTAATGGGAAATGTGATCCGACCTAAGTTACTAAAAATAAATTGTAAAAAAATACCGGGGGAAGCCCTGTGATAATAATGCCACCTGGAGGTGGCGTTATCCAGGGTCTCCCCCGGTTACCGGGCTCCCACTCTGCTCTAACGGGGAGAGCAGAGGCGGGAGCCGGTACCAGTAATCAGCTATGTGGTCTAAGCAGACCGCAAGCTGATTGCTGTAAAAAAAAGAAAAAAAAAATTAAAAATTTTTTTTTTACTTACCTTATTCCAGGGACCGGTGATCGGGCCTCCGGTGATGGCTCCTCTCCAGTCAGCTGGTCTCCCATAGTACACTGGGGCCCGGTCATCAGGTGATCGGGTCCCAGTGCAGTATGGGAGATCAGGAGTGCAGTATGGGAGATCACCTGATCGGGGAGCCCGGAGAAGATCACCGGAGGCCAGGAGGATGCAGGTAAGTGTAATGAAGGGAGGGGGGGTCGCGGGGGGGGAATGGGGGTCGCGGGGGTCCACGATCGCGGGGGCGGGGCGTAGCGCCGGGGTGCTGGGCTTAGCGTCGGTGGGGGGTAGTAGTGGTGGTTGGTCGGCGCATGCGCGGGCTCTTAGTCGCTGTATTTTTTCCGAAAATACCGCGACTAGAGTGCGGATGGGATCCGCAGGGGGAGGGCTTTATCGCAAGCTCTGTCCCTGCAAGGGATTTATAGTAAATCCCTGTGATATTGCCTGAATTCGCAATGCAAATTCACTCGGTAATATCACACTACAATCCGCATTTAATATGCGGATTGTAGTAAATAGAGCCCTTAGTGTGATCGCTGGTCCTGTATATGCTGGAATTATGCAACACAATATACTTTTTATGTAACATATTAAAGCTGGATAAGTACTAATTATGGCCTCTTCATGGACTGGCCACACTCACTCTAAAATCAAGCATTTGGAAACCCCCCTCTAGAAATCCTGCGTTTGCCACTGGCCAGGGGTCTATTAAGAGAGGAGGGGGTGCATGTGCATTCCCTGTCCATGGTCCCCTCCTCTCTCCCCGGCGGCCGCCAGCAGGCTGCAGGCTGACCGCCGGTAGCCGCAGCATCAGTAGACTCTGGGCACTAGTCTGTGCCAGAGTCTACTGCGCATGTGCAGGTCGGCGGGGAAATGACACAGCCACCATTTTCCTGGCGGTTTCCTCATTGCACATGTGTAAAACGAGGGGAAAATGACCGCGGCAGCCATTTACCGGCATTTTCTGCAGGGCTGAGAGACCCGACGCGGGGCCTCGGAAAGATAAGTATTAGAAAATATGGGTGCAGGGAGTGCGGTGTGGGCCCCCCTGGACCCATTATAGAGACGCCCCTGGGCGGAGCACAACACACCCCCTCTGCGTTCACTCTCCCGATTCGGCCCGGAGCCTCCAGAAAATCGCCCCCCCCCCTGCAAATCCCACACAAAATCCTGCAATGGGAGGAGGGTAGCGATGATGCGATTCGTGCTGAATCGCGTCATCATGACCCCATCCCCTGCTTCACAATGCCGTAATCTCTGCATTGTGTAGCGTGGGCGGAGCCAGAATGAAGCGATCGTGTGGTCACACCCATGCTCCACCCCTAATGCCGGGTAATATCTCCGGCCATTGCCACGCTCCCCCGCTAAGCCAAGCTGGCTGCTCCCTCCTGAAGGGGGCAGCCAGAATGTCGGCAAGCATGCCATGAAGTAATGGTGAAAAAAAATATTTCTGATGCAAAATGTGTGCCAGATTGGCTGGATGGTATGTAAAATGATTATTTTCTGTTTATTCTGTTTATGTAGAGGACCTTTTAATTATGTTCAATGTTATAATTCTGCAAAATAATGGTCGAGCAGATATTCAAACCGAATAGTGCTCCAGATAGTTTATTTTTTTGAACATCCATTTTTCCTACTCCATGTGCATGTAAAGTGCAAGTTTTACAAAAACAGATGTCTAGCCTGCCAGTCCATTGCTGTTTGTGGGAAGGAAGACAGGGTGGGGGAACTGCCTTCAGGACGCTTGGAAACGGGATGTCTGCTAATTTAATTATTATGTCAGGAAGTCATTTTATGTATGTACCTTTTCTGTGCTTGGAAATGCTGGCCTGATAACAAGTGTTTGTTAAATAAATGCTTGAATAGTATATGTAAATGTTTGTTATAGCTGTTTGTTAGGAAGGGAAACGAAGGGTTGTATGATAGAAATACTGTTAGCTGCATTCATCCACATTTTTGTCCTAATAGTCATGAGTTGCTTTCAATTATGAAAATTAAAAAAAGGGAAATGACCTCCCTGATCGTAGCACAAGCTTTGAAGTTGTGGAGCTGTTGTTTACAGTAAAAAATAAATAAAGAAATGTGCACACATGAGGGTTTCCGGTTGCCTGGAAACCCCCCTCAGCAACCCACACCATCACCACAACAGAAATAGTAATAATAGAATTTTACTAGTGTTGCATGTTCTACTCAGTATCACAAATTAAATAATCAGCACCCAGGCCCGCTGACAGGGGGGGCCTAGGGGTACAACTGTAAAGGGCCCCGAGATCCTAGGGGGCCCTGGAGTGTAATCGCTGCCTGCACTGCTGCTGCTGCAGTGATCAGCAGAGTGTAGGCATGTACTACTGATCACTGTAGCAGCAAGTCCAGCAGCAGGGGGGGTCAGTGTGGCATTTGCCACCCAACCAGTAGGAATTAATTGCAGCTGCACGCTGCATATACACATAGTAGCAGAGCCGTGTCTTACTTACTGCAGTGCTGGTTGGCTGGCCTGCCGCCAGGGCTCGGAGAATCTTCTCAACACTGTGGTGGAGGCGGGGCTGCTGCTTGATGACTCCTCGGATCTCTCAGCCAGTGAGCCGAGGAGTCTGATGTATGTTGAACTGTATCTTCGGATTACTGGCTGAGAAATAGAAGCAGTCATCAGACAGCACCACCCCACCCCAGTGTTCTGTCTCTCTCCAGTCCCACCCAGCAGCAGTCAAGACTGACACAGCCAGGAATATTCAACAGAATGCTGGCTTTGTAGGTAAGTGCAGCCTGGGGGGGGGGGAACACAAAATGTGGGATATGGTTGGAGAGCACAGTTGGTGATCTGAGAGCACAGTGGCGGATGTGAGAGCAAAGTGTGGGATGGGAAATGGAAGAGCACAGTGGGGGATGGAAGAGCACAGTATAGGATGGGGATGGGAGAGCACAGTGGAGGATGGGAGAGCACAGTGAGGGATGGGCGATGGGAGAGTACAGTGGGGGGTGGGAGAGCACAGTGTGGGATGGGAGAGCACATTGTGGGGTAGGAGAACACAGTGTGGGATGAGGGATGGGAGAGCACAGTGTGAGGTGGGAGAGCACAGTGTGGGATGGGAGAGCACAGTGTGGGATGGGGGATGGGAGAGCACAGTGTGGGATGGGGGATGGGAGAGCACAGTGTGGGTGGGAGAGCACAGTGTGGGATGGGAGAGCACAGTGTGGGATGGGGGATGGGAGAGCACAGTGTGGGATGGGAGAGCACAGTATGGGATGGGGATGGGAGAGAACAGTGTGGGTGGGAGAGCACAGTGAGGGATGGGAGAGCACAGTGTGGGATGGGGGATGGGAGAGCACATTGTGGGGTAGGAGAACACAGTGTGGGATGAGGGATGGGAGAGCACAGTGTGAGGTGGGAGAGCACAGTGGGGGATGGGAGAGCACAGTGTGGGATGGGGGATGGGAGAGCACAGTGTGGATGGGAGAGCACAGTGAGGGATGGGAGAGCACAGTATGGGATGGGGATGGGAGAGCACAGTGTGGGATGGGGGATGGGAGAGCACATTGTGGGGTAGGAGAACACAGTGTGGGATGAGGGATGGGAGAGCACAGTGTGAGGTGGGAGAGCACAGTGGGGGATGGGAGAGCACAGTGTGGGATGGGGGATGGGAGAGCACAGTGTGGGTGGGAGAGCACAGTGAGGGATGGGAGAGCACTGGACCTTATTCAGAGGCGGCCGTACGGTCTACGACCGCACGGCTGCCTCGATGTTTTGCCAGTGCGGGAGCCGGCTCCCTCGTGCGCATGCGTGAGACCCGCTACGACCGACAGCGCCGGTCGTAGCGGGTCTCTTTCCAAAGGGGGCAAGCTGTCGATGTTGATTGACAGCTCGCCCCGTTTGGAAGGCGGGCCGGGGGGGTGGCAGCCCAAACAGAGGCGTTCCCATGGGAACGCCTGCCATTTGGGGGAGGCCCCACTGACATCACTAGTGATGTCAGTGGAGAGCTTCCGGCTCTGACAGAGCCAGAAGCTCTCCGGGGCTTACGACAAGTGAGACCCTACCCTAGGGTCTCGTCGTAAGCCCCAATGGTCGCGATGGTCTCTGACCATCATGACCATCACCCGAGCGGTCGTTAACACCCACAGCCTAACGACCGCAACAGAGGCGGGCGGTCAGGATGCAAGTGGCCACCCAGTTTCTGAGCGACCGCTTGCATCCTCCGACCGCCTCTGAATGAGGGCCACAGTGTGGGATGGGGGATGGGAGAGCACAGTGTGGGATGGGAGAGCACATTATGGGATGAGGTATGAGAGAGTATAGTGTTAGATGGGGATCACAGTGGGCTATGGAAGCACAGCGTGGGATGGGGAGTGTATGTGTGTGAGTAAATTTTTTATATATATATATATATAATGCATATGAGAATACTACCAGGAGCTAATACCAGCTCCCATGCTGCTTCAGTAAAGATAATCAAGTATCCGGAGGAGTCAAGCCAGCACGAGAGGCAAGAAAGTATCCAGTGCATGGCGTGCTGGAGTGGCACTGAGGCCAGCACAGAGGATAACCTTCTGAGTCTGCCAAGGTAAGCAGAGCAGGAAATGTCCCAGCGGGATACACCCACACACATATTAGCTTTACGTCACTTTTTTTTTAGCCATAGAGAAGCCGGGACCACATGCTTGTGTTTGCCCCCCAGCCTGAATGTTGCCATCTAGCCCCTGGCAGGAATGCAGGCAGTGGTTCAGGGTCCATCTGGCGGGGAGCAGATGTGTTGCACTGGCAGTGGGCGGTGCAATAAAGGTTTTTTTATGTTTGTTACTGCGCAGTGCACGTGATGTCATGACGTCATGCACACCACACCAAAGACAGACACCCAAGCAGAGATGCCGTGGCAGGCACACATAGAATAAAATAAGTGTGGGGTATGGAGGGACACTGTAGGGACATGGAGGGACACTGGGAGCATGGAGGGACACTGTGGGGGCATCGAGGGACACTGTGGGGGCTCAGATGTTCCCCAGAGAAACCACATATAGATAAAGTAGACTCTCAAGCGACTGGCTTGTACCTGCCAGGGACCTGGGGATTGGGGGAGCCCCTAAAAAAATGGGTGTACCAGGCCCCATGATTTCTGTTGCCGGACCTGTCAGCACCACCTGTGGATCTTTTAACATGTGTCAGCCAGCAATAAATACACCTGTGCATCAACAAGGAGATCAGGAAAACATGCACTGTTAGGGGTGCACTGCTATAGACCATCAATAGGGTTAACTATTACCATATATACTCGAATATAAGTCGACCCGAATATAAGCCGAGGTACCTACTTTCACCACAAAAAACTGGGAAAACTTATTGACTCGAGTATAAGCCTAGGGTGGGAAATGGCAGCAGCTGGTAGTGCCCCCAGTAGTAATTCCCCCTGGTTGTGCCCCCAGTAGTAATCCCTCCTGGTAGTGCCCCCAGTGGTAATACCCCCTTTCAGTGCCTCCAGTAGTAATCCCCCCCTGGTAGTTCCCCCAGTGGTAATCCCCCCTTTCAGTGCCCCCTGTAGTAATCCCCCCCTGGTAGTGCCCCTTGTAGTAATCCCCCCCTGGTAGTTCCCCCTGTAGTAATACCCCCTGGTAGTTCCCCCAGTGGTAATAACCCCTTTTAGTGCCCCCTGTAGTAATCCCCCCCCTGGTAGTACCCCCAGTGGTAATCCCCCCTTTTAGTGCCCCCTGCAGTAATCCCCCCCTGGTAGTTCCCCCAGTGGTAATCCCCCCTTTTAGTGCCCCCTGTAGTAATCCCCCCCTGGTAGTTCCCCCAGTGGTAATAACCCCTTTTAGTGCCCCCTGTAGTAATCGCCCCCTGTAGTAATCGCCCCCTGTAGTTCCCCCCCAGTAGAGAGAGGCATACGGTAATAAGAATAAAAGAAAAAAAAAATCACTTACCTGAAACTCCCGCTCCTGGTCCCGCCGCTATCAGCTCCTCCGGCCGCTTTGTATGGGAGAGACGTCATTACTCATGACGTCTCTCCCATTACCCACTGTGGGAGCCGGAAGATGGCTCCCGCAGTGGGAGCAGCAGCAGCCGCTGAGAGTCTGACAGACTCTCAGCGGCTGCTGATTACAGCAAACACACAGCTGCCGGCTCCGGCGGCTGTGTGTTTATGCTGTGTAGCGCTGACTGAACTCCGTCCGGTCAGCGCTACACTTCACTCGAGTATAAGCCGAGGGGGTACTTTTTCAGCACAAAAAATTTGCTGAAAAACTCGGCTTATACTCGAGTATATACGGTAATACTGTATAATAAATAATATACTATCCATTGCATAACGAGACCAATATGTACATATATGTCCAGGGCAGTGCTAGGTCCTTCTGTTGCTCCCCCAGATTCCCGTTTTGCCCCACTGCTCTGGAATGATGCCCACATCTGAAATTAAAATATTCAGCTCAGATAGGATGACCCTACTGCCGCATTTAATTGCATACTGTGATCGCTGGTCCTGTATATGTTGGAGTTATGACACATAATACACTTTGTATGATGCTGGATAAGTGCTAATTATGCTCTCTTCATAGACTGACCATGCTCACTCTAAAATCAAGCATTTGTCAACCCCGGTCTAGAATCCTGCGTTTGCCACTGATGCAGCCCGTGCTACTCCCAAAATCCCCAAACTTTAATAGCTCTAGACAGTCTGGGGTGGTCTCCACTATAATAGGTAGATCATATGTGTGGTGCCCCACCGCCATAGTGTAAGCTAGCCCCAGGCTGATTAGCATTGATTAAGCTAGTAGTGCCTTTTTTGGAGTGGGAGGTAAAAAAAACAGCAACCCCCTATTATTTTTTTCTATAAAATTATCAAGATGATTCATATATTACATGAAGTGTGACATTATCCATGTAAGTACTGTACTTGGTCCCAATTACATGTTCAGAAAGTGAATTTAGATTTATATAAAGCAGAACTTAACCACTTACCTGGCAATAACACATGGAATGCGATTGCAGCCAGCTGATATTCAGCTAGCACAGTCAAATGCCATGCGTCTGTGCCATCCAGCTGCTTCCCCCGATCTTTTGTCACTGGGCTGGCTATTTCTAGAGGGGGTGGGTAGTGATTTTACAATGGGGCCTGTGGACAATTTTTTTTTTTTAATACATTTTAAACTTTATTGAATTTAAAAAAAATTTTGACCATTTTTTGGTGAAAAAATGTCAGTTAAGCGGTTAATGAATTGATTTTGCATACAGAGCACCTCATACCTAGGGGGAATTCAATTCAGTATGCTGTTGATAGAGACGGGAAGGAGCTCCCGGAGATCCGACAGCTAGTGGTTAAGTCAGAGAATGCCGGTTCAGGTGACTTAACCTGGGTGTTTAGTCGCAAGAACCGTCATTCCCTGATTAAAGTGCCAGCCGCAAACCTATTACCGCAACGCTAAGCTGGAAAACTGCCTCTCGGCCGGCACTTTAGTTGGAAGAAATATTTAGTCGGACTAAACAGCGCGCCAAATTGAATAGCTGCAGGAGCTCCCACCCACTGAGTTGAATCGCCCCCTAAGAGTCTAAAATATTTCCTCTGAGGATTTTCAGCAAATTCACCTTCACTAAAACTACTCCTTTCTCCTATAACGACACTGACCTGACTTCACCTTTCTACAACACACTTACTTTAACTATAGTCAATGTAGCTCCAGCTATCATAAACAGTCTCTGACAATTCACACCTCAACCATGGCACACAAACAGACCCACCACCTGCAAAAGTGCTCCACCACTGGATGGAATCTCGCTTCAAAGCCAATATCGTCCACTAAAAATTCAACCTTTCATCTTATAAATTGTCCTTTCACTTGCCAAGCAAACCTTTCTACTAGGCTTCTAACGTTCCCCTCTCTCCAATTACAGCCCCACTTCCCTTCTTCCCTTTGCCTCTGAAATACATGAGTGACTTGTGTACAACCGCCTATCTCACTTTCTCTCCTCTTAGTCCCTTCACCACTCTCTGTAACCAACATTCCAATATGAAACTGTCTTAAAAATTTTAAAAATGGTCTACTAGCTACAATGTTTAAGGGACACTTCTAATTTTCCTGGACCTCTCTGCTACTTTTGATACTGTTGATCAGCCTTTTCTCCTGCACAATGTCCACTTTATCGGCCATTTTTATAGTTATTGCCTATGATATATCCCACTTCAAAAAGCTCCTCCCCGCCACCCCTATGTGCTCAGTCAGGACTCTGGCCCTCATTCAGATCCACACGTAAATGCCATCACGGCTGCAATTTCTCACGGATCGCAGTTGCGAAAATATGCTAATGACCCACTCACCGTGTCAGTATTTACAGTAGGGATGTGCAGGCTCGGATAGGTTCGAGTTTGAACGCCGAGTTCGGATTTTTCCCTCCAAAAATCGGATCTCAGAAAGCAGCAAAACGTCATCTTTCATGGACAAACATCATCATTCCTGGACAAAAGTCCATGGGAGGGAAAAATCCGAACTCGGCGTGCAAACCCGAACCTATCCGAGCCTGCACATCCCTAATTTAGAGGCGCCCATTGAAAGCATCTCACATCCACCACTCACGCACAAAAGCCGAGAATACAGTCCTGACTCAAATCAAATGATTTGAGCCAGCAAGTTATGCGCCCATGCTGTGGTCCTTAAGGGGCTGGCAGGCATCATCAGCTGATGCCGGATGCATCACACCGCAGGGCAGCGATGCCATTGGTTGTCTCTATACACAGCGCCTATTGGCTGCCAATCAGGAAGTGGGCAGGACAACTGAAGCCTCTCTCTTTTTTTCAAACAAACATAACACTATTTCTAGATGGCATTATGTGGCACATGTGTAACAGTATCATATAGTTATAGGGTCAGATGTGCATCCTATCACTATAACCTGGGACATACTTACCTATGAGGGCCACAGAGACAATGTATTCAGCTGGATCTTCTTCCATTGCGCTTCCTCAGATCCTTCTCTGTGGCCGGCATCTCTGCTGCTGTTGCTGCTGGGTCTGTCTCAGGAAGTTGGGAACTGCTCCTGCCACTTGCCGTGGCTCTGCTCTGCACATGCGCACTGCAAAAAGAAAATGTTATGCCGAAAAGCCTCGCTGAGACAGCTTTATATCACATTGGCTGTCCCAGCATATACAAGGGTGGTTCAAACAGTAACGTAACAAGACCTCTTATGTGTGTAATATTCTCTGTATCAGTCTAATTTGTCCCGTCAGGTCAGAGCAGGTAGACCACTGCTTCACATCACGGCCATTAGACTGCACCTCATATCAGTCATACTGTCCCAATATGAGTTGTAAGATGGCCGGGCAGGCGGAAACATGATCAAACATTGAGGTGCGTAGTGTGATCGGATTTCTGCTTCTAAAGAGCACATCAGCAGCTGATATTTATCACCAACTTGTTCATGTGTACAGTGATAATGTCATGTCATGGAAACAGGTTTGAGTTTGGTGCACTGCCTTTGATAATGGCAGGACAGACGTACAAGCTGAGCAATGATCCGTCTGGCCATGCACATCCATCACAGATGGAAATATGTGCTGCATTGAAGGTCTGACTCAGGAGTACAGACACATTCGAGTTAGTGATATTGCTGACGAACTGAACATCTCAGTGGGTACTGTGCACAACATCGTTCATGAGCAACTGGGGTACAGGAAAAAGTGTTCACGCTGGGTACCGAAGCAACTCGCAGAAGGTCACAAAATCAATAGGATGAGATTGCCTCTCCGGCATTCAAGCTGTACCATGTGGATGCAGTGCAGTTCCTGCAGCGTATTGTTACAGGCGATGAAACATGGGGGCATCACGTAACACTGGAGATGAAGCAAGCGTCCATGACATGGAAACACGCATCATCCCCACCTTCAAAGAAATTTAAAACAACTCCATCAGCAAAGAAGGTCATGGCAACGGTGTTTTGGAACCACAAGGGCGTGCTTCGTGTTGATTTCCTCACCAACGGAGATACTGTGAATGCTGACCACTATGGTGACACATTGAGCTGGTTCCATAACGGCAATTTGTCCGGGGTTCTGTGAACAGGCGTCATATTGCTGCATGATAACGCCAGGCCACACTCAGTCAACCACACACGTGAGTTGTTATGGTGCTACCATTGGGAGGTACTAGATCATCCTTCCTACAGCCCTAACCTGGCACTGAATGGTTACCATCTATTTGGACCATTGAAGAAGCACCAGGCTGCAAGGCGATTTAACCAACTGTGAAATTCAGTAAACTGTCCTGTCCTGACATTAATTTCTTCTATGCCGGGATAGATGCCCTGGTGCACCATTAGAACAAATGCTTAGACAAGTATGAGGATGGAAATATAATCTGTACCGCGGCCATACAATTGATTATACATATATGTATGAGTTGAATAAATTTACATAATGAGAGGCCTTGTTACGTTATTTAATGACCCACCCTCATACTTTAATTTAAATATGGAGGTAATTAAAATGCGATAAACTGAGGTAATTACCTCCAACAACAATGAATGTTTATTAAATATACCCATTAGCCTCCAATACCTCCACTATGATGGGGACACCAAAATACTACCTAAATCTCAACATGTCTAAAACAGGGCTAATCATCACCATCAGCAACACCACAAATTGGTCAGCTTCTCAAGATTGCTGCCTTGTTGTCACATCCAGCTCCACCTTGTGCTGTATTCCTCAAATCCAGTATCTATACCAGGCCTATTACCTTCAAAACATTGCCATTGTACACATTCTATTTACTCAAGACTCAAACAAAACTCTATTCCTTTCACACTATCTCCTGCCTTGACGTTTGTAACCTCCTCACATATGCAATTACTCACAATTATCTATATCTATTTAATTCCAACTTAACAGCTGCTGCAAGGCTGATCTTCCTTGGTCCTTGCTGTGCAGCTATTGTATCTCTGCAAATCTCTACACTGTTTCCAATTCAAATTACTGACCCTTATCTACACAGTCCTCAACACCATCCCTTTAAACACTCAAATTTAGTTTCAATTTGTTCTTCCTTCCCCTTAGATCTACTGCTGACCTGCATCTCGTCTTGTCCCTGGTAACCACATTTCACTTCCATCTACAATACTATTCCTGTGCTGCTAACCCCTTATGGACTTCTCTACCAAGCCCAATCAGAGTCTCCTACAGCCTTTAAATATTTAAATGCTCTCTGAAAAGTGAAAACCCATCTGTTTAGTAAAGCTCAGCTCACAACTGTACAAATCTAATTTCTCAGCTACACTCGTTCCTCTTGTCTCAGTTGTGCTCTTTGCCCGTTAGATTGTAAACCAACTTATTGTCTTTGTTTTATGTATTTCCAGTTTTAATAGCGAATCTTCTTTTGTTTTTTTATTTGTTATATTCAAATAGTGAAAAATGGAATCTGTTTTTTATAAATGTCTTGATAATTCAGATTTCATTTGAATGAAGGAATAAATACATTTTGAAATAATAATTCCATTGAAAACCGAAAACTTTGTTTTGTGGAGAATTAAGTGAGATATGTTAAATAAGAACATGTAATTTGCATACAAAACCCCAATCTGAAGGGTCTATGATATCTGTATTGTACCAGCACCAGGTTTTCTATAATCCTCGGACAAGCTTTTTTTTAAACTGTCATTAGTGTTGTCAGAGCCCCTCCCCCACAAGCTTCCCATTCATTCTTTATAACATTTGTCACCATGTTCAAACAGGTAAAGCCAAGAAAACAAAGCAATATAACACCGCCATTTATATGACAGGATATTACCAAGCTGTTTTGACAGAAGTAATATATAGGGATAGATATGTCACAAGATGGCCCTGATTCTTCACCCAACACACATCTGCCCATGGTGACTGCCTTGTTGACTGCACTAAACACCATCTGCGATAGGGGCTATGAGGAAGAGTTCCACAATAGGAGCATGCCAAGCAATGACAAAAGTTGCTATGGTAGCAGTATATTTATTTACTGTCCTATCTTTTCAATCTCAATAATCAATGAGAATAACTTTTCCTAAGAACAGCAAACATAACGTGTTAGACGGGTTGGGTGTGGGAGATTAAGACTGACAGCGGCATCCCGATGCTCAGAACCCTGACAGCAGTTAGGTCAGGCTTGCCTACCCTCCCGATTTGGTCGGGAGCCTCCCGAATATCGGGTGCCGCTCCCGACCCCCCGGAAAGGCAGGCAAGCCTCCCGGCTGTCGCCTACCCCCCCAGACTAATAGTAAAAACCCCCGCTGGCGGGGGGCCCAATGACGCGATTCGCGCTGAATCGCGTCATCGTGGCTCCGCCCCCTGCTTCACAATGCCTTTTTTCTGGCATTGTGAAGAGGGGGCGGGGCCACGATGACGCGATCATGTGGTCACGCCCCCAGGCCCGCCCCAAAACGGCATCATAGCCCGGCCACACCCCCCACACAATGCAGGCATTCAGCTCCCTCCCGGAAGGTGGGATCTGAATGTCGGCAAGTATGATTTAGGTAAGTATCCTCACCCTTCACCCCCTAACCCTCCCTTCCTGCATCCTAAACCTAATCCCCTCCCCCCAACCTTCCCCACTAGTTCCTAAACCTAACCTCCCCCTTAGTGCCTAACTCTAACCCCTCCGGTGTTGCTTAACCCTAACCCACCTCAGGGGGTACCTAACCCCGTGATGCCTAAACCTTACCCCCCTCCGCGGCTAAAAGCTAACCCAGCCTCCTATACTTACAATCGGGATGCCAGCTGTCAGGATTCTGGCGTCGGCATCTCCACTGATGACGGGATTCCAGCACCGGTCTTCTGGACGCGATTCGGGATTCTGGCGCCAAGATTTCAGCAGCTGGCATCCCAATGGTAGGTTTATTAACTACATCTCCATGTTAGACAATCTTATATGCTAGATTTGTGTTGTGGAATTATTTGTAGATATTTAGCCTACACATATAGTATAATGTATGCATGATATATAGCATCATTTAAAAAACTATGAGCCTGATACAGCAGCGATTGCAAATGCAACTACATACGCAGAATGAGCGATTGTTAGCCATTGTGCATGCATAGTAGCCGCACAGAGGAATCCATCGCAGAGCAAGTGACAGGCCGTGAGCATTTGGGAGTGGTGATGGGGGAGTGGTTGGAGAAATGCAGGCGCACCTGTCCATTTGAACGCCATTGCATGGGCATGTATAAATTGGGTACTGCGATTACATTTGCAGCTTGAGTACTCACTGCGTGCGACGAGACTTGCAATTTCTGCTGTAAATGTGTGTGACGGGCCGATGTATGTCGATGGTACAGACATTTAGTGCGAGGCAGTATGGATAAGAGAAAGCAGCAGTGGGCGTCTCTATGCCAGCTGAGCTGTGGCGGCATAACATATTTGCAGCTGCGTTCCGTGCGAAATCGCAGCTGTGTACACAATTATGATCCGTATTGATCAGGCCCTAAGTCAAGTAGCCAATGTTGGGAACATATGTAGCTCATATTCATAGAAAGGGTAAGATTAATCTTCTCTATACTGGTGAGGATGATACATGGACATCTGCCCTATACTGGCACTTTAGGCAATTCCATGATCTTTGCATATAAATGCAATACTGTATGTGCAAAAGATTTTGGGGCCTATTCATCATCGAAGGCCGTATGGCCTCTGATGAAGTTTTGAACTCGCTGCCAGGGATACTTAAGTATCCAACTCGCAGCGGGGGAAACGTGACACTGGAGCAATTCATCATTGCTCTGGTGCGGGGACAGCTGCTCCGAAAAGCAGTTGTCCCCGTGGTTAGTATCGCAGCTACTTCTGTAGCTGCGTTACTTACCTGCTCCCCATCGTCCTGGCTACACATGTGTGACCTCAGGACACGCATTCGCAAAGCTGCTGGGGAGCTGGTGAGGAGGTGGCGGAGGGTACCCTCTTCGCATCCCCGAAACTCTTTCCCACAGGAAGGAGCGGGATCCAAGAACAAGCGGCGTCTGAAGATGGCACTTGTTCTCGGCAGCAAACTCTGAAAACTTTCAGTTTTCAGAGTATGCTGAATACCAAAAGGGGTCCTATCGGACCCCTCATGATGAATGGCCTGGTAACTTAAATATGCGGAAATTGTATGACAAAGGTTAATGGTGTGCTGGGTTACAAGTAATTGAGTAGTATACAATAGTGAAATTATTTGTCTTTTTGTGTCCAAGGCATGAAAATACTGGAATGTTAAATGCTTCCCCCACATATATAAAGCCGGAGCTGGATTTCCAACCAGGCACCTGAAATGCCATTCATTAATGGTCCAGGGACTTCTACCATGTCACTGTGGTTCATCTCACAGCCCCTGCTGGAAACTGTCCAAGTGGGAGCATGAGGACTAATCAGAAGTCAAAGACCTCTGCAGCAAGTGCAGTTCTATTAAGAAGTGATGTTGCCCATAGCAACCAATCAGATTCCAGATATTATCTTATAGAAGGTGCTAGATAAATGAGAAGTAGAATCTGATTGGTTGCTATGGGCAACATTACTTCTTAAACAGAACTCCCATCTTAGTAAATTTACCCCTTGTTGCGTTAGATAATATTACAGCTTTAAAGGGCATATTTAATAATTAACTGATTATAGACCAGATACTGTAATTATAAATTTTTATTGTCACTTTTGCGTGGCAATGACAAATGAATATATGTCTGGGATGTATTAAATAACACATCCAGGAACACATCCATGCGGGTCTCCAGACACGCAGAGGGCTCTCCTGCTGCGAGTAAGGATGCAGTGGCTAATTTATGCACGCCCAATAATCAGTGTTTAAGCGGTCTGACACGTCTGCTATTTTCTATCCACCTCCCGAAAACACTGAATACCTGTAACTCATTTTGCTAGTGAATCCTCGATGCGAGCATGATCACAAAACGATCGCTGAGCGTTTGTAGTGCGGCTTTCACAAATGTGCAATGGCTAACAAATAGCTCCATCTGCGTAAATATTGTCATTGCTTCCATCTCTAAATCAGGCCCTATGTGTGTGTGTGTGATAACTCCCATTGCTGCTTGTACTCTGTGGGTAGCTGGGGACCGGGTTATATTATAACTGATCATGATGATAGTGTTGTTTTTGTATCTTGATAAAATGCTCCAATTTAAGACATGTTTTCAAATAATGCAAAAGTACACGAACATGGGAATAGCGTCCCATCCAGAGAATAGGGGATAAATTTGCTAAGCTCCGTGTTGGTCTGAATTTGCAGTCACGGGTGTATTTTGTAATTTTTTTCAAACATACATTTACTATGGCAAAAACGGGTGTATTTTCTGTATTTTCAGAGATGAACATGGCCAAATCCGAAGATAAAATACACAAATAAACACAAATAGAAAAGAATACACCATCGTCTAAAAACACAGCAGTACTTTCAATAGACAGGAATACAACATAGAGATTTACCAAGAATCGTGATTTATTATCACAGGTGTATTTTAAGTACGGGTGAGCAGGTTCGGATTTCTGAAATCCAAGCCCCCCTGATCCGAGGCCGATCCGAGTCAGGCTCGACTTTTCCTGCCTGACTCGGATCTGAAATCGAGGCAAAACGTCATCATCCCGCCTTCCGGGTCTCGCGGGTTTTGGATTCTATATAAGGTACCCGCGTCAGTGCCATTTTCTCACTCGGCTGTGGATAGTGAAGAGGGAGGGTGGGAGTTAGGGCTGGCTGGGCTGTGTAGTGTAGTGTAGTGCAGTGTAGTGTTGTGCTGCGCTGTGCTGCTGTTGTCCATAGGGGCTGTGTCCACTCCTCCAAAGTCCATAGGGGCTGGCTGTGTTGTGCTGTGCTGCTGTTGTCCATAGGGGCTGTGTCCACTCCTCCAAAGTCCATAGGGGCTGGCTGTACTGTGTTGTGCAGTCAGTTGTACATAGGGGCTGTGTCCACTCCAAAGTCCTGTGCAGTGTCCCAGTCCTAAAGGGGTGCTGTAGTGTTGTCCAGGGGGTGCTCTGTCCATCAGGGGTGCTCCCCCCAAGTGCAAAAAAAAAATATTTGTGTTTGTGAATTGTGTGCGCAGTAGCCGCATGTGCATCAACAAAGTAGCACCAAGCGTGCGCCTGTGTCCCATAAATAAAGGGCCGGCTGGCTTGTCTGTTAAAGGGTGGTGGGCTGTAGCTGCACCTGCATCCTCAAAGCAGCAGAGAAAAGTGTGCGTCTGTCTGTTAACGGGTGGTGTAACCCCCAAAGTGCACTCCAAGAAAAATAAAATATTTTCTTCTGTGTTTGTGAATTGTCTGCACTGTACGTGCATCCTCAAAGCAGCAGCACCAAGCGTGTGTCTGTCTGTTAAAGGGTGGTGTAACCCTCAAAGTGCACTCCAACAAAAATAAAATATTTTCTTCTGTGTTTGTGAATTGTCTGCACTGTATGTGCATCCTCAAAGCAGCAGCGCCAAGCATGCATCTGTCTGTTAAAGGGTGGTGTAACTCCCAAAGTGCACTCCAACAAAAATAAAACATTTTCTTCTGTGTTTGTGAATTGTGTGCATTGTACATACATCCTCAAAGCAGCAACGCCAAGCATGTGTCTGTCTGTTAAAGGGTGGTGTAACTCCCAAAGTGCACTCCAACAAAAATAAAATATTTTCTTCTGTGTTTGTGAATTGTCTGCACTGTACGTGCATCCTCAAAACAGCAGTGCCAAGCATGAGTCTGTCTGTTAAAGGGTGGTGTAACCCCCAAAGTGCACTCTGACAAAAATAAAATATTTTCTTCTGTGTTTGTGAATTGTCTGCACTGTACGTGCATCCTCAAAACAGCAGCGCCAAGCGTGCATCTGTCTGTTAAAGGGTGGTGTAACCCCCAAAGTGCACTCCAACATAAATAAAATATTTTCTTTTGTGTTTGTGAATTGTCTGCACTGTACGTGCATCCTTAAAGCAGCAGCGCCAAGCGTGCGTCTGTCTGTTAAAGGGTGGTGTAACCCCCAAAGTACACTCCAACAAAAATAAAACATTTTCTTCTGTGTTTGTGAATTGTGTGCACTGCACATGCATCCTCAAAGCAGCAGCGCCAAGGGTGGTGTAACCCTCAAAGTGCGCTCCACAAAGAATAAAAAATTCTTCTTTTTTTTCTGTCTTTGTGAATTATGTGGGCTATAGCCACACCTGCATCCTCAAATAAGCAGCGCCAAGTGTGCGTCTGTCTGTTAAAGGGTGGTGTAACCCTCAAAGTGCGCTCCACAAAGAATAAAAAATTATTATTTTTTCTGTCTTTGTGAATTGTGTGGTGCACTGTAGCTGCACGTGCATCAACAAAGGAGCAGCGCCAAGCGTGCACCTGTGTCCCATAAGTAAAGAGCCGGCTGGCTCATTTCTTAAAGGGTGGTGTAACCCACAAAGTGCACTAGTCTCCAACAAAAATAAAAAAATATTTTCTGTGTTTGTGTGCGCCTTAGCCGCACGTATATATCAATATAACACAAACTTTCTCCGATAAAAATAAAATAGGGAAAGATCAAGAACCACTTCCTCCTAGTGCTGAAGCTGCTGCCACTAGTCATGACATAGACGATAACATGCCATCAACGTTGTCTGCTAAGGCCGATGCCCAATGTCATAGTAGAGGGCACATACAATCCCAAATGACAAAGTTCAGGAAAATGACCTTAAAAAAAACATTTAAATCATCTGAGGAGAAACGTAAACTTTCCAATATGCCATTTACGACACGGAGTGGCAAGGAACGGCTAAGGTCTTTCCCTATGTTCATGACTAGTGATTCAGCTTCTCAAGACGATGGAAGCCCTCCTCCCGCTAAAAAAATCAAACAAGTTAAGCTGGCAAAAGCACAGCGAAGAACTGTGCGTTCTAAGAAGATATCACAAATCCCCAAGGAGAGTCCAAGTGTGGTGGCGGTTGCGATGCCTGACCTTCCCAGCACTGGACGGGAAGAGGTGGCTCTTTTCACCATTTGCACGCCCCCTGCAAGTGCTGAAAGGAGCACCCACAGTCCACTTGCTGATATGCAAATTGAAGATGTCACTGTTGAAGTACAACAGGATGAGGATACTGGTGTAGCTGGCGCTGAGGAGGAAGTTGGCGAGGAGGATTCTGATGGTGATGTGGTTTGTTTAAATCAGGCTCCGGGAGAGACAGTTGTTGTCCATGGGATGAAAAAGCCCATCACGGTCATGCCTGGGCAGAAGACCAAGCATTCCACCTCTTTGGTCTGGCAATATTTCTATCCAAATCCGGACAACAACTGTCTTGCCATATGTACCATATGTAAAGGTGAAATAAGTAGAGGTAGGGACGTTAACCACCTAGGAACATCCTCCCTTGTACGGCACCTGCAGCGCGTTCATAAAAAGTTACTGTCAAGTTCAGAAACTTTGGCTAAGACCGTAAGCAGTCCAGGGACACCTAAATCCCGTTGTCCTGTTGTATCCAAGCGCCTGCAAACCACACCGTCAACTCCCTCCTCATCAATTTCCTCCTTAGTCAGGATCGGAAGTAGTCCTGCAGGCCATGTCACTGGCATGACTGACTCTCCTATCCGGGATTCCTCCGGAGCATCCTGCATTGCTACGCCTACTGCTGCCGCTGCTGCTGTTACTGCTGCTGGGAATCGTTCATCATCCCAGAGAGGAAGTAGGAACACCACTACTTTTACTAAACAATTGACCCTCCAAAAGTCCTTAGCGAGGAGGATGAAGTACGACAGCAGTCATCCTGAAGCAAAACGTATAACTGAGGCCTTGACTGCTATGTTGGTGTTAGACGTGCATTCGGTATCCGCCATTACTGCAGTGGGATTTAGACTATTGATGGAGGTAGTGTGTCCCCGGTTCCAAATCCCGTCTAGATTCCACTTCACTAGGCAGGCGATACCGAGACTGTACAGAAACGTCAGAAAAAGTGTCCTCAGTGTCCTGAAAAATGCGGTTGTACCCAATGTCCACTTAACCACGTACATGTGGACAAGTGGAACAGGGCAAACTAAGGACTATATGACTGTGACAGCCCACTGAGTAGATGTATCACCTTACGCAGCAACAACAGCAGCATCACCAGTAGCAGCATCTCAGAAATGCCAGCTTGTTCCAAGGCAGGCTACGCTGTGTATCATCGGTTTCAGTAAGAGGCACACTGCCGACAACCTCTTAGAGAAACTGAGGGAAATCATCGCCCAGTGGCTTACCCCACTTAGACTCTCCTGGGGATTTGTGATATCTGACAACACCACCAATATTGTGCGGGCATTACATCTGGGCAAATTCCAGCATGTCTCATGTTTTGCTCACACAATAAACTTGGTTGTGCAGAATTTTCTGAAAATCGACAGGGGCATGCAGGAGACGCTTTGGGTGGCCCGAAAAATTTCTGGCCACTTTTGCCATTCAGCGACTGCGTGCCGAAGACTGGAGCGCCAGCAAATACTATTGAACCTGCCCCGCCATCACCTGAAGCAAGAGGTTGTGACGCAGTGGAACTCAACCCTCTATATGCTTCAGAGGATGGAGGAGCAGCAAAAGGCCATTCAAGCCTATACATCCACCTATGACATAGGCAAAGGAGGGGGTATGCACCTGACTCAAGTGCAGTGGAGAATGATTTCCGTGTTGTGCAAGGTTCTCCAGCCCTTCGAACTTGCCACACGTGAAGTCAGTTCAGACACTGCCAGTTGAGTCAGGTCATTCCCCTCATCAGGCTTTTGCAGAAGCAGCTGGAGAAAGTGAAGGAGGAGCTAAGATGGAGCGATTCCGCTCGGCATTTCTGACATGTCTACTGTCACTGCATATGATACTGTCACCATTGACAGAATGGTGGAGGATTACATCGGTGACAGCATCCAAGTAGGCATGTCAGACAGTCCATACCTGTACTGGCAGGAAAAACAGGCAATTTGGAGGCCCCTGTACAAACTGGCTCTATTTTACCTGAGTTGCCCCCCCTCCAGTGTGTACTCCGAAAGAGTGTTTAGTGCAGCCGGGAACCTTGTCAGCGAAAGGCGTAGGAGGTTACTTCCACAAAATGTGGAGAAGATTATGTTCATAAAAATGAATTATCAACTCTTCCAGGGAGACCAGCCTCCAGAACGTACAGAGGGACCTGTTGTGGTGGATTCCAGCGGGGACGAATTAATACTCCGTGAGGATGAGGATGTACACAACACTGTAGAGGGTGAGGAATCGGTGGATGAGGAGGATGAGGATGACATCTTGCCTCTGTAGAGCCAATTTGTGCAGGGACAGATTAATTGCCAGCTTGTTTTGTGGGGGCCCAAACGAACCAATCATTTCAGCCACAGTCGTGTGGCAGACCCTGGCACTGAAATGATTGGTTTGCTAAAGTGTGCATGTCCTGTTTATACAACATAAGGGTGGGTGGGAGGGCCCAAGGACAATTCCATCTTGCACCTCTTTTTTTTCTTTGCATTATGTACTGTTTGGGGCCTAGTTTTTCAAACTGCCATCCTGTCTGCCACTGCAGTGTCACTCTTAGATGGGCCACGTGTTTGTGCCGCCCACTCGTGTCGCTTAGCATAGTCATCCAGCTACCTCGGTGCAACCTTTTGGACATAAAAACACTATTGTGAGGTGTGAGGTGTTCAGAATAGACTGGAAATGAGTGGAAATTAAGGTTATTGAGGTTAATAATAGCATAGGAGCAGAAAAACCCACAAATTCTGTGATTTTAGCTGTTTTAAAAAAAAATAAAAAATACAGATCCAAAACACAAAACCCAGAACCCAAAACATGGAAGGGTGGTTTTGGCAAAACCAATCCAGATCCAAAACACGAAGAAAGATCCAGATCCAAAACCAAAACACAAAACACGAAAAGTGGCTGGTGCACACCCTTAATTTTAAGCTAACTTGGTTAAAAAAATTTAAGTTTTAAATAGACCCCCTCCTGAGCAGCGTCTTGCTGAAACATACACAGACAAGTGTGAGCTATGTATGTTTCTGTCTCTAATTAATAAAATAAGTGTAAGACAAAAACCGCGTGGGGATCCCCCACAAAAGCATAACCAACCCCAGGCTCCGTGAGCCAGTCCTGGTTCTAAAAATACGGGGAACAAAAGGTGTAGGAGTACCCCATATTTTATGAACCAGCACTGGGCTCTGTGAGCTGGTTCTGGTTTTAAAAATATGAGGAAAAAATGGCGGGGGCTACCCCCTATTTTTAAAACCAGCACCGGGCTCATACTAGCAGAAGTGTAATGCCACAGCTTTTCACTGTGTTCCGTGGCCAAAGCATTAACACCCCAAACTAGTCAGCCCAGGCCGGGGGTTCCCAGGGGAGGTGGGGACCCCCCTAATAAAGGGGTCCCCTCTGTCCTGAGCAGCCCAAGTCTGAGCTGAAGCCCAGGGCTCTTTCCTGCACCCCTGGCTGGTGGGTGCAGGGGTAATAGTGTTAATATTTAATGGCTACTATTGTTTTTTACAGAGGGACTACAGGTGCCAGCATGTCTACCCTTTGGCACTTGTGGAACTACAAGTGCCAGCAGGTGGTTGGCACCAGTACCCCCACTGTAACAAAAATAGTACAAAAACGACAGGACACACCCTGCAAAGTATAAGTTTATTACACCCAAACACAGACATACTATATTCACTTTGTCCCCGGTGATTGGTCCCCTTCTCCAGAAGAAGTCCAAGTTTATCCCTAAAAAAAACTACTCCCCTACCTCCTGGTGCAGGTCGGTCCTCTTTTCCAGTAGAGTCCCGGCCATACAAAAATAACTAACCAACTTACACAGACCACGGACATTGAAGAGATGTATGCGTTTCCACATACATCTTTTCCCCGGCAAATAATGGAAACCTCATGGGTTCCGTCAGTTGAAGGGCCGACAGCCAATCAGAGGCCGCTCTAGTGTATGCGGCTGCCGATTGGCTGTGAGCCATGTGACTGTCAAGCAACAGTCAGTGTCGACATTGTGACATTTCTAATTTTATAAAGCAGAGCGTCGTTATCCCAGGAACTAAGACATCTTTTACAACCATAAAAGTTTCTGCAATAGCAGTAACAATACATATTTGACACACACATATAAACAGTCTCATTTTAGAAATAAATATTAGTGCTCTAATTTGCATCTTAAATGCCAAGTACATGACCACAACTCTTCCCTTGAAGCTTTATCTTTTATGGAGTGCCAAAGAGAATGAAAACTTGATCACTTTGTCACATTTTTTTAATATCAGACAATTCAAAACTAAGGAAGAGCTGTCACCATGGTGAAGAGTTTATTCAGCTAACTTGGTGGTGGTGGAAGACTTAGGGGTCTATGCACTAAGCAGTGATAAGAGACAGAGTGAAAAGTGATAAGGTGCCAGCCAGTCAGCTCCCTACTGTCATTTTTCAAACACAGCCTGTGAGATGACAGTTGGGAGCTGATTGGCTGGCACCTTATCACTTATCACTTTTCACTCTCTCTTATCACTGCTTAGTACATAGAACCCTAAGTGACCATCCTGAAGATTATCCAACCAGGAAAGCAACTAGTATGCTAATTAACTCGGCTAGCATGCTAATCAACTTGGTAGAGCTCTGCTTCTACACTGAGGTAATGCTGCTCTATGCCAGTTTTCTCAATGTTCTATACCCAGTGGCATCACAAAGGGGGTGCGGGGGGGGGGAGTCACCCGCCGAGAGGTGACACCAAAGTGCTGACTCGTCCTCAGTGACAGGAGCTGGGTGCTGCACTGGAGCATTATGTGCAGCACTTGGCTCCTGACACAGTGAGGGAGCCGGCACTGCACACAGACTGGTGACAAGTTCCCCGGGGGGCAGTCCGCATCCCCTGGACCCACGGAGTTTCTTAAACTGGGGTTCGGGCTGCAAGGACATGCCCCCTACCCGCGAGGCCATACCCCCTTTTTCTATCAGCGATCGGCGCATCTTGGTGACACCCGCACCGAGTGTCACCAAGGTGAGTGACGCCACTGTCTACACCAGTGAGAATGCCTAGAGAACTGTCCAGCAAAGGAATAATATAGCGGTAGTGCTCATTTCGCTGCCATTGTGTTTTTTTTTAAATAGAGACATTAGAAGTTCCTCTTATATCTCAGTGCAGTGTCCTGATGGAATCTTATACAGGAATGCAGGGTGACGCAGGTTCTAGAAATACTTAGTCCCAGTTTGAAGAAGAAAGTAATTTGGCACATTTATTTATTTATTGATGGTGAGGGGGTGGGGCTATGCAAAACTTGTGGGTTTGAAATGTAAAATGACATCAATCTGATCTGTTCTGAGATAATATTAAAAAAAAACATTTATTAACTTTTAAGAATTTTTCACAATACAATACAACTAGATTGGATCTAGGATTTTCTTTTTAGGGGTGGGCAAGACCCCAGATCTGTGGAGGTAGCTCAGTTAAATTACTTACTCATATTGAGGTCCCTCGCTGTTCCTTTGCACGCTATACAAGCTATGTGACATCTTGCATTCTGATGTCATTCAAATAAAAGCCATGTGTATTTATTTTTAAAAATGTGGTAGAAATAAAGATATGATTACTTTCTGTGGATTGGGGACATATGTTTCAATATGTGGCACTTACTGTATGAAATAACTAGCATTTAGCACAGGCATTGCTTGGGTTTTTTGTATTTTTTTTTCCTTAACTTTTATTTTCCCCTCCCATCCCCAGAGTCTCTATTTCTCCTATATAGAGTAAGTTATAGCAAGTAACTGTACATCTCGGTAAAACCAGGCTGCACTGCGGGTGGGGCAGATGTAACATGTGCAGAGAGATTTAGATGTGTGAGGGGTGTGTCCAAACTGAGATGTAAATTGCAGTGTACAAATAAAGCTGTCCAATATTTGTGGGTTACATGCAAATGCAGCCAGTATTTACCCCACATGCAAACATTTTTATGTATTTGCAGTTTGTCCAGGTGCACAGGCACTTGCAATATCGTACTGTGGGCCTGATACAGCAAGGAACACACGGATGCAGACGCTCGCAATCGGTCGATTAATTCGCATTGCGCATGCGCGAACTAGCTATTGCAATGGGAACTGCGTTTGCAGAGGGTACGCATACCCAGAGCACAGTGATTGTCAGGAAGTGCCGTTTGTGGGTGACAACGGGGGAGTGGTCGGCCAAATGCAGACGTGCCTGTGCGCTTGAACTGCGTTTCAGGGGTGTGCATAATTAAGCCCTTGTGGCGGCGGACGCAGCCTGAGGTCTAGATGCACACAGGAAGTCTCTCTATGTCTGTGGCAGGGTCAGATCAACCACTATTACGCGTATGGGTCCAATGGTTCTCTATGTTACCGAGGTTTCCGCTGTCTTGCCAGGTATAGAGGACGCAAGTAAAGAGATGTGGGTGGTATTATGTAGTGCTGGCGTCTGCTAATTGTGCTGCGGTCTCCATGCGTATGCATTGATTAGCATATTCTCGCAGCAGCCGCGTGCGTCTGCATCCTGTGCGTTCCTTGCAGAATCAGGCCCTCTATTCCCAAAACTGAATCAGGCCCAAATTCTCAAAGGAAATATCTTCCGAAAAGAGCAGTCCTTTGCAAAGACAGGACCTCTGGGTTCATGACTCGGGAGTCTTTCTGCACCTGCGTGGCCATTGGTCAAGCCACGGGGTACACTGGGAGGGATCCTATTGGATGTCTCTATGGGAAGTTTGCTGTGAGAAGCCCATAGTATCACGACTGTAGAAAATTGGACCTCCTGCGGAGGATGAGACTTAACTGGAGAAGATTCTGGCTTACCTAAAGCCTCCACAAACAGTGGAGGCTTTAGGTAAGTTATCCACATAGAATAACAGTGACAGGAAATGTTGGGAATGAGGACTGACCCAGGTTGTATGAAAAAAGGAAGAGTATTTATTGATATCTTGAGGAATTACTGGGAAAGTCCAAAAGACACTGGAAGAGATAATAAAGTCTAATATTGTACGAATTCTGGTGCTGGGCTGAACCCAGAGACTTGACTGGTGATAGGTGCTGAGTAGAGTCCAGAGATGCATCTGTAGACAGGTGCAGGGTTGAGCCCTGAGATGCGTCTGTCTGTAGATAGGTGCAGGGTTGAGCACTGTGATGCATCTGTAGCAGGATGAGCCCTGAGATGACCTGAACACAGGTGCGCCTAGTGAAGAACTGAGTACAGGTGCTGGGTTGAACCCAGTGATGAGCTGAATACAGGTGCTGGATAGCGCCCAGTGATGAACTGAGTACAGGTGCTGGGCTGAACCCAGTGATGAGCTGAATACAGGTGCTGGACAGCGCCCAGTGATGAACTGAGAACAGGTGCTGTGCTGAACCCAGTGATGAGCTGAATACAGGTGCAGGGACCAGTGAGAGTCTTTAAGGAAAATGTGATACACAGCAAAACAAAAGGGTGCTGAGCTTCAATCAGTATAGCCAAATTCCAGAGCAGGGGCTGAGCAGCGCTCAGTGTAGCCAAGTTCCAGAGCAGGGGCTGAGCAGCGCTCAGTGTAGCAAAGTTCCAGAGCAGAGGCTGGGCAGCACCCAGTATAGCAACAACAGGAACAGTATAGAACAGAGATCTGGCAGGAGCCAAAAGGAGACCTAGAGGAGATGTTGCACAGACACTGACTGAGTGTCTGTGATGAACTTTTATACCCAGTGTCTAATGTTGATTGGAGCATGTGGACAGCTGACCACAAGGGACTTTAGGATTGGAGACCTATACACCACCTGACTGAAACAATATGGCTGCGCCCATACACCGGAGGATCTTGGCTGAAACCACAGGGTATGCCAGCAAACGGAAGACACAGAGAGGCGGACATCACTCAGACACAGCTAAGTAGCTTCACGTGGCCGTCCACGCACACCACCACGACCATGGCGAGCACACCGGAGTCAACATTTGAATTTGGGCATGTGAGGCACAGATGCCCTGGGACTCAGTCGCAGTCTGATAGGCCAGGTCCTGACACATAGGCTTTTATTAGGCAAAGCCATCTATAACTGTTGTTGCCTATTGAGTACAAACTCTGGAAAGTTTCGCTTACCAGAGCTTTGAGCAAATGGGAAATGTGGTAAAACCTCCAAAAACTGCAGTATTCACGGTTTTAACACATTTTAGCGTTAGTACATCCCGTCCTAAATCTGGTAAACATTACATAGAGGGAGTTAAATTTTAAGGGTGTGCACAAAAACAAAACATTCAGGGAGTTGTCACCATAATGTTGACGAGGATGGGATGTCGGCATGTGATATACCAACAGTCACAATGGCGACATTGTGAATGTCGAAGGTCTGCATGTCGATATTGTGGTTTTCCATACACTTATCAACTACTTCTAACTAGTGATGAGCGGTTCGGATTCTGAGGAATCCGAACCGCTCCGAACAGGTGGAATCCGAGTCCACCCGAACGCAAGTTCGGGTGTTCCCGCCTGACTCGGATTCCACCTCGAGGCCGAACGTCACCCGTCCGGCGTCGGATTCTCGCGAGAGCCGAGTGACGTTCGGCCTCAATAAAAAGGCGCGGCGCCCGGCAGTCGGCGCCATTTCTCGCGTGACCCGTAGTTAGGTAGTTAGCTAGTGCGCTGTCTGTTCTAGTGTTAGATAGATTAGAGTAGGCAGTGCTCTGTGACTTTACTGGGCATAAGCCCTTGTGTGTGCTCCGTGACTGGGCATAATAAGCCCACTGTGTGTATGTGTACTCTACTACTCACTGTATTATACAAGCTCCGTGACAACTGACAGGGCATAGCCCACTGAGTGTATTATACAAGCTCCGTGACAGGGCATAGCCCACTGAGTATTATACAAGCTCCTTGACAGGGCATAGCCCACTGTGTCTATTATACAAGCTCTGTGACAGGGCATAGCCCACTGTGTCTATTATACAAGCTCCGTGACAGGGCATAAGCCCACTGAGTGTATTATACAAGCTCCGTGACAGGGCATAAGCCCACTGAGTATTATACTAGCTCCGTGACAGGGCATAGCCCACTGAGTGTATTATACAAGCTCCGTGACAGGGCATAGCCTACTGAATATTATACAAGCTCCTTGACAGGGCATAGCCCACTGTGTCTATTATACAAGCTCTGTGACAGGGCATAGCCCACTGTGTCTATTATACAAGCTCCGTGACAGGGCATAGCCCACTGAGTGTATTATACAAGCTCCGTGACAGGGCATATGCCCACTGAGTATTATACAAGCTCCGTGACAGGGCATAGCCCACTGAGTGTATTATACAAGCTCCGTGACAGGGCATAGCCCACTGTGTCTATTATACAAGCTCCGTGACAGGGCATAGCCCACTGTGTCTATTATACAAGCTCCGTGACAGGGCATAACCCACTGGGTCTATTATACAAGCTCCGTGACAGGGCATAGCCCACTGAGTGTATTATACAAGCTCCGTGACAGGGCATAGCCCACTGTGTCTATTATACAAGCTCCGTGACAGGGCATAGCCCACTGAGTGTATTATACAAGCTCCGTGACAGGGCATAGCCCACTGTGTCTATTATACAAGCTCCGTGACAGGGCATAAACCCACTGAGTATTATACAAGCTCCGTGACAGGGCATAGCCTACTGTGTCTATTATACAAGCTCCGTGACAGGGCATAGCCCACTGAGTGTATTATACAAGCTCCGTGACAGGGCATAGCCCACTGTGTCTATTATACAAGCTCCGTGACAGGGCATAAGCCCACTGAGTATTATACAAGCTCCGTGACAGGGCATAGCCCACTGTGTCTATTATACAAGCTCCGTGACAGGGCATAGCCCACTGTGTCTATTATACAAGCTCCGTGACAGGGCATAGCCCACTGAGTGTATTATACAAGCTCCGTGACAGGGCATAGCCCACTGTGTCTATTATACAAGCTCCGTGACAGGGCATAGCCCACTGAGTGTATTATACAAGCTCCGTGACAGGGCATAGCCCACTGTGTCTATTATACAAGCTCCGTGACAGGGCATAAACCCACTGAGTATTATACAAGCTCCGTGACAGGGCATAGCCTACTGTGTCTATTATACAAGCTCCGTGACAGGGCATAGCCCACTGAGTGTATTATACAAGCTCCGTGACAGGGCATAGCCCACTGTGTCTATTATACAAGCTCCGTGACAGGGCATAAGCCCACTGAGTATTATACAAGCTCCGTGACAGGGCATAGCCCACTGAGTGTATTATACAAGCTCCGTGACAGGGCATAACCCACTGTGTCTATTATACAAGCTCCGTGAAAGGGCATAGCCCACTGTGTGTATACAAGCTCTGTGACTCCAGTTCATAGTGATAAAGTAATATGGATCACGAGAATGAACTGAGAGGAGAGCAGAAACAACATGTAAATGCTAGCATTGCAGCGGCTGGAAGTCCATCACTTTTATCTAAAGCTGATGCTCAAGGGCGTAGAGGCTTTAAAACCTTAGGGAACCTGAAATCAAAAAATTTAGATTTTACAGGGGTAAAGACAAAAAAAAAACCTCTAAAGACTACTACTTTTGCAGAGAAACAGAAAATTGGCAACATACCATTCACCACACGTAGCGGCAAGGAAAGACTCAGGCTTTGCCCTTTATTTCTGAGTGGTGGTTCTGCAGCTGTCAGTGAGGCATCTTGTGCCTCTCGTGATGATAAAAGACCTTTTCAATCAGACTATAGAAGTGTGAAAAAATTTAAAACCAATAAGGCAGTCGAACAAACTGTGTTTTTTGAAACACAAATGTCAGAAATCCCTGAGGAGAGTCTAAGTGGGTCCACAAGTGGCATTTCTATGTGTAAGCCTGACCTTTCAGAGAAGCCGCCCTCCACAGTTTCTTTTCCATCTGTAGTTGTGGGGATGAGCAGTATTGCCGAGGACATAGAAATTGAGGATGCCACCGTGGAATTGCAAGAGGATGAGAGGAATATATGTGCAGCTGATGCTGGCACTAATGAGGATGTTGAGGATGAGGATATTATTTGTATAAGTCAGGCACCAGTGGAAGCAGCTCTTGGCCAAGATAAGAAGGCCATTGCCATGCCTGGGCATAGAACCAAGAAATCCACATCTTTTGTGTGGAATTACTTTTACCCAAACCCTGACAACGTTTGTCAAGCCATTTGTAGCCTCTGTGAGACCACAGTTAGTAGAGGTAGGGACGTTAAACATCTAGGAACCTCTACGCTATTACGTCATCTGCAGCGAGCTCATGATAGGTGTTTGATAACAGAAACTACTGCAAAAAAAATAACAACAAGCAGTCCAGCATTAGCTAGATGCCTTCTCTCTACTAAATCCCAGCACCTGCAATCTCCGCCGACAACACCTTCCTCCTCAATATCCTCAGGAATGATCAGTGGTAGTACAACATCCAATTTATTAGTGCTAAGTCACGGTGACTCCTCCAATTTCCAGGACACCTCAGAAGAAACTGAATCTTTGAGCGCTAGGCCTGCTGCTGCTGCTGCTGGTGGATCTTCATCCCAGAAGTGGACAAAGAAGACTACTAGTAGTATACCAAAAAAACAATTGACTGTTAAAGAATCTCTTGCAAGGGGAAGCAAGTATGACAGCTCTCACCCTGTCGCACAGCGGATCACTGACGCCATGACAGCTATGCTAATATTAGATCTGCGTCCAATATCCTCAATTAATGCAGTGGGATTTACACAGCTAGTTGAGGTCATGTGTCCCCGGTACCAAATTCCATCTCGGTTTCATTTTACCCGAAAAGCCATTCCTCGGCTGTACCAGGACGTTAAACAGAACCTAATTATTGGTCTGCAAAATGCTATTGTACCCACTGTCCACTTAACCACAGATACGTGGACAAGCGGTAGTGGACAAACTAAAGATTACATGACTGTGACAGCCCACTGGGTGGGTGAATCGCCTTCAGCAGCAGCAGTATCTAACAAACAACACCAGCTCATTCAGAGGCAGGCAACTCTGTGCATCACCGGATTCAATAAGAGGCATACCGCTGACAACCTCTTAGAAAAACTAAGAGATGTCATAGAAACATGGCTTACCCCACTTGGACTCTCCTCAGGATTTGTGATTTCTGACAATGCTACAAATATAGTGAAAGCATTACAGCTGGGTGAATTCCAACACATCCCCTGTTTTGCTCACACAATAAACTTAGTGGTGCAGGGTTTTTTAAAAAACGACAGGGGCGTTCAGGAGATGCTGTCTGTGGCCCGAAAAATTTCGGGACATTTTCGGCATTCAGCAACAGCGTGCAGGAGATTGCAGCACCTGCAAGAGCAGTTTAATTTGCCCTGCCATCAACTGAAGCAAGAAGTGGTAACGAGGTGGAACTCAACCCTGTATATGCTTCAGCGGATGGAGGAGCAGCAAAAAGCCATCCATAGCTATACGACAAGCCATGACATTGGGAGAGGAGGGGGAATGTACCTTACCCCAGCACAGTGGAGAGTACTTTCTGTCTTGTGCAAGGTGCTCAAACCATTTGAAGTTGCCACTTGTGAAGTGAGTGCTGACACTGCTAGCTTGAGTAAGGTGATTCCCCTGATTTCGCTTTTGGAAAAGCAGCTGGAGAAATTGAAGGATGATATTAAACAAAGTGATTCCGCAAAGTATGCTGGACTGATAGATCAAGTCCTTTGTTCGCTTCGCCAGGATCCACGGGTGGCCAAGATCTTGAAATCTGATCATTATATTTTAGCAACCATTCTTGATCCTAGGTTCAAGTCATATGCTGTGTCTTTCTTTACAACTGACCCAGATCTTAAAAGAACCAAAGCACTCCTGGTGAGCAAGTTGGCAGCTGAAGTGACACATGGCACTACGATGACGTCTCCTCCTTCGGTTTCTGCAGCAGCAGCCAGAAAAAAATGCACCTTTTCCAAAAGACCCAGTGGTGATGCAGATAAGTCAAGTCAACATTTTGACATCTGGTCGGGTCTAAAAGATTTGCCCAACACCAGTGACACCTCTACCGCAACTCCATCTAATACGATTACCATCCGAAGAATGGTGGAGGATTATTTTCAGGACACCATACACGTAGACATGTCACAGAGTCCCTTCGAATATTGGAAGAAAAAAAAGGCAATTTGGAGACCCTTGTATAAACTGGCTTTGCATTATTTAAGCTGCCCACCCTCCAGTGTGTACTCGGAGAGAGTTTTCAGTACAGCCGGGAACCTTGTGAGTGAACGACGAAGGAGGCTACTTCCACAAAATGTAGAAAAAATGATGTTCATTAAAATGAACTGGAAATTTCACGAGGAAAACCTTTCCCACCAATCACGTCACAGTACAGATACTTCTGTAATGGTAGATTCCAGCGGGGATGAACTGATATTGTGTGAGGAATCGGATGATGTACACACTGATGAGGGTGAGGATGGCAATGATGGTGACATCATGCCACTGTAGACCTGTTGCCTTTAGTAGATTGGAAGATTTTTTTGTGGGGGCCCAAACAAACCAAGCACTTCAGCCACAAAGTGGCAGTACCTGTCGCTGAAATGCTTTGTTTGTTAAAGTGTGCATGTCCTTTTTAAGATCCAACATAAAGGGTGGGTGGGAGGGCCCAAGGACAATTCCATCTAGCACTACCTTTCATTTCTGCCACTGCTGTGTGGCATAGTTTCATAGATGTGCTTTAAACTGTGGTGTCTGTGCCACTGCGCCGCTGCTCTGACGCTTGGTCACCAGTCAGCTCACTGCAACCTTTGGCCAATAATGGTGAAACCAATAATTTAAGCTGTGAGGTGGTCTAAATTGACTGTAAATGACTGGAAATTAATGTTATTGAGGTAAATAACACTCTAGGAAGAAAAAAAAGCCCAATTTATGTAATTTTAGCTTTTTTTGCCAATTTTGGCAAAAAATCCAAATCCAAATCCAAAGCCAGTCACCGCAGTTTGGCAAATCCAAATCCAAATCCAAAGCCGGATGACGAATTAGAACCAAATCCAAATCCGGCAAAAATGGTCCGGCGCACATCCCTACTTCTAACTATAACCCTAACAGCAGTCTGTTCTTAACCCTATTGCTAAATGCAGCCTGTCCTCAACCCTATTCCTAACTGCAGCCTATGCTGAACCCTATTCCATACTTGCCTACCCTCCCGATTTGGTCGGGAGCCTCCCGAAAATCGGGTGCCGCTCCCGACCTCCCGGGAAGGCAGGCAATCCTCCCGGCCCCGGCGATGTGCCCGCACCCCCCCGCACTTTTAGGTAAAAACACCGGCAGCAGGGGGGCCGGTGACGCGATTCGCGCTGAATCTCGTCATCGTGGCTCCGCCCCCAGCTGCACAATGCCACGATGACGCGATCGCGCTGTCACGCCCCTTGCTCCGCCCCCAACAACACGTCAGTTGCTGGGCCCCGCCCCCTTTTGCCACATCACGCCCCCAGCCCTGTAAGCCCGACAGCTCCCTCCCGGAAGGAGGGAGCTAAAAGTCGGCAAGCCTGCCCTATTCCTAACCACAGCCTGTCCTTAACCCTAACCGCAGCCTGTCCTTAACCTTATCCCTAACCGCAGCCTGTCCTTAACCCTATCCACAGTCTGTCCTTAACCCTATCCTTCACCGCAGCCTGTCCTTAACCCTAACCACAGCCTGTCCTTAACCCTAACCACAGTCTGTCCTTAATCCTATCCCTCACCGCATATTGTCCTTATCCCTAACCACAGCCTGTCCTTAACCTTAACCGCAGTCTGTCCTAAACCCTTTAACCCCATCCTTAACTGCAGCCTCTCCTTAACCCTAACCGCAGCCTGTCCTTAACACTATCCCTAACTGCAGCCTCTCCTCCTAAATCCGATCCCTAAAATCATTCTGTCAGTGTCGATCTTGTGACATTTCCATTTTTATAAAGCAGAGTGTCGTTATCCCAGGAGCTACAGTAAGACAAATTTTACAACTATAAAAGTTTCTGAAAAAGCAGTAACAATACATCTTTTACACACACATATAAACAGTCTCATTTTAGAAATAAATATTAGTGCTCTAATATGCATCTTACATGCCAAGTACATGACCTCAGCTCTTCCCTTGAAGCTTTCTCGTTTATGATGTGCCAGAAAGAACGATAACTTGATCACTTTGTCACACTTTGAAATATCAGGCAATTAAAGGCTTACTCAGTGATGCATTTAACGTTAAACAGATTAAAATATTGCAGTGTGCTGACAGAAACAAAGGCAGTGCATTACATTGCAAATGTTCCCACAAGCACATCCCTGAGTTATCCCATTTTTTCAAAGGATATTTGTGGGATATCCCCAAACACCAATTTTCAAGGGGTACCTGCAAATATTAAGCACCACCCAGATGTATGTACAGGACACAGCAACAGATATTGGATTTATCTGCTTCGATTCACCATTTTCAATCGCAAAATCAGCCCCTATAGATTTCTATGTGGGCTGCTTAAATGTCAAATTTACAGAGCTCGAGTGGGAAGTGTCCCAGACCTAGTCCCAGTAGTTAACGCCATGTGCAGGTGGCGTTAGCCTTTATAGTCTATGGTCCACAGGTCGCAGAGTTTACCAGAAGAGGGATCCTTAGGATCCCTCCCTGGCAATGGTGCTCGCACATGCATGGCATGATGATTGCAGTAGCGTGGACGGCCCCCTAAACGAAGAATGGCCGCCCATGGACATTCCACTCCATACCACTTGATCACCAAAAGGGCTATAAACAAAATGTGTGTATAAGGAAATCTATTTTGGTGCATATTTTATTTATAGATTTGTACTGTAACAATTTGATCGCAGTCCAAAACACATAGTTATTGACATATTCAAGTGCTCTCTTAAAGTTTATTTTACAGTGTCCATTTATTGAGCTGCTATTATTCGCGCAATCACTGCAATTTATTCTATTTGCTAGTGTGTTCTGCGCCACCCAACATACTATAAATTAAATTGTGTCCTCTTGACATGTCTCTTTAAATACAAATATGACATGTTAAATACAAATATGTCCTCTTGACATGTCTCTTTACAATGTTTCATATTTACCCCTTCTTCATGTTACGCCACAATAGTAGAGGCCCTTATACACATTATGCCACACAGTAGAGCCCCTTATACACATTATGCCACACAGTAGTACCCCTTATACACATTATGCCACACAGTAGTGTCACTTATTAAAGTTATGCCACACAGTAGTGACCCTTTTTCACATTAGGCCAAACTGTAGTACCTGTTATTCACATTATGCCACACAGTATTACGCCTTATTCACATTATGCCACATAGTATTGCCACTTATTCACGTTATGCCACACAGAAGTACCCCCTTATAGCACATTATGCCACACAGGAATGCCACTTATTCACATTATGCCACACAGTAGTACCCCTTAGAGCACATTATGCCACATAGTAATGCCACTTATTCACATTATGCCACACAGTAATGCCACTTATGCACATTATGCCACCCAGTAGTAAGCCTTATTCACATTATGCCACATAGTAATGCCACTTATCCACATTATCACACACAGCAGTACCCCTTATAGCACATTATATCACACAGTAGTGGCCCCCTTGACTATCTGTTACTAAAGAGTGGACAAGGCCTAATGCCTAGCCACTCACCAGGGGCTCAGGCTATTGCCTGCCTAACTTTGGGCACAGAGAATGAGATGGGCCTAATGTCCAGAGGCATGGGCCCTCTGCCCGCCTAACATGACCCACAGGCCTGATGCCTGATTGCACCCATGGACCTAATGCTTGACACCTGGTGGTCTAGGGGGGAAGGAGGGCAAATTACCAGTGGCCAAGGCCACCTGCAAGTAATTTGGGAGAGGCAGCAGTGGGGAGCATTGTTTATCTCTTTGTTTCCCACCACCTCAGCACTCTCCGGTCCTCACCTTTCTTGGCTGCACTGTCTTCTGGCCTCTTCCGTGGCCGACGGACCTCTTCACCCGATATGTTCTTGTCTTGACCACTGCCACTGAACTGAGTCAGACGCTGAGACCGGTTGTGATTGGCTGTCGGGCCGTGAGCCGTGATTGGCTCACGGCCGGCACCTAATTTAAACTGGCACCACCCACCACTGCTGCTTGACCGGCGTTGGGAGCAGACACACTGTCCCAGTGCCGGCCACTGATGTGTCCCACTGGGGACACATCTCTACATGGCGCCGCTGCAATTCCGGCATTGGAATCAAACACTTGATCCCGGCATTGGCTCCCGCCACAATGCCTGCTAGGCCCGCCCATGTTATACTCTGTGACAGGTGCAGACTCTTTGACAGGTGCAACGACAGTGGATAGCCAGTGCCGTGGTTCCAGTGATAAAGGTAAGCAGTGGGGAGGGCACCTCTCCAACCCTGTGCCCTCCTGCAATGCTTACCCCACTGACTGCATCTCGCCAGCCCTGCCTGAAGACATGGGACTGCCATGTAAGATTCAAAAGCTGCCAATAGTGATGTAGCACTACATAAAACACTATCTAGTTATATTCCATTTTCAGTGGTGTGTGTTGTAAATGTTATAATGTTAAGCGAGGTGTGTGTCCTGGATGTTTTATGTAAGAGGGTACTACAATGTGGCGTAATCTGAATTGGGGCACTGTAATGTGGCATAATATGAGCTGGGGGCACTACAATGTTTCATAATACAATATGAACTGGTGACACTGTGGCATAGTATCTATTGGCAGCACTACAATGTGTAATATTGTGAACTGGTACTACAATGTGACATAAGATGAACTGGTGCCACTGTGAGGTATAATTTGAACTAAGGCACTATTGCGGGGTATAAAATGAACTAGGGCACTGTTATAAAATGAACACCTGCTGCAGAGCTTTAATGCCAGTAAATAACCAACCTAAACCAGAAATTAGTCCCTAGAAACATCTGATATGGGATAGGGCACCTTGATATTGCAATATATGGTTAGTACTTATTGAGTAGATTTGAAGAAGAATATAACAGTTCAGGTGAAAACTCAAACTGAAATTCTGAAACAACAAATCATCAAAAAAAGCAAAACATGCTAATTGACACCATCATCTCACCTCAGATAATAATTTTATCACTCCGTCCCTCTAATTGGTACCACAGACTAGATTATAATTAGTCACTCATCTTTAATTGTCACAACATGGTACATTAATTGACTTGCTCATCTCTATTCGTTACCACAGCCTTGCCTAATGGGAAAACAACAGCCATGTCAATTATTATATGTATGCAGCCATTAATGCAACATTAAAATTGTTTTGCTATATCTCAGTAAAAAATATATTCTGGATCACACATTGTATTTTTGAGAGGTCAGAGGCACCAAAATCTCCAAAACCCAGCATGAAAATCAGCAGAATCAACAGAAAAATTAGCTGATTCCTTTAAAAAATTTAATTCGTTTTCTGAATATTTTATTTTACAAGATAAACATTACATAAGATGCTGAGTGGCAATTGTGTGCAATAATTTAAACAGGTGATCTTTATCTCTGCTTCCTCGTAGCTGTTTTCATGAAAATTAAGCGACTTATTTTTTTTTTTATGGTATTCTTTATCAATTTTCTCTGAAATGACGAAGTATAACTCAGTACAGTATGTCTATAGTCATCCTACACAATTCTGCTTTCTTAGCAGGGCTCATTCTTTAGATAAGGTTCACAAAATAGGGCATTCTTAGCAATGCAACCCAAGTGACATCTTACACTGTGTTGATCATGGCAGTATACAATATTTTTGTGTCACTACAGCTCTCATTTCCCTGGCCAGTCTCAATCTGTGTCAGTTGGAAAGAAAGACAATATGTAAAACTTAAATCTAGGATCAAGTATGTTCGCTAAAATGTAGTGATCCGATTTCAAGATGTTGACAACCCTTTGGTCCTGGCGAAGCGAATAAAGAACAATTTATCAGGTGCCCTGTTTCAAATCCTCTATGACCTTGAGCACCGGCTTTAGTAGATATTGAAGGACTAGTATCATCATGACTGGCAGCAGCTGCAGCGCTAGTACTTGTTTGATGTTCCTGGTCTTCTATCAACTGATCATGATCCATATCGACTCACATAGCTTATCTTATTAATGCAGTGGCACGGCACCTACTGAGAATTATTGTGACACAGTGCCACTGCCTGGCCCTGAACAGGGACTGCATCTACTATACGCTATATTTTAACGCTTACAGTGCACACACAAGTTTTTTTTTAAAGTATGGGTTTTTTTACTTTTAGAAGAAATTACACCTGCACACAGTGCTGATATTAATGGTGGACTGCACCTACTATATGTTTATTTTTTAACATTTACAGCGCCTTGCCCAGTGAACACACACAAGTTTTACATCAAAATAATTTATGTTGGACTTCGACACACAGCACTGATTTTATTAACAGTGGCACTTCACCTACAGTAATTTATTTGTTAACTACAGTGCCTGAACCTGTCCTAACACACACATTTTATTTTTTTTATTATGATGGTTTACCTAATGATAATGACACAGTCACAGTGATGTTGTTTTTGTGTATTTTATACGTTATGTGTTGATTAAAACAGTGCTTCACTATTTGCACACTTTTCTTCTTTCTATTGTTTTGCCTATGAGCATATGCCTACAGGTTTACTGAGAGACGGGTTAACAACTGCACCCTTGTTCAGTCTCCTGTCGATTGATTGGATAACTAAAGGGGTATTCTCCCTTATATATGGATTGTAATCAAGCGCAGGTTATGTGATCCTCTATTTTCTTTCTGCTGTGACACACATTAGCCTGTACAGCCCTTAATCACCGGTGAACTGGTGATGATAGACACTGACAGTCACAGACAATGACACTGAGTGTGACACATAGTAGCCCTAAGCCCACAGAGTCACAGTCGCAGCACTGCAGCCCCACACCTGTGATGACCAACACTGACAGTCACAGACGGTAGCCCACAGATTCACAGTTGCAGCACTGCAGCCCCAGACTGGTGATGACAATGTATATATGTAAGACAAAGCAACTTATAGAGTAGGACTATGTGGATGGTTCCAGCAATGAAGTAGTAAAAAAATCTAAATATATATATTAGGGATGAGCGGGTTCGGTTCCCTGAGAACCGAACCCACCCGAACTTCGGGGATCTGGGGTGATCCGAGCCCAAGCTTGGATCTCCCTGTCTGCCCCGGATCCCTCTCCCGAGGCAAAACCTTGAGATCTGCTGTCGGATCTTGAGGTTTTGCCTCGAGCGGCCATTTTAAAAAAATGCCTTTGCCTTTAATGGGCAAAGTGCTGATTGGCTGACAGAGCCGTCTGTCATGGCTCTCTATGTTTAATAAACTTATACTGGCACAGTGTGTGTGTCCTGTGTTTTTTTAAACATTTTTTTTACAGGTGAACTACAGGTACTAGTGGGCCCCTAATGCCCTGCATGCTGGTACTTGTGGTTCTCCAAGTACCAGCATGCGGGGCAGACTAGCTGGGACTTGCAGTTCTACTTGTAAAGACAATGTTTGATATTCTTTATTTACACCACACAATCAACCCGCCACCCACCGCTACCATGGGTGGCGGGGATAGCCCCGGGCTCTCAGCCTGGGCCTGGGGTGCCCTGGAGAGGGTGACCCCTTTATTGGGGGGGTCCCCAGCTCTCCAGGGATCCCCGGCCTGGGCTGACTAGCGGTCAGGGCTGATGCTGCGGCTGGGGGGCCCGGTGAAAGGGCTCCCCTGGCTGTGGCATCAGCCCCCTGCTAGAAAAAGTCCAGTGCTGGTTCTGGAACATACAGGGGAACCCTACTAATTTTTTTCCCCTGTATTTCTAGAACCAGGAATACGGGGGACCCCTACGTCGTTTGTCCCCCGTATTTTGGCAACCAGCGCTGGCTCTGACTAGCCCGGTGCTGGTTGTGCTTAAGTACAGAGGACCCCTACGTCGTTTGTCCCCTGTATTTAAGCACACCCAGCACTGGGTTACTAATGCCCGGGGCTGGTTGCTCTTTTTTGGGGGGGTGCACGCCATTTTTTTCTTTTTTTACACAGGTTTGTTATTTTTTTTTTACCACAGCAGCACAGACGGGTCTCACGGACCTGTCATTGCTCTGTGCCAATCACACAGATCCATGTAGCACGGATCTCCCGGGTCCGTGCTACATGCAAATGGGCACCATAACGCTGATTGGCTTCCTGTCTGCCACTGCAGTGCCACGTGTTTGTGCCGCCCACTTGGGTCGCTTAGCATAGTCATCCAGCTACCTCGGTGCAACCTTTTGGCCTAAAAACAATATTGTGAGGTGTGAGGTGTTCAGAATAGAGTGAAAATGAGTGGAAATTAATGTTATTGGGGTTATTAATAACGTAGGAACAAAAAAAGGCCCATTTTATGTGATTTTAGCGTTTTTTTTTATTTTTTAAGAAAAAATCCAGATCCAAAACACAAAACCCAGAACCCAAAACATGGAAGGGTGGTTTTGGCAAAACCAATCCAGATCCAAAACACGAAGAAAGATCCAGATCCAAAACCAAAACACAAAACACGAAAAGTGGCTGGTGCACACTCCTAATATATATATATATATATATATATATATATATATATATATATATTGTGACACAGTTAGGTTAGGGGGTCCCTCTCCTGGGTAGAGGACTCCTTCCTTACACACACACACAGCAGCAGGGAAGCAGCACACCAGTCTGGATTAGGGATGTGCAGGCTCGGATAGGTTCGAGTTTGCACGTGGAGTTCGGATTTTTCCCTCCAAAAAAACGGAACTCAGAACGAGGCAAAACGTCATCTTACATGGACGAACATCATCATTCCTGGACAAAAGACCAGGAATGATGATGTTCGTCCATGTAAGATGACGTTTTGCCTCGTTCTGAGTTCCGTTTTTTTGGAGGGAAAAATCCGAACTCCACGTGCAAACTCGAACCTATCCGAGCCTGCACATCCCTAGTCTGGATGCAAGTACAAGCTGGTCGGCGCCAGTCTTTATTGTACAATGTCAGAAATATAAAGAAAACATAAATATAAATCCTAGCCCTGTCGGGGCACTAACTTCACAGGTAGTTCCCTCACTACCAGAACCTGGCAGGGCCTAATGCCCTTGCCAGCAACAAAAGCACAGCACAACACTCACAGTTAGGTTTCCAAGTGTCTCTGAGCAAACTCCCTGCCTGCTCTCGCAGGTGAGACACTCAGCCTTATCCAAACTAGGCTTATATTGGCCACTCTCAGGTGGAAACCCTAACAAGCCTGTTACCAGGCTGCGAGAACCAAAACCTGGAGTGGCCGTGGGTGGAGCCCTCCCTCTCCTCTCACCCACAACCCCCAGGTCCCAAACCGGCATTTGAAAAAGCCGAAACTCAAGCCTGCTATACTGCAGACTTTCTCCTGGGGGTTTAAAACACATACGACAGGAATCTGGGACAAATGTACCTTCCACAGACCACTTTACCAATGATCCTATCACATATCCCCCCCCTTTGTTTTGACCTGTGGGGCGGAACAACTGAAGCCCCCAAACAATGAACGCGTGACAACGCGTCAGCATTGGCCAGCTGGCTTCCTGGCCTGTGTTCCACTGAAAATGTAAAAGTTTGTAATGCCAAGAACCATCTCGTAATTCTCGCATTACTGTCCTTATTTTCGGACATCCACTTCAGAGGGGCATGGTCAGTGATCAATTTGAACTTTCTTCCGACCAAGTAGTACCTGAGAGCCTCTAACGCCCACTTTATGGCCAACGCCTCCTTCTCCACTGTGGCATAGTTTCTCTCATGTACATTCAACTTTCTACTTAGATAGAAAATAGGGTGTTCCTCACCCTCTTTGTTCTGGGACAGGACCGCTCCTATACCTACTTCTGATGCATCGGTTTGTACTATGAATTCCCTTTCAAAATTAGGAGTCATCAGGACTGGTTGGGAACACAACGCTACTTTTAACTCCTGAAAAGCTTTCTCTGCCTCAGGACTCCATTCTACCATGACTTTTTGTTTGCCTTTGGTCAGGTCAGTCAGTGGGACTGCCATGGTGGCAAAGTTGGGTATAAACCTCCTGTAGTACCCCGTAATTCCCAAGAAGGCTCTCACCTGCTTCTTATTCAGAGGCCGTGGCCAGTTTTGTATGGCATCAACTTTATTGAGCTGAGGCTTTATCAGGCCTCTGCCAATGGTGTATCCTAGATATTTTTCTTCCTCCATGCCTAGATAACACTTTTTTGGGTTGGCTGTCAAACCTGCCTTATAGATGGAGTCCAACACTGCTTGTACCCTGGGTAAGTGAGACTGCCAATCAGGACTATGAATGACCACGTCATCCAGATAAGCAGCCGCATACCATCTATGGGGCCTTAGAATCCTGTCCATCATTCTTTGGAAGGTAGCAGGTGCCCCATGTAGCCCGAAGGGCAACATCTTGTACTGAAACAAGCCCTCTGGTGCTGAAAAAGCTGTCTTTTGTTTGGCGCTCTCGGTTAACGGTACTTGCCAATACCCTTTGGTTAGGTCAAGAGTGGTTAAATACCTTGCCGTCCCTAGTCTCTCAATCAGTTCATCCACTCTTGGCATCGGGTAGGCATCGAATTTTGAAACACTGTTCAACTTTCGGAAGTCATTGCAGAAACGCACACTCCCGTTGGGCTTTGGAATCAACACAATGGGACTTGACCATTCACTATGTGATTCTTCAATAACCCCTAACTCTAGCATATTTTTAATTTCTTTCGACACCGATTCTCTTTGTGCTTCTGGTAACCTATAGGGCTTTAGATTAACTTTAACCCCTGGGTCAGTGATTATGTCATGTTTAATGACCGAGGTTTTCCCAGGTACGTCAGAGAACAGCACCCTATTTCTGATCAGAAACTCCTTGACCTCTTGTTGTTGAATTGCCGACAGGGTTTTTGCCACTGTCACTTCGGGAACTAAGGGCTCTGGATTTACTGGAGGGGCCCGGACGGCCGACAGTACCGTTCTATCTTTCAAGGGCTTTAATAGATTTATATGGTATATCTGTTCCGGCTTTCTTTTCCCCGGCTGGTAAACTTTGTAATTGACCTGTCCCACTCTTTCTAAGATTTCAAAGGGCCCTTGCCATTTAGCCAAAAGTTTATTTTCCACAGTGGGAACCAACACTAACACTCTGTCCCCAGGAGCAAAGCTGCGTAACCGGGCATTGCGGTTGTATACCCTCTGCTGTGCCTGTTGAGCCTGTTCCAGGTGCTCTCTCACTATCGGCACTACCACAGCAATTCTCTCCTGCATTTGAGAAACATACTCAATCACCGTTTTGTAAGGACTAGACTGCCCCTCCCATGTTTCTTTGGCAATGTCTAGTAACCCCCTTGGGTGTCTCCCATACAACAAGTCGAAGGGTGAAAACCCGGTGGAGGACTGGGGAACCTCTCTTATGGCCAACAATAAATACGGCAATAAGTGATCCCAATCCCTACCATCCTTGTCGACCACTTTCCTAAGCATGTGTTTTAACGTCTTGTTAAACCTCTCGACCAGCCCATCGGTTTGGGGGTGATAAACCGAAGTTCTTAACTGTTCAATTTTGAACAGGCGGCATAACTCTTTCATGACTTTTGACATAAACGGTGTACCTTGGTCAGTTAGTATCTCCTTGGGTATACCCAGCCTGCTAAAGACATGAACTAGCTCTCTGGCAATGGTCTTGGTTGACGTATTGCGCAACGGGATCACTTCCGGGTACCTTGTAGCGTAATCCATTATGACCAGAATATACTGGTGTCCCCTGGCAGACTTCATTAAGGGTCCCACCAAATCCATCGCTATTCTTTCAAACGGCACCTCTATGATAGGCAATGGAACTAGTGGACCCTTAAAGTGTGGCCTGGGAGCATGATACTGACACTCAGGGCAGGATGCGCAAAAGTCAGATACCTCTTTATGAAGCCCGGGCCAGAAAAACCTCTGCATTATTCGCTCAGTAGTTTTCTCTACCCCTAGATGGCCTGCCGTTATATGACCATGGGCCAGATCCAACACTGTTCTTCTGTAGGCTTTGGGAACTATTAGTTGTTCCACAATATCTTCCCCCTTCTTAGTCACCTGATACAACAAATCCTGACACATTGCCATGTGGGGATAGGACAAAGGACTATCAGGGTCTACGGGTTTACCATCAACTACTTTTACATTCTCCCTGGCTTTTACCAAAGTAGGGTCATTCAACTGCTCCACGGCAAAGACCTCTCTTCTGACCTCTAAATCAGGCAGATGATCACCTGGCCCAACAACACTTCCCACCTCAATGGGAGGCACATCAGTTGGCGGGCCACCGTCACGTTCCGCATTCTCTAGTTCACCAACCATAGTAGAAAAAGAGAATAACTCTGAGTCAGAAGAAACTCCCTCCTCCACTACATCGACAACCTTCTCAAATGGATCGGGGTTGTTCACCTCTGGAACAAAACGGCTTTCCCACAACTTCCAGAAGTGAGCAAAGTCTCTCCCCAATATTGCATCGTACACCAGACCATGCACCAAACCCACAGAAACTATAGCAGAGCCACATGGTACCCCGATGTTCACCTCGGCCGTAACATAATATCGAGTATCCCCATGTATGCAGGTCACACCAACAGTTTTCCCTGTATGCCTCAAGGGGTTCACCAGCTCAGCTTTTATAAGTGTCACCAAGCTACCAGAGTCTAACAGTGCCTCTACTCGGTTGCCATCTACAGTGAGTACACACATGTGCTTATCAGTCTCAGCCTGCCGGTCAGCCATACAGGCTGTCTGTGCAAAGAAAGACCCCCTGCAGTAGACATGAGCAGTATCACATTGCATAGGTTCAGTTGTAAGTGAACAATTAGCGGCAATATGGCCGAAGCCACCACATCGGAAACACTGAGTCATATTAATGTCTAGTCGTTTACGGGGCAAGAACCTTCCTGGCCTGGCAGGCCTGTCTTCAGGTTCTACACCCTCAGTCTTAGGTACATTCCACCGCCCAGCACCCTTCTCCCCTGGAACTGTCTTACCAGTGTCTGTGGGAGTTCGCCGGTGCGCCATCGGGGCTCGGTGGGGCATACTCATCAGCTCCTCAGCCGCCACGTACCTCTCCACCAGCTCAACCAACTGGTCCGCGGACTTAGGGTCTGCATGGCTCACCCACTTGCGCAGAGTCGCAGGTAATGATCGCAGGTACCGGTCCATCATGACCCTTTCCACGATCTGTGGTCCCGTCAGCGTCTCGGGCTGTAGCCATTTTGAGGACAGATGGACGAGGTCATGCATCTGTGAACATGGAGGCTTGTCCATATGGAACTCCCAGCGGTGGACCCGTTGGGCACGAACAAAGGTGGTGACTCCCAAGCGAGTTAGGATCTCCTGTTTTAGTTTTTTATAGTCCTTGGCATCAGCCAGGCATAAGTCGAAATATGCTTTTTGTGGCTCCCCAGACAAAAAAGGTGCCACCAGACTTGCCCACTGCTCCTTGGACCAACTCTCCCTTTCAGCCGTTCTTTCAAACGTGGTGAGATAGGCCTCCACATCATCGCCCGAAGTCATTTTTTGGAGGAAGTGACTGGCTCGTATGGAGTGGGTGGCGATGGGAGGACCAGTAGTAACATCTCTGGGCCGGGCGATCGGGTGCTGTACCACCTCTTTTATGGCCTGGCTGTTTTCCGCTAAGGCCCGGCGGGTTTCCTCGATGGCAACCTGTTGTTGCCCCTGGGCTGTCTCCAAAGCTGACAGTTACACCCTGGTGGATTCCTGCAGAGCCCTGGTAGATTCCTGCTGAGCTCTGGTAGATTCCCGCTGAGCTGCTGTAGCTTGGAGCAAGGCTTTAATAATGTTCTCCATTTTGTCCTGGGGTGTAGGTTGGAAGCTGTACCTTGCCTCTCTGAGCATGGGCTGAAGCCTCCTCTATGGGAATCCAAGGACACAGCGTTATTTCCACACTCACAAATTGGGTGTCTGTCCCTTTAATTTTTAAACGGAAAGTTTTCCTCTTGCTGCAACTTCAGTGTGTGTGGGTGCCCACATTCTCCACCATATTGTGACACAGTTAGGTTAGGGGGGGTCCCTCTCCTGGGTAGAGGGCTCCTTCCTTACACACACACACAGCAGCAGGGAAGCAGCACACCAGTCTGGATGCAAGTATAAGCTGGTCGGCGCCAGTCTTTATTGTATAATGACAGAAATATAAAGAAAACATAAATATAAATCCTAGCCCTGTCGGGGCACTAACTTCACAGGTAGTTCCCTCACTACCAGAACCTGGCAGGGCCTAATGCCCTCGCCAGCAACAAAGCACAGCACAGTACTCACAAATAGGGTTTTCAAGTGTCTCTGAGCAAACTCCCTGCCTACTCTCCCAGGTGAGACAATCAGCCCTCAACACACTAAGCTTATATTGGCCACTCTCAGGTGGAAACACTAACAAGCCTGTTACCAGGCTAAGAGAACCAAAACCTGGAGTGGCCGTGGGTGGAGCCCTCCCTCTCCTCTCACCCACAACCCCCAGGTCCCAAACCGGCTTTTCAAAAAGCCGAAACTCAAGCCTGCTACACTGCAGACTTTCTCCTGGGGGTTTAAAACACAAAAGACAGGAATCTGGGACAAATGTACCTGCCACAGACCACTTTACCAGTGATCCTATCACAATATATATATATATATATATATACATATATATATACACACATATATATATATATATATATATATATATAAATAGCAATAGTCCGGCACTCTGAATCAAAAAATTTGCTTAGCTTTACTTAGTTCTGACGAAAATGCCATAACGCATTGAAACGCTAACACCTGAAAGCTGCCTGTTTGGTCCTTTTTTATGCATGGAGTGCCACACGCTACGATCTATATATATATATATATATATATATATATATATATATGCGTTATTTAAATGGGTGTGATATGATTTACCAACGTGAGCCCGGCGGTTGTAATCCCGACACCAGCATGCCGAAGATCGCAGATACCGACGGAGGTAAGTAAGCTATCTAACCCTTCCCCCCCCAAACCCTCCCTTAGGGTTGCCTAACCCTAACCTCCCTAGTGGTTAACCCCCAGAGGTGCCTAAACCTAACCTCCCCTCCCTGTACCCTAAACTTAACCCTCCTGGGAGGGTGCCTAACCCTAACCTCCCCTCCTGGCGGTTCCTAAACCTAACCACCCCTTCCCCTAGCCTGACCCTAACCCTCCCGTGGGGGTGCCTAACCATAAGTCCCCCCGGGAACCCCTAAACCTAACCCTCCTGCCCCCGCGCGGCTGTCCGCTCGCGACTCCCGGCTTACCTTCGTTCGGTATGCCGGGCGTCGGTATTTCAGCGGGTGGATAATGATAGGTGTCGGGATTTCGATACCTATCATTAGTCCCTTGCCGGGATTTCCAAGTGGTGAAGCCGGCGGTTGGCATTTCGACCTTCGGCTTCTTGACTACCTCCCATTTAAACATACATATGTAACAAAACAGACCAAACACATATGTTCTCTTTGCATGTACAATGCACTCACATTAAGGTGGATGTTATTTTTGAACGGTGTTGAAGTGCATAAGACTCATATGGTGGAGTTAAGTGGGTAGAGACGCCCACTAATAACATCTCACATCCGCTGCTCACGCACAAACCCAGAAGCACCAAACACAGATCAGGCGGCTAGACTGAGTAAGTCTAAGCTGTCGCAGACATTCCCGACACGTCTGCGTTTCTCTGACCCACAATCACTGACACTCTCTTTGCTTTAATTCCTCTGTGCGAGCATAATAACAATACAATTGCTGCGCATGCGCAGTGCAGCTTACAGGCGTGCGCAATGGCTAACGATCACTCAATCTGCGTAAATATCATCATTTGCGTCCAGATCTGAATCAGGCCTATTTAGCATTGAAATTAAAAAAAAAAACACACTGCACAGCAAGTTAAATACATGTAAAAACATTTATGTGTCATCTAATTTAGTACGATTTTTATTTTCACTTCTATTCATAATACGCTTGATTTGCATTAAAAACACAGCTTACACTTTTAACACTGTTTTGTCTGCAGCTTAAAGATAGCCAGACAGGTGCCTTTTTTGACCATTTAGGTCCTTTTGTACCAAAATAGTCACTGATGTTGCCCCCAAAATGATTTTCCAAAATTCAGTCAGATCAGTGATTGATTGGTCTGGATGAGACTATTGTCCATCAGGTAATATCATTCTTGCCGACTATTAAATCTTCCTCCCCTGGAAAAGGCCGGGGAGGTGAAGCAGGTAGGCAGAGTTGGGGCGGGGCCGGCAGGATCGCGTTGTTAAGCCCCGCCTCATCACGGGAATTCACCGCGATTATGCAGAATTAAAATAGGGGCGGAGCTAAATGACACAATTCTCCAAGAATCACGTCACTAGGCCCCGCCCCCAATGCTCAGAACCACCGATCCCCGCTAATATTCTCCCCATTCTTCCCACTTCACTAGGAAGTGGGCAGAATGCGGGAGAAGTTCCTGCCCTTCGAAAACCAGGAGGGTAGGCATGTATGGGTAATATGCATCCATGTGTTTGGCAATTGGGATAAACTAAAGGTTCATCAGGTTCAGTTTTACCACCACATTTGTATAAACCTCCAGTGTCTGCCATTACACCAGAGCAGCATGTACTGGGTAAGAAAAGTTTGTTGCCCATCACCACATACCTAGGCCAACATCAGTGGATTTGAATTGTACGGCACAAATAGCTAGTAAAACTCCAAGTTGTCTGTTCTACAAAGCTTAAAAAATGTATTATTCTAAGATTAATATACAATACAGAACCTGATTCATAAATGTACATTCATCCGCTGATGAACGTTCATCCCTGATGTTTCCGGGTCTACACCTGCACAAAATGGGTCCGTGGATTACGTTCGCTGACCCCCCCCCCAAACAGCAGCATGACTGACATGCCGCTGTGTTTGGGGAGCAAAGCGGGGGGTGTGGCTGGTCACTGTTCCCGGAAGCGGATTCAGATTCCTGGCCTCTGAAATGACCAGAACCGGGTCAGACTGCAGGAAGCTTCAGCTTTCGCAGCCTGACCAAAAGAACATCGCAACCATGCCTGACACCTCCTTCTGCATTTGCATTAAGATGGACAGAATTCCGAAGTTGCTTGTATGCGGCTCTGCAATTCCGTCCATCTCTGAATCAGGACCTCAATTCCTACTGTTAATGAATCAGCGGCATCACTAGGGGGGCTGTGAATCTCACTGGGTGACATAAACCCTAATGACGCCATTGCTCTTATGACAGAGTGTAGTGGTGTGCAAGGCCTACAGGAGATGGGACGGGAGAGGTGAGGAGATGGGACGGGAAAGGAGAGGAAACAGGACGGGAGAGGTGAGGAGACAGGATGGGAAAGGAGAGGAGACAGGATGGGAAAGGTGAGGAGACAGGATGGGAAAGGAGAGGAGACAGGATGGGAAAGGAGAGGAGACAGGATGGGAAAGGTGAGGAGACAGGACGGGAAAGGTGAGGAGACAGGATGGGAAAGGAGAGGAGACAGGATGGGAAAGGTGAGGAGACAGGACAGGAAAGGTGAGGAGACAGGATGGGAAAGGAGAGGAGACAGGATGGGAAAGGTGAGGAGAGGACAGGAAAGGTGAGGAGACAGGACGGGAAAGGAGAGGAGACAGGACGGGAAAGGAGAGGAGACAGGACAGGAAAGGTGAGGAGACAGGACGGGAAAGGAGAGGAGACAAGACGGGAAAGGTGAGGAGACAGGATGGGAAAGGAGAGGAGACAGGATGGGAAAGGAGAGGAGACAGGACGGGAAAGGAGAGGAGACAGGACAGGAAAGGTGAGGAGACAGGACGGGAAAGGAGAGGAGACAGGACGGGAGAGGTGAGGAGACAGGATGGGAAAGGAGAGGAGACAGGATGGGAAAGGTGAGGAGACAGGACAGGAAAGGTGAGGAGACAGGATGGGAAAGGTGAGGAGACAGGATGGGAAAGGAGAGGAGACAGGATGGGAAAGGAGAGGAGACAGGATGGGAAAGGTGAGGAGACAGGACGGGAAAGGTGAGGAGACAGGACGGGAAAGGTGAGGAGACAGGATGGGAAAGGAGAGGAGACAGGACAGGAAAGGTGAGGAGACAGGACGGGAAAGGAGAGGAGACAGGACAGGAAAGGAGAGGAGACAGGACAGGAAAGGTGAGGAGACAGGACGGGAAAGGAGAGGAGACAGGACGGGAAAGGTGAGGAGACAGGATGGGAAAGGAGAGGAGACAGGATGGGAAAGGAGAGGAGACAGGACGGGAAAAGAGAGGAGACAGGACGGGAAAGGTGAGGAGACAGGACGGGAAAGGAGAGGAGACAGGACGGGAAAGGTGAGGAGACAGGATGGGAAAGGAGAGGAGACAGGATGGGAAAGGAGAGGAGACAGGACAGGAAAGGTGAGGAGACAGGATGGGAAAGGTGAGGAGACAGGACAGGAAAGGGCAGGATTAAGGACTGAAGATTAGAGGAGTTAGGACTAGAGAGGAGAAGGAGGAGGCAGGATTAATTAGTCAAACTTCCCCCCACCTAAAAGACAAGTTTAGATCCGCCTCCGCATTGCACCTGGGCAAATCTAGACTGGACTGGATGTGTGGGCTACATGCAGTGGCATCCAGTATTTACTCTGCATGCAAAATAAATTAATGTATTTGCACCCCTTGCATTGCAGTATGATTTGTCCAGATGCAAAGTAACTTGCTTTTTTTATTGCTTTGCTCCTAACTCAGAACCAGCTCCCATGTAGCCAATGTGATCATCAATGATGGCAGCATTATGGGGTAATAGTACCTGTCTGTTTGTGTGACTACATCATACTTTCCTACGTTTGAAAAAGCATTTCAGGGAGATTGTGAAAGCAACACCTATGAGCGCGGCGGTAAAGTGGGCGTGTACTGCTACATCTGAGAGGCGTGTCATAAAACTGATTTACATTCAAAAGAAAACTAGGCCAAAAGCAATTAGTAAGATCTACTTGTTCATGAAAACACACTGGTACTTTTCAGAAAACGCATGTAGCCATAGGGATCATTGCATACTTGCCTACATTTTTCTTCTCCTCCCGGGGAGAAGCCTGGGGAGGAGAAGCAGGTAGGTTGTGATGGGGGCGGGGCCTAAAGGTCTGCACTATTAAGCCCCGCCCCTTCACGGTGTATTGCCGTGATTGGCTCAAATTTAACTAGGGGGCGGGGCTAAATAATGCATTTAATGAAGAATTGGTTCATTAAGCCCTGCCCCCTACACGACGACCCACGATCGCAGTGGAAATTCTCCCCATTCTGCCCACTTCACTAGGAAGTGGGCAGAATGCAGGAGAAGTGCCACCCTACCGGGGGTGCAGGCGGTTACCTGAAAAAATCGGGAGCCTCCCATGAGTTCCGGAAGGGTAGGCATGTATGGATCATTGTGCCTTATAACCAATGCAGGGAAATGATACTAATTATCCAATTTGAATGTATAAATCTCAGCTACATAATGGGGGTAAGGTGCAATCAGGGAGATTACTAGACTCTTCGGGGAGACAGGGAGATTGCTGCTATTTCAGGGAGTCTCCCTGACAATGAGGGAGAATTGGCAAGTATGGACTATATAATATATGAGTTTATTTGGCAGGGCAGGTGTAATGATGTGAGGAGGAGAAGGGAGGCAAACAGGAAGCCACAGACTGAGAGCTAGATAGAAAAAAAAGAGTAATTTTGCTAAATTGTACAGAATGTCTATTTATCACACTGATGTGCTATATTGTGATATATATACTGTATTCAGATAAAATGGGTTCATGTGTCAAATGTTTTTGCATATAGCTATAGAAAAAAAGTGCCTATAATTTCCCCCAAAAAGAGAAATAATAGCCCAACATCATGAATTATTCTGAAACCAAAAAGGTGATTCAGTTTATTTAGTAATATAAGTGACAATAGTCATTTTTGCTTGTTCAGCCAATTTAATATTAGATATGCAGTGTAAAAGCTGCCTGGTTATACTGTAATTAATGATACAATACGTATTGACTTTGTGCCCAGGGGTGTAACTAGAGGTATGGAGCCCCCATAGGTCTACCTATAAAGTGCCCCTGAAGTTGTGCCCCTTATGCAGTGCCCATTATACAATGCCACCCGTAGTTGTGCCCGTTATGCAGTACCCCCTGTAGTGCCCATTATACCATGCCCCCTGTAGTTGTGCCCATTATGCAATGCCCCCTTTATTAGAGTCCCTTATGCAATGCTCGCTTTATTAAAGCTCCTTATGCAGTGCCCCCAGTAGTGCCCATTATGCATTCCCCCAGTAGTACCCCTTATGCAGTGCCTCTTATGTTGTGCCCCCAGAAATGCCCATAGTAGTGTCCCTAATGCTGTGCCCTTTGTAATGCCCCTAGTAGTGCCCCTTATGCTGTGCCCTCTGTAATGCCCCTAGTAGTGCCCCTTATGCTGTGCCCTCTGTAATGCCCCTTATGCTGTGCCCTTTGTAATGCCCCTAGTAGTGCCCCTTATGCCGTGGTCCCCCTCCCCTGTGCAGTACTTACCTCTCACGCTGGCCGCTGGGCAACGCCCCAGTCCATGCCATCAGCTCTTCTCCTACATAGACGATGCTGCTGACTGAATCTAACTAGATTCAGCAGCAGGCGCTGGCTCCTCTCATCGCGTGTGCGATAGTGATGTCATGACATCACCCGCGCACTGCATCACTGGGAACGATGGCCTCTGAAGTGATCAGAGGCGTCTTTAGTCTCTGATTGCTTCAGAGACCAGCATTCCCATTTGCACCAGCAACTTGGCCGGCCGTGCTCCAGAGGGTGCAGGGGGACCCTTGCTGGGCTGGCGGGCCCCCTAAGCCCCCGGGCCCCATTGCAAGCGCACCCCCTGCACCCTCTATAGTTACGCCACTGACTTTGCCAAATAATCTCATAGGGAGATTGACCTCATTACATACTTGCCTACTTTTTAAATATGCCAACACGAGTTGTGTCATCAAGCCCCCAGGCCACTTCAAAGTGAGCAGGATCCGGGAAGCTGATCTATTCTCCCAGGAGTCCAGGGGGTATATTGCCCATAGCAACCAATCATTCTATCTATTATCTTCTAGAAGGTGCTAGATAAATAAATCGGATTGGTTACTATGGGCAACATCTCCACTTCTATAACCCACACTTTAGTAAATATACCACCTGGAGATCTCCCAATAGGAGTTTCTCATTAATAGGGAAGTATGATTAAAATATATATAGGTATAATTTATGGGCGCTAACCCTTAGCAACTACGTTCATTTTCACTTCATGAACCTAATTATTCTGGTTTGCAATAAAACTGTCAATGCATGTAAAAGGAAAAGGGGAAGTGGAGACACAATTGCACAGGAGTAAGTATTGCACATTAGGGATACTGGAAAACATGGGGGTGCTCCCTGGAGTAACAACGTATGTAAATACTTTCTATTTTCTGTGCTGTCTTATTAGCTGCCGGATATTCTTATTCCCTGCGCTGCCAAGAGCAACAGGGATTTCGGTATATCCCTGGCACTAGCAGCAGAAGCAGATTGCACTGTTTCCGTTATGCCCAGCGACAGTGAAACTCATTCCTCGTCCTCTACAGTGTAATGGTGCGTACACACTGGGCAATAAAGTGGACGACTGAACGATAACGATATCGTTATCGTTCAGTCGTCCACTTTATCGTCCATTTTTAAGCCCAAAAAGATTAACTATAATGACGACGCGCGTTCCCGCGGGTCGTTCGTCATTATCGTTCATCGGACTGACATGCAGGCCAACCTGACGATCTCGTCAGGTTGCTGCATATCAGGGAATGGGGGAGAGAGCCCGGCACTGAACGATATCATTAATGATATTGTTCAGCGGCTGTGCTCAATGTCATGAACGACATTAAGCACAGCCTGCCGGGGACAACACTACACGATATCGCTCAGGGAGCATATCGTGTAGTGTGTACCCACCATAAGACGTTGAACAGCAGAATCCTGCCTGTAAGTGCACACACTCTGATCTTCCAGTCTATCTAGATATCATTCAACCTGCATTCTCCCAGGTGAAATAGAGGGACGCCTCTAATTACCTTTATATCCATTGTGAATACAAATTTGAATTGGTTTTTGGTGGAACAGCTTTTTTAATATGTATGTATTGTGTCATATTTATGTAATATAGGTTGTCTTTTTTTCGCCAGTTTTTTCCACATGCGGGTGAACCCTTCATGATCACATCATTAGTGTTTAGTGTCATATTTTTATTTCTTTCACCTTATGCTGCCCAGACCGCACCATTTATCTCTGTTAACCCGTTTTTTTATGGTGAATGCTTAGAATCTTGATATACTGTATATGTTTGCTGCAGATTAACATTGGGATTGTACTTACGTAAGTGGCGATCACGGCATGGGAATATCCTGCCACCTCTGATATCCATTTGCTGATATTTATATGTGCAATGTTGAGATAATTATCATTTGTGAGCATTTGATCACTATATACATACATTGGATAATATATACGCTGCAAACGTTTATCAAAACTGATGTTCAACGTCTGTTTTCAGTCAAGTTATCTATTGCTACTAATTATAATATTTAAGGTGGGCATAGATTGTTATTACACCTGTATTAGGTTATGATAGAGGTGTACATGGTAATAATACCTGAGATAATATATGATGATGATTATCCGTTTAGTCGACATCGACTTTCGGACACTTTATGGATCAGTGAATGCCACGCTTCTCTTTCAATGACCGCTTCCTTCAGGTCATTTATGGGCATGTTCATGTCAGCCTTTTTTGTGTCCAGCCAACAAGTTCTTTGGCGTCCTCTTCTTCTGGACCCGCTGACGAATCCAAGCATTAGCGCTGTTTCTAGGGAATTAGCCCTCATGACATGTCCAAAATACGAGAGTCGTTGTTTGGTGATCTTGCCTTCTAATGATTGTTCGTATTCATTGCTGTCCATGGTATGCGCAGCATTCACCTCCAGCACCACAATTCAAAAGCGTTGATTCTATTGCGATCTGCCTTCTTGAGTGTCCAGGTTTCGCATGCATACATAAAGATCGGAAAAACAATTGCATTGACCAACCGTGCTTTTCTTGCGCTGCTGATATTGTTGCTCTTCCATATCTTCGTCATTCCTAGCATAGCATTGCGGCCAAGTGCAATTTGTCTCTTTATTTCAGTAGATGATTCTCCACTGAGATCAATCTTAGAACCCAGAAAGAGGAAGTCTCGTACCGATTCGACTTCCTCATTATCTATTGCAATATTGACTGCATCGTCACTTGCCGTAGTCATTATCTTTGTTTTCTTGATGTTGAGGTACAGTCCCATGCTCTCACTGTCTTATTTGACTCTTCTGACCAGATATTCTAATGGTGGGTACACACTACACGATATGCTCCCTGAGCGATATCGTGTAGTGTTGTCCACGGCAGGCTGTGCTCAATGTCGTTACTGACATTGAGCACAGCCACTGAACGTTATCATTAACGATATCGTTCAGCGCCGGGCTCTCTCCCCCATTCCCTGACATGCAGCAACCTGACGAGATCGTCAGGTTGGCCTGCATGTCAGCCCGATGAACGATGATGACGAACGACCCGCGGGAACGCGCATCGTCGTCATCGTTCATCTTTTTGGATTTAAAAATGGACGATAAAGTGGACGACTGAACGATAACGATATACCCAGTGTGTACGCACCATAAGTCTTTGAGATAATATATACTATATCTATTTTCTGTATATGTTAGTGCTGTCATGTTAGATCTCTTGTCTGTTTATATATTTACTTATTTTCTTTCCATGGTGTTAGATCTCTTGTATGTTTATAAATTTACTTATTTTCTCTCCATGGTGTTAGATCTCTTGTATGTTTATATATTTACTTATTTTCTCTCCATGGTTGCCAGCCCTTATTAGGCAGCTTCTATGTATTTAATAAAAGGTATGTTTTAATTACATTCAATATTTTTTCTCTATTTTCTTAACGTGGGGTGTGCCTCGCAAAGAAGTCTTCCTCTTTACTTTCCTATTTGCAGTGAAACTGTTAGATGATTGGTTGCTATTTGTTACATCCCAATTTACTATTTTACTCTTTGCATATTATCTTTGTAAGCATATACTTATATATATATATATATGCACGATGATTCATATTTGGATGCAATTTTACTGTAATCGATATCAATCAGAGTAATAAGGTTTGAAACATTTGACTTGACACCAAATAAAGAGGACTGTAAAATGGACCTAAAGACAAACAGATTAGTATATCTATCATTATTTTTTGGTATAGGGCAATTTACCTTATTGATTTATGTCTGGAACTAATACATTTTTCTGCACTAGAGGGCGCCATCTCTTCACTTTACTAGATCTAAATATAGGATCATTCTAAGCAATAAATAAGGTTTATAAAGTTAGCAATCCCAAGTGTACGATTTAAACAACTGAAAACATTGCTCGCTACCATATGTATCCTGGCATTGTAATTGAGAACAATTTTGACATGCTTATCCTGAATTAGTCCTCATTTGTACCTTTTTCATGTAACTCCTGACAAAAATTAGGAATTCAAGGCAGCCTTTACAGTATCTTAAGCTTAAAAATTTTAATTTGCTTTTCTGAAATACATTGATTTGTATCTGTTTAGTTCACTTTTAATGGACCTAATGAAGAATTGGACGGACATTGGCTGTATCTACTCTGGAATTGCGTGCATGGAAACAAATGCCTTTACTCCCCAGTATGCACAATTGCTTGCATTTCATGTTTACTACTAATCACCATCATCACTGTGCACTTGCAACTGCCACTCCTGTGCTAAGGGTGTACCTGGAAAGTGGAAACGGACATTATAAAAATAAGGTCAAATCCCTGTCATAAACAGTCAACCTGAGCAGTAACTACTCTTCACTACTTGTCCATGGCTTGTTTGGGAAAAACCTTCAAATATATCAAACATATGTATTTGTCCAATAAGTTCAACTGTATAACTAGGTAAAGCTAAGCTTATCACTTCCATAACAAATTATTGCACTCACTGTACCTAATTTATGAAGCATACTGGATGCAAAGAGGAAGAAGGTGCACGGTTCTAAAGTGAAAACGGGTTGGGTATGGGATGGCTGCAGTCGGGATCCTGGCTGTTAGAATCCCGATGGTTAGCATACCAACACTTGTTTTTCGGTATGCTAACCCTCCCCCTCTCCCTACCCTAAACCCTTCCTTTTTGGTGCCTAACACTATTCCCCCCCCCCCTTATCCTAACCCTCACCCCCTCACCCCGCTACTTACCTTTGGTATTCCGGCAGTTGGGATGCCGGCATCGGTATTGTGAGATGTGTTGGAATTCCGGTGCCGGTAATATCAGTGTCGGCATCGCGCCTGCTGGGATATGGACTGTATACCATAAAAACATCTCACAGCCCCATTTGATTGGAAGTATTTTTAAATCTATAGCCACTGCGTCACTGGTTATGGTATGTGCTATAATATCTGGTATATGCTACCATCTGGCAACAATGAGACAGCTGCTAACGTTTCATACCATCCGCAGGCCACAACCATTCGCTCTCTCTGTCCCACTGTCTTACAGCTTACAAGAGCAGTAAATGGGAAGTGCAGCTTCCCGGTCTCGTGTGACTGCTTATGTTTACTGCTAATTGTGATAGCGAAATTAGTAGAGCTTCTAAGAAAGGGGAAAAAAAGCGTTTGCAAGAAGAAAATGTACAAAGAACATACATGAAGAAAGCTTCATATTTGGTATACAGAAACAACAACAGTTGGCGAGTTCAAATAAAGCTATTTATGCTTCATCCCCATATTCATTTCATTCGTCCCCATTCACTTTTGTGTAGAAGTTCATGGGGGGGGGCAGTCTTGGCCCATCCAACAGAATTCATGGGGGGGGGCAACTGCCCCATCTGCCTCCCCGGTTCCTATACCCCTGGTTACAGCAACCACTTTCACTAAGTAAACTTTTTTTTATACTGTATGATGCTCAGTTTAGCTGTATTTATTACTTACAGTACATTCAGTGCCATAGCAGGGCATGTTAAAAGCTCTGTTTTACATAAAAGGGAAGTGTTCCTAGAAATGAGTATCGTCACTGAAGTGGAAGGTGCAAAATGCGTCCAACTAAAGTGTATAATGAGAGACAATAATTTGCCAAGTGGAAATCGGCCTACACCTGTATACATTGCAAGTAATACCTTAAAAATGTCACCTTCACAACATTATCCTATTACAAATGATGCACTATTCTGTTAGTCTCCCAGTGCAAATTTCTACTCCTCTAAAGACACCACCTAACGACACAACCGCCTTGCCCCAAAAACTGTAGCAAAAGTGCACCTACATGTCCACTAAGTATATATTAATGGCATCACTACAGAGCAGCACCATAACTGTGGGTCCCGGAGCCCAGTGCAGACCACATCCCCTCCACATGATGTCATGCAGTGGGGGCGGGGCAAGAGGCACCGAGAGGACGGGAAAGGGGCACTATTTACTTGGGCCTGGGTCCATCTCCCCCCCTCTCCCTTACCTGTCACTCCTGAGCCCAGCAATAGCTTCTGTGTGCCGGTCTGCAGTGGGACCAAAAGAGGCTGCAGCCGATGATCGGATGCTGCAGTCTTCTCTGGCAGTAAGGGGAGGGGGGGAGTGATCACACTGATCGCGCTCCCTCTCATATTTGCCCCGTGCTTAGGGGCACACGGCACCCCATCCCCCAGCTGCAGAGATTCTGGCTGCAGGGTGCCTGGAACTGCTAGCCTGGTGCAGAGACCATGGGTAGCAGCAGTGCCGACAACAGGGCTCTGCGCTCGCATACTCCTAGTTACGGCCCTGCTACAAAACATTTAGCAATGTGCTTTGACCTTTTCGTGCCCACAAGAGAGGACCACTGAAGGAACTGCAATAATAGTGAAGGGCCTTACAGTGCATACCCTGTAATAAGTTATACACTTCAGATACTGACTGAGCTAAAAGTGTGTATCTTTCTTCATCTTACTGTACTGTATGTATAAGTATTTGTTCTTTCTTTCCAGTGAAAGGTGTGCCTGGGTGTCTGCACTTTGCCTCTTAGCTGTTGGGTGAGCTAAGCGAGTCAGCACCCTACAGAGTAAGCACATGGCTTATGGAATTTACATGTTTCCTCAGGGACACTGGGTCACTCTTGCAGAGTCATTAGTAGCAAACTCTTTTCGACTGAACTTGTCACAACATAGATTGTAATCTAGTTTCTGAACAACGGAATTAAACAGCAGGATATAATTTACAAAGTGATCCCAGTTGCTGTCACTGAATATAATGTGACATGCCTAACGCATGCAGCATGAATTTTTTTCTTTGTGAGTTTTATTTTCTCCATTACTTTCAGCAGAGGGTTAAAGGATCCCGCAATAAGATCAAACAATACAGAAAGATGGCGCTGTCTCTGAAATCGTAACCAGAAAATACAAGAATGAACCATAAAAACTGAATAAAACTTCCCTTGTATTAAACAGCAATGAGATTTTAAAAGTTGTTCATACATATGAAATGCAAAAATGAACAATAATCATCGCACAACACATATGGATATAAGTGAGGCATATGTTGGGTATTAAATTAGATAATTAGGGAATGTCCAGTATGCTTACAAGAATATAGTTGATACAAGTGTTTTCAATAGGTCTTTGTGTGTTCTATTAAAAGATATCCTCATAGGAACATGTAAACAAAAGAATATCCGGACATAGAGTCTGATTCAGACCCTCTCGCAAACGTCCGCTCACTCGGAGCGAGCAATGTTTTTCAATCTGCGCATGCGTACGCTTGGTATTGTGCGTGCGCAAACTGGTACGAGTGATGGGGAAACTCTCACTCATCAAGTATAGACAGCCCAGCTGAATGAGTGACAGGTCAAGCCGTTTGTGGGTGGTAACTGGGGCAGGGCACTGGAAATGGGGGAGTGGAGGTGCGAACGCAGATGTGCCTGAGAAATTCAACGCCGTTTCAGAGGCATGCATAATTACCAGCCTGCATCATAGGACATGTCACCTGGCTGGTTTTTGCACTGAAGTGCTCGCAGTGCTTGCGGCAGGGTATAGTCAACCTCAAGCGCTGCGTTCACTTCCGATGGTGCTCGATGTACCAATGGTTTCATGCACTGCCGGGAGATGACGTACGCAAGTGGGCGTATTAAGACAGGCTAGTGGGCGACTACAAACAAAAAGTGATCTCTCGCCAAAACATAGTGGGTGTGCTTATGACTTGCCCTGCGAGCGGCTGCCTTGACGTCACTTAGTCGAATTTCCATACGCTGGGAGCGAGTGAAAGGGTCTGAATCGGGCCCATAGTGTTTTATCTTAATAAACATAAGATTTATTACATAAAATAGCAGAATACATGAGGCAAAATAAGGTAAAATGAGAGACCTTGCCAGATGGCAACATAAAGGGGCCTGTAGGTAATAATTCCCCTATTTATTACCAATATGCCCGTTTATGCTTCCATCTGGTAAAGTGCATGTACAAACAGCTGGCTTAGTATGCACATGTGACCTAAGCAGGGGCACATAGAGGGTGGTAGCGGGTACTAAATACCTAGGCCCGGGGTTGTTGAAAGGGCCTGACACGGGCCCATGTCCGTCGCACCCCCCCTTCTTTGCTGTCAGTAGCAGCAGTCTCTCTTCCCTGCCCAGCATACGTTGTGTGAGCTGGGCCACTGTGAGTCCAGGGAGGGTGCTGAGGCTGAGCAGTATCAGTCTCCTCTGCCTGCCTGCTGTGCGGGAGGGAGTCATCACACTGATCACCCCCCCATGGCTCTTCCCCTGGCTGAGGGGCTGTCCATATTATTGTAGGAGGCGTGGCCACATCTCTGTGATTAGACCACACCACCTACAGTACCCCGCTGTCTACAGCCCTGATACTAAGGTAATCCATCATCAATGGTTACCTTGCAATGGCGATGTTGCGATCGCGACATAACCACCACTACACGATCCCTACTAACATGAAGGACATGAAACGTGGGGGTCAATATTAAAGTTAAAATGTGCCAAAATAAAAAAAAGGTATCACAAAACAAAGAAAGAAAAAATGACAAAAGAAATATATCACAGAGGAGTCAAGAGTGTAATAAGGCAGTTTGCTTATCGTGGAAATGAAAAATGAAGGAATTAAACATAATATACAGTATAAGCAGGGATGTGTAAAAGTAAAGTGATTGGTATTGAGATCACTTTATATAGTTTCTTGGGCCCGCGACGCTGCTGCGAATGTGTGGCCTGCTAACATTGCAATTGCAAGAGAGGATCCCTTTCCCGGTAACTTGCAGAGTGTAGCCTATAGTTGGTATTAGCTACCAAGGACAATGTAAATTCATCAATTAAGTATGTTATGGGGGTTGCTTTTGCGATAAAAAATGAGGTATCACAGCAGATATCTCTTATATCTGCTTTGGTCCCCTATAGATACATTTAAGGGATCCTTAATATTTGCAGGTACCACTCTTTAGCAATTGGTGCACCTTTATACTTCCCTTTTCTCTCCTATGGCTGTACATGTAGTTAGTAGCACCTCACCTCTCACCAATTATTAGAAGGTATTGAGACAGGACAGATAATCAGAGCAGATCCATGCGGCTATCCCTCTCTCTATGACATAATGAAAAAGAAGGTGCAATACAGGTTGAGTCTCCCATATCCAAATATTCCAAAATACGGAATATTCCTAAATACGGAATATTTTTAGCAATTACTGAGATAGTGAAACCTTTGATTTTTGATGGTTCAATGTACGCAAACTTTGTTTAAGGCACAAAATTATTAAAAAATAAAGTATAAAATGACCTATAGGCTGTGTGTATAAGGTGTATATGACAGATAAATGAATTTCATGTATGTACACAAACTTTGTTTGAGCCACAAAATTATTGAAAATATTGTATAAAATTACCTTCAGGCTGTGTGTATAAGGTGTATATAGAACATAAATGCATTCTGTGTTTAGATTTGGGCCTTATTCCTAAGACATTTCAATATGGTATTAATTTATTCCGATATAGCCAAAATACCCCTGGTCCCAAGCATTTTGGATATGGGAGACTCAACCTGTATTATAAATTAGGTAGGCCACTCATATCAGCAAAGTAGTAAGCCAACACATACCTTTTTAGAGAAAAAAAGGGTAAAAATCAAATTTATACCATTTGGCAGCAAACCTAACCGGTGAGAAACCTGACGTATTGCTGTCTGCTGCTACACATGGAACACATTTGGTTCTTCTATTTTTATGGGATGAATTATCTACTGTATTTAATAAAACTGACCACTGACAGACATGACGTCATCGCACAGTGCACTCAATGAGAGACAGGGCATGTAACCAGGGGCGCCGAGAGGGGGGGCGGGTACTGTTTACCCGGGCCCGGGCTTCCTGAGGGGCCCGGCGGGGGCCCGGATCCGACGCCGCTCCCCCTCCCTTCCTTCTCTCTCACAGCAGCCCAGCACACAGCGTGTGCTGAGCTGCAGTGGGAGACTGCTCGTATCTGCTGAGCAGCAGCCACAGCAGTCTCCTTTGCCTGTGAGGGAGGAGCGATCACACTGATCGCTCCCCCCCCTGGCTTTGCGCCGGGCTGCGGGGCTTACAGCTTCGCGGCGCTGCAACAGTTGTTTTTTTTGCTCTAGGGGGCATGGCCACGCCTCCCACTATTAGGCCATGCCCCCTCTGTACCTGGGCCCGCCAGGGCTCTCTACGGCCATGCATGTAACACACACAAGATCATCTCCTGGGATAGACGGAAGCATTGTACATGCAGCAGCTAATTAGTAGCACACCAGTCCAGGGCCTTGGTACAAGAATCCGCAGCTAGATTTATTTGACAAAAAAAATAAACAAAACATAAAATAAATCCTAGCCTGTCTGGCTCTAACTGAACATAATGGTTCTCCCTTTCCAACAAGTAGAAAAACCTAGTGTCCAATTCACAAAACAAAAACAGCTCTTAGCACAGCACTTACATAAAGCAATCACAGGGGGGGGATTAAATTGTTGGATGTCTAACTAATGGCTGTCAATAGGAGCAATTCAATTGTTGCTCCAATCAGACATCCATTAGTATTTTACATGCCCAAAAGACTGGATTTAGCCACGTAAAGCAGCTAACCCCATCTAAAATCCTGCATTGGGTGTCTAAAGTCCTGGTATGGGTGTCTAAACTACCGTTTGGTATGAGTGCCTAAACTAAGAACTTTTCACACATTTTTTTCTCACACCACTGGTGTCTGTGGGAAAAAATGTGACTGCCGCGGCAAACGGGCATCTGATCGGAGCAACAATTGAATTGCTACTATAGAAGCCCATTAGTTAGGCGTCCAGCTCTAACAATTTAATTTCCCCCACAGTGTCTCTCAGCCAGCCTCAGTCTTGCTCCCCTGGTAGTGGGAGGCTTGCTAGAAACACTGTTAAACTTTTTATCAGCCTCTCACAGATGGTCTGGCAATTGAGGTTACTAATCAATAAACTGTGTACTAGGCAGAAACTATGTATGCCCCAAGGTATCCTGAGGCATACATACAGTATCTACCATCAATCACTTTTGCCCAGTGCTCGAAGTGAGGTAGTATACGGCGGTATGACATACCGCCACTTCCCGCCCCCACTTAATTTTTTTTTACAGTAGACAATGTACCAGCACTGGGATCAAATATGTGATCCCAGCGCTGGAACAGCTGCAGTCCCGCTGGGGACACATCTCGATCGGCACCGGTGGTATTGGGACGCAGCCAGAAGCGTCAGGTCCCAGCTGCTAGTTTAAAGTTAGCACCGCCCATCAGCCAATCCTGGCTTACGTACCGGCTGCTGATGAAAAGAAGGCACAGCTCGAGGACCATCTAACCAATGAGAAGCTGCCAAGTAGCAGCTTCTCATTGGCTCGCGTGGGCGCTGGATTTAAAAAGCCGCCCCTTCTTTTGATTAGCAGCAGGTACACAAGCCGGGATTAGCTGGTGGTCGGTGCCTCCCCTGCATAGGACACAGCGGCGGATTGGCCGAATATTTTACCAGGACATTTCCCGCTGGTCCGAGGGGACTGGGGGCTGGTCTGTGTTGCATGGCCCCACCCCCAGTAGTGTGTCACCTGTATGACAGGTGGCCAGACAGCACATGTCAGCGGCCCGGCTCGGCTGGCTGTTCCGGGTCCTCAGAGGTACTTGTGGGTGGTGTTGAAGCCAAAGATACGCTGCGCACCAGTCCCAGATCACGGAAAACAGAAGCAGCAGCAGCAGTGGCCGCGGCTAGCTCAGAGCTGCTCAGAAGGCTGCGGTGGGTGTGCTGGGCCAGGCATGCTGTCAACTCGAACAGGAACAAGTCAAGGTAAGTGCTTCCATCCCCCCAAGCCTAGTGATCCCCTCTCCCCCAGCCCAGTGCCCCCATCCCAGTGTATCCCCCTTCTCCAGCCCTGTGTCCCCCACCATCTTACTGACCCCTCCATCTCAGTGTCTGCCACAGAGCCAGCTCAGTGTCTCCCCCTTCTCTCCCTAACCAGCCCACTGCCCCCCACAGAGGACCACCCAGCCACTCTAGGCACAGTGCCCCCCAGTTCAGCTGAGGATCCCCACTTCTACAGCCTACCATTCCCTCTCTCAACCCCAATTCATTGCCCTCCTTCCCATCCAGCCCTCTGCCCAATTGCACTTTCCTCCCATTCAGCTCAGTGTTCCTCTCATATATCACCCCCCCGCCCGGCGTACCCACCTCATTCAGTTCAATGTCCACCTTCCCACGTCACTACATCCCTAACTGTGAACAATGCAGCCACCACTTAACACCCCACATCATCATTAGGGTAGCCCCCTCCACTGATACCCTGGGGGGTGGGCACAGAGAAGTAGATGGGGTCACAGAGGAGATGGCATTGGGGAACACAAGGAAGATGGCACTGGAGAGACACACAGGGGGTCTGGTGCTGGAGACACACAGGGAGATGGTGCTGGAGACACACAGGGAGATGGTGCTGGAAACACACAGGGAGATGGTGCTGGAAACACACAGGGAGATGGTGCTGGAAACACACAGGGGGTCTGGTGCTGGAGACACACAGGGAGATGGTGCTGGAGAGACACACAGGGAGATGGTGCTGGAGAGACACACAGGGAGATGGTGCTGGAAACACACAGGGGGATGGTGCTGGAAACACACAGGGAGATGGTGCTGGAAACACACAGGGGGATGGTGCTGGAAACACACAGGGAGATGGTGCTGGAAACACACAGGGAGATGGTGCTGGAAACACACAGGGAGATGGTGCTGGAAACACACAGGGAGATGGTGCTGGTAACACACAGGGAGATGGTGCTGGTAACACACAGGGAGATGGTGCTGGAGACACACAGGGAGATGGTGCTGGAGACACACAGGGAGATGGTGCTGGAGACACACAGGGAGATGGTGCTGGAAACACATAGGGAGATGGTGCTGGAAACACACAGGGAGATGGTGCTGGAAACACACAGGGAGATGGTGCTGGAAACACACAGGGGGTCTGGTGCTGGAGACACACAGGGAGATGGTGCTGGAGACACACAGGGAGATGGTGCTGGAAACACACAGGGAGATGGTGCTGGAAACACACAGGGGGATGGTGCTGGAAACACACAGGTAGGACCCCTGGTAGGATTAGAGAAAAATGGGGGACAGTAATCTTCTGTAAAAGACACAAATTAAAAAAAATATAAATAATTGATATAAAAGGTAGCAAATGATCAAATATATGTTATTAATATAATATAGTTTGATCAAGAAAACTCCCATTTTGCCCTGCACCCACACTCATGTTACTATGTATTATTTGATTTAACCTCTGTTTCATGTTGATGACATTGGCTTTATTCCTGCGCAAACAGTCGGCTTCCAGACCATGTGATCTCCTTCATGAATAATGAATACCGACTGAAGACACTGCCTGTCCAGGAAAGATCAGAGGTTCTTCAGAGGTTCCCCGTTGCAGAGAAATCGTATAGGTAAGAAGATACTCATTCACATGCTGGCTGTGTATATTCACTGGAGAGGTAAACTGGGGGCATGGCTATCAGCATGACGAAAATGGGGGGCAGTGGCTTGCGGACATGACATTTGACATGAGGTCCCGCCCCTTGCAACAAGACCACACCCACTTTTTGGGCACAAGCCTTAGGCGCGCGCACATAGGGCCACTTTTTTTTATTTTTTCCAGGGCCACCTTAAATTCCCAATCCTCCCCTGCATAGTACATTATTGATTATAGCACATCTGCCAGAAAGTGCTGCCTGGTACCTGCTGTAATGTCCCAACTGGCTGCCACCCATCACAGGGTACTTACTGTCTGTGGCCATGACTCATGTGAGGTGTATAATCATTATAATGCGAGCCATCAGTCTGGGAGCAGAGCACTGCAGTTCCGCCAGGACCCGATGCTGGACATCGCTGCAGCCGGGCCCTCTGAATAGTGCAGAATAGACCAGGGCTTTTGCCACCGCTCAGACAACCCTGCAGAGTTTCAATTTAGTGCATGGGCTGCCCCTCCTCTCTTCCAGAAGATCCACCTGATTTATCAGCTGCTGGTCTAACTTTGCCAAACTGACGGTCCTGTCACTGCTGATCCATAGATTCCCCCTCTGCTGCAAACTGCTGCTATTGGTATGTCTGCACTGCAGAGTTTTGATTTATTATGCTGACTGTGCCTCCATTTGTGTAACATTTTTGCGTGAGCTCTGATCACTTTCCACAGCCTATAGCAACAAGAAGGGAAGGGGAAGGGACCTGGTGGTAGCGCCCGGGAGGATTAAAATTTTCATACCCCCACTTCTATATTCCCACTTCGAGCACTGCTTTTGCCACAATATATATATAGAGAGACATAATAATGAAGACACGACCTATCCAGCAATCAAAAATGCCCTGGTGCACAACACAATCATAGGAGAGTGATGTAACTATAATAGTATTAAGAAAAGAAAGCAGTCAAAAAGGACTTTAAAATAAAATGTATGTTATGTAACACAGCCCAGCAGTGATGTTTTAGGAGGAACCAACTCCTTGAGAAACCAGTTTGAGAAAGGAGTGGTTTCTCCGAAGTGTTGCTACTGAGCGTTGTTACATTATCATATACATCATATACATACACAGAGAAACAGGAAGGTGACACGCAGAGCTCAGCTTCAGAAATGAGAATATATATATATTACATATAATATATATATTACATATAATATACAGTATATATACTGTATATATATATATATATATATATATATACACACATATATATACACACAAAACCACAAAAAGAACTTCGTTTACCTTGACAGAGGGGTGTGTGAGCCCCGAAACGTCGGTGTGATGTGAGGTATCACATTACATTTTTTCTAAAGACTCCAAGTGCTGTTCTGTACTACACTATCTAGTTTTTGCAGAGGGCACGGGAGCATGGATTGCCTTGTTTAGCGGAGTGCCGGTCCTGTGACTCATATGTGTATCTATATATATATATATATATATATATATGCACACAAACACCCCACCACATACAAACACACGTGGCCCCAATGCTCGACAAGTAGATAAAACAGCTTGCAGACAGAGTGGCACTCACTGGTCTCACAACATAAAATTACAGGTAGTTCATCATCTAACGATTTGGATTGTAATAATCCTTCATCAGGAAACAGAAGTACAAAGACATCTGTTACCTTAAACACGCCCCAAAGTGACTGTACACTCTGATCGGTATTTAGCCTCCTATGCGGTGTCCGCACCACTTCCAGGAAAAAAAATCAGAAATGCATAAGACTTACATAATTCATTATTTGTCTGCAGATTTTATTTTTAATAAATACAAACTAAAAAAAAAAGCTGCGTTCATAAATATTCAACCCCTGCATTGTGGAAGCTTCAAGTGTACAAGATGAAGGATATTACACTAACAATTGGCTTTCAATTAGCCTCTACCTGTGAATCATTTAAAAAGCATTTATGATGAAAGGACTGCCGAATTCATATAGCGTGTGCGTGTGCTTGTGCGTGTGTGTAAATCTCGCCCTGTCTCTAGGTTTTTATAATTTATTAACATGGGTGGATGCTTATAATACCTTTTCTTTTTCAGCCTCTTGACACAGCTGCCCCATGCAGTGTTAAGGTTAATGGAGCTGTTCCCCATGGGTCACTGCTATCTAAGATTCTGCTTCATATGGCTGCAAGATCATTATTCTCCCCAGTCGGCAATCACTCCCATGTCTTTCGGGCTGCGGCTTGGTTACATCATATGGACAATACAAGACTGATTACAGAGTCTTAGCAGACTACTGTACATGGACCAACTTTGGTGAGTCCCGGATTCTCATTTCCCTGCACGCCAGCAGGAGCAGTGTTCCCACTGCACTGCCTCTGAGCAGGTACCGGCGCGCTGGGACATCCAGTCACTTTTTTCTCCAGCAGCCAGTGTCACCAGCTGGCATACCCGGAGCATATTGCCACACTTAGTGGGACTGTGCAGTTCAGCAACGTTGCTATACCGTTTAGGAGGAAAATAGGAGTACATCCAGCTATTTGGGTGAGGTACAGTACTTCCCCCTATTTCTTCAACCTTTCAATAAACTATGGCCTTCCTGTTGCCTTTTGTGGAGTTTGCACATGTTTGGAACATTCTATCCATTGTGGCCAACACAGTGCTTTTGAATATTGCCGGTATAAGGGCCTCATTTACCTGTGAGTTTTATCATTCACAACGAGTGCAAAAACCCGCTGCATATCGTGCTCCAGCTAATTAGCTCCCAACTGTCATCTGTTTGAAAAATGACAGTTGGGAGCTGATTGGCTTGAGCACAATTTATCATACGCAACGAGTTTTATCACTTGTTTTGAATAAATGAGGCCCCAAGTTACCAAACTCCGGCTACTCTCTCTTATTTTAGTAGCCACATGGCATTGAGGACTTAAAAACACAATATGATTGCAGTGACAAATTTCGGATGTGTACATGCATCTTATATACAAAATTAATTAATCTGTTTGTTCTGTAATGCGTTCAGACACCCCTGCACCGATTGGAATGAAACCAATACGAGGTGGTCCAGTTGGATCCTGGCCAGGTTTAAGGGGGGTTAAAGTACCGGTCGTACCTTCTGTTTGTGTACCCTGGGCAGAGACCCGGGGAGCCTGTTCTGAGCTTTCCACTTGATGGATTTGAATGACAACTTCACAGTGGTAATATTGGATCCCAGAAGACATACTAGGGGGTTGAGGTCCCAGTCAGAACTCCCTGGTGTATGCTGAGCAGAACTTTAAACCGAGCATGCTGGGCAGAACTTTCAAATGGGGAGCCTGTTCTGGGCCTTCCACTGAAGAGATTTGGATGAAAACTTCAGAGGTGAAACCAATGCGAGGTGGTCCAGTTGGATACTGGACAAGTTTTAGAGGGGGTTAGGTTTCCGGTCAGACCTCATGTTGGTGTACGCTGGGCAGAACTTTGAACTGGAGAACCTGTTCTGAGTCTTCCACTGGAGGGATTTGGAGGAAAACTTCACAGAGTGCTAAAATTGGATCCCAGAACACATACTAAGGGGTATAGGTCCCAGTCGTACTTCCCATTGGTGTGTGTTGGGCAGAACTTTGACCCGGGGAGGGGTGGCGATTGCTCTGGGATGCCTAATAGAGTGGTTTGGATCGCAGTCGGACCTCACAGCGGGGTACACTGGGCAGAACTTTGAACAGGGGAGCCTCTTTTGGGCCTTCCACTGGTTAGATTTGGATGACATCACATAATTTGGATGAAAACTTCACAGAGTGGTAACACTGGATCCCAGAAGACATACTAGGGGGTTGAGGTCCCAGTTAGACCTCCCGGTGGTGTACTCTGGGCAGAACTTTGACCTGGGGAGCCTGTTCTGGGCCTTCCACTGAATGGATTTGGTTACAAACTTCACAGAGGGGTGCCAATTGGTTTTGTATGCCTAATGGAGTAGTTTGGGTCCCAGTTGGACCTCACGTAGGAGTGCGCCGTGCAGAACTTTGACCCAGGGAACCTGTTCTGGCCTTCCACTGGACGGATACGGATGACATCACATAATAAAACTTAATAACTTGAAGATTTAAACTTGGGCAACGCCGGACACTTCAGCTAGTTTATAATATTTATATGTGCTTCTCAATAAGTTTACATTCCCGGGAGTGACTATATATTACAAATGTCATATGATTGCCATTTTTAATTGCATACTGTTACAAGTCGCCGGTGCGATTTGTCACGTTCCAACACTTCAGTAATCTCTCCTACCACTTCCGCCTGCCGTGCAGGAAATGCGTCAACTATTGCTAGGTGATCAGGGCGCCAGATAACATCATGTATTACTGGGAACACGGGATGATTGTTCGTGGCCTTGATTGGTTCTTCACCTTTTTTATGCCCAGCAGCGTCCTCACGGCCTTGCCGGCTATAGTGTCTCCAATACGTGTTTTCCTGTTCCTGCTGTGTAGATCCTGTCTCTTCATTGTTGTACCTGTTGCGTCACGGTTCACCTAGCCAAGCCGCATCAAAAACTACCGGCTGCATCAGCCGCATCACAGCTCACCTAGCCACACCACAGTCATTCCAGGCCGCATCAAAAACTACCGGTTGTATCAGCCGCATCACGGCTCACCTAGCCGCACCACGGTCATTCCAGGCCCCATCGAAAACTACCGGCTGTGCCAGCCGCATCACGGCTCACCTAGTCGCACCACGGTCACTCCAGGCCGCATTCATATTACCGGCTGTACCAACCACATCACGGCTCACCTATCCGCACCACAGTCACTCCAGGCCGCATCCAAACTACCGGCTGTACCAGCCGCATCATGGCTCACCAAGACAAGCCACGGTAACTCCAGGCTGTATTCATATTACCAGCTGTATCAGCCACATCACGGCTCATCTAGCTGCACCACAGTCACTGCAGGCCGCATCCAAACTACTGGCTGTACCAGCCGCATCATGGCTCACCAAGACAAGCAACGGTAACTCTAGGCTGTATTCATATTACCAGCTGTACCAGCCGCATCACGGTCACTCCAGGCCACATATTACCACCACAACACGGCTCACTTAGCCGCATCGCAGTCATTCTAGGCTGCATCAACATTTCCTGCTATCAGCAGTATTACGGCTCGCCAAGCCGCCTCACAGTCACTCCAAGTCACATCGTGGCAGACTAAGTCGCATCGCGGTATTAGCCGCACTCCAACTCTCATCACCATCTCGCAACTCCTAAGTGCACCCAGGCATTACCATCAGTAAAGTATTATTGGAAATGTTGTTGTACCTCTGCGCTCAACCTTGTGATGCGTGGCTAGATACGAAATTACTACTTGTAGTCAGTGTTTAGTCGTACAGTATTGAGTTTATTAAAATGTAGGTTTTAACACAAATTTTTTAAAAAGAAGTACCTTGCAATAGTTGCAGGCACGTTATGGTCAGGTGTGTATTCTTTAATGCCGGCCGGCTTTTGATCTTTAAATGTGACACCACATAACAGGACAAGTAGTAAATGTACGAAGTTGCACACCAGAGGGAGGGAGTGCTTGGATATGTGCAGTAGACAGGGACGGCGTGAGGTGTGGTGGGGGAAAAAAAGGCGCAGATGTACAACAACATTTCCAATTATACTTTATACCGAGGTTGGTTACCTCACGTAAATGCAGTCGATCCCGTCGCAAGCGAAATAGGTCTTTGAGCGCTTAGACACATAAAACACTCGAAATCATTTGTATTATATTACCATCAATACCTATTACTGTTTACCTATTACTCCTTTTTGGTATCACGTTTATCCTGGTCTTCCTAGGACATCTATGTAAATCTCTGCTACCCCGAGTTGTAGTTCAGGTGGCCACCTAAGGAACGGTGGACGTATTCAGTCCTAAGGGAACAGCGCTGGCTGTTATTGGCAGAAGACCTCGCGCTATGCAGGGCCGGATTACCAATGGGGCGGACGGAGCTTCAGCTCCAGGCTCCTCATTAAAATAGGCCCAGAGCATCTTCTGTTCTGCTGTAGACAGGAATTTTTTTTCCTGCTACAGCAGCCTACTAGCGGGCATGCAAGACCCCTCCCTCCCAACTGCGACCCCCTCCTCTTCCTGGGGATCAAATACTGACATAAATTGATCACATAGCGGCGCAGAGGAAGGCTTCACTAGCCTTACCTGCACCGCATACACATAGAGTCCCGTGCCGTGTGACGTCACGATGTGCAACGTCACTTAAGTGCTACCCTGTCTACAGTCCGCGGCAGTGCCCAGAAAGAAGCAGTCCGTCCGCGTACTATCGGTGATATCTGTGAGGGCTGCTCGACGGCCAGGGACTGTCCCTCTGAGGTGTCATGTCAGAGTGGGTCAGTCGCTCCTGCTGGCTGCTGGTGAACGGGGACACAGAAAAGAAACCTCATAAGTCTTGCTGCCTGCTGCAGTGCTGCTGATAATCAGTTTGCAGGTACTGATAAGAATATATATATATATATACCATGCAGTTTGTGTAGTAGATATAAAGAAATGTATATATACAGTACAAGTGTGTGTATATATATATATATATATATATTATTTGTTTTTGGATAATGGCGCAATGAGTCCACTTGTGCTTAGTTTATGACCCACTCTTTAAAAGGGCCACTTCTCACAGCCCGGTATTGTGTATTCTAGGAACAGAAAAGCAGAGCACAATTGTAAAGTGTATAAATACTTTATAGTATAAAAGCAATCAGTTCCGCTTACGCTCTGTGTTCAGTTAAGCGGCAGGGACTCTGGAACACAAAGTGTTACAGGAGAGCAATCCTTTCGGGGAACGGTGCTAACGGGTCCTTGTAGATTAACGACTGCACCAGGCTTGCCCCATGCTGCTTATTTTAAACTTTGAATGTATGTAACTGATTGCTTTTAGATTATAAAGTTTTTATATTTATATATTAGCAATGGTACAAGCTCACTTCTGCAGCAGCCGTCCCGTCCTGCTATGGGGATGCCCTGCTAAAGAGGGATCTTGCAACCCCTCTCTGGTGCAGGACGCCCCAAAACGCCTTGCAAATTATGCCAAAAGAGGAAAGCAGGAGATATTGGAGATATCTCCCGTTTTCCATTCGCCTGCTCACTCAGCATCCATCCCCATAGATTTACATGGGGACGGTATTTACCAAGATCAAGAAAGCTTTGTAGAACTTGTCTGCATGGGCTAACACCATCTTCACCTCCTATAGGACTGTCCCTCTCTGGTGGGCTACAGACCATCCCAAAGTGCTTTGCTGCGCATGTGCGACTTTCCAGTAGTCACAAGTGGGTCCGTAGATATAAATAAAGTGATTGCGGATACGTTTACTTGACTATTTTCTCATCGTCAGGACGGGCTCTTATCAAAGCTCTTGTCCTAGTGAATAAAATGGATACATCTGAGTGTAACAAGAATCTATATTGCTACAATTTGGATTCTTAATTTTCTGGGGTAGACCACATAATTGAATAGATATATCCCTATAGCTATTAGTAAGGTAAGGTCTCTCTTTTTGCATATAGAGAGATTTCCCATTCGTGACACCACTAGGTGACCCACATAGTAGAGGGGTTTCATATTTACATCATCATTAAGTGCCATTTTTCTTTTTTGTCATATTACAGTCACATTAACACATTTATTTGTAGACTATCACATTAAGCGAAGAGGGGAGGGAAATTGAGGGTTTTTGAAGGTAGGCGCTAGTCAGATCTTCTCCACATACCATACCCTCTGTGTAGACCACACCCCCACATCATTAGCCACACTCCCGCAGCGCTAGTCACACCCCCCTGCGGCCACACACAGTAGGCCCTTCATAAATTTAATCTCCAGGCCCATGTGGACCTTAATCTGGCACTGGCTTTATGGTTTCGGGGGTTTACACAGTGAATCTTAGGAGACCGTAACACAAACTTAGGCCCTCATTCAGAGCCGTACGCTCTGAGCAGAGCGCACGCTCTGAATGAGGGCCGCCCTCCATAATTATGGAGCGTCCTCCTGGACGCTCGTATAGCTGTGGGTCACCACCCACAGCCTATACGAGCGTGCAGTTTGATGGTCACGACCATCGCGGCCATCGAAACTGCGAGCCGGAGCCTGCGGTTGAGGTTTTCCACCGCAAGGCCCAGAGTGATTTTGGCTCTATCAGAGCCAAAATCACTCCCACTGACATCACTAGTGATGTCAGTGGGCTGGCTTCTGACGGTAGGCGTTCCTTTGGGAACACCCCAGTCAGGGAGGCACGCCCCCGGCACGCCCACCAAAGGGGGCGTGCTGTCAATCAACATCGACAGCACGCCCCCTTTGATCAGACACAACGAGCGAAGGAAAGTCCTTCGCTCGTCGCGTCTGGCGCATGCGCACGACGGAGCTCCCGCCGTCGTGCGCATGCACAGTGCACAACATCGACTCACTTGCGAGCGGACAGCCGCTCGCGAGTGGGTCTGAATCAGGCCCTTAGTTTTATACAATAATAGTTTTTATTTATTTATGTTTAGCTTGTGTGTGCAGAGCCACCTATTTTGTTTCTATTTGGTTGCTTCTAATTTCTTGCTTAAAATGTAGCAGGCTTGGCAAACTAATGCAACAATATTCCTGGGAAATGAATCATGAAAATTACAGGTTGCCTGAACAGAATCGTTAAGCAATATACAGGATGATATGATTTGTTCAACCATTTCAGGAATTAAGATATTTTTACACCCACAATCCAAACTTCTAATGGGTGATCCATTTATTGTATTGTGTTTCCTTAATCTTATTCCAGAGTAAATCATTTTACTAAAAGACAACAGCGATTGATAATTTCTAGTAGGGGTTTAGCACTGACAGCTACCACGGATAACAGCACAGCTGTATTTTTTCAGCTGTACAGATGTTCTTGCTGTAAAATGCTATATTTACAGCATTTGATGGAAAGCCCAAATTCCAACATGACTTACTATCCTGTAGCCATAATCAAGTTGTGTTATTATTATTAGCCTTTATTTATAAGGCGCAACAAATTTCCACAGCCCTGTACAGAGCAAATACACAAATCAGGCTGGACAAACTAACAGCATAACAAGTATACATAATAATAAATGTAGCCACAGTAATAACATACAGTATAGCAACTGGCTGAGATAGTGATCCTATGGGGAGGGATGAAACAATAGGAGGGAGGGCCCTACTCCCAAGAGCTTACATTTTAAAAGGTAAAGGGGAGGCGTGTAGATAGTGGGGAGAGTGGTTACGTATATGGTAGAGATCAGGGTGATTAAGTGAGTTTGAAACAATAGTATTCAGTGTTATACAAGGATAGCACAGTATGCAGTAACATATTGTGCTTTCATAGTATAGCATATTATTAATTGATAGCTGACAGTTGCAGCCAGAACCTCGGAGTCCCACAAGTACATACAGATCCCAGGACAATCAGTGGTAGCTGTCCCATTGGAATGCTGTTATAAATACTGTTCTTATAGTAAAATAAGTTACACCAGCAATGGGCGGAAGATTAAGAAAAACAAATATTCTGTAGACCATTTCAATCTGAGTTGTACAAGTATATTTTTCAGATTTTGTTGAACTCGTACTATCCAGAATCTCGTAATTACTTTATTAAAAACAATTATATCATGTTTTATTATTATGTTAAACTTTCTAAAGAATTCAGAATTTTGCCTTTTCCCCACAATCCACTGGGAGATATACATTTAAATTTTGCTTTTTTGCCATTTGTTTACAGACAAGGATAACTCAAAACTGAAATAATTCTGTCTGATTGTTAGATGCCCTTGTCATCTGATGTTGGATTTGTTTTCTCAATGCAGATATCTAACTTTATACAAAGTGTGCCTAAATTGTACACCAGTATGTGTATTATATACATGCTTCAGAGTTGGAGCAAAGGCAAACGTAAAATTAATTTGGAGAAAAAAGTTCCATATTGCTACCTATACCGAGTTTGCTGCAACGCAAGATAAAAACTACTCTGCATAGGGAAAATTTTGCCTCCCTCCTCGCGTAAGCAAGCAACAGGAGCAGATGTGCCAGGAATATAACCAGAGGTGTGGCTTCATTGTGAGTACGATAAAGATCAAAAACATATTACAGGAATTGGCAGGAAAATTTATATAATATATACTCAAGTTACATGGAGCCTGCAAAATGCAAGACACAATTTTACCATTTAAGTCCATACTAAAAAACATACAGGTAGCCTAACTCTTTCTAAACTTGCTTTATAATGTGCATGTAAATCACAGCAGCAGCGTTTGCATTATTGTGTGGGTCTCAGATGCATTGGACGAATGAGACGAAGACAGCAGCTGTCATCATCATCATCATGAACTTGCACCAGGATTTCAGTACCTGCAAGTCATGCACCTCCATACATACGCATTTGCGCTTCTCTAGTGGCTGCAGCCCTTATTAACATGCCCTTAATGTATGTCTTCACATCCCCTCCAACCCCCCACCTGGCCCCAGGGTCAGACTGGCCCACAGGGGTACAGGGGAAACCCCCGATGGGCTCCACTGCCTAAGGGCCTGACCCCTTCTCTGGGGATCAGGATCCAGACTGTGCACTTGAATTATATATTATACATATGTTACATTAAACTGCACAGGAGTATGGTGTATTTTCTACAATGCATTGCTGTTATTAATCTGGTACATTAATTTGCATTCACTAGCAGTATTTTCTATATATATTTTTAAAGGAGCCCGGACTCTCTAATAAAGTGTTTACCAACCTCGGTCCTCAAGGCACACTAACAGTCCAGGTTTTAGTGATATCCATGCTTGAACACAGATGGTCAAATCAAAATAACTGCAGTACTAACTAAGACACCTTGTGCTCAAGTATGGCTATCCTTAAAACCTGGACTGTTGGTGTGCCTTGAGGACCGTGGTTGGGAACCCCTGCGCTAATGGTTAGCCAAGCCTCTGCGGTGGCTGGCCACACCCCTCCGGAGGCTGGACACACCCCTAAGTATGGGCCCCTATCACTGCACTCCCCTGGTGGGCCCTTCATGCCCCAGTCTGACACTGCCCGGCCCCCTTGTCTTAGTGCAAGTGCACCTTATCCAGAAAATAAGACTTGCAGTGCGAAAAGAAGCGCATTTGCACTAAAATAAAGAGCAGTTGCGACAAAGCCGCAAACTTGCATTTACTGTACATCTGACTGAATGATGTGATCAAATTGGGGAGTTCAAGAATAAAAATGAATCATAAATATTTTAATAGTGTAATAGTACAAAATATTTACAGTATATTACAAGAACAATGAACTAAAATGAAATCCGCTGACTACAGATAAAGGAAGAGTTCATCAAAATTGGAAAATAATGAGACGCAGAATTACAGTATATTAGTATTTTTTTAAATCAAGATTGTAATGACAATGACAGATTTTGATATAATATTGTATCAGACAAATTTATTATGTGTTGGAGCTTCCCCCTCCTGAAATAGCTGCCGAAATATTGCGTTATAATGAGAAAATACTGGCAGACTTCTGCTATATATAAAGATGTGTATACCCAACATTGCTACAAGTACATGCACAAACTGTCACTGATAAAGCACATACCTCTCTAGAGTTCTATAATATGCATTTATATTAATATTTGTTACCTTTTGTATATATATATCACCATTATAGGAGTGACAATTCCTGATAATGCAAAAACCTCTTTTCAATACAATAGGAATCACAGTAAAAGTATTCTGATGTTTAGGTCTCGCTTGCATTATCGGTCACTTCCATCACCTATTACTGTATATCATCACCTATTACTGTATATCATCATCTATTACTGTATATCATCACCTATTAAGGTATATCATCACCTATTACTGTATATCATCACCTATTAAGGTATATCATCACCTATTGCTGTATATTATCATCTATTACTGTATATCATCACCTATTAAGGTATATCATCACCTATTACTGTATATCATCATCTATTACTGTATATCATCAACTATTAAGGTATATCATCACCTATTGCTGTATATTATCATCTATTACTGTATATCATCACGTAGAAAGAGCGAGACTTACTGACACAGGCTTACTCCTTTAAAATAGTAAATATCTATCTATCTATCTATCTATATATCTATCTACAATATGCTCTAGAGATTTGTGAGCACAAAGTTCATAGCCCAGTTCTATCTCAGAAGTAATTGGTGTCAGGCTTCTGTAAGCTATTGCAGAGTCATCAGAGCTTCTAATTTTCTCTTACTGATGACAGGCAAATGTGACTTCATTTTTATTGACTGTTAGTACCTTTACTGGCGTTGATAACCTTCCTTATAGACTACTTGAGGCTTAATTGCGAATTGATACACCCGCTATTAATGAACTACAAGACAGTAAAATAACATCCAACCCTACTGTATGCAATATATGGCCGCACCACACACAGACTGATTTTGGGACTGCTGACTAATGTAACATACTCTCTAAAACCCTCTTCCTTCTCTATTATATTCCTTCTCAATAAAAAAAAGTTCAAGATCACATAACAAGCAGTCATTAAAATGTTATCCGTCTGTAAATGCTGTGTACATATATATATATATATATATATAATTTTATTTTAGAACTAACCAACGTTGGATTGGAGATGTACATAGCAACATGTGCAGTAAGTAATACTGTTTGCCACAATGTCATATTATTCTGGAAGGATGCATTATGCAGTAAGCAATAAAATACATTTAAATACATTAACTTCAAAATAATTATTACTTACCCATTTAAAAACGGGAACAGTCCTTTAGCTGGTCAGCAGTGTACCACTGGTGAGAAAAGTGGAAGTCACAATGCCTGGTAAATGTACTGTGATCCTGAGCTCAGCAGCAGACAACTGATGGGAGATTGTCTGCAGAGTTCAGTAAATAGTGCACATGCCTTTCCTAGCACCGCCCCACCTTAGCAAAGGCAGGCTACAACTGTCTCCAAATGTGTTATATAAACTATACAGGATATTATTTGTCAGCACCCTGTTAATCCAAAAGATACTTTATACACAGTGAAAGTGTAACCTGAAGGTGATAATCTTTTCCTTGTAAAACCTGCAGTAGCAGAGGTCGGAGTTGATATGCCTCCTTAGGACAGCAGGTGCCTACTTAGGACAGCAGGTCACTTTTCCTTGTTTAGTAGTTAGTCACTTACAGAAGGAGCATATTTTATCCATTTAATGGAAAATAACCTTATATTGTTTTTCTTCTTTCCTGGGAAAGCTTTGTCTCTCTCTTGGTTTCATAGATATTAAATATAGTTTATAGGCATTATACAGTATAGGGAAAAAGAGGCAACCATTCTACTACCCATAAAAACAGATAGACTTTCCATCAATTTAGATTATTATTATTATTATTATTATTATCCTTTATTTATATGGCGCCACAAGGGTTCCGCAGCGCCTTACACAGTACATAAACGAATAAGCACACAAGAAAACAGATATTAACAGTACAAACAATGCAGGACAGATGCATGATTTGTACATTGCTGCGTAACACTTAGATAAGCAGCATGGTGTCTGTAATCAAGGGTTGGGTGCTATTGTAAATTAGAGTATAATTAAGTGAGGGAGAAGCACATGAGGGAAGAGGGCCCTGCTCGTGAGAGCTTACATTCTAAAGGGGAGGGGGCAGACAAACATGGGTGACACAGATTGGCTGGATACAAGGGTTACAGTAGTCTAACATCTATGGAAAGGTTAGTCTAAACTTAGGAAAAAAAATGTACACCAGTTTTCCATAGTGTACCTCCCATTTTTGGAGGACTGTCCCACCCACGGGCCGCAGTGTCCGGTGGGGCGAATGGGGGGAGTTGGGGAGAGCAGGAGCACTCAGGGGGAGCTGTATAAAGATGTGTTACCTGTAATTTCGGTAACTGTGCACGTTATGTGGTGCAGTTACCGATTCCCTGCATGTAATAATGCAGGGAAGTGATCAGAATGACAGGGACACTATGCGCCCCTGTCATTCTCGGTGACACTATACCTAGATAGGGCGCTAATATGGTTTGGCAAGTTGAGAGCGGTCAGTGGCACTAACTATAGCTGTTAATTTCGACAGTTGCAGTTGTCCCTGGGTTTCGGAATATGCATCCAGGGACTGTGCTTACAACGAATAATACAAGTTTTTTTTTGTTTAATAAAGTCACGGGTGCTGCTGGAAAGTTATGACCAGCTGATGCGCAGATTCTCTACAAATGCCAGTCAAATGACAAAAGAGGGAGAGTGCGATTCGCAGTTTTTATCATACATGCCGTTGATAATTGGCCCTGTTTTGCCTTGATAATGGGCAGTAGGGCCATGCATTTTTGGATCGTTTATTCACCAGTTTCATATATCTCCACGTTAGGCTCAGAGAGAACAGATCCTGAGCAGAAGCGTACGGCATCTGTTCAGTGTGGAGCCCAGCAATTCCGGGAGTGCTGGGCATGCTGCTGATGAAACAACGATGTGTCACAAGACCACGCCGCCTTCCTGTTGTTGTCACGTCCTCTTTTTGGGCACATGTGTATCCACTAGCAGATCGAGGAACGACAGTACGATTACAACATTGTAATCGTACAGTCGTTCCTCATCCTGTGCTGTGACTACACTTAACGATATGTCGTTCAGTGCAGACACCCTTCCTCATCCCCGAACATGCACAATCTGTCGTTATCACCAAATTGACCAGCATGTTCAGGCGATAATTGATGTCGAAAGCAACCAGCGGGAGCGCGTATCGCTGGTCGTTCTCAACATTTTCATGCCCGATTTGTGCACGATTAATGAGCGATTGAAGGATAACAATGTCATTATCGTTCAATCGCTCATTTTAATCACCTAGTGGATACGCGGCTTTAGGTTGTGATTTACAAGTTAAAAATACTTTAAAAATGTCTCTATGGGGGGCGTGGCTTGGCTGGCACTGAGAGCAGACGTGCTCTTTCTAACCTCCTGCAGCCTTACCACTAAAGGGCACTTTTAGGGGACTTCCCCATCCCCATCCACACTATACAGTGCCCCTACTTTATATACCTGCCGTGGGGAGTCATCAAGCCTAGATAAGACTCACCTCCGGTGGGTCCCTGCATGCGGGCCTTCTTCCCCACTGAAGCTGCGGACTCGAGTTGGGGACTGCCTCCGTCTGCACCTCTGACCCATCTGTGATCCTCCCTTGAGTGCTGCCTTACACCCCGGGCTCCTCTACACATAGGGGCAGAGACTACCGCTTTGGGCGCCAGCGGATCGCCTGTTGTGCAGGCTGAACCCCAGCTCCATCCCACCCCTCCTACCTGGCGACTGGACCTGGATCTACCCGCTCCTCTCCCTGCTTTACAGCCGCGGACTCCGGCATCCATCCCTCTGCTAGACCGCGACCTCTGTTGGTCCGGGGGTCGCGACGGCGGGCCGCGCGCACCCTCTGTGCCGCCGAGGTCTCCTTGTCTTGCAGTCCTCCGTTGCAGGCTCCTTCACCTCCGCCGAGCCATTGCCTGCCGACACTCACCGATCAGGACCTGGCAGCTGCTGCTGTGATCGGTGCGTCCCTCTCCTCCTAAGCACATAAACGGCAGCTGTCCTGCACCCTGCCTGCCTGTCACATTGGAGATCACTGCTGCCCATCTACAGTTTACAGTAGGTGCTCCTCTCAGTGTCCACAAGAACACATACAGTCCACTCTGCCTCTGCCCTGCTGGCTAACATGTAGGAATTGATCTTTCAACCCTCCCTCCAGCCCCCCATATACAACTGTGGAGGTTTATTTCATTTATTTTACCTATATTTTTATTTATTTTTTCTAATTCACTCCTTTACATATATCAATATTTTATTATGCCGAGAGGGAAGAAGACCGCTGATGGTGACCTCACCCCTTATTTTACGAAACAGAAGCCCCCACCAATTTCCACAAAGGCTCCATCCGACCCGGCCCCCGGTCATTCCAACTCGGAGTCGGAAGAAGATGATCTCGCTCCTATCACTCGCAGAGACTTTCTTGTCCTATTTAAGGAACTTAAGGATGTCAAAAAATCTGTCCAGGCTCTCCACGCTATGCAGGCAGATATCTCCGCCATTGGGAACAGAACAGACCATCTGGAGCGCAGAGTGGAGGATGTAGTCACTTCACAACAATCCTATGATACTGATCTCACTCAACTTCGTCATGAGGTAGCCCAGATCCAGGAGGGTTTGGAGGACCAAGACAACAGAGCCCGACGCAACAATATGCGTATCAGGGGCATACCTGAAGACGTCGAGCTCCCTCACTTGGAACTCTATCTTAAAGGCCTGTTCATGCAGCTTTCCCCCATGATCCCAGAAGATCAACTACTCCTTGACCAACTTCCCAACCTCGAGACGTGATTCTTCGCATGCATTACTACACCGCCAAAGAGGCTATTATGAAAGAGGCCCGTAAGCTTTCTTCGATAACCTTTAGAGACTCTGCCCTCCAGATATTTCAAGACATCTCTCCGATGACCTTGACTAAACGTAGAGACCTTAAACCCTTCACCGCCCTACTACATCTCCACAATGTTAGATATTGCTGGGGCTACCCCTTCCGTCTTCTGCTCTGGCATCAGAACCAACTCCACGTGGTTCGATCTCTCTCTGAGGCCCAGTCTCTCCTCCCAACACTAGGCATAACTGAAGATTTTGCTGCACCCTCAGTCCCACCTGGACGAAGGCCTCCCCAGATGACGTCTCCACGCCCCCCTCCATCTGAATGGTCAACTGTCCCTAGATCATTCAGAACATCTACCCCAGCCACCGAAACTTGAACTCTTCTAAAGGTTTACTGTTTTTACTGTTTTTGAGAAGGGGCCCTCCAACTTACGGAGACCTGCCCCTCCCTATGTAGATTCTTTAATGCTGTGCCGCTATGCGCCCCTAATTTTCCATTAGTTCTTTCTGCAATTATTTCTGAAGAGACGTGTCCGCACGGCTGAAACTTTAATATACCTATATATACGTCAAATGTTTGATAACGTGATTGGTAAAGTGTTTTGCACAGCCATGTCATATGTTTGTCATTTTTCTATATGTTATTCCATCTGTGTTTTTTATATTCTTTTGTTATCCTACTCCCCCATCTCGCCCTTCCTGCTCTTCACACTGCGGTTTAGTCATGCTCTATACCAGTACCTCTGACCTCTTACCCTTATTTTTTATTCATTTATTTATCCTATTTATTTTTTATTTTTCATCTTTTCACGCTCCACATACATTCTGCTAAAATGTTTATTTTTATAATTTAAGGGCTGAGGGAGGGTCCCCCCCCCTCTCTCATGTTACCTTTTCAGAATTGCGGCTTCACTTTGCCGCACCCCCTCAGGGTTTTACGCCCGCCTGCTGACCTATGCACCTTTTCAATGCATAGTATCCCTGCCCCCTGTCAGCACCTATGGCCCTGGCCCTTGGTGCCAGTAGGCTGCACCTCCTCCCCTCCCTCATTCCGGTCTTCCCTCCTTTTCCAACAGGACATTCATTACCTTTTCCCATCTCCAAAAATATCCTTATTCTCCATACCTATCCATTTCAATTTTTTTTTCTTTTTCTCTTTAGCTACCTTCTCAACCGTCGCACATGGGTCTTAAACTACTCTCATTTAATGTGAAGGGCCTCAACAGCCCCCAAAAGCGTACCAAGCTTTTTTCTACCCTTAACATTTACAGGGGTGACCTGGTGTTCTTGCAGGAGACCCACTTTTTGCGAAACCTCCACCCAGAGTTGCGCTCTAAGGCATATCCTACTACCTATTACGCCTGTGACGCTAAACAAAAAAAACGGGGAGTCGCCATCCTCATGGCCCGACACATCACTTTTGATCTGATTGATTCCCACCGGGATAAAGAGGGTCGTTTTCTTATACTTATAGGCACTCTCAACAACACTTTGTGCACTATTGTTAACATATATGCTCCTAATCAAAACCAACATGCTTTTTTTACTAAATTAGATACTCTTCTGTTCCGTAAACGGCATGGCCCTCTTATTTTGTCAGGGGACTTTAATGCGGTCCTTAATCCTACATTGGATAGATCTACCTCGGGGCCACTAACTCCAGCGGAGCGGAGCGGACCGTCGCAATTCCAAAGCTCTCCTTGATCTCATGAAGTCCCAGCTTCTCTACGACTCCTGGCGGGTTTGGGAACCCTTAACTTGAGATTACACCTTCTTTTCCCAATTACATAGCTCTTACTCCCGCATAGATATGATTTTGCTCAGCCATGACTTAGCCCTCCATCTCATGAATGTCAAGGTCTATCCCTTGATCTGGTCTGACCATGCACCTATCTCAGCTGACCTCTCGGGTATCACGGACCGCTCACGTCCATTGACATGGCGTATGAATGACACTCTCCTCCACAGCCAAGATATAGTCACACAACTTAATAAAAACCTTACAGATTACTTTCAGTTAAATGCCCTCCCAGATACCTCCCCTTCGACAGTTTGGATGGCCCATAAGGCTGTGCTGAGGGGGCACCTGATTAGCATGGCCTCCAAAATCAAAAAAGATTTTCTGACCTGCACTAAACTCCAACAATTGGAGGCCCAGCACAAACAATCTCAGGACCCCTCTATCTTGTTGGAGCTCCTCATTGTTCGGCGTTCCCTTGCCCTCCTATTCTCCCAACATACTGCTAAACGCCTCAAATGGCTCCGCCAGACATTCTACGAAAAAGGCGATAAGGCAGACATAATCGTGGCCTCTAGGCTTCGTTCAATGCGTACCCACAAAAATATTCTTATGATCAAAAATTCTAAGAGTCACCTTATCCATGACCCTGCCGCCATTAGATCTTAATTTCAAAACTACAATAGCAAGTTATATAACTTGCAGTCTGCCTCCCCACCCTCCTCTACCCCACCTACTGATGTAGCAATCCAAAACTTTCATGCTGCTGCCCACCTCCCTCGATTATCCCGGGAGGCTTTGGACGACTTGAGCGGAGAGATCTCAGAGGAAGAAATAGTAGCGTCTATTAAAGAGCAGAAATCGGGTAAGTCACCTGGGCCTGACGGCTATACTGCAGCTTACTATAAGAAGTACTATAAGAAGTTTGGGAGTCTTTTAGTTCCCCACCTGCGCACCCTTTTTAGTAATGTTCTGCAGGGGGGATCCTTCCCTGCAGAAATGCTGGAGGCCCGAATTGTTGTCATACCTAAAGAGGGCAAGGACCCCAGTGTTTGCGCAAGCTATAGACCTATCTCCCTGCTTAACCTTGATGTTAAAATTTACGCGAAAATTTTGGCTAACAGGCTCAATCTTGTTCTTCCCTCTTTAGTCCACTATGACCAAGTTGGTTTCATACCAGGCCATCAGGCACGGGATAATACCCGCAGGGCGGTAGATCTGATTCATATTATTAACTCCAGGAGATCCCCAGCTATTATTCTTTCTCTGGATGCTGAAAAAGCATTTGATAGGATCTCCTGGGGTTTCATGTCTCATGCCCTACAGTTCTTTGGGTTGTCTGGGAACTTCCTGACGGGCGTCATGGCTCTCTATTCTGCCCCTTCAGCTAGAGTCTCCATTAATGGAGTCCCATCCGCTTTATTTTCTATCTCCAACCGCACCAGACAGGGATGTCCCCTTTCCCCCTTAATCTTCGCTCTAATAATTGAGCCTCTAGCCTCCCTTATCCGCCTTAACCCTAGTATCACGGGTGTGCAGGTCGGGAACATTTCCTCTAAAATTGCCCTTTTTGCAGATGACATTCTGCTTACGCTTACTCAACCTCGGATGTCTTTGCCCAATCTTTACGAACTCCTGGATAATTATAGCACACTTTCCGGGTACAAAATCAATTACTCTAAATCGGAGGCCATGCTCCTTCATGTCCCCCAACGGGACGCTGAATCCCTAAAGCCCTTCTATAATTTTAAATGGCAACATAAAAAACTTAAATACCTTGGGATCTTCCTGACTTCCCATTATAACCTGCTGTATCAGGAAAACCTCCCTCAACTTTTCGCTAAACTACACGCAGACCTGACCTCTTGGAAGAAGCTTATAATTTTGTTGCTGGGCAGAATCATCTCTGTTCAAATGAATATCCTTCCTAAATGGCTCTATCTATTCCAAACACTCCCTATAGCTGTTCCCCACTCTCTCCTCCATAAAATCCAGAAGAGTATTACCCGCTTTATTTGGAATGGTAAAACCCCCAGGTTATCTTCTGTTATTCTTAAGAAACCTATTTCTAAAGGTGGTAGAGGTCTCCCAGATTTTAAACTATATTACTTGGCTACCCACTTTTCTCAAATACTTTCCTCCTATTCTCCCCCTGGAACAACATCCTGGCTTGACATTGAAGCCAACCTTATTAATTTCCCAGATCTGTCCTCCCTCTGGGGTTTACAAAAGAGATATCGTCCCCCCTCCTCCAGTCTCCCACCTACTCTTCTATTCCTACTACATCTGTGGAATCTATACTCCGTTAAATTCTCAATTACCTCTCCTATGTCTCCCTTCACACCCATATGGAACAATCCCTGTTTTCTACCAGGCCTACAAACGACCCGCATGACATGGTGGACACATCTGACCCTCAAATTTCCTGTGGATTTTAGCGCAGATGGGCATTGGCTTTCCTTATCGGCCTCTGCAGGTTCCATCCTGTGTCCAAAGGACTGATTTCCCAAATTTATAAAATCCTTATTGATGTTGTTTTTTCAATTTGTAATCCACACGAATCCTCTTGGGAGACGGACCTTGGCCCGCCACCGGACGAGGAGGTTTGGGATGACATGATCCTCTATTTCTACACAGTTTAAGGAAACATCATATAAATTATACTACCGCTGGTACTATACCGCAGTGCGACTCTCACAAATGTTTCCTTCTACCTCACCCCTCTGTTGGAGAAATTGTGGCCTCCGGGGTACTCTTACCCATATCTGGTGGACTTGCCCGGTCCTGAATATTTTCTGGACCTCGGTCCATACCCTTATAAATCAGCTCTTTGAAACTCCGATTCCACGGGACCCATGGATTTTTCTACTATGCTACCCTCCTCCCAACCTTTCCAAGTGCTCCCAGAAACTGTTGTCCCATATCCTAGTAGCTGCCAAACAATTAATAGCCCGCCAATGGAATAACCCTCTCCCACCATCTCTTTCTGCCTTGAAATCACAAATTTGGCATATTGCAGCAATGGAGAATATTACTTACTATCTCCATGATAGGGGCCATTTATTTGCCCAAGTGTGGGCTCCTTGGCTCTTCTGTGAGGGCACCTCCCACTCTTAACCCTTGTATTTCTTCCACTGAACCCATGTGCGGCGGGAGGGTCTTACTCCCCACCCCACTCTTTCGTGTTTATATGCTTTACTACCTTAGATAGGTACTCCTCCTTGTTTTTGTTTTAATATTTTTTTTTTAAATATCTTTCAGATGTTTTAATTTCTATAATAATCCTGTTTCCCTTCCTTACACCTCCACCCTCCCCCGTCTTCCCCCCATGCCCTATTTCCTTTTAATTTTGTTTACATATATACATCTATACAAATAATGTAACAGTTGATTTCTCTAGATAAAACATATTATTACTATATTATTTCCCAATATAATTATTATTTTATTGATACACTAATAGACAGAGATGTGATATATTAATAAAGCCATAAGAGTGAAAATAACTTGTATCCATTTTATCCTAAACCCTCGCTTGCTCTGAGTAGGGAATGTAAAGTGAAAAGTACAACACAGTGAAACCAGCTTTGCTATATTGTACTGTGATATCATTTGCTGCCCTGTGTGTCTGTGCTATACTGTAATACAATAGGCTGCCCTAATATATAATGTTACCCTATACATGAAATCATATAAGATGGGGAGACCCCATGGTTCCTGTCTGTTCTGCCACTGAGAACTTCTCATTATATTACAGTTGCATGCAGAAGAGACTGGAGAGAATGCCATACAGAGACATAGAATCAGGCTCTGACACCGCACCAGGTAACAATAACTAGATTAAGTAATAAGTAATTACCACAGGACAAACATCAGCCCCAATCGCAGGGCCTGATACAGAGGGTGCGCAGTTCATGTACAGCTGCCATTTCTCACAGATTCACAAGTGCAGAAATAGACAAATGTCAGCGTCAGCGTTCCTCTGATGTACTTCTGTGCTAACCCTGCAATGCCCACTTTGTATATGTGACCAATGCTCAACTGCTCTGATGGATCCAATCTCTCCACCATCATCTCACCATCAGCTGCAGCAATGAGCAGCCCCTGCCTGGTGCACAGCCTCCCCTGTAACTGTCTCACAGTATGGCCACTATGGCTGCGGTGCTGTGTAAGAGAACAAAGTCACATGGTGAGTACACGCCCCCACAGTATGCTCACATAACACGCCCATGCCACCAATCATATAGACACAAATGTTTGCTATTGGTGTTTGCATTTATAGTTAGGTCTCATTTTACCAGTAAACACTAATACTGATTACTGGTTACATATCTTATCCTAATACTGCAACACAGAAATACATTATGATTTTTCTTTGTTGGCTAGAAACATAACTAATCAATGTGGGCTGCTTATTATCCATTACTAACTGTTTCTATTTCATATTTTAATAGTTAATGAACAAGCGGAGTGTGAAATTGATGAGGACGATGAGTAGAGGAACCATCTGGAAGAAAAAGAAGAGGACGTTGATAAAAATGAAATTTAAAAAAAAATAAATTTCACTTTATGGATGATCTAACGTCAAGAAAGAAAGCGGAGAGACCAAAAATCCCAAATAAATAATTGAGAAGCCTAATAATTAATAGGATACCTTTTTCTGCATATATGCTTTTTTCAAGCTATAATTTAAATGTTAATTATTTGTCCTATTATTGTAACTATTGTGGTTCGTGCTCTGCAGCAGTTTGGGGAAACAGGGTGGTATACATACAACACATGCAGACATAAAAATTAGAGATGTGCGCCGACCTCCATGTTTTGGTTTTGGATCTGGATCTCCCCTGGTTTTGGATCTGAATTGGTTTTGTCAAACCCTCACCTCTGTGTTTTGTTTTCGTGTTTTGGTTTTGGATCTGGACTTTTTCTTAAAATATAAAAAAAAACAGCTAAAATCACATAAAATGTGCCTTTTTTTGTTCCTACAGTATTAATAACCTCAATAACATTTATTTCCACTCATTTCCAGTCAATTTTGGTTACCTCACAGCTCACAATATTGATTTTTTTCATCTAGTTAAAGGGCCAAAAGGTTGCATCCAGCTTGCTGGCTCAAAACTGATTGATATAATTATTAATAGACTTGAGTGCTGTGCAATGATGATGGTTGAGATACCCTTGAGGATTGAAGGTATGGCCTTCATAGAGGACAAGGAAGTTGACGGCCTTGCATTAACATGATGACTGCTGGCGGCAGCTACAACATGTGGTTCTTGGCCTTGCTCTCCTGTCATGTGACAGCCCTCCATATTTTATGCGGTCTTGAAGCAGTGTCACAAGCACCAATAGTGTAGCCAAGGTGCGGTTACAAAATTCACAAACGTGCAGTCGTGCGCACACAGAAAAAAATATACAAAAGACACTATTTTTTTTTTTCGGGTCCACAACTTGGGCCCGTAGCACAGATTGGTGACGACTGAAGTCGAGTAGCACTAGGTTGCGTTGCTGTATCTTGTGTGGCTAAGCCTAACACGCACAGACACACAGACAATTATTAGAAAAAAAGACAATTGATTTTTTTTTTTTTCAGCTCCAGAACTTGGGCCCAGAGAACAGATTGATTACGCACGCACACACACACACAGAGAAAAATATAAAAGACACTTTGATTGATTTTGTTTCTGACTATATATATTTTTTTTACATCTAGAACTTAGGCCCAGATGAACACAGCACCAGCCCAGATGTATCTGCAGTTCTGCACCAGCCCAGATGGACACAGCAGACAGCAAAGCACCAGCCCAGAATGGATCAGCAGCACCAGCCCAGGACACAGCAGATAGCACAGATGGATCAGCAACAGCCCAGATGGACACAGCAGACAGCACCAGCCCAGAATGGATCAGCAGTCACCAGCCCAGGACACAGCAGACAGCACCAGCACCTCTTCCAGGCCTACACTACCCACCCTCCCTGTTCAGTCTCCACAGCCGGAGTGAAATGGCGTCCGTCGCGTGGTCCCTTATGTACTATATTGATCATAGAGACGGAAGCTCGCAAACCGCGAGATTTCAGACTCTATAGTTTTGCCTCGGTTTGAGATCCGAGTCAGGCGGGAAAAATCGAGCCTGCTTGGATCCGATTCGGATCTGCTAAATTCGGGTGGGCTCGGATCTCTGAAATCCGAACCCGCTCATCTCTAGTTATAATTGATTGATGACTAGACCCCAAAGTCACTTAATATGGCGGTGGTTTTCAACTCCAGTCCTCAAGTGCACCTACACGTTGAAATTTGCAGTAATTTAATCTGCACCATACCGCAGACCTGGCTGGACCCGGGGGAGAGACCAACTACCTTGAAAAAGAGCCAAGCTATATTATGACTGGGCCCAACCCCCAACAATTATCACTGCCAACTTTATCACCCGTTTGGCAGCTTAGGCCACTTATGGCCTAGACAGAGGCATAGATGGCCTAATGGGTAATCCAACCAATCACTGATGTCTCCTCTTGTAGCCATGTTAGTCATAATGATGGGAAGCCAGAGGAGTTGAGCATTTTTATACATGAATCAGACTATACTGGGGTGTTATGTGCTTAATTAAAACATGAGCCACAACTGTGTCAAACTACTTAGTTATAATGTGCTTGTGTCTCTCATTTACCCAAATATTTCAGGATTTTGTCAAATCTACTACTGTGCGTCCATAGGTGTATTTTTAATGGGGGCAGGGTATGCGGTGCACACGAGCCCCCGGGTCTAAGGAGGGCCCACACACCGCACACCCTGCACCCATAATATAATTACCTTGTGCCAGCAAGAGGGTCCCTCGTCCTCTGTGGCACCATCTTCCAAGTGACATCTTCGGGAACATGGCACCATGGAGTGTAGGTAAAGACTCTGGCACCGTGCTAGAGCCTTTGCTCTCTTGTGTACATGCACCATCTTCCCGAATGTCATTGAGAAAATGGTGCCGTGGAGGGACTCCCTTGCCGGCACAAAGTAATATGTGGAGCTTGGGGGGGGTGCCGCTGCTCAGAGGAAGGTGCCCGCTGCCCATTTGCCCCCTTGGGCATTATTACTAGAGATGAGCGGGTTCGGATTAGTTCGGATTTCCACACCGAGTTCGGATTTTTCATGGCAAAAAACTCAGAAAGAGGCAAAATGTCATTTTTCATGGACAAACATCATCATTCCTCGACAAAAGTCCAGAAACGATGGTGTTTGTCCATGAAAAATTACGTTTTGCCTCATTCTGAGTCCCGTTTTTTGCCGGGAAAAATCCGAACTCGGCGTAGAAATCTGAACTAATCCGAACCTGCTCATCTCTAATTATTACAACTTTGCCTCTGCGTGTACACACCATGAAACGCATGCACTGTACAACTTTTTATCAACTTAGACACATGCGCAGTTGAAAAACATTTACCATTTGCATGAATATTGGCTTTGCATGCGACAGAATCCGTCCCGAATGCCCTAATGTAATAGGTTGTAATAAGTGCAATTCTGACAATATAGCCCGCTAACACGGCAATTAGTTTCAAGGCACAACCAGGTTGATTTTGCCTTGAAACTAATTGCTGCATTAAATCTAGTGGCTGTATAGCCACAAATGTGTTGGGACCAGGAAATCGCAACCTATGGGCCTAAAGGCCCCCCACATATGGTACGATTTTTTTAACGATTTGGCCGTTTTCACCCGATTGAAACGACAAATCGTTTAAAAATGCCGTGCGGCCATGATAAGGATGTCGGTGCATGCTCCCGCTGTCGCTGATAGTGGTCGCTGATCAATTGAACCTGCAGAAAGATATCGACCTATCTTTCACGATTTGGCACACATCGTTTCGTGTGTATGCAGGATGAACAATGCGATGGACAATTTGTCGTCACTGATCCTGGCCACTCCCTTCCACTATTTTTAAATGTTCCAGCAGATGCATTGTGAGGTTGTTTGCTGCCAAACGATATATCGTTAACGATTTTCAGTCGTTAACGATCCATCTATATTGTTTGGTCATGTGTACAATCGTTCCATGTGTAGGCACAATATCGTTTGCAAATCGTACCGTGTGTTTGGGCCGAGTGTTGTGGGAGAGCTGCTCTCAGATTAATGAAACGCATATTCTATCCTTTCTGCAGGGAAAAGTGTCAATGTCATTGCAGGTGTTTGATTCTAACCCAGTGATGCTGTTGCTGTAGACCAGGGGTTCCCAACCACGGTCCTCAAGGCACACTAGCAGTCCAGGTTTTAAGGATATCCATACTTGCGCACAGGTGACTTAACTTGTACCTCAGTTATTTTGATTTAACCATCTGTGCTCAAGCATGGATATCACTAAAACCAGGACTGTTAGTGTGCCTTGAGGACCGAGGTTGGAAATCACAGCTGTAGACTTTTACTGAGGGTTGTCACTGTCTGGTTTCTTAAAGGGTTTTCTATATATCTAAGTTGAACTGATGCAGCATAAATGTGGTTAAAATAAATGTTCTAACAATATATATTAGGAAGTATATCTACTAAAGTGCGGGTTTTTAGAAGTGGAGATGTTGACCATAACTTCCAACCAATCAGATTATAATTGACATTTAACTAGCACATTCTAGAAGATAATAGCTAGAATCTGATTGGTTGCTATGGGCAACATCTCCACTTCTAAAAACCTGTGCTTTATTAAACAAACCCCTATTACTTTATGTTTCAAGCAGAACATTGCTGCATGCACTCACAAGCGAGTAAAGTTGAGGTGACAAGCCTAGGCAGGAAATGGAACATTGTATCACATTTAGCACAGGAAGCTAATTGCTTTACACTCTGTTCAACCAGATGGCATTTAGTCTGCAAATAAATTACATCTCATTAGCACTGTATAATGCACCTTTTCCCTCTCTGTGATGCACTCCAATAACTCACATATAGTACTGTATATTAACATACAGATATACAAACTAATATTAATATGGAGATATACATGGCACAATAATACATAGACTGTGCACTGCAAAGTGGCCTATGCAATGTGTTTGCAAATGTTGTCTGTGCACGGGATGTAGTCAGCATTAATCGTGTACCCAACCCTTGTGCCCTGGGATATGATGCTGGCAGTTGGAGTCTGTTGCTGGCAATGAGATCTACACCATGGGGCTTGTGTAATGTGGCATAGGACTCTGCACAGTGTGGCCCAGGCAATGTAGCTAGTAATACACTTTGCACAATGTGATTACTAACAGCAACTGGTTACTGTATATGATTATGCTTAACATACTATCCCTTTAAACCGGGACACTCATGAATTACACAGGTTCTGTGGCTGGGTGACTTCAAGCATGAATTTCAACTGGTTAATGAGCCACGTAGCCTGTGTAATCCATGAGTGTCCCGCTTTAAAGGGATGATATGGTAAGCCTATATATGGTTGACAATGAGGCCTGGGCAGTTTGGCTGACAATATGGCCTGTGTAGTTTGGCTGACAAGGCGATCCGTGTAATAATTTGGCTGACAGAGGGCCTGATTCAGAGCCGCTCGTAAGCGGCCGCTCGTTCACTGTGAGCGATGTTCGCACAACTGCGCATGTGTATGGGTCGTAATGCGCATGCATAAACCAGTCATTGCGGTCGGAAATTGAGCGCTTGCAAAACAGCGAGGGGCTGCTAGTTTGATTGACGGAATGTACCGTTTGTGGGTGGTAACAGGGGAAGGTGCTTGAAAACTGGGGAGTGGAGATCCGAACACAGGCGTGCCTAACGGTAAAAAGGGCGTATAATGGGAGTGCATAATTAGTAAAGGAGCGTCATCGACCACGTCACTTGGTTGTCTTTTAGCCTGAACTGCTCACAGTGATAGCGGTCAGAAAAACCTACCACAAGCACTGCGAGCAGTTCAGATGCCTTTCGATGTACCCAATTAAGCAAATAAATAGCGATAAATGACGTGTAATGCGAACGGCAAAGGGGCGTCTTTACAAAATAGCGAGCGCATTTTTCGTTCGCTCGCTCAGACATAGAGGCGTCTACAAACCGCAAAGAGCGAGCGCTCAATTTAAATAGCCGGCCCCTTTTTAGGAACGACCGTCCGCAAATAGCGTCCGGCTCTGAATCAGGCCCAGTGTCCTCTGTGTAATGAAGTCAGATTATGTGGTTCAGATAAGATAAATGATGAAAGACGTATGGCTGTTAGCAGATTTCTGCAATGCTTAATTTTAAGGGGTTGGTATAGTTAGTTTTGGATCACATTCCAGGACAGTATCCCACATCGCACCTAGGCCTCGATTCAGACCCACTCGCTAGATGTATTCGCAGGTTCAGCAAGGCAGGCGATTTCACGGCAAGGCATTAGCACGCCCACTATGTCTTAGCGTGCAATTGCATTGTGTATGCAGATGCCCACCAGCCTGTCTTAAGTTGCCTGCTTGCACACGTCATCTCCAGGAAGTGTATGCCACCATCGGTAACATCGAGTACCATCGGATGCAGTCGCAGCACTTGTGGTTGACCATACCCTGTCGCAAAAACTGCGAGTGCTTCACTGCCTCTTAATTATGCACGCCTCTGAAATGGCATTAAGACGAGCAGGCATGCCTGCGTTCGCACCTCCACCCATTTTTAGTGGCCAGCCCCTTTCACCACCCACAAACGGCTACTCCTGTCACTCATTCAGCCAGGCTGTCTATTCGCAGCGAGCGAACGCTTCCCGATCACTCGCACTGTTTCACGCACTGCAATGCGTATGCATGTGCAGAATGCAAACAATCGGCTGGCTGCGTGCGAACGCATCTTAGCGAGCGGGTCTGAATTAGGCCCCTAGATCGTGGATTTTTGTTTGTGCCCATAGAAATGGGTACAAAAACCTGCGCTTTTGCCATGATTCCGGGGGTTCCGTATATGGTAAATATACGTGCACACCCTCATCACGACCCATGAATTGACACCCACCCCCAAGTTTCCACTGCCACTTTCTCTCTCCTCATGCCAACCTTATGTGGTAACAAATCATCCACATACACAAAAATAAGAGTTTCTCTTCTATGTATTTGTGGTAGAGACAATGGGCCTGATTCAGAGCCGTTAGCTATTTGCGGTCGTTCGTTCAAAAACAAGGGGTGGCTATTCAAATGATCCCTTCGCAAATTGCAGTCTATTCCCACCTCTAAGTCTGAACGAGCGCGCAAAACATACGCTCGTTTATTTGATAAAAACGCCCCCTGGCCGCTCGCACCATATGTCATGTCCGCTATTTATTAGATTAATCGAGTACATCGTACAGCGTATGAACTGCTCGCTATTCTTGTGGTTGGTTTTTTCAACCGCTATTTTGCGAGCAGTTCTGAGTTAAAAAAAACCAAGTGACGTGGTCAATGACGCTGCTGTATTAATTAGGCACTCCCTTAAAACGCCCATTTTGACCTTTAAGCACGCCTGCGTTCGAATTCCACTCCCCGGTTTTCAAGCACCTTCCCCTGTTACCACCCACATATGCCTCATTCTGTCACTCAAAATAGCAGGCACTCGCTATATAGCGTACAAACGATTTTCGGCCGCACTGACTGGTTCGCGCATGCGTACTAAAAACCGTACGCATGCGCAGATGTGCGAACATCGCTCGGAACGAGCGTACTGCCGCTAGCGAGCGGCTCTGAATCAGGCCCAATGATCAGTTTTTGAAAGTCCATATGTTGTAGTACATCGTCTAGTTTGATGTACCAACAATGACCGCTGTGTTTTAGACCATATATAGATTTGTTAAGAGACAGACCTATTCCTCTTGGTTCTCTCAGTAATGCTATGGAGGCTCCATATAAATCTCTTCTGTTAATTCTCTACTTTCCACTTTTTGGTCTTCTTTATAGTGGTTGGATGTCCACGCTGGTAGTTCCTGGTTCAGACATGCCTCAAGCTGCTGACTTATCCAATGTCACATACTTGCTCTGCAACTTTTCTAGCTTTGTTTTAAGTGGTGCTGTTTCTTGGAATATAACATCTCTTGATTTTGCAAGCTTTTTCGTTTTAGGGTTTCAGAGTCTGTATCCTTTACTCTCTCCCTTTGCACTTCTTAGATTGTAAGCTTATTTGGCTGGGACCATCAGTGAAGCAAGTTGGACACAAACTGAATGCATTTCCACTTGCAAATGAAGAGGTATTCCCACATGCCTGATGCAGATAAAAGCATTGCAGTGCGCGCATGAAGGCAGCAGTGCGTCCGCTGTGCGTTCACGCAGACCACGGAGGCCCATTGCAGATTGATTGACGGGAAGTGACTGTTTGGAAGTGGAGACAGGGGGTGGTTAGCGAAACGCAGGCCGTTTGAACGCTGTTATGTGGGCATGCATAAATTATCCACTACAATTGCATATGCAGCTCTGCGTGGCAGAAGAGCTCCCTGGCCTACGTCAGGTCAGAACTCCTGCAAGGGTAAAATGGCCACCGATATGCTTTGATGGTACCGATGTTTAAGTAGGTATGCGTAGTTGTACGCAGGTGAGAAGGCAGCAGTGGGCGTCTTTATGCTCGGGTGATCTTTGCTAATATTTGCATAATTTTGCAACTGCATTGCGTACAGAGACGCAGTTGCGGTCACATTAGCGTACATCTCTGAATCAGACCCTAAGATCATAGAGAAAAGATTAAAATTATTTTTGTGCCCACCCTAATATTTTCTGTAGTGTAGTAGCTGTTATACATGCATTTCTTCATCTGACCTATTCCAAAGAAAAAGGAAAAAAATCATCAAGAGAGCAGATTGCTAAACAGAACTTTCCTGATGCAAATGGGATAAGATGGAAAAGGCATGCCTACATACTTAATAGATGAAATCCAATCAGAAGCTGTCTTTTATTAGTCACAATGAAAGACCACTCCTGATTGGCTGCTCATCTATAAAGTAGGTGGTCTAACCAATATTAACTCTTAAGGTGGACCAGCTCTACTGAACAGTCTACTTGATGTTTCTTTTACCTGTTACAATGGACTATGCTGGCACAGTAAGGGGGCCATATTATTGGCAGCATAGTTGACATAGTGGTTAGCATTATTGACTCACAGCACTGGGATCTTGCAGCTGGATGCCCTCCAAGGCACTAACTGTGCAGAGTTTGTATGTTATACCCGTATGGGTTTATAGATTGTAAGCTCCCCTTGTGCAGGGATGGGCTCAATAATACTTAGCATTGGCCTGGCCATCCCTAGGTTTAGAGGCCCAAACCAATCACCACTTCTGGAAGTCTGTAGCTGCATACAAGGCTGTCAACCATCGGATGGGCATGGGAAATCTGCATCCGATGGCTGGTAACCATAGAAAACCCACAATTCGATGATAACAGTATTTCCAGTGGATCAGAAACAATGATGGTTGCTAACCATCAGCTTCCAATGTCCATCCTTAATTACAGCCCTTGTTGGGTATTTAATCTGGTGATTTGCAGACAAAAATCAACATTGATTCAATGCAATTTGTGTTGAGTTTTAGGCTTCCACCAAATTGTCGTCCATTACAGAGATCCTCCTCAATCTGAATTTATTTTAACATCATTCTGTCCAAAGTCAGCAGAGAGCAAAATAGTTTCACACATACATAACAACATGTTCTTCACCTCTATAAATAAATACAACTGTGAAGAGAGGAAAGAATTACCTCACACCAACCACATAGATGAGATTTCAATTGTTGGGCCTGATTCAGACGTGAACGCTAGTGCTGGTGCGCCTGCGACTTTTTATGCAGTGTGACTTCATGCTAATGCCAAAGCAGATGGAATTCGTACAGAGACGCCAACCGGCTGAAGCGCTAATCCACTGCTTTGCGTAAAAAGTTGCAGCATCTGCACCATTGGATGAACATCGGTCACAGCATCGCACAATGCACCATTCCTATGGAGGCGCAGAATGTCCTTCAGAACATGGCCACCAAAATCAGTGCAACTGTATAAAAAGCGGCAGTTATTGATCGCAACACACCCGCGTCTAGCTAGCTACCTCCCTGTTACCTCCCAGGAATGCCTACTGACATTGGGCCTGATTCAGAGCCGTTCGCTATTTGTGGTCGTTCGTTCAAAAACAAGGGGTGGCTATTCAAATGATCCGTTCGCAAATTGCAGTCTGTTCCCACCTCTATGTCTGAACGAGCGAGCAAAACATACGCTCGTTTTTTTGATAAAAACGCCCCCTGGCCGCACGCACCATACGTCATGTCCGCTATTTATTAGATTAATCGAGTACATCGTACAGCGTATGAACTGCTCGCTATTCTTGTGGTTGGTGTTTTCAACCGCTATTTTGCGAGCAGTTCTGAGTTAAAAAAAAACAAGTGACGTGGTCAATGACGCTGCTGTATTAATTATGCACTCCCTTAAAACGCCCGTTTTGACCTTTAAGCACGCCTGCGTTCGGATCTCCACTCCCCGTTTTCAAGCACCTTCCCCTGTTACCACCCACATACGCCTCATTCTGTCACTCAAAATAGCAGGCACTCGCTATATTGCGTACCAACGATTTTCGGCCGCACTGACTGGTTCACGCATGCGTACTAAAAACCGTACGCATGCGCAGATGTGCGAACATCGCTCGGAACGAGCGTACTGCCGCTAGCGAGTGGCTCTGAATGAGGGCCATTGTCTTTCTCTGCTACTTAATACTTTCTGTGACCCCCAGAAGTAACCATCAGGACGCATGCGCTGTGACACATGCGCAGACTGAAAACATTGTCCATTTGCGTACGATGCCACAACAGCATCCATTTTTGAATCAGGTCGTCTATATATCTTAGTAAGAGGACACTTGCAATGTATTTAACAAATATTAAATGTATCTCAATTCTTTGCACTAAAGAGCTGATTCAGACCCGCTCGCTAGGATGCGAACGCTCGTAGCTGACCGATAGTTGTGATCTGCGCATGCATCACAATGCACGTGCGCAAACCACAGTTAAAGATCGGAATGCGTTAGCTTTCTGCACATAGACAGCCCAGCAGAGTGAGTGATAGGAGAGGCCGTTTGTGGGTTGGGACAGGGGCAGACCACTAGAAACGGGGTAGTGGAGGTGCGAACACAGGAGTGTCTGAGTGTTGCAACGCAGTTTCAGAGGTGTGCATAATTAAAAGGCCGCACCACAGTACACGTCATTTGGTGGGATTTCACACTGAAGTGATCGCAGTGCTTACGGTAGGGTATAGTCAACCTCAAGCGCTGCGATCGCATCTGATGGTGCTCGATGTACCAATGTTTTCATGCACTTCCAGGAGATGACATGCGCAGGTGGGCATCTTATGAATGGCTGGTGGGCATCTGCATACACTAAGTGATCGCACGCCAAGATATAGTGGGCTTGCTAATGCCTTGCCGTGCGATCGCCTGCCTTGCTAGGCGTGCGCTAGATTTGCATACGCAGGCTGCGAGTAAACGCATCTAGTGAGTGGGTCTGAATGAGCTCCTAAGCTAGTGGACATTTTCTAATCTCCTCTTTGTAACAATGGATTCACAAAATTGAATACATCTGACAGATATAAGCTATCATGTCCCATATACATGGACATGTAATGCCGGCTGTCGGGATGCCTCCTGTCACAATACTGACAGTGACATCCTGATGGTTGGTATCCCAACAGGGTTCATAACGAACGGACAGCAAACAGAAGTTAAAAAAAGAACACAAAATTACAGGAAACCCTCCCAAACAAATGGCTTTCCTGTGGCAGGCATGTTTAGGATTGGCACTGTGCAGATCACTATGAAATGTTTAGGCTTCGTTAGGTCTAAAAGGTTTGAATGAGTTAATTAATATTAAAAAAACGGCGTGGGATTCTCCCTATTTTCCAATAACCAGCACCAGGCTCAACCAGCCGGGGGGGCTGATGCCATAGCAAGGGGTCCCCCTGCCATAATGGCAACCAGCTCCAAACTGGTCAGCCCAGGGCTGGAGTGCCTCAGAAAGTCAGGACCGCGAAAATAAAATGGGGTTTAATTAAGGATACTGATTACATTTATGATTAGTAGTGCTCTCACATATGTTTTTTCCTTCATGTTAAAAAGCAGTGTGCTCCTCACTGTGCATGCATGCTGGGCACTAGGACCCAGAGTCTGCAGGGAGGTCCGACCTGCAACCACATGTGCTACTGCACATGTGACTGCAGCCATCTTTACTGTGTAGAACAGCTTCCTGCAAGCAATTAATGCTGTTTGTATCCTACATCGCTACCTGCAAGCAGCATACACTCATCGGCTGATGCATTGTATGAATCCCCACTTCGCTCCAGCTCTGCTCCATCACGAGTGTACATGTAACAATAAGTACGGCTGCACCTGTTATCTATCAATAAACTAGCATCACTGATTAAGTTACCGGGCTGTTCATAGTTTGTCATCCACTGGTGTGTGTCTACATAGCTCTGCAGTAACAACACATGCACACACATCATTTCCAAAACTTCACAGGTGGATACCCGCATTTAATTTCAAATACTGAGATATGACCACATAGTAACTACAAAGGAACAAACAACAACTTCCATCTTTAATTAAAATAATAATGGAAATTATTACTTTACCCAAACTATATTTTTAGATTTGGCTGGAGTTCATCTATCATACATAACAGTGAATACAAAGATTCACTTAACCTTAGTGTGACATTAAGCCATTTACTGCCTCATTAAAATCTCCAACTACAGTATCTGTCTTTCTCTGCTACGTTCTGCTATGGGTGATGTCACATGGGAGCACTTGTATATTATACATTCCCTGTTACAAATGTGCATGCTTCATTAGCTCTTAATTACCACCATGGTGCAGGCTTGGCAAAAGGGGGGTACTAGGGCCACCGAGGTTTTAGGGGGCCCAGGAGGGGCCCACACATAATACTTCCCTTGATCACTGCCTGTGCTGCTGCATGATCAGGAGGGCACAGCAGGCAGGTACTGCCCGGATCCGTACGGGGAGTCTGTGAAGGAATGTAGCTTTATTGCACCAGCGGTGGCTGGTGCAATAAAGTTTTTCTTGTTTATCGCGGTGAAGCGCATGACGTCAGAAGCAGGGGCGTTATATTAGAGGAGGGGGCCCGCGTGCAGACAAACTGCAGGCCGCCTCCTCTCTCCGGCGGTGTTGCAGTGCACTGTAGATTCTTGCTTAGTGCCAGAATCTACTGTGCATGCACGGGTCTCCGGGATAATGGCACCTGCACCATTTTCCTAGGGACACTTGTACTACACTTGTGCAGGTCAGTGATTTTTGCTCAAAGCAGCACTATTGAGAGGTAAGTATAAGACTATGGGTGCATGGTGTGTGCCCCCCCATGTGTCCCACACACACTGCACCCATTATAGATACGCCGCTGCACAGAAGCATATGCAGACTTGAATATATACATACGGAAAATGTGGTAAAACCCTGAAAACATGGTTTTTACCGCATTTTCTGTTTAGTACATCCCGCCCCAGGTGGGTAACAAAGGGTAATAGAGACTATCTGTGTTGCAGGAGGGTGGTTTGAAGTGGTGATAGTGATATTATATTCATATGTATTGTGTCTACATCTGCAACATTGGAACATAATATTTGTTTACTAACCATTATTTATATAGCACCAACATATTATGTTGCGCTTTATAATTGGGAACAGAATAGTAGTAAAACAAGAATGGGTAATAATAGACATGTAAGATAGTAAGAGGGCCCTGCTCACACGGTTACAATCTGTAGGGAAATAGGAATTTGATACATGAGGATAAAAGCTATATATAACATATAGGGGTCTATGGGCTCTATTTACTACAATCCGCATTGGTAATGCAGATTGTAGTGTGATATTACCGAGTGAATTCGCATTGCGAATTCAGGCAATATCACAGGGATTTACTACAAATCCCTTGCAGGGACAGAGCTTGCGATAAAGCTCTGTCCCTGCTAATCCCCTTCGGAGCCTTATCACGGTATTTTCGCAAAAAATACCATGATTAAGTGCCCGCGCATGTGCCAACCGGTCGCCACTGCTACCCCCCCGGTGCTAAGCCCCGCCCCCGCAATCGCTGACCCCCCCGCGACCCCCCCCTCCCTTACTTACACTTACCTGCATGCTCCGGGCCTCCGGTGATGTTCTCCATTCCTCCGGTCTGGTGATTTCCCATACTGCACTGGGGCCCGATCACCTGATGACCGGGCAACAGTGCACTGTGGGAGACCAGCTGACCGGAGGGGAGACATCACCGGAGGCCCGATCACCGGTCCCTGGAATCAGGTAAGTAATTTTTTTTTTTACTCTTTTTTTTTCTTTTTTTTTACAGTAATCAGCTTGCGGTCTGTTTAAACCAAACAGCTGATTACTGGGACCGACTCCCGGCTCTGCTCTCCCCGTCAGATCAGGGCAGGAGGCCGGTAAGGTGGTGTTATTATCACAGGGCTTCCCCCGATATTTTTTTCACATTTATTTTTAGTAACTATGGTCAGATCACATTTCCCATTACAATTATGGGAAATGCGATCTGCTTTACTAAAAATAAGTGATACTTAGGGGTTGGAGTAGAATTTTACGAATTCTACTCCAATTGCCCTGTAATTATAGGTGATACTAAAATAATGTGAAAAGGGTGTGAAAACACCCTTTTTCACATTATTTTTATAAAAATAATGTTGATAGATAGAGCCCTTAGTATTAATAATCGTGGTACTTCTGCGATTATTAACAGTCCATCTCGCTGGGGATATTTTCATTATTAATAAAAATATCCTATGTACTACAGGGTACTCGCAGGGCCAGCGGTTGCAGTAACACCTGTCCCTGCGAGTTATATCCACGGGGAAAGCTGACACTGCGCATTTGCACAGTGTCAGCTTCCGGGGCCGGCCATGGGCTGCTGGGGAGAGATTGAAAGATCTCTCTCCTGCACCAGGAGACTCCATAGACAAACAGTAGTTTACGCCATCTGAAGAAAGTGTAAACTACTGGGGCTAGACTCCGAAAAGCTTTGATAATAATGGGGACTGAGGTCTGCAGTGCTAATTAGCACTTTGCCGGAGATTTCTCTGTGCAGAGCAGCGCTGCGCATGAATTCAAATTTATTTTGCAGAGTTAGATTATTGAAATTATTATAATTAATACTTTTAATGAGACTCATTTGTAGGCACAGTCTGAGGAGTGTATAAAAGTTAAACACACATTTATTAAATGCAGTCACAATGTTCCCTCACCATAAGGAATAGTTTAAGACAGAGGTTCCCAAAGTCCGTCATTACAGTCCACATTTTAGGGATATCCATGCTTGAGCACAGGTGACTTAATTAGTACCTCAATACATTTGATGTAACCATCTGGACTCAAGCTTGGATATCCCTAAAACGTGGACTGTAATGACTTTGGGAACCTCTGGTGTAAGAGATAAATGAGGCCTAACCATAATTTGTGGGAAAAATCTAAAGTTTATTTTATTAAAAGACTTAGGGGCCAATTCAGACCTGGATGCTAAGTTGTGATCGCTCACATCCAAAAGGGGACGGATATGCAAATTCCGCAATCGCACTGTCTGGCGTAAGGATGCTCTCTATGTCTTAGAGAGCGACGGCAGAGTGAGCACACGCCGGTGTAAAGACGCCCACTTTTCTTTCTTAGCACTTCATCTCCAGGAAGTGTGTGATTAATCAATAACATCGAGAGCCATCGGAGTTGCACGCAGCACTTGAGGTAGACCCTACCCCGCCGCAAGCACTGTGATCACTGCAGGCTGAAATACAACCAAGTGACATTTACAATGACGCTTCCATGCTAATTAAGGACACCCATTATACGCTGTTTTGATGCCCAGACACGCCTGCGTTCGCACCATCACTCCCCCGTTCACAAGCACCTTCCCGTTACCACCCACAAACGGCACTGTAACTCAAAGTAGCGCTCAATCTGTGTACAACAAGTGCACGACTCCCACTCGCAGTGACTGGCTTGCGCACGCCCACTGTGACGCATACGCATGCGCAGATGGGCGACAATTGCCCATAGCGAGCGATCGCGGCTTAGCGTTCTGGTCTGAATCGGCCCCTTAGCTCTAAAGTAAAAAGATGCTTGACTTTGATGTGTTGTGACATTTCAAGTTCTAGGTTGTGAAACCATCTCCAAAATGAGGATGGACGTGCAGGTGCAAAATTAAAGGTGATTTGCATTATGCATGGGGTGCATTTAATGAAAGACATCCTATGACAAATTATTTTATATAAATGTGTCTTGTTAATTGTAAAATAACTGCTAAAGGTGGAAGGAAGAAGGGAGGCTAGTGAGCATAAGTGGCAATATTGTGGGAGTATCTGTGACAATGGGTACAGGGGAGAGGGCATAGGTGACTATAAGAGGGAGAGTTCGGGTCAGATGTGACAAGAGGTGGAGAGTGAAGGACATACTGTTCATGAAAAAAATAATGTTGGGGTGGTATTTGACAAGGTGAGAGTATAGGATGGGGTCCTACGGCATATTTAGATCCCAGATCCCCAGTTTGTTTTAAATTACTTCTGATAATAGCACCATATAGTTTGGAAGTATAACCAGGGAATGGCCTTTACACATTATACTGTACCACACTAATGCCCTTTACACATTATGACACACTGTAATGCCCTTTACACATAATGCTACACACTGTAATGTTATTTACACATAATGCAACACTGTAATGCCCTTTACACATAATGCTACACACTGTAATGCCCTTTACACATAATGCCACACACTGTAATGCCCTTTACACATAATGCCACATACTGTAATGCCCGTTACACAAAATACCACACTGTAATGTCCTTTACACATAATGCCACACATTGTAATGCCCCTCCCCCCAGCAACTTTCCTCTCCCTCCTTCCAGTGACTCACCTCCTGCTGTGTAGTGTACCTCCAGGCTCGGGCTGCATTACAAACATGAGCATTTTCCTGTCGACATTACGCTTTTGACAATTTGACTGCTGACAGTGTAACTGTCACTTATTTACACTGACTCATAATAGCACAGTGTGAGAATACATTCCACCAGTACTAGCTTGCTCCATGCTGGGCCTGCTGGACCTCATGAAGGACATAGATTTGCTCAATGTGAGCAATGGGTGGAGGTAATCCATTCTTCTGGAGCACCTTTCTGTCACTGGAGCTGGATTAAGGGTGTGGGGGGTATGGGGCACATAAAACAGAGAGGCCTCTATGGTCTAAATGTAAGAGCATAGTCATAATACATAAAATAGAAATAGTGAGACCAATTCCATCACAAAAGAAAAATGTATTTAATACATATTCATAAGCAGAGGGTCACATATGCAGCGAATCACAGATGCAGAGTCACACATGCAGCAGCTCAGATAACAAGAGTCACAGATGCAGAGTCACACATGCAGCAGCTCAAATGAGAAGAGTCACACATGCAGAGTCACTCATGTGGCAGTTCAGATAAGCAGAGTCACAAATGCAACAAGCCATAGAAGCAGAATCACACATGCAGCAGGTCGCAGTAGCAGAGTCACACATACAGCGGGTGAAAGATGCAGAACCACACACATGCAGCGGGTCACAGAAGCAAAGTCACACATGAAGCGGATCACGCATACTGTACAGTGACACATGCATGATGCAGCGGATAACACAAACAGATGTCTCCTCATACATGATGCAGGCAAGAGTCAGAAGAACTGTACCCTGTGCCCCATCTAGCCCCTCCCCTTTATCAGAATATGCCCCTCCCTCTCCTTCTCAAGCTCCAGGACCAGCCCTGTCCTGCCACAGTAGTAATTAATGTGAGACAGGTGTTGTGTGTCCACCCCCCCTCCCCCCCCCCCCTGGGCAGAGGGGTGCCTCTCCTTAACCCGTTTCTTTAAGCATGAACCCCTACCACTTCAATTCCTTAGTGGGTTCTTCAGACCCCAGTTGGACACTGGACACAGTCAGACCTCATGGTACAGGAAAGCTTTGGTAAATAATTGTTCATTGGTATCACTGAAATATGTTGGCAGAAATTAGTACCATTGTTAAATGAAGCCATATGTCTGATCCACGATAATGTATTACAATGTACAGAATGTAGCTGTGGATTTAAGCTTCAGTAGAATGATAATATCCAGTGTTCATGTTGTACTGGGTAGCAGTACTGTATTATATCTATACTATATGTAGTGTAAAATAATTTGACAGTATATAGTGTAATATAACTTTATTTTGAATATGGCCAGTGGTCTGGTTATGTCCTATGTTGGTAAAGAATTGTATTGTGAACATATCCAATGGTCAGTTAAGTTGGGTAGGTACACTATCCTATGCATGTAAAACTAACCATTAAAAAAGCAAGACAATTTGTTTGCTCTTCCATTAGAGCAGATTTGCACCCTTGAACTGGTTGGGTACATGATGCCGGCGTTCGGAATCCCAGGGGCCAGAATCCTGACGACAGCATCCCGACTCGATAGCTGTAGGTAAGTATCCTAACCTTACCCCTAACCCTACCCATAATCCTCTCTCCCCAGTGCCTAAACCGAACCTCCCCCTAGTGCCTAAACCTAACCTCCCCCTCCCTGCATCCTAAACCTAACCCTCCCCCCTTAGTGCCTAACCCTCCCCCTAGTGCCTAACCCTAACCCACCCACCAACCCCGCAACTTACCTTCGGGATTCCAGCGATCAGGATGCTGGAATTCCAATAAGTGTCGGCATTCTGTCCACCGAAATCCTTGCTGTCGGAATATTGAACGTATCCCCCCTTGAACACTGATATTAAATAACCATCACACAGGGAGATTTCTATTAGTGAGCACTGAAAGAGTCATATATACCAGACTAAACGTACCTGGACATCAGCACGTTAGAGAAGTTATCTTATTGTAGAGTTTGGTTAGTGTGCATTGCTCAGTAGAGTAAGCACAACTATGAGGAAATATCATTTAATGAAATCGGATTCAAATGAAGAAAATGTCAACAACATACTTTCAAATGAAACTGTTTAATCTTTAATAGTGACACATTAAAGTAAACACAGACCTGTTGGGGGAGGTGTATCAAACATTCTAAAGATAAAAAGTGGAGAAGTTGCCCATAGCAATCATTTCATTCCTCGCTCTTATTTATCTAGCACCTTCTTGCATGACAGTTACAGACTGATTGGTTACTACTATGGGCAATTTCTCCACTTTTTAGAAGGTTTGATACATTTCCCCTAAAGCACAGGTTCCCAAAATACTCCATTACAGTCCAGGTTTTAAGGATAACCATTCTTGAGCACGGGTGGCTTATTTAGCACCTCAGTCAAATTGATTTAACCATCTGGGCTTAAGCACGGACATCCTCAAAGCATGTTTTATAGTTTGGGTACCTCTTCCCTAAATGAATAAAAATAAAAATGGATTTAAAGTTGTTGCTTCCAGTCGTTCCAATGGCTTTGCTGTTGTTGTCTAGAATGGGTTAATGGGAAATATGCATGTTTTCAAGGATTGCACCTAGTAACATTAAATACTGTATATTTGTATTAGGAGGATGATCCTTATTTGGGAGCAAAGCAAAATAACCCTGAATGCAAATAAATGAAATGCGGTGTATGTGCTCTTTTATACAGCTATTAATCACGAGGAAAATACACTTAAGAACACGGGACCTGAGTTTTATTTATGTATGTGGATCTCAAATAAATGTTTTTATGATTTAATGTGAAAGAATAAGGATAAGGAAATGCTAAAAGCTCTGTTTTAGTTTTGGTATAAAATTAGCATATAAATGACCATTACACCCTTTAATGTAATGCTTTAGCTACTGGTAATACGTGTCTGGCTTGGGTAAGTTCAGAGACAGAGGGGCCTATTTGTCAAGCACCTTGAAGTGGAAATGGGTGTCCATGAGGAACCTGGGGCAGGGAGAAGGGATATTTGCAAAATGTAAACAGGAAGTTTCTTCTAATGTAAAAGGAGGACATCAAGCGCACTATAATATTAATAAAATGCTTAGAATAATGAGTGGAGCTATTCTTGCTGCATGACAAAGAAAAGAGGCAGAGTAGATGAAGAAAGGGGTCTTACAGGTAGGACAGCGGCAGGTCAACTGCCACAGGTGTCATGCCTGGTGTGTACAGAGCCGTAACTAGACTTTTTCGTGCCCTATGCCAGAGAGGGCATTGGCACCCCCCCCTTCATTTTTTAAATATGTACATAAGATAGTGCACCTAAAAAAGGGCCATGGCCTCATGGGGAAGGGTCATGGAAGAGATAGGGGAGGCCAGGAGATGCTGGGGATAAAAGGAGAGGAAGCTACAAGTGAGAATGATAATAAACAGCAAAATTGACAAGCTCAAACAGCGCCCCCTGCCCTGTGGTGCCCTGTGCCGTGGCACTGGGCACACTACCCTAGTTACATCCCTGAGGGTGTATGTTGTGTAATTAAAATGAACTGCATAGTGTAGATGAATGTTGCTTGCGTTATTGACACTGAATTACACAAATGATGCTGACGTCATTGAATTAAAAAAAATTCTCATTTTGTAGGCACTGGACAAAAATAGAGATGAGCGGGTTTGGACCACAGAGATCTGAACCCACCCGAACTTAGAGATTCGGGGCGATCGGTTCCCTTGCCAGCCCCGGATCTCAAACCGAGGCAAAACATCAGAGACAAAATCTCGCGTCTCGCGAGCTTTCGTCTCTGCTATATAAGGAGTCCCTGCGGCTGCGCCATTTCACTCCGGCTATGGAGAGTGAACAGGGAGGTTGGGTAGTGTAGGGCTGCTGCTGTCTGCTGTGTCCATCTGGGCTGGTGCTATCTGCTGTGTCCATCTGGGCTGCTGCTGTCTGCTGTGTCCATCTGGGCTGGTGCTGTCTGCTGTGTCCATCTGGGCTGGTGCTGTCTGCTGTGTCCATCTGGGCTGGTGCTGTCTGCTGTGTCCATCTGGGCTGGTAGCGTGCTGCCTGTGTCATCAATTGCTGCTGCCTCGGTCAGAGGTGCTCCGGGCCCCAAGTTCTGGACAAAAAAATAAAAAATAATAAAAAGTGTATTTTTTTTTCTGCGTGTGTGTGTGCGTTAGCCGCATTTATTTTGAATTTGATTGTTTATGAATGTCCTGAAATTGTAATGGCCACACTCAGCATCTCATGTATGCCCCTTTCATTTTTAAAAAATGTCCACATGTTAGTGCCGCCCACTGCTGTCATTCAGTTTAGTCAGCCAGCTAGCTGGATGCAACATTTTGGCCCTAGGCCTAACCTAGATGAAAAAAATCAATATTGTGAGCTGTGAGGTGTTCAAAATTGACTGCAAATGACTGGGAATAAATGTTATTAAGGTTAGTAATACTGTAGGAACAAAAACATGCCCAAATGATGTGGTTTTACCTGTTTTTATAATTTTTTTAAAACAGATCCAGATCCAAAATACGAAGGAGATACAGATCCAAAACCGAAAACAAAAACAAAACACTGGGATTGGCGCACATCCCTAGACAAAAATAAATACCTTCAAAATGCTTTTTCTTCTGCATAGACAAGATTGTGATATGAGAAGTGGACCAGTCACTGTAGAATTGTGGTCGCTTAATTGGCTTCTGTAAGCTCCACTAGGACAGGGACCATTGTGAATGACATGCTCTGTATATACAATGGTGCGTAACATGATTGGCGCTATATAAATAAGTGATAACAATAATAGTAACTACTTGCCTGGTATTTTTCATTGGTATTATGCACCACTGCAGGGCACAGAGTGAAAACACTTGTTCCTCATGTTTGCAGAAGTTGTGGCGGCGCCAGCAACAGGAATCACCAGAGGAGGAGGAATAGAGATGGTAACAGTAATTACAGTTGCACACTCTTGTTCCAGCAACAGAACTGGCATAGTAACCTAACAGATTTCAAAATAACCCTGTCCTTGGTGTTGTCACACTCCTCTATACCAGCGTAAAGTTTCATACTGCCTTCACAATTTTTCTTTCGTACTGAGGCCCTGATTCAGAGCCAGACGCTCTGACAGAGCGCTCGCTCTGAATCAGGGCCGTCCCTCTGAATTTAAGAGCGGCCCCCTGGCCGCTCGCATAGCTGTGGGTGACCACCCACAGCTATAGCGAGCGGCCAAAATGATGGTCGCTTGTGGTAGGGTCTCGTCTGCCGCAAGCCCTGGAGTGCTTTTGGCTCTATCAGAGCCAAAAGCACTCCCACTGACATCACTAGTGATGTCAGTGGGGCCGGCCCCAGACGGTAGGCGTTCCCATTGGAACGCCTCCGTCTGGGCAGCCACGCCCCCGACACGCCCACCAAAGGGGGCGTGCTGTCAATCACCATCGACAGCACGTCCCCTTTGGTGCGAGACCCATAGCGACAGCTTGGCCGTCGTTATTCGGGTTTCGCACATGCGCACGACGGAGCTGGCTCCGTCGTGCGCATGCGCACTTGGCCAACATCGACCCGCTTGCGAGCGCTCGCGAGCGGGTCTGAATCAGGCCCTGAGTTATGGTGCATACACACGATAACAACACACGATAACAATTTTAAAAATCATTCAATCATTCATATCTGAAAGAAAATCTGACATGTGAGCCTGCAACAATGAATGATGCGCGTTCCCGCATGTCAGACAACGATATCTGACATCTGATGTGCTTGCAGTCAGATTTGGTTGTTTCCATTCATTTTAATACTGTCTGAAATTGTTCAAATCGTTGGTAAAATCATTCAAATTGTTCATCGTTCGTCTGACAGATCTGACCTGATCTACTCTAAAGTGCCGTCATCTCTGCCACCCGCACGTCACCACGTGCATATATTCATCTTCCCAAAGGAATCACCACTTCCAAACACAGGGCCTAATTCAGACCCAGTCGCTCTAACAGAGCGCTCGCTCTGAATCAGGGCTGGGTTTTTTTTTTTTGTAGAACGGCCTCCTGGCAGCTCGCATAGCTGTGGGTGACAACCCACAGCTACAGCGAGCGGCCATGATGACGGTCGCGACCATCGGGCTTGCGACGAGACCCTTGTGGTAGGGTCTCGTGGCCGCAAGCCCCAGAGAGATTTCGGCTCTAACAGAGCCAGAATCTCTCCACTGACTTCACTCGCCCCCCTATCACTCAACATCGACAGCTCGCCCCCTTTGGTGCGAGACCCGGAGTGACGGAGTGCCCGTAGCTAGCCGGGTCTCGCGCATGCGCACTACGGAGCCGGCTCCATCGTGCGCAAGCGCTGTGGGCCACCATCGGCCTGGTTGCGAGCGCTCAGCGCCTGTGACCGGGTCTGAAGCAAGCCCACAGAACACTGCTGTGTGAGCTCTGTGGTCTTACTTCCTCCAATGTAACGCCTTCTTGTTTACTTATACCAGGCATCAAATCTCCTGTCGGAGCTCTGTGTTCCCAACAAACCACTGTAATGCTAGGCTGCTCCTCATTTCCCATATACAATCTAGGGCCAAATGTAATAGGGTAAGAGTTTAGAAAATGTGAGAGTTTAGCAGTAAAACTCTCACACTATTACGTTGATCGAGTTGTATTTTCAATACAGAAAACACCTGGATGAGAGTTTAAATCTTGAGAGTTTTTTTGAGTCTGAAAAACATGCAAGTTTGCCTGTTCTTTGTCTTTGTTACATTGACTGAGTTTAAACATGTTAGTTTTCTCTCACATTTTCTAAACTCTCACCCTATTACATTTGGCCCCTAGTGTTCATTCTAGCATCCTGCACCTGTCACAACGCGTGCAGTTCCTCTTTTCTGCCTGAGGTGTTGCTCTTTGCTCTGGTGCTTCTAGCACACTCAGCTAATGCAACAAACTACTAAGACACAGACCAGAGTATGCTAGAAGCACCAGAGCAAAGAGTGATACCACAAGCAGGAAAGAGGAACTGCACGGGTTGTGACAGGTGCAGGGTGCTAGAATGAACACTAACAATCTACAAAATGATCCTGCCTGTTAGATATCTTGCACTTGTTCTATCTATCTAGGTCCTATCTGTGCTGGATTGGCTTGTTTTTTTTTATTCTAAATAAATAGATGTCTGGTCTAATTCCACATGGTACCAGTCTCATCCAGTTATTGAAGTTGAGAAGTGGCAGTATGAAAAATGTAAGTGAATGGAATTTTATAGTATTATAGTAGTAGTAGAAATTAAAGTCTGACATACTGTATACTAGAAAAAATGGGGGGGGAGGTTTGGTACCACACAGAACCATATATTATTACAGCATTAATTTACAACCAACCATATTTCATTTTGTATTTAGAGATTGTGACATAACATGTTGGTGGTGGTGCTCCCAAAGCCCAAAATATAACATGCACAAAAAACAAAGCCAAGAAGGGATAGTTGTTGGGGCACTCTTAAATCAAATTTAATAAAATTTAACCTTTATATTTTAATAGAATAAATGGATACGGCGAAATAAACATTCAAATAATTCTGGGTAATTATGCTCCTATAAATTCTAGATTATTTATTCACATCATACAGGAGTTTTGTACCCGTGGTGATCCTGAAATCAACATAAACCAAATCAAATGTAATCACTTATGTCCCTGCTATTATACACTTAGTCCCGTTCTGCTCCTAAATATTACCTACAACACCCAATATTGCATGGTGGTCTCCCATCCAAGTACTAATCAGTCCCAATACTGTATAGCTTCCAAGATCAGATGAGATTGGGCATATTAATATGAATATGCCCAATCTCGTCTGATCTTGGAAGCTATACAGTGACAAGCCCAGGATCTGCGATGTCCGGCGCCATCCACCATTGTGACCATCGACCACCAATGGTTGCGATGGTGACCCCAGCACTGCGTCCTCCGTTTGCAGCAGGGGGTGTCATACACCTCCTGCTGCATTTGCTTTTTTGGTCTAGTCAATGTATACTTCTATTTCCTGATTATCCTATTTTGACCCTTGTTTTTTTACTGTACTTATATCATTGCTTGTAACCTTTTCCCTTTGTTATTCTTTGATAATTCTGATTACTTGTTATCCTTAGATACTTCTGGGGAGTGGAGAGTTAGCTCCACCCAAGTACTGTTATGTTTTATCCCCACTGACAGGCCATTGTAGTGTTGCAATACAAGCATTATCATAGACCCTACTATGCTGGAGCATTTGATTACCTTTCTCTACTGAAAACAGGAGCATCTGCATTGATTAGTTGGTAGGTACCATATCTGGACCCTCTATTAACCAATTTAGCCAACTGCACAGTGCCCAGTGAGTGCTGGGAGGCCCAGATTACCTTAACCCACAGGTTCTGAAACTCGGTACTCAAGACCCCAAACAGTGCATGTTTTCCAGTTCTCCTCACAGAATCACAAGTTAAATAATTAGCTCCACCTGTGGATATTTTAAAATGTGTCAGTGAGTAATGAGTACACCTGTGCACCTGCTGGGTGACCTGCAAAACGTGACCTGTGTGGGGTCCTGAGGACAAAGTTTGAGAACCACTGCCTTAACCCATTTCTGTATTTTGTTTTTTGACACACAGGTGGTTGAAAGGGGGCTCAACCCAGTAGATCTCTAATATTCATGTTGGGTTATTGTTACATGGCACATTGGCTCTCAGTTGTTATTCTAGCTTCCTGGACTCTGGCTGCTACGTGCAGTTGCTCACCTTTTGATAGTCTTGTTACCTGACCTCAGCCTGATGGACCATTCACAGGAGACATCTGCCTTCATTAGGGATTCAAGTAATTTCCTGCCTGCTGATGATATTACTAAGTTTCTGCACCTAGTGGATGTTCACGTGGTCACTGCACGATGAGGAGTTCCTTGCTCCTGAACCTTTGTTCCTGTGTCCAGTATCGTGCTGCATGGTTAATCATACAATATTGCATGTGAGGCTGTACCTATTAATGAAGGACGGAACAGTGATCATTCTGTCATTTATTAAATCTTTTAAGTGTGCACCGGCAATCATGCAATGTCCAGATTGAAGGCAAATTTGCCCCGAACATCGGCACGATTGCCGGTCATTTAGGTGTGTACCCACCCTCAATCTGCCTAGTCCAGCTCCTAAACCAGATGTCATACCTTCTCTGGCTATCTTGTCTAAAACGCAACACAGTGTCCAGCACATGTCCATTGCCACAACCTCCAGTTAACATATCATCTCTTTGAGTTTTTACATGACCACTCGGCTCAGCAAACAGAATGCCTGCAGGTATTATCGCTGCCCATTCAATAAATCAGACTCATGGGAGTTCTCCAGTTAATGATTGGTGATTGGCTGGAACTATCCAACAGTCAATGCTTAGAATGTTGTCAAATGCCTATACAGCGCGGGGGAAGTAATTCAGTGGGTCATCCAAACACACCACCGGTCTTATATTTACAGCATCATAGATTAGGGAAGGAGTAAGGGAGTCTTCATTAAAATACCACCAGAGATCTGAATTATGAATTTTTATTACCACAGACACAGTGGGGGAGGAGGTATGCAAGATAAAGATAACTAGGGCAGTGACTGGTGCCACCACAAAGAGCACAAAATGCCCTGAAGGCGGAACCAGCTGTCCGTTGCATTCCCTATCAACCAGACACCCACTGCTATGTATATTAGTAGCAGTTTTATCCAAAAGCATGTTATTCTCACCCAGTAAACGCATGGATAATTTTGACTTAGAGATCTTAACCTTTTTAGAAGAAAATTCTGTTGAAAAAATTCTTCAAGAATAAAGCAAAATGAGTATAGAAGATCTAAGGGCACAAGATTCCAATTACCTATTACAAATAGATGAAGACGATCAAGAAACATTTCTGACTCTTAAGGAACTCCTTGATGAGAGTAATGGAGTACACCAGGGGATGATTAGAGATACCAGTCTTAGAAAACAGTCAACTTTTTCTCCTGGTTTCCACAGCTGTCCAGAAGCTAAGATATATATGTAGAGTTAGGGCCTGATTCAAACCCGCTCGCAAGCGCTAAGCGCTCGCAAGCGGGTCGATGTTGCCCAAGTGCGCATGCGCGAGACCTGAATAACGACGGCCAAGCCGTCGTTATGGGTCTCGCACCAAAGGGGTGTGCTGTCGATGGTGATTGACAGCACGTCCCCTTTGGTGGGCGTGCCGGGGGCGTCGCTGCCCAGACGGAGGCGTTCCCATGGGAACGCCTACCATCTGGGGCCGGCCCCACTGACATCACTAGTGATGTCAGTGGGAGTGCTTTTGGCTCTGATAGTGCCAAAAGCACTCCAGGGCTTGCGGCAGCGAGACCCTACCGCAAGGGTCTCGTCACAAGCCCGATGGTCGCGATGGTCTTGACCATCGCGACCATCATTTTGGCCGCTCGCTATAGCTGTGGGTGGTCACCCACAGCTATGCGAGCGGCCAGGAGGCCGCTCTTAAATTCAGAGGGATGGCCCTGATTCAGAGCATGCGCTCTGTCAGAGCGTCCGGCTCTGAATCAGGGCCTTAGGGCTTCATTCAGAGGCGGCCGTATGGTCTACGGCCGCCTCGATGTTTGTCCAGTGCGCATGCGCACGAGGGAGCTGGCTCCTTCGTGTGCATGCGTGAGACCCGCTACGACCGACAGCGCCGGTCGTAGCGGGTCTCTTTCCAAAGGGGGCGAGCTGTCGATGTTGATTGACAGCTCGCCCCGTTTGGAAGGCGGCCCGGGGGGTGGCAGCACAAACGGAGGCGTTCCCTGCCGTTTGGAGGAGGCCCCACTGACATCACTAGCCAGAAGCTCTCCGGGGCTTACGACAAGTGAGACCCTACCCTATGGTCTATGACCATCGCGACCATCACCATAGCGGTCGTTAGAGCTGTGGGTGTAAACCCACAGCCTAAAAGGCCGAAACAGAGGCGGCCGGTCAGGATGCAAGCGGCCACCCAGTTTCTGACATAGAAGGCTGGGATGATATAGAGATCAAACCCTCTGATAAAGGGGGAAATGTGGTCCTTTGGAAAAAAAAGTTGATTACATCCAGGAGGTCATGAGACAACTTGAAAATACAGAATGCTACAAAAAACTAATATTCAACCCCACGGCTAATTTCTTGGGAGACTATAAAAAGATGATTGATAAACATTACAAGGAGTCATCACCAAAAGAGAAATGGAATATCTAAGGGTGGACAATCCAAGCATACCCACCTTCTATGCTCTACCCAAGGTACATAAAAGTGTGGCGAAACCTCCAGGAAGACCTATTGTGTCCACTATAGGGGGACTTACAGAGAGAGCAAGTACATTTATTAACAAAAATCTACGCAAATTTGTACTAGAACTACCCTCCTATACCAGGGACACCTTGGATGTTTTGGGCAAATTACAAAATCTAACTGTGACACCTGGCTGTGTACATGTGACGTGGAGTCACTTTACATAAGTATTAACCATGAAACAGGTATCCAAGCAGTGGAATTTTTTCTAAACATGGGACGGGAGAGACGTTATGACATCTCTCCTCTCCACACTCCCACAGTTTCAAGAGTGAGGAGCTGTTTGATGGGCGTGCAGAAGACACAGCCGCGGCAGTAGGGTCCAGAAGCAGTGTGAGTGTCCATCTGTCCATACACAAGGCAGCAGAGAGTAAAGACAGAGGACCTGATTCAGCAAGGAAGGCAAGTGAGAAAATGCACTCCACCGATGTTTTCGCACTGTGCATGCGTATGCATCACACTACGCGTGCTCGAACTAGCCAGTGTGGTCGGGTAATGGTACGCAGACTATATGTAGTGTGTACGCAGACCCTCTCGATATTGATTGACAGGAAGTGTCGTTTGTGGGTGGTGACGGGGTGGTCGGGTGAACGCAGGCGTGCCTGTGCATTGGGGTGCCGTTATAGGGGCATGCATAATTAAGGCAGTGCAGTGGCATATGCAGCCAGATGACTCAATAGCCAAAATCATGCACGACATCAGGTCAACCTCTATTGTGCCTATGGTTCCGATGGTTGTCGATGTTTCCGCTGTCTTGTGGACTACTCAGGCTTTGAGTAAAGGGAACTGGTCGGCATTGTGTAGTGCTGGGCATCTGCATCTTATGCTGTGGTTGCTGTACATATGCCTTGATTAGCATATACACGCAGCGGCCGAGTGCGTGCGCTCTCTCACTTGCGTTCCTTACTGAATCAGGCCCAGAGTCCTTGGTCAGTTCAGAGTGACACACTAACAATGTGTCAGACACTGACAGTGTCGGCACATGCCTGGATATACTGTAGAATTTTATTGACCAGATGAGTGCTGTACTCCATATAGAAGAGAGAGCCCCCCCGTGATGGCAAGGTGGTGGACGGGGAAATTGGGACACATGACATAATAGTATTAATATTTAAATTATCTTTACTCTTTACTCTGCCAAGGATAAGGTACTAATGAAGGCATCCTGTGTCTCATTTTAATAAGATGATGGGAAACAAGAAGACATTATTGTCTATTGTTCTTGGTCACCTGCTACCTGAGTACCTTATTCATAGCACAGTAAAGGTGCGTACACACTAGAAGACTCGCAAAAGATGCAATGTCGTCAACGATTTCCCTTGAACTCCCCCGGCAACTCCCCTGCACTCCTAGACAAACGATATCTTGCATAAACTCTCCAATTTGACAAACGATCTGACCAACGACCTGAATCTTGTTAATGAGATTGACAGATCTTGCCTACTGTAGGCAAGATCTAAAGATACAACGGACGACCCGTAGAGACGCGCATCGGCATCGTGATCGTGAGCGGACACTCACAATTTGGACATATTTTACACGATTTGTCGTTCTGATGCATCGACTCGTAATCGGGCAAATCTGCCAAAATATTGTCTAGTGTGTATGCACCTTTAAGATATAGTTATTATTATTATTAGTATGTCCTGTAAATGGCTGCCAAGCTTTAGTATATTCCACCCGCCATGCCTCTCTCTCCCAGATGCAGCAGTCACCTGGCCAATAAATTAAAATGATCCTAGTAGGTGAACAAATGAACAATAATGTCTTTTGTTCGCCAACATCTTATTTAAATGAAAACACAGGATCATTAGTACCTTATCCATGGCACAGTGTGTTGTCCAACTTGTCCTGTCAGGGTCTGGGGCTGAAGGTTGGTGCTGTGTTGTCCAAGAAGGGGCTGTGGATGCAGTATATAAAGGGGGGCTTCAGTGGGTGCTGCAGCTGCTGTGTCACTTGTCCTGTCAATCAAGGGGCTGCTGCTGTGTTATACATAAGGACTGCTGCTGTGTTGTTGTCCTGTCCATCAAGAGGCTAGGGCTGCAGTCCATAAAGGTGTGCTATGTTGTCAAGGGGGGGTGCTCTGTCAATCAGGGGTGCTCATCCCCAGTGTAAAAAAAATAAGTGTTTTTTTTTCTTTCTTTTTTTTGTGCGCTAGCAACTTAGCTGCGCTATTATTGTTTGGTGACACTGCCAGCCAGACTGCAGTTTATCGTCTGCACTGCAGGTGGTCTGTCCGCACTCGGCAGGGGTGCTTTGTTGTCCATAAAGAAGGGGTGCTGTCTGTGTTGTTCATCAAGGGGCTGCTGCCTCGTTCAGGAGTGCTCTTCCCCACTGTACAAAAAAAAAGTGAAATAAAATTAATATTTTCAATACACAATTTTAAAAAATATATATATATATATTTTTGTGTGTGTGCGTTAGTGACTTAGCTGCGCTATTACTGTTTGGTGACACTGCCGGCCAAACTGCAGTTTATCGTCCATGTATTTGTGACTCTGCAGGTGGTCTGTCCGCACTCAGCAGGGGTGCTTTGTTATCCCTAAAAAAGTGGTGCTGTCTGTGTTGTTCATCTAGTGGCTGCTGCCTCGTTCAGGGGGTGCTCTTCCCCAGTGTTAAAAAAAATATTGTTTGGTGACACTGACAGTCAGTTTGTTGATATGGAGGACGATCAAATGAGAGGAGAGCAGGAACCATATACCAGTCTTGCAGCTGCTGCCAGCAGTCATGATGATGATGCAAGGCCATCAATGTCATCTACGAAGGCTGATGCCCAAGTGCTTAAGTCATGGCATTTAAAATCAAGCAAGTAATGTTTTACAGTGTTAAAGAAAAAAATAAAAACAATAAAAGTTAAGTTAGCTGCAGAGAAACAAAAAATGGTCAATATGCCATTTACTACATGAAGTAGCAAGGAAAGGATAAGGTCTTGGCTTTAATTTATGACTGGTGGTTCTGCAACTTATGATGATGTAAGCCCTACTCCCTGTAGAATTGTCAAAAAAGGCACATGAACCAACTGTGTGCTCAGATAAGTCACTGATCCCCGAGGAGAGTCCAAGTGTGTCCGCGGTTGCCATGTCTGAGCCTGACCTTTATAATACTGTACTTGAAGAGGATCCTCCTTCCACCTTTTGTGTGCCCTCTGCAATTGCGGGGATGAGCAGCACACGTCAACATGCTGACATAGAAATCGAGGATGCTTCTGTGGAATTGCACCAGAAGGTAAGGACTTTAACCATCTAGGAACCTCCTCCCTGTTATGTCACTTGCAGTGCATTAATCAAATTCCAAAGTGTTTGCAAAATTAAAAAAATTGGGGCAAAAATGTAACATTAATAGCGCAGCTAAGTTGCTGACGCACACACGCAAAAAGGAAGAAAAAAAAGGACTTTTATTTTTTTTTACACTGGGAAAAAGCTTTCCCAGTGTAAAAAAAAATAAAAGCACTCCTAATTGACAGAGCACCCCCCCCCCCTGGACAACACAGCACCCCTTTATGGACTGCAGCCCTAGACTGGTGGACAGAACAACACAGAAGCAGCCACAAGTAATTGACAGGACAAGTGACAAAGCAGCTGCAGCATCCACTGCAGGAAGTCTCCCTTTATATACTGCAGCCTAAACCCCTTTATGGACAACACAGCAGCAGCCTTCAGCCCAAGACCCCGACTGGACACACACACTGAGAAACTGACAGTGACTACACGTCTGCTAGCTTTTCTCTCCACAGCCGGAGTGATATTGTCGCCAATCGCGAGACTCCGCCAAAACCTGCGAGTATCCGACAGCAGGAGGATGACTTTTTGCCTCGTTTTAAGATCCAAGTCAGGCGGGAAAACCTGAGCCGGTCTTGGAGCCGACTCTGAATTGCAATGGAGAACCGGACCTGCTTATCTCTACTATATTATTAAAATATATAATTTCTATATTATCTTTTTATGTAGCGATATATTTTTTAATATTTATTTAATAATTAATTATAATTTATCTTTATGTGTGTATATGTATGTACATATATATATATACATATGTATATGTGTATATATACGTTTATATCAATTCAATATTGTATTAACTATTGGTATAGTAGAACTACATATTAGTCGGTTTGTGGTTTAATGGTTCATTTTTACCTGAGTTCTTTAGAAGCTGCTAATGATAGTATGAGATCCACTGGGAGTAACTACAAACCTGCAGAATTGAACTCTTAATGAGCTCTATGGACAAAACAGATCAGACTGAACTAATTAACTAATCAATTAGCTGTGTTCTAGGGCTATTTATACCATGTAATGGACAATGGGGAACACTTGACTTGAAAAAGGCTACAGTAGTAGCCGAAACACGTTGTCGTTCCCTGTCGGTGCCTGGAGACCTTACCTGCTATCTACATTCAGTGTCCGTCTGCACGCCTCCAAAAAGACAAGCTGGCAACTGTTACTCTGACCAACCTCCGGTCCATCGGGAGTCCTACTGCTTAAATAGCGGAGATTGTATCTACTAACTGAGCCGCTGGGACGCTCACCTCCTGCTCACCTCCATATTCATTGTATGACCGCTACTTCACTGACACGACCATCACCCGGCTGCTATTTAGAGCCGAGGGACCTCACGGTCTGGCATTGTCTGCATCAGCGCCGCACTGAGACGGATGTCATCTGGCGCAACATCTACAGGTGTAAAACATCATTCACGTCTTTCACCTTACAGTGTCCCGGCTGCTGAGAATTTGCTATGAGGTATTTGGCATACTCTGGAGTGGGCTGGTAGCTGGTATCACCTCACGTCGATGGTACATACCTGGCCTATATTAACTTATCCTGCTACCTACGGCTCTAGTTCTACATCCCCACGGCTATTGCTGTGCTTACAGAGACACAGCCGTGTGTATATATATATATATATGTTGGAGGAGGCTGAATGTTGATATTTTTATTATAAATGTGTTTCAATCAGCTGCGATATATACAGCATTGAGATATTGAGAAAGTACCTTCAGGAGAAAGAATCTTTATTATTACTTTGATATACTCCCTATATTGAATTCTATACGAGACTTTCCTTAGAAGGTTGGACATACCTTATCTGGTCATTTATATACGAGACCTTTCTCACTACTAAGGATCTCCAGGGTCACTAGTATCATCATTTTCAGTGTTTCTATATTGGTACACTCCAATATAGATTGGTTAACTATACCTCTTTGTGTCATTCGTGTATATATTTATTGTCTTAATACTGAGAGTCTGATCAACTCTCTTGCATGTAATTTATTGTGTATACAATTTTTGAATTGGCGTATAGCCTTATTACAATAAAATGCTGTTTTTATTCTATTGTATGTTTTGAACTGATGTCCCGGCATAGACTCTAGAGCGCAGTCTTTCTCTTTGCTCTACTCCAATTAATAAGGTTGACATAACCTTATTTGACTGCTGAATTATTGTCAGATTTTTCTATTCTATTGGCGCTAGGTTTTTTTCTTTATTTGTTCATATTAATTTGTCATCCTAGCTGCCTGTTTGATAGGAGGATCAATATGACTGAACTATCATGGGTAAAAGAGAGGAGGAATAGGAGAGAGGATTTTCTATCTAAATTTGATGTGGAAATTGATGTTATTGTGGATGATACTAAACCAGATATGAATCGTTGTTTTTTAGAATTGGAATCCCTGCTATTGATTGAAAGTAGGCATTGGTTAGACAGTGTTTTTCTATCCAAATATATAGAATTGGATAGAATACCTAAAGGTCTACAAATAAATAAATATATTTCTATTAATGATGACCCTGAACTAACCAAGGAATGGGAATCTGCTCTCAAACGATGCTCTGTCTCCTTAATTAAATCACTGATAAACTATAGAGAGAGGAAAATAGAAAAAGTTACAAAAGAGATTGAACAGAGTCAGAAAGATTTACTAATTTTTAAGGATGACCCAGATTTCAATAGGAGAGAATCAGAACTGAGTCAAACACTAATATCATTTGAGAAAGAGCTTATAATAAAGAAAAAGAAAAAATTGTCGAGAGATGAAAATCATTTACAGCCATACCCAAGGAGATTTCCTAATAGATCATATCCTAGACAGACCAGATACATCAACGGGATTTTCCCAATCGAGACAAAGATTGGAGGACATTTCCTTACCGCAACCGTTATCTACCCCTTCAAGAAAAAAACCCAAAAAGAACAAGAGAGTTAGGGGAAAGAGGGGAATGGGAAGGAGGAGATCTAAGACGCCCAAGGTTCCAGTAACACAAGCTGGTGTGTTTAATCTGTCGAATAGGACATTAAATGATAATGAAATATCCTTACTCTCCAAAGGTCTGAGTTTTGCCCCGAGTACGAATCCTAATCTATTCAATTTATTTTCTGAACTTAATCGTTATGTCAGGTCTTTATGTAGACAGTGCTATTTTTTCTCCAAGACTAAGAAAGTTAGATTGGAGGCAAGTGACAGTCCAATGCTCCTGGATACAAGTGACTTAGAATGTCTATCTATTTTGGAAATGTTACAAGTTGAGGGAGGATCAAGAGATGAAGATATTGCAATATTTATTATAAAACTCTACCCTCTATAGATAGGAATAAATTTAAAAATAAATCTAATTTTTTCCCACTTAGCCATAAAAGCTCTAATATACAACTATGCTACAAAAATACTCTTAAAGATTTTCAAACTTTATGTAACTCTAACTCAAATAGGGACCTTGGTAAGAGGAACCTGTCATATGGTGAGAGATTAGCTTTGAGCACTCTTCAGGATGACGACTCCATTATTATCAAGCCCGCCGATAAGGGCGGTGGGGTCGTCATCCTGAATACTGAAGACTATATTAAAGAAGCCCTAACCCAACTTCAAGATGCTTGTTTCTATCAGATTTTGGGAAAGGATCCCACTTTAGGGTTCCAGAAAGAACTAAAAATTCTATTGGATGATGCCAAAGAGAGAGGTGTTATAAATAAAGATGAATTTTATTTTTTGTTTAATAATTACCCTATTACATCGGTGTTTTATTATTTACCCAAAATTCACAAGTCTTTAATTTCTCCACCAGGGCGTCCTATTATTTCAGGGATTAATTCACTTACTTCTAATTTATCATTTTTTGTTGACCATTTTTTACAAAAGTATGTGGTTACTCAGAGGTCACATATCCGAGATACCTCTCACTTATTAAATAAATTAAGCACTATTACCTGGCGCCCAGGGTATGCCTTTCTTACCCTTGACGTCCAGGCTCTTTATACCAATATTCCACATGAAGCTGGGATTCTGGCAGTTGGAGAAATGTTCAACAAAGATAATACCATTTCCTATGCTCAACGAGATTTTTTGGTGAATTGTATTCGTTTTATTTTAACGCACAATAATTTTATGTTTGACTCCACCCACTATTTACAGATTCATGGAACGTCCATGGGCACCAGATTCGCTCCGAGCTTTGCCAACATATATATGGGTACATTTGAGGATAAATACATTTGGGATGGATCAGCCGGAGCGGGTCTGGTGTTCTATGGCCGTTACATCGATGATTTATTTTTGATTTGGGATGGGGATATTTTTTCTGCCACTGATTTCACCTCAGTTTTGAACACTAACACTTTTAATTTACGGTTCACCTCGCACTTTAGTCATACTTCCATTGATTTCCTAGACGTCACGTTGTCGGTTGCAGATGATAAAATCATCTCTACTCTCTATACTAAACCAGTTGACTCGAGCTCTTATCTTCATTACCAGAGTGGACATTATCGTCCATGGATTGATAATATTCCTAAGAGTCAAATGGGGAGAGTTAGACGTAACTGTTACGAGAGATGAGGATTTTCATCTTCATGCCGACAAATGAACTGAAAATTTTGTGATGAGAGGTTATCCTCTTGAACTAGTGGAGAATGCTAAAACTCATGCTGAAATGACCCATAAGTCTAGGTTGAAGGAGACTGGGCCTTATGCTAATAATACTATTGTACCAACTAATACCTTGGACAATATAGCCGATATCTCTCTACCCTTAGAAACTAACACTAAATCTATGAAAATAAAAACGTAAGTGAAGGAAAAATAGCGCAAATAAAGAGGGAGGTGCTGCTGGGTTAAATGCACAGGAGTAAACACCTAAATATTACTCAGTAAACATACATAGAACAAAAATAGTACATGATAACCAAAAAGCGCTCCCCACTCAACATGTGTAACAAATGGGACACCACTGTGTTTTCACACAAAAAAAGGGACAATAGTCACCAATAATAATGGCAAATAGAGATTCCAAGTCCTGGATATTCACTAATTAGACTTCTCTATTGAAGTGCTGGTCAGTTTTCCCTTAGAGTAAATCCATATGCATGGAGAAAAAGACAAAGGATAATAGTGCAGTATGTCTAAATTAAAAAAAAAAAACTTTTAATGACAAATTTGCACTTACAATCACAAAATAAATATAAGGCATGTAACAAATATAAGGCCACATCCAGCCCCCGTCCACGTGTCGACATCCACACCCAGATGTACAAAGGAAATAGTGGTACCACTACTCCGGATATAGGGATCCACTAGGATGAACTCCACAAGAGGAGGCTGCAGATATTGCGGTTAGTTCACAGGGTGAGGCCCGCTTAACGCGTTTCGGACATCAATTCGTGCTTCGTCAGAAGGACGAATTGATGTCCGAAACGCGTTAAGCGGGCCTCATCCTAGTGGATCCCTATATCCGGAGTAGTAGTACCACTATTTCCTTTGTACATCTGGGTGTGGATGTCGACACGTGGACGGGGGCTGGATGTGGTCTTATATTTGTTACATGCCTTATATTTATTTTGTGATTGTAAGTGCAAATTTGTCATTAAAAGTTTTTTTTTTAATTTAGACATACTGCACTATTATCCTTTCTCTTTTTCTCCATGCATATGGATTTACTCTAAGGGAAAACTGACCAGCACTTCAATAGAGAAGTCTAATTAGTGAATATCCAGGACTTGGAATCTCTATTTGCCATTATTATTGGTGACTATTGTCCCTTTTTTGTGTGAAAACACAGTGGTGTCCCATTTGTTACACATGTTGAGTGGGGAGCGCTTTTTGGTTATCAAGTACTATTTTTGTTCTAACTAAATCTATGAAGAAAGATGTTCCTTTGGCCTTTATATCTCAATTCAATAATAAATCAAATAAAATTAAGTCAATCATTAATAAAAATTATAAAATATTATTGTGTGACTCAGTTCTCTCATCCAATATTGCCTCAAAACCCACTGTCATTTTTAAAAAGAATAGGAATTTAAAAAGTTTTTTAGCTCCAAGTACTTTTTCTAGAAATATCAAAGAGAATATACATATTAATACTTGGCTTCCGTTGAGACCAAATGGATGTTTTCCCTGCAATCGTATGAGATGTCTTACGTGTAAACATATTAATAAAAATAAGCAAATTGTATCAGCCATAACAGATATTAAATTTGATATTACTAGTCACATTAATTGTGAATCTAGCTATATTATATATGCACTTAGTTGTGCTTGCTCTTTACAATATGTAGGCCGAACAACTAGGGCTCTCAAAGAACGGTTTCGTGAACATAGACTTAATGTCATTAAAAGTTTGGCGACACATAGTGTTTCCAGACATTTTTCTGAGGTCCATCAGAATAATCCAGCCTGTCTCAAGATTGCGGGGATAGAACACATAGGAATTACCAATAGGGGTGGTGATAGATTCAAAAGACTATGTGAAGCTGAATCCAAGTGGATTTTCAGACTTCAAACACTTTCTCCAGATGGCCTCAACGAAGCACTTGAATTTTATGATTAGTATGTTTATGTGTTTGTGTATGTACATGCATCTATATATATGTATACATGTTCTATATGTGGGTGCGGGTTAGACCGTAGCTGCTTTCTATGTACTGTCTGGTCAACCAAGCGACCATGGCCTACCCCCCACCCCCTTCCCCACTTGTTTTTGGTTCATTTGTTCTTGGTCTATTTACTAGACCTTGTTTGTGTATTAGTGGGCTATCATCTGTCCAACTTGCCTATTGGTATTTATCTATGTATTCATACACGCACATATATGTTTTTACATGTATGTGTGTATGTATGTATGCATTAATTTATATACGTTCGTTTGGGTCAGGTTGATTTTAGGATTGAGTTATTCCTATATAATTATTCTTCTTTGACATCCGTCCAAGGATCTTTCCTCTCTTGCTATTTATTCTATTTTGTTTTATTTTATTTATTTTCTTTAATAGGTTTATATTGTATTAGTTCTAATTATCTTAATTATTGATTCTATTTTTATTATTATGATTATTATTATTATTATTATTATCATTATTATCACTATTTATTTATATAAGTTGTTTATTATTAATACCTAGATTCTTCAAGTCATATTTATGCCGGGACATCAGATCAACTTTAATACTATATAATATTATTATTAAAATATATAATTTCTATATTATCTTTTTATGTAGCGATATATTTTTTAATATTTATTTAATAATTAATTATAATTTATCTTTATGTTTGTATATGTATGTACATATATATATATATATATACATATGTATATGTGTATATATACGTTTATATCAATTCAATATTGTATTAACTATTGGTATAGTAGAACTACATATTAGTCGGTTTGTGGTTTAATGGTTCATTTTTACCTGAGTTCTTTAGAAGCTGCTAATGATAGTATGAGATCCACTGGGAGTAACTACAAACCTGCAGAATTGAACTCTTAATGAGCTCTATGGACAAAACAGACCAGACTGAACTAATTAACTAATCAATTAGCTGTGTTCTAGGGCTATTTATACCATGTAATGGACAATGGGGAACACTTGACTTGAAAAAGACTACAGTAGTAGCCGAAACGCGTTGTCGTTCCCTGTCGGTGCCTGGAGACCTTACCTGCTATCTACATTCAGCGTCCGTCTGCACGCCTCCAAAAAGACAAGCTGGCAACTGTTACTCTGACCAACCTCCGGTCCATCGGGAGTCCTACTGCTTAAATAGCGGAGATTGTATCTACTAACTGAGCCGCTGGGACGCTCACCTCCTGCTCACCTCCGTATTCATTGTATGACCGCTACTTCACTGACACGACCATCACCCGGCTGCTATTTAGAGCCGAGGGACCTCACGGTCTGGCATTGTCTGCATCAGCGCCGCACTGAGATGGATGTCATCTGGCGCAACATCTACAGGTGTAAAACATCATTCACGTCTTTCACCTTACAGTGTCCCGGCTGCTGAGAATTTGCTATGAGGTATTTGGCATACTCTGGAGTGGGCTGGTAGCTGGTATCACCTCACGTCGATGGTACATACCTGGCCTATATTAACTTGTCCTGCTACCTACGGCTCTAGTTCTACATCCCCACGGCTATTGCTGTGCTTACAGAGACACAGCCGTGTGTGTATATATATATATATATGTTGGAGGAGGCTGAATGTTGATATTTTTATTATAAATGTGTTTCAATCAGCTGCGATATATACAGCATTGAGATATTGAGAAAGTACCTTCAGGAGAAAGAATCTTTATTATTACTTTGATATACTCCCTATATTGAATTCTATACGAGACTTTCCTTAGAAGGTTGGACATACCTTATCTGGTCATTTATATACGAGACCTTTCTCACTACTAAGGATCTCCAGGGTCACTAGTATCATCATTTTCAGTGTTTCTATATTGGTACACTCCAATATAGATTGGTTAACTATACCTCTTTGTGTCATTTGTGTATATATTTATTGTCTTAATACTGAGAGTCTGATCAACTCTCTTGCATGTAATTTATTGTGTATACAATTTTTGAATTGGCGTATAGCCTTATTACAATAAAATGCTGTTTTTATTCTATTGTATGTTTTGAACTGATGTCCCGGCATAGACTCTAGAGCGCAGTCTTTCTCTTTGCTCTACTCCAATTAATAAGGTTGACATAACCTTATTTGACTGCTGAATTATTGTCAAATTTTTCTATTCTATTGGCGCTAGGTTTTTTTCTTTATCTCTACTATATATATATATTAGGGGTGAGCGGGTTCGGATTTCTGAAATCCGAACCCCCCCGAGCCCCCCCGATCCGAGGCCGATCCGAGTCAGGCTCGACTTTTCCCGCCTGACTCGGATCTGAAATCGAGGCAAAACGTCATCATCCCGCCTTCCGGGTCTCGCGGGTTTTGGATCCTATATAAGGTACCCGCGTCGGCGCCATTTTCTCACTCGGCTGTGGACAGTGAAGAGGGAGGGTGGGAGTTAGGGCTGGCTGGGCTGTGTAGTGTAGTGTAGTGTAGTGTAGTGCAGAGTAGTGTTGTGCTGTGCTGTGCTGCGCTGTGCTGCTGTAGTCCATAGGGGCTGTGTCCACTACTTCAAAGTCCATAGGGGCTCGCTGTGTTGTGCTGCTGTTGTTAATAGGGGCTGTGTCCACTACTTCAAAGTCCATAGGGGCTGGCTGGACTGTGTTTTGCAGTCAGTTCTCCATAGGGGCTGTGTCCACTCCAAAGTCCTGTGCAGTGTCCCAGTCCTAAAGGGGTGCTGTAGTGTTGTCCCGGGGGTGCTCTGTCCATCAGGGGTGCTCCCCCCAAGTGCTAAAAAAATAATATTTTTTCTGTGTTTGTTAATTGTGTGCGCAGTAGCCGCACGTGCATCAACAAAGTAGTGCCAAGCGTGCGCCTGTGTCATAAGTAAAGGGCCGTCTGGCTTGACCGTTAAAGGGTGCTGTAACCCCCAAAATACACTCCAGTCCAAACCAAATAAAAAAATATTTTCTGTGTTTGTGAATTGTGTGCGCAGTAGCCGCACGTGCATCAACAAAGTAGTGCCAAGCGTGCGCCTGTGTCATAAGTAAAGGGCCGTCTGGCTTGACCGTTAAAGGGTGCTGTAACCCCCAAAATACACTCCAGTCCAAACCAAATAAAAAAATATTTTCTGTGTTTGTGAATTGTGTGCGCAGTAGCCGTACGTGCATCAACAAAGTAGTGCCAAGCGTGCGCCTGTGTCATAAGTAAAGGGCCGGCTGGCTTGACCATTAAAGGGTTCTGTAACCCCCAAAGTACACTCCAGTCCAAACCAAATAAAAAAATATTTTCTGTGTTTGTGAATTGTGTGCGCAGTAGCCGCACGTGCATCAACAAAGTAGTGCCAAGCGTGCGCCTGTGTCATAAGTAAAGAGCCGGCTGGCTTGACCGTTAAAGGGTGCTGTAACCCCCAAAGTACACTCCAAACCAAATAAAAAAATGTTTTCTGTGTTTGTGAATTGTGTGCGCAGTAGCCACACGTGCATCAACAAAGGAGCAGCGCCAAGCGTGCGCCTGTGTCCCATAAGTAAAGAGCCGGCTGGCTCATTTCTTAAAGGGTGGTGTAACCCACAAAGTGCACTACTCTCCAGCAAAAATAAAAAAATATTTTCTGTATTTGTGTGCGCCTTAGCCGCACGTATATATCAATATAACATAAATGGAGGACCAAACTTTCTCCGATAAAAATAAAATAGGGAAAGATCAAGAACCACTTCCTCCTAGTGCTGTTGCTGCTGCTGGGAGTTGTTCATCATCCCAGAGAGGAAGTAGGAACATCACTACTTTTACTAAACAATTGACCCTCCAACAGTCCCTAGCGATGAGGATGAAGTACGACAGCAGTCATCCTGAAGCAAAATGTATAACTGAGGCCTTGACTGCTATGTTGGTGTTAGACGTGCATCCGGTATCCGCCATTAGTGCAGTGGGATTTAGACAATTGATGGAGGTAGTGTGTCCCCGGTTTCAAATCCCATCTAGATTCCACTTCACTAGGCAGGCGATACCGTGACTGTACAGAATAGTCAGAAAAAATTTCCTCAGTGTCCTGAAAAATGTGGTTGTGTTGTCTTTGTGAAATGTGTGGGCTGTAGCCACACCTGCACCCTTAAAGCAGCAGCGACAAGCGTGCGTCTGTCTGTTAAAGGGTGGTGTAACCCTCAAAGTGCGCTCCACAAACAATAAAAATATTCTTCTTTTTTTTCTGTCTTTGTGAATTGTGTGGGCTGTAGCCGCACTTGCATCCTCATAGCAGCAGCGACAAGTGTGTGTCTGTCTGTTAAAGGGTGGTGTAACCCTCAAAGTGCGCTCCACAAACAATAACAAAATTCTTATTTTTTTTTCTGTCTTTGTGAAATGTGTGGGCTGTAGCCGCACCTGCATCCTTAAAGCAGCAGCAACAAGCATGCGTCTTTCTGTTAAAGGGTGGTGTAACTCTCAAAGTGCGCTCCACAAACAATAAAAAAATTCTTCTTTTTTTTTTTGTCTTTGTGAATTGTGTGGGCTGTAGCCGCACTTGCATCCTCAAAGCAGCAGCGACAAGCATGCGTCTGTCTGTTAAAGGGTGGTGTAACCGTCAAAGTGCGCTCCACAAACAATAAAAATCTTCTTCTTTTTTTTTCTGTCTTTGTGAATTGTGTGGGCTGTAGCCGCACCTGCATCCTTAAAGCAGCAGCGACAAGCATGCGTCTGTCTGTTAAAGGATTACATCGGTGACAACATCCAAGTAGGCATGTCAGACAGTCCGTACCTGTACTGGCAGGAAAAAGAAGCAATTTGGAGGTCCCTGTACAAACTGGCTCTATTTTACCTGAGTTGTCCCCCCTCCAGTGTGTACTCCGAAAGAGTGTTTAGTGCAGCCGGGAACCTTGTCAGCGAAAGGCGTAGGAGGTTGCTTCCAGAAAATGTGGAGAAGATGATGTTCATAAAATGAATTATCAACTCTTCCAGGGAGACCAGCCTCCTGAACGTACAGAGGGACCTGTGGTTGTGGATTCCAGCGGGGACGAATTAATACTCTGTGAGGATGAGGATGTACACAACACTGAAGAGGGTGAGGAATCGGTGGATGAGGAGGATGAGGACGACATCTTGCCTCCGTAGAGCCAGTTTGTGCAGGGATAGATTAATTGCCAGCTTGTTTTGTGGGGGCCCAAACAAACCAATCATTTCAGCCACAGTCATGTGGCAGACCCTGGCGCTGAAATGCTTGGTTTGTTAAGGTGTGCATGTCCTGTTTATACAACATAAGGGTGGGTGGGAGGGCCCAAGGACAATTCCATCTTGCACCTCTTTTTTTTCTTTGAATTATGTACTGTTTGGGGCCTAGTTTTTCAAACTGCCATCCTGTCTGCCACTGCAGTTTCCTAGATGGGCCACGTGTTTGTGCCGCCCACTCGTATCTCTTAGCATAGTCATCCAGCTACCTCGGTGCAACCTTTTGGATATAAAAACACTATTGTGAGGTGTGAGGTGTTCAGAATAGACTGGAAATGAGTGTAAATTAAGGTTATTGAGGTTAATAATAGCATAGGAGCAGAAAAACCCACAAATTCTGTGATTTTAGCTGTTTTAAAAAAAAAATACAGATCCAAAACACAAAACCCAGAACCCAAAACACGGAAGGGTGGTTTTGGCAAAACCAATCCAGATCCAAAACACGAAGAAAGATCCAGGTGATTTAGTCATGATTGGTTCTTTATAACTCTCCTGGTGAAATACTGTAGTAGGGCGATCGTGGCTTACGTATTCTGAGATACAGAGAGCTGTCTTTTGTTTTCCCTGCATGCGTTTTAGAATTACATCCCCATTTATTCCAAGTATTGCAAACCCTCAGAAAGGCTTTTCTTTTTGGAGGCATTAGAATCCCAGAACAGGAGAAAACCCGCCTGATCATCAGAAGTACAGTATGTAAAATGGCGAGCATTAGAGATGCATTTAAAGATTGGTCCTGGAGTTGACCATGAACTTCAAATTGCTATTGCTTCAGAAAAACAGAAGTGACTAACAGTTTTATTACATAATTCTTCATACCATTATTTTCTGTGCCAAAAAACAATGTAGCTCTTTGTGGTTCATGTAATCATTTGGCTAATCCAACTCGGGAATGTTCCTTGGCTTCCTCAATGCCATTAGCCAATATAGGGCCTGATTCAGAACCGCTCGTAAGCGGCCGCTCGTTCGTTCCGAGCGATGTTTGCACAACTGCGCATGTGTACGGATCGTAATACGCATGCGCGAACCAGTCATTGCGGCCGAAAATCGTTTGTTCGCTAAATAGCGAATGCCTGCTATTTTGAGTGACAGAATGAGGCGTATGTGGATGGTAACAGGGGAAGGTGCTTGAAAACGGGGAGTGGAGATCCGAACGCAGGCGTGCTTAAAGGTCAAAACGGGCGTTTTATGGGTGTGCATAATTAATACAGCAGCGTCATTGACCACGTCACTGGGTTATTTTATAGTCAGAACTGCTCGCAAGATTGCGGTAGGAAAAACCAACCACAAGAATAGCGAGCAGTTCTTACGCTGGTCGATGTACTCGATTATTCTAATAAATAGCGTACATGACGTAGGATGCGAGCGGCCAGGGGGCGTAGTTTTCCAAAAAACGACCGCATGTTTGGTTCGCTCGTTCAGACCTAGAGGCGTGAACAGACCGCAAAGAGCGAACGGTTCATTTGAATAGCCACCCCTTTTTTCTGAACGAGCGAGCGCAAATAGCGTCCGGCTCTGAATCAGGCCCATAGTTCTGATTTAGCAGCTCATATTAAAAAACATAAGAAAGGCAGTATTAACTATTTTATACCAGTCATCCAAAATTAATGCATTCACCTACTTGGAAACACAGTGAGATAAGAAATGATTAATAGAATAAAAGAGGCAAAATATATTATTATATTATCTTTGACTGAACTTAAGACACTCCACAGTAATCAGGTATGATAGGATTTCAGACAGACAATGTCGTGTGGAAGAGAGCTTTATCGAATTCATTGAAACAACAGAAATAAACAGGCTGTGGTCTTGCTGCTGAAATAGAACAGAAGCTTCACAAGGATGGTTCAGATCCAAGTAATGTTCATGGACAGGGTTATGACAACGGAGCAAATATGGCAGGAAAATATTATGGTGTGCAAGCAAGACTGAACCAAATGAACTACCTGGCTAGATTTGTTCCATGTGCTGCACATCAGCTCAGTCTAGTCAGATTTCATGCAGCCAGCTCTTCTGTGGAAATGGTGACATTCTTTGCATCAATTCACAATTTTTCTTATTTATTTGGTGAGTTCAACAACCAGATGGGACTGTCAGAGTTCAGCCAGGGATCGGCCGTCCCTTACCATCCCGCCGGCTTCCTATGACTTCCCGGGCAGTCGGGCGGCTGGTGCGGCGACGTGGGAGGTGCTAAGCATTCTCCCTGATGCTGGTGTGTCAGGCGGCCTGGTGCGCGGGGATCAGAGTCTCTGTCATGGGCGCCGCCATGACACTTCCTCCTCTGACTTGCCTTCCTTCCTTGACAGTCTGGACGGTCAGCTGACGCTGTGGACCAATCAGCGGGCTTCCAGGGGTATACATCCGGCTCCTGTGTATCAGGTAGTTGCCTGAACAACCATTGTTGCTGCTAGTGTTACTAGTTGTCTCTCGTTCCAGGTTCCCTCGCTTTCAGTGAGCTATCCCAGTGTGTGCAGCTACATCATTCATCTCACCAGTGCTTTACCACCTCAGCCTGTGTGCAGCTATATCGTTCATCTCACCAGTGCGTTACCACCTCACCTGTGTGCAGTATACCTCCATTTCACCACTGCGTTACCACTGTCGCCTGTGTGCAGTATACTATCTATTTCACCACTGCTTTACCATCACAGCCTGAGTATACTTAAATGTATCCACCTCTCCAGTGTTATCATCTCTGGCCGGGCCCAATACCACTACCCACCTCGTTACTGGACTCCGTGGCTCCTACCTACGTTTTACAGTATTACACCGTGGTGCACTCCTTCTGACCGGCAACTCGGTAGAGTGTGTCCGCAGTGCACACTCTTTTGTACCTCAAGTACAGTATCCCGAACTCGGGGTTCCACCCCAGTCCCTACGTGCTGCTTACTGGCACCGACCCATTGGGCCACGAGTGTTCGTCTCTCCTTTTCCCGCGGGCTTTTGTCACCTAGTCAAAGGACCGCGACGTGCTCACAGCTCAAGCCCACATCCGGATTGGAGGGGTCACTGGCGAATACCACCTTGTGGGTTAGATTCCGCACCTTTGACTAGGTCTCACCAATGACCAAGACCCGTGGATGCGGAGATCGCACATCCAGGCCCCTCGCCTTTGTTTCCTCCCGCAGCCTCAGGCCGCAGCTTTCAAAGACCCGCCTACCAGCGTGACAGTTTGTCCAGGCCCAATGGAAGCTGCAGGCTCCCCTGGTACTGGGACTCTTCAGGAGCTATCGTTCATCTCACCAGTGCTTTACCACCTCAGCCTGTGTGCAGCTATATCATCCATCTCAGCAGTGCTTTACCACCTCAGCCTGTGTGCAGCTATATCGTTCATCTCACCAGTGCGTTACCACCTCACCTGTGTGCAGTATACCTCCATTTCACCAGTGCGTTACCACCGTTGCCTGTGTGCAGTATACTATCTATTTCATCAGTGCTTTACCATAACAGTCTGAGTATACTTAAACGTATACACCTCTCCAGTGTTATCATCTCTGGCCGGGCCCAATACCACTACCCACCTCGTTACTGGACTCCATGGTTCTTACCTACGTTTTACAGTATTACAACGTGGTGCACTCCTTCTGACCGGCAACCCGGTAGAGTGTGTCCGCAGTGCACACTCTCTTGTACCTCAAGTACAGTATCCCGAACTCGGGGTTCCACCCCAGTCCCTACGTGGCTCTTACTGGCACCGACCCATTGGGCCACGAGTGTTCGTCTCTCCTTTTCCCGTGGGCGTTGGTCACCTAGTCAAAGGACCGCGACCTGCTCACGGGGTGCAGCTCAAGCCCACATCCCGATTGGAAGGGTCACTGGTGAACACCACCTCGTGGGTTAGATTCCGCACCTTTGACTAGGTCTCGCCAACGACCAAGACCCGTGGATGCGGAGATCGCACATCCAGGCCCCTCGCCTTTGTTTCCTCCCGCAGCCTCAGGCCGCAGCTTTCAAAGACCCGCCTACCAGCGTGACAGTTTGTCCAGGCCCAATGGAAGCTGCAGGCTCCCCAGGTACTGGGACTCTTCAGGAGCTAACGATTCAAATGAATAATCAAGAGGTGGCACAGCAACATGTGGCCCAGTACCTACAAAAATTATCCGGTCAGCTCATGGCCATCCAGAATACCCTGGTAGCTATGTCTCTTGCTCCGCCTTCTGTCGCTTCTGCAGTTTCTTCAGCATTACCTTCAGGGGTCATTCCACAAAAGTCCCGTTTGCACTTGTATACTCCCGAAAGGTTCGATGGTAGTCCTCAAAGGTGTCGTGGTTTGATAAACCAGTGTAAGATCCCGTTCGAAAGCCTTCCCCAGAACTTCCCTACCTCCCTGTCTAAAGTGGCCTACGTAATCTCATTACTAACTGGGGCAGCTCTGGATTGGGTCACCCCATTGTGGGAACGAGCGGATCCGATGGTATCTAGATACGAGGATTTCGTAGCAGCTTTCAAAAGGATCTTCCATGAACCCGGAAGATCTGTATCTGCTTCTTCGGATCTGCTTCGTGTCCGTCAGGGAACCCGGTCCGTTGGGCAATATGTAGTACAATTTCAAACCCTGGCATCCGAACTGAAGTGGAATGAGGAAGCACTTAAGGCAGCCTTCCTACATGGCTTATCGGAGAGGATGAAGGACGAATTGGCATCAAGGGACTTGTCTCCCGCCTTCTCGGATATTATATCCCTCTGTATAAAAATTGATCTTCGCCATAGAGAGCGGTGGGGAAATAGGGGGCGTGAAGATCGTTCTCAGGTTCGCCCATCCTTAGGAAGTCATTCCCTTCCTTCCTCCTCTAGCAGCGAGGAGCCAATGCAAATAAACAGATCCAAGTTGTTTCCATGGATGTCTCACCCAAGTACTCCCTGTCCGCACTAATGCTGTTCTCTCCAGTGAAAATGTAAGTTCCTCCTCATCTAACAAGCCAAGGAGTTCCTCTGTTTCCTGTCTACCGGCAGCTTATCAAGACTTTGCCAATGTATTCTGCGTACAGGCTGCAGATAAACTTCCACCTCATCGTTCCTGGGACTGTGGTATTGAGCTCCTGCCAGGGAAGAACCCTCCCTGGGGTCGAACCTATCCCTTGTCAGTTCCTGAAACAGCCACCATGGCGGCATATACAAAGGAAAATTTAGCTAAGGGATTTATCCGGCCCTCTACCTCCCCAGCAGGGGCAGGTTTTTTCTTTGTTAGGAAGAAGAACGGCAGGCTCCGGCCCTGTATTGACTACCGTGGTCTCAACCAGATTACGGTAAAAAATCGATACCCTCTGCCTTTGATTGCAAAGCTTTTTGACAAGGTTCGCGGGGCTTATTTGTTCACCAAACTAGATCTACGGGGGGCATATAACTTAATACGTATTAAAGCTGGAGATGAGTGAAAGACCGCTTTTAATACCAGAGACAGCCACTACGAATATCTCGTAATGCCCTTCGGACTCTGCAACGCCCCAGCGATATTCCAGGGTTATGTGAACGAAATCTTCTGGGATGTTCTCTACAGTTTTGTATTCGTCTACTTGGATGATATTCTGATTTTTTCTAAGAATCTGCAAGACCATCGCCAGCATGTTCGTGAAGTCTTGTCGGTAGCATCATCTTTATGGAAAAATATCCAAGTGCCTGTTCGAACAAACCTCGGTACCCTTCCTAGGACATATAATTTCGGGGAAGACCCTCCGGATGGATCCGGAGAAGTTGAAAGCCATTTCAGACTGGCCGCTACCCAAATCCTTGAAAGCTACCCAACGCTTCTTAGGATTTTCAAACTATTACAGACGATTTATACCAGATTTCTCCACACTGGTGTCACCTATTACTAATCTCACAAAGAAGGGTGCCAACCCCATCCATTGGCCAGATACTGCCATACAAGCCTTCCAAAAATTAAAAGAAGCTTTCTCCTCTGCACCTATCCTGTGCCAACCCCAATTGGACAAACCGTACACAGTTGAGGTAGATGCCTCTTCGGTAGGGGCAGTTCTGTCTCAAATCTCAAGTGATAGAAAGAACCACCCCTGTGGGTATTTCTCTCGTAAATTTTCCACTGCCGAAAAAAACTATGGAATTGGCGATCAAGAGCTACTAGCAATGCGATTAGCTTTAATGGAATGGTGGCATTTGTTGGAAGGAGCCAACTTTCCAGTTACCGTTATCACGGATCATAAAAATTTTATCTACCTCCAAACGGCTCACCGTTTAAATGCTAGACAGGCCCGTTGGTCCTTGTTCTTTTCAAGATTCAATTTAAAACTTCAATTTCGTCCTGGCAGTTTAAACAAAAAGGTTGACGCCCTCTCACGGTCTTTTTTGTTCAACACTCAGGAAGAAGATCATCAACGTTCCTGACCAATTCTAGATCCTATGGTCTTCGCCTCTACTCAAATTTTGACTCCTCCTCCAAGGAAAATTTTTGTGACCCCGGAACTACGGAAAAAATTGCTAACTTGGGCTAATAGCTCTCTGTTCGCCGGTCATCCAGGTATCCTCAAAACTTACTAATTCCTCCAGCATTCCTATTGGTGGTCCACAATGAAAGGGGACATTCAAGAATTTGTTCTATCATGTGTGAAATGCTCTCAGCTTAAGACTCCCCATAAGAAGGCAGCAGGTCTCCTGCAACCTCTATCCATTCCTGATACTCCTTGGACCCATATTTCCATGGATTTCATCTCTGAACTCCCATGCTCCAAAGGATACAATACCGTATGGATAGTGGTGGATCGCTTTTCAAAGATGGCACACTTTATTCCATTGATGGGTCTCCCTTCTGCTCCTCAGTTGGCAACAGTTTTTGTTAAGGAGATATTCAGGTTGCATGGACTGCCTAAAGAGATCATTTCCGACCGCGGAGTCCAATTCGTAGCTACATTTTGAAGAGCCTTATGTAGCACTTGCGGAACCAAGTTAAAATTTTCATCTGCCTATCATCCACAAACTAATGGGCAAACCAAAAGAGTTAACCAAGAGCTGGAGACCTTCATAAGACTCTTCGTTTCTTCCTCACAAGATAACTGGCTGGATCTACTACCTTGGGCAGAATTTTCGCACAACTTCAAATATCACACTTCCTCCAAAACCGCTCCTTTTTTTACCGTGTTTGGGAGACATCCTCGAGTCCCAGATTTTCAAAATTTACCCGCAGTAGAGGTTCCTGCAGTTTCAAACTTGGTGGAGTCTTTTGCAACCATTTGGAAGAGGGTTCATTCTTCTCTGAAGCAGTCGTCTAAGAACTACAAAAAATTTGTGGATAGACGACGTGTCGCTGTTCCACTGCTGAGAGTTGGAGATAAAGTCTGGGTGTCCTCCAGGAACATTCGATTAAAAGTACCCAGTATGAAGCTAGCCCCACGCTTCATTGGTCCTTACTGTGTTCACAAGGTCATCAATCCAGTTGTGTATAAATTGGAACTCCCTCCTCAACTAAGAATATCCAATACCTTTCATATTTCTTTGCTGCGTCCTCTGGTGTTGAATCGTTCAAAAGGGGGGGGTACTGTAAGAGTTCAGCCGGGGATTGTCCGTCCCTTACCATCCCGCCGGCTTCCTATGACTTCCCGGGCAGTCGGGCGGCTGGTGCGGCGACGTGGGAGGTGCTGAGCATCCTCCTTGATGCTGGTGTGTCAGTTAGCCTGGTGTGCGGGGATTGGAGTCTCCGTCATGGGCGCCGCCATGACACTTCCTCCTCTGACTTGCCTTCCTTCCTTGACAGTCTGGACGGTCAGCTGACGCTGTGGACCAATCAGCGGGCTTCCAGGGGTATACATGCGGCTCCTGTGTATCAGGTAGTTGCCTGAACAACCATTGTTGCTGCTAGTGCTACTATTGGTCTCTTGATCCAGGTTCCCTCGCTTTCAGTGAGCTATCCCAGTGTGTGCAGCTATATCGTTCATCTCACCAGTGCTTTACCACCTCAGCCTGTGTGCAGCTATATCGTCCATCTCACCAGTGCTTTTCCACCTCAGCCTGTGTGTGTGCAGCTATATCGTTCATCTCACCAGTGCTTTACCACCTCAGCCTGTGTGCAGCTATATCGTCCATCACACCAGTGCGTTACCACCTCGCCTGTGTGCAGTATACCTTCATTTCACCAGTGCGTTACCACCGTCGCCTGTGTGCAGTATGCTATCTATTTCACCAGTGTTTTACCATCACAGTCAGAGTATACTTAAACGTATACACCTCTCCAGTGTTATCATCTCTGGCCGGGCCCAATACCACTACCCACCTCGTTACTGGACTCCATGGTTCCTACCTATGTTTTACAGTATTACACCGTGGTGCACTCCTTCTGACCGGCAACCCGGTAGAGTGTGTCCGCAGTGCACACTCTCTTGTACCTCAAGTACAGTATCCTGAACTCGGGGTTCCACCCCAGTCCCTACGTGCCTCTTACTGGCGCCGACCCATTGGGCCACGAGTGTTCATCTATCCTTTTCCCACGGTCTTTGGTCACCTAGTCAAAGGACCGCGACCTGCTCACGGGGTGCAGCTCAAGCCCACATCCCGATTGGAGAGGTCACTGACGAACACCACCTCGTGGTTTAGATTCCGCACCTTTGACTAGGTCTCGCCAACGACCAAGACCCGTGGATGCGGAGATCGTACATCCAGGCCCATTGCCTTCGTTTCCTCCTGCAGCCTCAGCTTTCAAAGACCCGCCTCCCAGCGTGACAGGGACACAATGGCCAATATTCTCAAAATCACCCTCATAGATCATAGTAACACCAGATGGTCATCAAAAGCTTGTGCTGTAAGGTCATTATGTACCCAATTACCAGGGGTTCCTGAGGCACTGCACCAAGTATGTGATACCACCTGTCTAGAAACAAAATTCACAGCTAAGAGCCTAATACACCGTGTTGATTTTAAATTAATTTAACTTCTTATTATGTGGTGTCAAATTTTAAATAATATTGACTTTGTCCACCAAGCATTGCAAAAGAAGGGACTCTCAGTTGACTAAGCTGCAAAACTGATAGATACTTCTGAAACAACTACAGCATATGCATGAAGCATGTGTTGATACAATAATTACAGATGCAGGCATTATTGCTCAGTCAATGGATCTTCCTCAAGAATTTCCTACAGTATAAAGAGACGAAGCAAGAGAAGACTTGACGATGATGAAGCTCCAGATGAAGGTGCCGATATGACCCCTGAGCAGGTTTTCCAATGACCATTCTTTGAAGTAATTGATACTTGGATTGAGCAACTGAGGTGGCATAATGAAACCCTGATGGAAATCTCTACTGATTTTGAGTTCCATACATGTCCTGTCCTCTCAGACACGCCACTACATGAAATGAAGAAATATGCTGCTTACTCTGCAATGAAGTACTCTAATGATCTGAATGCATCAGTCATTATGACAGAAATAGAGAGCAGTGTCCATCCTCCCAGGCTTTAGCAAAGCAAAAGCAGATGACATTTTGAACCTTATACATGTCTGGAGCTTAAAATTGGCATCTCCTAATATCAAAATAGCTCTGCGAACCTTCCTAAGTATTCCTGTTACAGTAGCATCTTATGAGCGTAGCTTCAGCAAACAAAAATTAGTGAAGAACTCTCTGAGGTCTTCAGTATCCCGACCGTCGGCACCCCAAAGGTAAGTATCGGGGTGTTAGAGGGAGGTTAGGGTGCGGGGTTAGGCACTAAGGGGAGGGTTAGGGTTAGGCACTGGGGAGGGGGTGTTAGGTTTAGGGGGAGGTTAGGCTTAGGCACTAGGGGGGCGAGGTTAGGGTTAGGCACCGGGGAGGGAGGATTAGGGTAGGGGTTAGGAAAACACTTACCGTTAGTTTATGGGTGTCGGGATTCTGGCTGCTGGGATGCTGCTGCAGGTATTCTGACCAGCGACATCCTCTTACTATGATAGAATGCTACCTGTATTGTATATAAAAGCCACAAGAATGTTCTCAGGATTGTAAATTGGTCTCTGGAATGCTCTGTGTTTTTCATATCCATCATTAGGGACTGATCCGTGTCTGCGCAGGTTGCCAGTCACACATCTGCGACTTCATGCAAATGCCGCTACAAGCCCTTCCCTGGTGTGCATCCATATGTCTGAATGTGCAAGGACTGAGATGCCCACTTTGTGCATCTTTAGACGCTCAAATATCACTTGGTGCGTCTTTAGACGCAACCATCGGTCGCACCATCGAAACTTGCACCAGCCCCTCTGTCAGAGTATGGCCTCAAATGTGAACAAATGTGCATCTGAGTTCACAACCATTACAGAGACATACCCGCAACTCTATCATAACATGCCCATAAGAAAGACCATCTCCGTGCATCCGCCACCTCCCTGTCACTGCCCAGCACTGGTCAATACATTTTCAAGACATTTTGGAGACTGTGAATTTCAATCGTGACAGCGACTGTGGGCTCAGACTCTGGACGCATGCAGAGAAGAACATATTGCTCAGTTGCTTTTGATATCGGCAGCGTGTCTGCCTCAGAATCAGCCCCGCTAGAAAGCTTCTTTATGGAATACTGTAGAGCTTTGCATTGACCACCATGTTTTGGCTTTGGTTTTGGTTCTAATTCGTTGTCGGTTTTGGTTTTGCCAAAACCGCCCTCAAGTGTTTTGGTTTTGGATCTGCATTTTTATTTTTTTAAATTAATAAAAACAGCTAAAATCACATAATTTGGGCCTGTTTTTACTCCTACAATATTATTAAGCTCAATAACATTAATTTCCAGTCATTTCCAGTCAATTTTGACCACCTCACAGCTCACAATATTGTTTTCATCCAGTTTAGGCATAAAGGTTGCATCGAGCTAGCTGGCTGACTAAGCTAAGCGACAGCAGTGGGCGACACAAACACGTGACAATTCAATTTCAAACATTGCACATCTAGGAAACAGAGTGGCACTGCAGTGACAGACAGGGTGGCAGTTTAATATAAACTATACAATGCTATTAATCAAGAACTAGATCAGAGGCCTGAGGGCAGTACAGGGAAATGGAGGTGTGCAGATATTAAGGCATTGGCCCTTGACCTACTGACCATTAGTGTTCTTAAATACTTCAGTATCACAGCCTGAATGTTTTAGAACACAAAAATATTTTGATTTTGATAAAAGTAAGACAAATAAAAAACAAAAACTGGCCACCAACTGCAACACACTGTGCAGATATTAAGGTGCTGGCCCTCGACGTACTGACCATTAGTGTTCTTAAACACTTCAGGATCACAGTCTAAATTTTTTAGAACACAAATATTTTTAGATTTTTATAAAAGTAAGACAAAGAAATCAAAAACCTTGCCACCAACTGCAACACACTCCGCTCACACTGCATGGAGACACAGCGCTTTTATATGTACATGAACAAACACGCTGGGGGACAGCGCACAGACATAGTATGAACAATAGAAGAAAATTTATTATTTTTTACTTTTTTTAATTTGCAGCTCAGCTCACACTTTGGGGATTTAAAGGTATATGTACGTGAACAAACGCCCTTGGGTACAGCGCACAGAACAGTACAAACAATAGAACAAAATATCTTTTTTATTTTTTCAATTCGCAGCTCAGCAGAGCTTTTATATATATATACGTGAACAAACGCACTGGGGTACAGCACACAGGTTGTACAAACTTAAAATATGCTGCAGAGTCACACTGCTTATATGTGAACGTAGTGGGGAATGGACTGCGGAGTCAGTTCAGCACCACTGTGTGACAGAATAATTAGATTAAGGGGACTGGACACAGCACAGACACTTGTGAATGGACACAGGGACAAGAAGTGGATGGACACAGCACAGCCACTCGTGGATGTTAACAGCACAGCCACTTGATGGACACTGCACAGCCACTTGTGGATGGACACAGCACAGCCACTTGTGGATGAACACATCACAGCCACTTGTGAATGGACACAGGGACAGGGAGTGGATGGACACAGCACAGCCACTTATAGATGGACATCGGGACAGGGAGTGGATGGACACAGCACAGCCACTTGTGGATGGGCACAGCACAGCCACTTGATGGACACAGCACTGCCACTTATGGTTGGACATAGCACAGCCACTTATGGTTGGACACAGCACAGCCACTTATGGATGGGCACAGAACAGCACACAGCAGCATGACTGGAGTCAAATGGTGCTCAAATCACAGTGGGAGGGCCTTATATAGAATCCTAAACCCATGAGAATCCGACGCCAGGATGATGACATTTTGCCTCGATTTGGAATCAGAGTCTGGCGGGGAAACCGAAGCCAGGGCTCAGGTTTACGCGGAAACCAAAAATTCAGGGGGGCTCAGGTTTCCTAAAATTCAAACCGCACATCTGTAGTATACTTATAATTAGAATGCTCTGTTCCCATATGGCAACTAGAATGTTCTCTGTTTTATACAACCGTTACTACAATGTTGTGCATATTGTACGAGGTCGCTGTAATTCTGTATTGCAAATCAATCACTAAAATGCTGTCTGTATTGTAAATGTCACTAGAATGCTCCCTTTATGGTATACTGATCACTAGAATGCTCTGTTTCCAGAATGGTAATTAGAATGTTCTGTTTTCTACAACCATTACTACATTGTTGTACGTATTGTATGAGGTCGCTGTAATTCTGTAATGTAAATCAGTCACTAAAATGCTGTCTGTATTGTATATGTCACTAGAATGCTCCCTTTTTGGTACAGTATACTGATCACTAGAATGTTCTGTTACCAGAATGGTAACTAGAATGTTCTCTGTTTAATACAACCAACCGTTACTACAATATTGTGCATATTGTATGAGAACGTCGTAATTCTGTATTGCAAATCAGTCACTAAAATGCTGTCTGTATTGTATATGTCACTAGAATGCTCCCTTTATGTTATACTGATCACTAGAATGCTCTGTTACCAGAATGATAACTGGAATGATCTTTTATACAACCAACCGTTACTACAATATTGTGCGTATTGTATTAGATAGCTGCAATTCTGTATTCCAAATCAGTTACTAAAATGCTGTCTGTATTGCATGAGTCACTAGAATGTTCTTTTATTGTGTATGGGTCACTAGAATATTCTTTGTATTGTATGGAGGCCAATAGAATGCTCCCCGTACTGTACAGAGCATGGTCTGCTTTGTCAGAGTGGCTATTAGGTGTTATAGTTGATTATAGCCCTGTGACAAAAAAATTGTTCATATATTTAATTGACTATATAAACTACACCCACATTGGATAGACTACACCTGCATGCTTTATGCCACACCCATTTTCCTTTTGGTCCCAAAGATAGAAATTCCAGAGACACTTGCTTCTGTTTCACACCGAGGCTAAATGTTGGCAGCCAGCCCCTGAATAAAGCAGAATCTGCTGTGAGGAGAGTTGACAATGTGAAGTCACTAAGAACCATTATATAGTAACTTTTTGTGAAAGATCATACATGAGCTACAGTAATCTGGGTATAAGTCACTATAATATAACTCTTTCTGGTGTTTTTTTATTTTTGTATTTTTCTTCTCAGTTAAAAAGGGAACTTACACTGTGTAAGTATAGAATTGAGAAATAGTGATGTCTGTTCTTGTTTCTGTACTCTTTCCTGTTTAGTAAGTTTGTCGATAACAATCATTGTTTCTTTATATTGTAGGTTTGGTTACTGAACACAACAATAAAGTAGCTCATGTGTCAAGAGCTAATTTATTTAAGATCATATTTGTCACATGCTTAAATTGGCTGTAGTTAGTGTTATATCGTAATTAAACCTTGGCACAATCCTTCCTATACCTTCTAAGTCCTGCCTATACCTTCTAGAATTTACGCTATTTGCGTACGCAATCATACAGTAAAATAAAAACCTTCAGACTTTGAAATGTGTTTCCAACGCACAAAGGTTATTATTCAAATATAGGTTACACGCTGTGATCTAAAGACAATTTAGCGCAAAGAAATTATACAGACCCAAGGTACAGTTATTACATATGCATAAAACAGTGATTAAACTTCAAACAATGAGAGAGAGAGAGAGCGCGCCCATGTCCAAGATGGCTGATGAGGGGGTGTGTGGGGGGGTTGTTACGGCCCATGTCCTATTGTTCAAACTGCATGGTCTCCGAACACAAACTCCATTTTGAATGTAAGAAAACTCACATAATGTTGTAACTCTGTAATTCCTATATCCATTAATGATTATACTTATAATAACTATAATAAACCTATCCGACCAAACTACAAACTTATTACATACAATCTATATAAGCTATGAACAGGATAACACAAACTAGTTACAGATATCATATAGGCTAACCACTGTACAGTTTACTTAGCCATATTCCAGGTGTACTTAGTCCCATCTTGGCAGTCTTTTGGGGAGAAGTCTGCTGTCCTTCGTATCTCTCGGCAAGTGTGTGTCTGCCTGCGTCTGTGTCTGGTGTGTCCTTGCAAGGATGTGTCCATAGTGTGAATGCTATCCTGTGTCTCTGTGAAAAAGCTATTTTCCCAGCATTCAACCTCACCTGTGGGATCTTGCCCATAAAATGACATTTCAAACCTTATTGTGTTGTGTAGGGTCTTAGGCAGGAAGTCGTCTATATGTGTGAACTGCTAAAGCTCCTAGCTAGGGTAAACAAATGCTAATTAGGTTGTAGTTTCAGTTAGCCATTTATATGTAAACTTGTTCTGGGACCTGACCCTCTGTACAAAATGCAAACAGGCAAACACAATCTCATTGGAGTAGCATTCAACAGTTTCTTGGTAATCTGTTACAGGACATTTAACAGGTCGATTCAAATGGACAAAGGTCAGCCTCCAACAGCCCTTTCGTCTCCTTTTTCCGACTGCATGCAAATCTAAGCTGCTAGCATTACAAAGTACATTTTAGTATTTTAACGCTCTACAGTCCATAATTTGAGAACGCATGTTGCGATCTTCACACCGATGACACCGGAAAGCTGTTGAGACAGAGTAGATCAGTACAACACCAAACACGGTTTACTTATCATATACTAAACCTTAGATATGAAATAATCTTTATTTCACAACGTTAATAATAAATGAATAAACCTTGAATATTACACTTTGAAGCCATGGAATCTTTTATGTGAGTGTGCAGTGTGTAAGTATTAGGGTTTTGGGAAAAGTTAGATTTATGTAGTGAGGACTTTTAACTTGGGGCAGATGCGTACGCATGTAGCTAATGTACAGCATTCGCATGCAGGATATTATGCATCCGCTAATGTGTGTATTTTTAATGTGTGTATGGGGTATGGTGAAATATGCGATCGCATGATGCTAATAATAGCATCACTGTATGTACTTAAGTGTGAGTTTCTCAAAAATGGCGCTGGATGGCCATTCGCAAAATGGCGTCGTGCAGATTCTTATTTTTAAGATGGAGTCTGGTTGCCATTCTCAAGATGGAGTCGCTCCAAGCTAATTTTACACTGATTCTGCCTCAGCCACTAAACCAGCTTCGACATTAGATGGAAGACTTAGTGGGGTTCAATTGGACATTGCCTGCTCTGATGACCTACTCAGTCAGTTATCAGTCACAAATAACATAACAGTGTGCTGGGAAATGCACTGGAGCTTTTTATATCCTACAATTATGGACCTGGTGTACCTGGGGTTAGTAGTATGTACCACATGTAGGGATACGTAGTTACACAAGAGTTACTGTTGTTTCCCAGCTACTTCTGGATTCATTCCCAGCATAGTGGGTGCCCCTCTGTTTCCACTCCTGCCTCATGTGTTGACCCCATTATACAGTATCTTCTCACTCATTGCCTTTTGTCCTTTTTGGCTGCTACACAGAGGCGTATTAACCCAATCCCATCCTGCAGAACAAGGACGGTACTTTGCGAATGGCGGCTCAGCTGCTGCATTTTCCATAGAAATGCATTGGTTGAACGTTCATTAGCTGAAGTCAATGGTGGGAACCGCTCAGACAAGGCGGAAGCTCGCCTAAGCCAATGCATTTCTGTGAGAAATGTAGCAGATGAGCCGTCATTTGTAAAGTACCATCCTTAGAGGACGGTACTTATGTTCGCGGGTCAGTGTTTTTTTTTAAGACAAATGGAGTCTACATGGAACGAAGAGGACCGGAACCAAAGGGTAGGTGAGTATTGTTTATTTTTTTTACAGGTCCCAATCACAGGATTCTACTGGAGAAGGGGACAGACTGGCGCTAAGGACAAGGTAAGTGTGTAAGTGCAGGTGTGTGAGTGAGTGTATGAGTGAGTGCATGTGTAATAAATAATGAAACCTTCGGTGTCTGCGTTCTGTGTTTATTTAAATATTTATTTTGCAGGTGAACTAAAGGTACCAGCGGGTCCTTAATGCCCTGCATGCTGGTTCTCCAAGTACCAGCATGTAGGGGAGGCTTGCTGCGACCTCTAGTTCTCCTGTAAAGGACAATATTAATATTTTTTTAACACCATCAACCCACCACCCAGGCCTGGGGTGCCCTGGAAAGGAGGAACCCCTTTATTGGAAGGATCCCCACCTCCCCAGGGATCCCTGGCCTAGACTGACTAGTGTGGGGTGATAATGCTTTGGCTGAGGGACCCCATGAAGCGGGTCCCATGGCTGTGGCATCACACCCCCTCTAGAAAGAGTATGGTGCTGGTTATGGCTAATACGGGGGAGCCCTACTCATTTTGTCCCTCTGTATTTCCACAACCACTGAGCCCCTACGTTTATTCCACCCCATATTTTCACTACCCGGACTGGCTCAGAAAAGCCCGGTGCTGGTTGTGCTTTTAGGGAGGGTCCCCACGTCAATCTTTTTTTAAAATGTTTACACTTTCCTAGGTTTTTTCACACAGAAGCATGCACGGATATCACTGATCTGTGCATGCCTCTGTGTAACTCGCATCTATTACTCGCTAGCCTGAAGCAGGTCTATTTTTTACCAAGTTTTGGTAATGTTTTAGGTGAGTTGTATGTGTACAATGGCAAAACATTTGGATGTGAGTTTTGCCATTGCAAATTGCGGGATAGTGGGAAACATGCGAGTTTGCATTGGCCCGCATAACATTACAATTGCAAGTTTAGAACTAATCTCGCACATTTGCCAAACTCAGACCCTACTACATTTAGCCCGTCATCTGAAAGGTTGGCACCATAAGCAGGTATATGGGGAGGGGGGTGCTGCTCTGCACAAAGTGTGGTCTATTCTGGGTGCAGGGTGTCGGCATGGGGCCCTTCTGCTCCACACTCCCTGAACCCAGTGTCGCTACCCCTTACCTCTTCTGTACCCCTTTCCCATCTGTTATGTCTTTCCTGTGCATCTCCTTCCTTTTATCCCCACTTTATCTCTACTGTCCCTGTGGCTTTATCTTCCTTCCATGTCTCCTGTACCTGTTCCTCGCATGCTTTATCTGAGCTCCGTATTAGTCTGCTGAATCTCTCTCTACAGTATTAATAATAAGCAGGAGTCTAAATTTCATACATCTGCAGATATATATATATATATATATATATATATAAACCATGTTCATGGCACTTCCTCTAATAGGACAGTCCTAACTAAGCAATGAGAGACTGCATAGATGGCCACGTAGATTTACGCATCTGTATAACTTATTACTAGGTATGGGGAGAAGGGTCTGAAAAGAGGAGGCAAGAAAAATATGCCTACTGTGCCATAGATTATTGCCTGATTTTCCATTGCCTTACTGTACTAGAAATGTTTCACTGTCTGTAAACACTCCAGCGGCCATTCGCCTCCTTGTCATGGGAAAATATTTTAATTGCAGATCAAACACAAACTCTCTTTCAGAAGATGGAAACCAGATACATGACAAACTTATTTTAACAGCCAAATTTGTGTCGAACCATTATGCTGCCGCATAAGACAAGTGGAAGAGCAATGTATTCTGGCTAAGACAGCCAACTGATGTCAATAATTTCATTAGAGGACAGTATATAAAGTGTCCAGCACTGATTTATAACTGTCATTTGTACAATGTGTATGTGTATTTTGCACAAGCCACCAATAGCACTCACCTGATTTAGATATCTGCATCTTAGAATGTTTGCAAATATTAAATATGCAATAAGTAGGTTCATTCAATATATTAAATGTTTATTTAACTACATATCTACTAAGGGCTTGTACATTTATCATGTTCTGTAAATGCTGGATGATGTGACTGGATGACCGTGCTGACTGCATTCATGGCACCTAGAAAATAGAGCCAGTATTGGGATCATTTATCCTAATCCTCAAAGTAACTGCTTAAATCACATATTAGTATGCTGTAATATCCACTGCATCAAGAATGAAGAAGGCCATTGTGTGATCAGTAAGTGAATTGATGGGTTGCACTGGCTTAGGAAATAATGATTTCAAGTTTTCAACTTCTGCTGTGTTTTCTGGGCAATGGTATAGCTGTGGTTACAGGACTGCATGCACACTGCATTTAAACACTGATAAGGCTGAGCTAGTTCCCAAAAAGTTGCTCTTTATGCAGAGCTCTTTTAAATGAGTTACAGTTCTACCCAGGGGGTTCCGGACTATAGATAGACAGTAAAAAGGTCGACAATGTCTAGATAGACACCAGATGTTAGACAGTCAATAGGTCGACTGGGACAAAAGGTCGACAGGTACAAATGGTCGACAGGGTCAAAAGGTCGACATGAAAATGTAGTCAAATCACTTGGATTTCTAATAATAAGAATAATAAATGACAAAAATTAAGATTAATGTGTTAAAAAAAATAAAGTACTGTAAATAAAAGGGGTTGGGTATGAGAGATCTACAGTCGGGATGCCGACCGTCAAAACACCAACAGCAGCATCCCGATGCTCAGAATACCGACAGGGGCTAGGTAACCCTCCCCCCTTCACCCCCTAACCCTCCCTTCCTGTATCCTAATGTGATAGAAGCACTGGTAAAGTGATCAATGGCAGGTACATTTGTCCTAGGTTTTTGGCCTATGTGTTCTAAAAAACCCCAGGAGAAGTCTGTTTTGTAAGCAGACCAGAGTGTCGGCTTTTGGAAAAGCCGGTTTGGGTCCTGGAGGTGTGGATGTGAGGAGAGGGAGGGCTCCATCCACAGGCCACTCCAGAATTTGGGCCTTTCAGCCTGGTAACAGGCTCATTAGGGCTTGCAGCCGAAATGGCTAATATAAGCTGGCTTTGTTTGTGGCTGAGTGTCTCACACCTGGGAGAGCAGGCAGACTAGCCTGTTCAGAGATGCTTTGTTACTTTCCTTGTAAGTACTGTGCACGTGTTTTGTTGATGGTGAGGGCAAAAGGCCCTGCCATTATTATAGAGAGGGAATCTGCTGTGTAGCTAGTGCCCAGCCGGGCTAGGACTTATGTTTATGTTTTGTTTATGTTTACATTCATTTGGCACAATAAAGAATGGCGCTGACCAGTTTGTACGAGAACCCCAGACTTGTATCCTGTTTCTACGGCTGCTGTGTGTGTAAAGAGGGAGTCCATCTACCCCAGGGGAGGGACCCCTACCCTGACTGTGTCACATCTGGTGGAAAATGCAGGCAATCACACACTGAAATTGCAGCAAGGAAAAGTTTTCGTTTAAAATTTAAAGGGACAGACACCAATTCGTCAGTGTGGATATAAAGTTGTGTCCTTTGAAGTGCATAGAGGTGGCTTCTGCAGATGCTTAGGGAAGCCAGATTCTGCTTCCAACCTACACCCCAGGACAAAATGGAGGACATTGTTAAAGCCTTGCTCCAAGCTACGGCAGCTCAGCAGGAAACAAACAAACTGCAGCAAGAAGCTACCAGGGCTCAGCAGGAAACAAACAAAGTTCAGCAAGAAGTTACCAGGGCTCAGCAGGAATCCACTCAGGTGCAACTATTGGCCTTGGAGGCAGCCCAGAGGCAACAACAAGTCACCATCGAGGAAACCCCCCAGGCCATAGCGGAAAACAGCCAGGCCATAAAAGAGGTGGTACAACAGCTTGTAGTCCAGTCTGGAGATGCTTCCTCTGCTCTTCTAACTAACAGTCACACCATATGGGCCAGTCACTTTCTGCAAATGATGACCCAGAGTGATGATGTGGAGGCGTACCTTACGGCCTTTGAAAGAACCGCCGAAAGAGAGAAGTGGCCTAAAGAGCAGTGGGCAAGTTTTGTGGCACCCTTCCTGTCTGGAGAACCACAAAAGGCCTACTATGATTTATACATCTGATGTGAACAAGCCCTGAAGCGAAACGTGCGTCATCAGAACGAGCCGTTCCTCCGGACCTCCGTATGACAATCAGGTGACCGGATATTGTACGGCTCCAAGGCTGCTACCAGGGACCACGCTCCCGCACACCTCCCCATGCTGCCCGTACATACAGGTATTTCATCCGGCACTCTCATCCCGCTTTCTCCGGCATATCTATCCTGCACTGTAGTTTCACAACAGGGGATTGCCGGAGCTTGCTGGGAAAGTAGAAACCGGCTTCTTGTCTCTCCACCTTGTATTCTACTCTGCACCTAGGGGGTCTTGTCTCCCTCACTCCTGTCCAATACCTAAGGGTAAACAGGTCTAGAGGTGAGAGGTCTATAGTTAAGACATGTTAATAACTAACCATTTAGGTTGCTTACCTGAGAATGCTTTACTAGTATAGTGCAATCAATGATATATGGACTGATTTTCCTGAATAATATGTTTACGGATATATTCATGTACTGCACCATGAGATCCATGATACCTAATATAGGGGTACCCCAATTGATAGGTTCCCATGACTTATTTATATAACATATGACTGGCATAAAATTGCGATCCTTGGCTGAAATGTATATGTATAATTGAATATCAAAATGGAATTGGTGGGGATTGTATCAAGAGACTTAATCACTCAATATACTTTTGATAAATTGTCTACATGTGTTAATTAAGGAAGTTGTGACGTATGCAGCATTATAATCTATCCCAAGCAAGACATGCATAATTAAACACTTTGGGTCCTGCTAATAGGAGTAATAAAAATCCATAATTGGGTTATTGGTTACTTTATAAATGTTCCAACCTTTTGCTTCACTATACCCTGATTTATTCAGCAAGACTATTTGAGTCGTTAATTATTTTCCTAGGCTTATTGCCATAACTACAGGTGTATACAATAACAGAGCTTCTAATTTATTACAAGAGATATGAGTGGAATCTCTATAATTAGAACAACATTGCAGTGTTATACAGTATATGGTTTCAATTGACTGCATTAATGTTCTTTTTTAGTTTGTATTATTGAATGTTCTTTGTTTGTTTGTATTATTGAGTCCATATAATCATTTTAAGTAAAATTTCATTAAAAATTATATTTTAGCCAATTTTTTGTCCAATAATGAGTGCAACAAAAAGGGAAAAACTTTCTGGTTTTGAATCATATCTGTGTGATTCTACATCCAATATAGTTGTATATTGATTTGTTTCCCATGGTGCACCACCAGCCACTAGTGAGATTGAACAGGAAAAACACATGTAGACAATTAATAGGTTAAAATATCAAAGGCTGAGTCGAATATTAGACATGTATATTTTTCTTCCTGTGCGGATTATTCACACTTCCCTCTAACTACTATGATTTATGCCTGGATGATGCCAAGGACTATGCAAAGTTAAAATGGGAGAGCCTAACCCGCTTGGGAGTCACCTTATTTGTTCGGGCCCAACGAGACCACCGCTGGGAGTTCCAAATGGAAAACCTTCACGCTCACAGATGCATGACCTCATCCATCTAACCACAAAATGGCTGCAGCCCGAGACGCTGACAGGACCACAGATTGTGGAAAGAGTCGTGATGGATCGGTATCTGCTTCCGTCCCTGCACAAGTGGGTGAACCATGCAGATCATAAGTCCACAGACCAACAGGTCGAACTGGTGGAGAGGTATGTGGCAGCTGAGGAGCTGATGAGTGTGCCCCACCGAGCCCCGATGGCGCATCGGCAAACTCCCATTGACACTGGTAAGACTGTTCCAGGGAAGAAGGGTGCTGGGCGGTGGAAGGTACTCAAGACTGGGGGTGTGGAAACCTGGAGACGGGCCAGCCAGGCAAGGAAGGTTCCTACCCCGTAAAAGACTAGATATTAATGTAATTCAATGTTTCCGATGTGGTGGTTTCGGCCATATTGCGGCTAATTGTACGCTTACCTCTGAACCTATCCAATGTGATACTGCTCATGTTATCCGCAGGATGTCTTTCTTTGCACAACCAGCCTGTACTGCTGACCGGCAGGTTGAGACAGATAAACACATGTGTATACTCACTGTAGAAGGCAACCGAGTAGAGGCTCTGTTAGATTCTGGTAGCCTGGTTACACTTATGAAAGCTGAACTGGTGAACCCCTTGAAGCGTAAGGGGAAAACTGTTGGTGTGACCTGCATACATGGGGATACCCGGTGTTATGTTACTGCAGAAGTGAACATAGAAACACCATGTGGTTCCGCGATAGAGGGAGTCCATCTACCCCAGGGAAGGGACCCCTACCCTGACTGTGTCACTCTAACCATATCCCACCCTAGTTCACACCCTAACCCTCCCAGTTAGTGCCTAAACCTAATACTCCCCACTTCGTGCCTAAACCTAAGCCTCACCCTTAGTGCCTAATGCTAACCTCCCCGCGTGGGGCCTAACTCTAACCACCCCTGTCCGCAGCCTACCCCTAACCTCCCCCTTCACGCAGCCTAAACCTAACCCTTCGTGGTACTAAATCTAACCCTCCCCCCATGGCTAATAGCTAACTCCTATCTATAATATAATAACTCCTATCTACCCTGGTGGTCCAGCGGGAGTGCGGGCGGCCCGCTGTGGCTGCAAACCACCGGCGGTCTCCATTGCCGGTGCGAGGACCCGGCCATGGTCGCTGACTCGTTTGTCAGCGCCACAGCCACCGGTGCGGGGGGGTGATGATCAGCAGCGCAGAGCGTCCTATAGGACGCTCTGCACTGCCAACTCATTGTAATGAGCAGCAGCGCAGAGTGCTGTCAACTCATTGTAATGAGCAGCAGCGCAGAGTGCTTACAACTCATTGTAATGAGCAGCAGCGCAGAGTGCTGTCAACTCATTGTAATGAGCAGCAGCACAGAGCGTCCTATAGGATGATCTGCGCTGTCAATGTAAAAGCTGCTTGGTGCTGCCCGGGAGTAGTAAATTCCCGGGTAGCACCATTCCGACAGAAGCAGGTGAATTATTTACTATACAGAGACTGAAAGCTCCTCAGCCCACACTATGCAATCAAAGACAGTTTGGCAGCAAATCAGAATCCAGTTGTCAGCTGATCCAATTCCTTTTTCTTGCACTGCGCTTTGTCTGCAGGTCTGCACGTACTTTCCACCAGCACACTTGGTTTATCCACTAAGACAGAGGTGGGGAACCTTTTTTCTGCTGAGGGCCATTTTGATATATATAACATTATTCCCGGGCCCGGTGCAGGCCACACCCCTCCATGTGAAGTCACACGGGGGTGGGGCCTCAAACGCCGTTGATTACAGCAATGCCCGGAGCATCCTGAGGAGCAGTAAAGGCAGTGGTGTGACCATCTGAAGCATCTTAAGGACGCTCCAGGCGACACTGCTGCATAGATTCTGGCTGCAGGATGCCATTCTAGGCACCCTGCTAGCCAGATGAGGCTAGCAGCAAAAAAGCTCAGAGGGCCAGGCCAAATAATTCCGCGGGCCTAATACGGCCCCTGGGCCTGAGGTTCCCCATCCCTGCACTAAGGACACTCTCCAAAGTTCCACAACCAAACTGCATTTTCCCCCACAGCTCTCCTTTACTCTACAGCTCTATCCGTTATCAATTTTACACCACCATCTTCACTTAGATGTCTTATTTTAATTAAACGTTCAAAATGTAATTAATCTGGATAGATAGCAATTTATCTAATGTTTATCACCTCAGTGAATGAGTTAATTAAGTTACTACAAAATGCATCTATCCTATTTCCTGTAATTTTCATCTATATACACAACAGGTTTATCTTGCTCACACTTAATAAAGCTGAGGTAAATAGAAGTGTGAATTCTAAAACTTTGGTTATCAAGACACAAATCTACTCTGTGCTATGTTCTTGGGGATTCTTCTTAGATGACACTAGCATTCTTTAGCCCCTTTACTCAGGGGCATATCTATAATGGGTGCAGGGTGTGCGTGGAACACGGGTCCCTGGGTCCAGGGGGGTCCCTCACCGCACACCCTGTGCCCATAATATTACTTACCTCTCTGGAGTCCCACGTTGGCGCTGGCATCCGGCGCTGTAATATGACTGGAAAATGGCCGCGGCGGCCATTTTCTCGTCGATTGCGCATGCGCAGTACAGGGAAAATGTCTGTTGTTGCCATTTTCCCGATGATCTTTGCATACACTATAGACTCTGGGCACACTCTAGTGCCCAGAGTCTATAACTCCGGCGCTGGCCACGCACAGCTCAGTGCGCTGCCGGCCGCCGACCGGAGAGGAGGTGGTCTGTGCCGGAGAGTGCACACGGGCCCCTTCCTCTCTAGAAATGCCCCTGCCTTCACTGTTGGGGCTTCTCCCCCATGTACCATGTTAGAGGAGTTCTGTGCCTCACAGTCAACCAGCTTTAGATCATATGCAGTGTTATGAGCATGATCTGCAGTCCAAGATTGTCTTTCAGAGGAAGGCTAGCATGGAAGGTTACGTCATGACACTGGAAGGAAGAGCAGATGACTTGGTTATCGACTCACAAAGCCTGCAAACAGTGCCCTAATGGGGCATGAAAAGCCCATCGAAGCAATGCACTGTCAAGAGCCATGAAATTGTGTGTTGCTCCTTGAGGGGGCCAGCCACCAAATGGGTTGTGGTCAGTCACCAGAGAGGCATGGACAGCTATTAGAAGGGGTGTGAAGAAGGAAAAATCACTTCCCTAGCCATCTCAAGTAATTATTTTTAATGCAAAGTGACAGGATGATAGATTGTAGGAGCAAGGCAAGGCCGATCCTTGGTTTTGCCGAGTCCCAAGTGAAAAATTAAGAGGGGTCCCATAAACCTCATCCACAATAACCAGAACCACTCACTTCATAATATGCTACTGACACCCCCTTCCTCCATCATTATGTGCTCTAGACACCCCATACCCCAGTCATAATATGCTCCAGACCTCCACCCAATCATAACATGCTCCAGAAAAAGTCTATCAGAATATGCTCCAAACACACCCTTTCTCCCTCACAATATGCTCCAGACACCCCTTTCCCCTATAATAACATGCTCCATACACCACTTCTTCCAACATAACATGCTCCAAACACCCGCTATCTCCATAATAACATGCTCCATACACCCTTTCTTCCATCATAACATGCTCCTGGCACCCCTTCCTCCATCTTAACCTGCTCCAGACACCAATCCCTCATTATAACATGCTCCAGACAACCCCTTTCCCCCATTATAACATGCTCCAGGCATCCCCATTATAATATATTCCAGATCCCCCATCATTATATGCTCCAGCCAAACCTTCCTCTATCATAATATGCTTTTGACACCCCCTTCCTCCATCTTAATATGCTCCAGACACGCCCATACCCTTCATGATATGCTCCAGATACCCCCTCCCCCATCATAACATACTCTTTCCTCCATCAGAACATGCTCTATATGGGTTGTGTACAGGATATTTGCTTTCAGTGGGACCAGGTACACTTTGAAGAGGTAGTGCCTCGCTTGAAACTTTTCCTGGTTGTGTGACATCCAACCACACTTCAACAATGATTGAGGTTCCAGACTGTTTCCTCTGCAATTCCTCATCATAACTATACCACATGTTACCCCTTGAATTATATGGCAGTATTTAAGAATATTGGCATGCTCCTCTGGACGAGTCTCAAAGTAGCAAACAATGAGCATGAATATTTCACCCAACCAGTTTGCGTATGATTGGTACACCGTTTCACTTCGCCACTGCTAACTCCTATTTGGTCTTGGAAGTAAGTGAAAATGTATTACCATACTTCCCTTTACTAATGCAGTCCTGCATTCTAGACCTTAAACCCTGAAGTATGGTGGTGTTATTGTTGGAAATATGTCTGTACAGGTTTGTAGGTGTAGCATAGTCTCAAATGAGTTTATAAACATTCACATGAAACATGATGAAATAGTGTTGGCCAAATATAATCAGGATATTGCCATTTTAAGTGAAATGAAAGACTTAAAAAACATGAAAATCTAAAAAAGTTTCAACAAACTTTAAAAAAATAGCCTATGAAGAAACTGATCATTTTGAGAAATCCATAATAGATAGGATAAAACAGAAATTACAGAGGGATAGGAACGGTTATGCCCAAACAGAATTTTTAAATGGACACAACGATTGAGAGTACAAGAGTCCGATAACTGCCTAAATTTTGCAAAGTCTGACTTAGATTCTTCTGTGGGAGAGGGATCAAATAATAGAAGACACAATCTGTTTTTTTTTATAGCAAAGACTAAGAGATGGCATAAGTAAGTGTACAAGAGGACAAGGAGGGGACAGGGATAGAAGAAGGAAGAGAGAGAAGAGAGAGTGGAAAGAGAAGCCTCATGAGCAACAGAATCTCTAGTGATTCATTGAAGGTAATCAACCTCACAGACAGCTACTCAAAACACTACCGATTCCTGTAAATCACAATTCTCCTCGGAGGATTTAACAGTAATTAATATACTGGAAGATATTGGCATCAGAAAATACCTTATATCCGACACTCAGTTCTACCCAAATGCAGCTAAGGAAATAAAGTACCTTTTGTCCTGACATCTCAATATACCCAACAGTTGAGTTTTTTCTAGATTTAGGGTCCAAATATCTAGACCAGTGGCGGATGTTGCCTCAGTGTAGTCAGTGCTCACCGTGACTGCCCTGGCTACACTGTGACTGACAGTGGCTTCCTATTGGAAGCACCACCTGTCAGTCACATATACAACAGGCAGTCTCAGGGGGAGGTGTCTCCTCCCCCTGGGACTGCCAGTCCGGGCTGCTATTAGCAGAGAGTGGCTTCCCGTAGGAAGCCGCTACTCTGCCTTCACACCAGCCCTAACCGGCTCCTTGGGGCTGCAGATGTTTTTCTTACATGTTTTTTATGTGATCTTAATAAATTGTGATATTATATTAAAATTGATCTTGAAGTCTACATTTAAGCGCTCCCTATGGGTGAACCATGTTTTGATTTACCCCTTACATATTATGTACCAGCAATATATCTGTCCATCGGGACTTTTGTATGGGCGGTCTACCGACTGCCCGTACATGTGCAGCAGAGGCCGCGGGGAGGGGGCGGGACACGCCCCCGGCCAGCGGGACCCAAGGCCAGAGACATATGATGGTCGTTCAGTGTGTATGAACGACCATCATCTGCAGATATATCTGTTCAGTGTGCACCCACTTGGGTGCAAGAGAAAATTTGAAACAATAGGCTTTAATCCATGGCACTCAACCATCTGCAGTGCTTGAGGTATGTGACCACATAAATGTCAATTTAAAAAAATATATAAATGTAAGCTCTCGAGAGCAGGGCCCTCTTCCCTCATGTGCTTCTCCTTTCCCTTACTCATACCATCATCTATTCCCTACAATGGCACCTAACTCTTGGTTGCTGCTGCCCTTCTTATTTGAGTGTTATGATCGTGGCTGTAGCAATGTTTATAAACTATGTCCTTGTCCTGCATTGTTTTGTACTGTAAAGGTCCATACACACGTAATGATTTTTTGAACGATTTAACTATAAGAACATCGCTAGCGTTCAATCGTTGAAAAAATCGTTCAGTTTCTGAGTTAAAATGATTAACGATTTTCGTTCATTCGCGTTCACGTTTGTAGTTCATTCTGACTGGCCAATTGAACAATTTTCGTTCAGAAAGTCGTTCATGTTGTACAGAATGAACGATGAAAGATGTCGATTCACTGTATGCATGATTAAAAAATCGCTCATCGTTCATGAAAATCGTTGACAAAATTGTTCATTAAATTAGTAACCAATGATTTTTCAAAACGATTTTTGTTCACTTTTTCAAGGGAAAATCTGAACGAAAATCGTTAACAAAAATCGTTGGTTACTAAAATCGTTACGTGTGTGGAACCCTTGTGGTGCCATAAAAAGGATAATAATATTGTTAAAAATAATACTTATAATAATAATATCAATAAATGTATGTGTATATATGTGTATAAGATATGTAGATAAATTTGACACTAATTTATACTGTATATTAAGGAATTTGGGATGTAATCGAACTAATTTCTTTATTTATATTATATTACCCCTTTGTAATCATGGACATGAAATAATTAAATCTGTCACATTTAACTTCATTGTTTATAATTCTATTACCTCCACCAAGCTGTTTCAGAAGCTTACTGGAGACACAGTATGTGGATAGCCACGCCCCCTTTGATGATAAACAAAGTATGTGGTTAGCCATGCCCCCCCTGATTATAAACAGTCAGTGGATAGCCACGCCCCCTTTGATGATAAACAAAGTATGTGGTTAGCCATGCCCCCCCTGATTATAAACAGTCAGTGGATAGCCATGCCCCCTTTGATGATAAAAAAAGTATGTGGTTAGCCATGCCCCCCCCTGATTATAAACAGTCAGTGGATAGCCACGCCCCCTTTGATGATAAACAAAGTATGTGGTTAGCCATGCCCCCCCCTGATTATAAACAGTCAGTGGATAGCCACGCCCCCTTTGATGATAAACAAAGTATGTGGTTAGCCATGCCCCCCCCTGATTATAAACAGTCAGTGGATAGCCACGCCCCCTTTGATGATAAACAAAGTATGTGGTTAGCCATGCCCCTCCCTGATTATAAACAGTCAGTGGATAGCCACGCCCCCTTTGATGATAAACAAAGTATGTGGTTAGCCATGCCCCCCCCTGATTATAAACAAAATCGTGGTTAGCCATGCCCCCTTCAATTATAACAATACCGGATGTTAGCCACGCCCTCTCATAACTAACATGTGGGTAGATGTAATGTTGGCGGCTATCATGCAGTTATCGCTATTTTTGTGGGGAAGCAGGTGCAGTCACCGCCTGCATGTATTAACAGTTGGTTTGCCGATAAGGGAGAATGTTAAATTATCTGGTTGCCGAAGTGCATTCTCCCTCTTTCGGATTCTGACTGGTGCATATGCGCTTGCGCTGGTCAGAAACACCCCAGCAGCACCCGTAGCTATTAGAAAAAAAACTAATTATTGTTTTGTATTGTATGTACAATCCGAAACGACAGCCAGATACAGCGCTTTGTGGTGTGGCAACGACAGCTGCAGCTGTCGAAATCAATAGCTGCAGCTGTCGGAACGGTCAGTGCCAATGACCATTCTTATTATCGCCTGCACATCAGCGCCCTCTATTGAAGATAGGAGCGCTGGTAATGACAACATACGGGGAAGCGGTAATTGCAGCACTTAGGCCCCCATTTACTAACGAGTTTTATCACCAAAACGAGTGATAAATTTCACAGTGTATGATAAATGCTGCTCCAGCCAATCAGCTCCCAACTATCATTTTTCTAACAGTTGACAGTTAGGAGCTGATTGGCTGGAGCACCATTATCATACACAGTGACATTTATCACTCGTTTTGGTGATAAAACTCGTTAGTAAATTAGTCCCTTAACATGCAGCACTTAACATTACCGTTTTCCTCCCTATCGCCCCTTCATACATCTCTCCGATGGGCTCATTGCCACACCTCCTTCATGATGTGGCAGATGCTGATTGGTTTACACAATAGTGTAATAGGACTTCCTAGTTCCAAGGCTGGGGTAAAGCTAGTTACACACAATAAAATCATCTGTCCAATCAGGCTGGTTGGAATGAAAATCTGGTACTGTATGGCAGCAAACCTTTGTACAATAACTGAATGACTGAATGAAAGCAGGCAGCTCTTTAATATAATATATGGACTTGCAGATCAATTCGGTTTTAAAATAGTAGATAAAATGCTCTGATCTAATGAATAAAGAGATATCAAATGATACAGTATATGGATAATACTAACTGTCACTACAAACACACTATGATCAGACCAGCTGCAGCAAGTGAAATGTGAATGTGTGCTCCAAGCACCTACCAAGTATAGAATAAACAGATTATCCGGGAATATTCATCTAATACAAATCTTATATACCTGACACATTAATATCCTCATAAACAGAAACTAATGAATATATACAATGTGCACTATTATTATAGAATAATTATATGTGACTTATAATAAAAATCCTTTAGAATTTTTTATAATAGCTACTAACAGCAGTGAGAGGCAACGGACACACGCTACAAACCCACAAATGTGATAGGTTAGCTGATAATAAGTAATGTTTTAACAGCACTGGACATAAATTCCCTTCAGTACCTTTGTAATCTTTCAACAAATACATTTGTACTTATAAATAGCAATTTTATAGTATCCATTTATTTGTTCAAAACTACATTAATAGACACATTTATACCACAGGATTTTATGTGGTCTGGAAATGCAGACTTGAAGAGAAAGAATAACATCTATTTTGTAATTCAATTACATGGATATCTATATAAGCTGCAATAATTGGGCCAATATAATATGGTGCGGTAAAAAAGATGGACAGTAACAAGGTTTACAGTCAATAGATGACAGTCTACACCAGATGACAGACATGCAATAGGTTGACATGGACTAAAGGTCAACAGGTGCAAAAGTTCGACAGTGCAAAAGGTCGACAGGGTTTAAAGGACAATAGGTTTAAATGGTCGACACAAAAATGGTTGATGTAAAACTGGCCAACAATAGACAAATATACACACACACACACAGTCTATATATAAGCTCATTACATAGAGGGTCTATTCCCAGGGTTTAAGTAAATAATGACTCCTTATTTATAAATACATTTCTGTATGAGGACTCTTTGCTGGAAAAAGACTAGTTGCAGTTTTTCTGACTGCTTAATATATGCAGAAGTCCCATTACCACTATTGGCTATCCAGCTAAGCGTGATAATAATATCCATATACTGACCTATACTTAGGAAATTCGACCAGATATTTTATAAAATAATTTGATTTATTATAGACAATTCCAGAGATACCAGATTACTTCATCTTACTTGTGGTTGACTTGTAGCTATCTTTAATACACTTATTACATTGCAAACACAAACGTTATTTGAAGGATTTGATAAAGACACGAGACAGACACACAAGTGAAGTATGTTTTATTATCACAATTTTTTCCTATAATACTTCCTTATTTTAGTACTTTATTTAGCTGCTTGTTTTTAAATATATACAGGTTGAGTCTCTCTTATCGGTATATTAAAAAAAAAAAATATTCCAAAAACTATAGTTTTCGGGTACCCGGGACAGATGACCTGACCTCATGACATCATCTGAGAGCCATATAGCTGGGGATATGGCTGACTCCAGGAACTCTGCCTGCACTCCTTCACCCCGTCGGACCCTCCCACAGCCCCTGCTGGACCCTCCTGTGGCCACCTTCTGCTCCCCTTAGCCTAGATAAAGGTATCTATATACATTACTGTGCATTGTCTACTCCCCTCTGTTGGCACATAGCATAATGTACCTCTTCCTGCAGCTGGCACTGCACATAGCATACCCACCTCTGCATCTGGCACTGGGCATTGTCCACCACCCATCTGTTGACATCCATAGTGACTATGGGCCTAATTCAGAAATGGACGCTAATGGGAGCTTAGGCAGACGTCAGAGCAGGAGTTGCAGTAAGATAATCCTATCTGCAAAGATTACAGCACAGACGGTGTAATGGTTAGCGTTACTGCCACACAGCACTGAGGTTGTGTGTTTGATTCCCACTACGGCCCTAACTATGTGGAGTATATTCTCCCTGTGCTTGTCTGGGTTTCTTCCGGGTGCTCTGGTTTTCTCCCACACTCCAAAAATATACTGCCAGCTTACTTGGCTCCCAACAAAAATGAACATGTAGGGAATATAGGGCCTGATCCAGAGCCGCTCGTAAGCGGCCGCTCGTTCGCTCCGAGCGATGTTTGCCCAACTGCGCATGCGTACGGATCGTTATACGCATGCGCGAACCAGTCAGTGCGGTCGAAATTCATGTGCTCGCAAAATAGCGAATGCCTGATAATTTGAGTGACAGAAAGAGGCGTATGTGGGTGGTAACAGGGGAAGGTGCTTGAAAACGGGGAGTGGAGATCCGATCGCAGGCGTGCTTAAAGGTCAAAACGGGCATTTTATGGGTGTGCATAATTAAAACAGCAGCGTCATTGACCACGTCACTGGGTTTTTTTATAGCCAGAACTGCTCGCAAAATTGTGGTAGCAAAAACCAACCACAAGAATAGCGAGCAGCTCATACCCTGGTCGATGTACTCGATTAATCTAATAAATAGCGGACATGACGTAGGATGCGAGCGGCCAGGGGGCGTAGTTTCCCAAAAAACGACCGCAAGTTTTGTTCGCTCGTTCAGACCTAGAGGCGTGAACAGACCGCAAAGAGCGAACAGTTCATTTGAATAGCCACCCCTTTTTTTTTGAACAAACGACCGCAAATAGCGACCGGCTCTGAATCAGGCCCATAGAGTGTAAGCTCCGCTGGGGCAGGGACTGATGTGAATGGCAAAATATTTTCTGTAAAGCGCTGCAGAATTTGTGTGCACTATAGAAATAACTGGTAATAAATAAATTACATCAGGAGATTGTGCTGGAATTTCTATGTATATGCAACATAAATGCATTTTGTGTTCACTCTAAAGTCCCATCCTCGAGATATCTCATTGAAATATGAAAATATTCCAAAATACAGTGAAATCCGATATCCAACATGCTTCTGGTCCCAAGCATTGAATATGGGAGGCTTAACCTGTATTACACATTCTATTATTTTAACTGTTTAATAAAAGTTATATTGTATTCTTTAGTGTACCATTTACAAACACCTTTTTATGTAGTTGTTTTTAAGCATTTCCTCCTTGTCTGTGGTAGAACCCTCCAGGGGCGCCGAGAGAGGGGGTGGAGTGGGTGCTACTTACCCAGGCCCGGGCTTGCTGGAGGGGCCCGTCAGGGACCCGGGTCTGATGGCGCCCCCCCTCCCTCCTACCTGTCAGCAGCCCAGCACACGCTGTTAGGTTCAGGTCTACAGTGGGAGACAGTTCGCTGCTGCTGGGCAGCAGCAGTCTCCTCTGCCTGTATGGGGAAGCGATCACACTGATCATGCCCCCCCCCCCTGCATTTGCACCGGACTGAAGGGCTCACAGTGATTAGGACAACCCCTTTCCTCTGGGCCGGCTCTTACCGCCCTCGCAACCCCTACTTTAGAATGGTGGTAGTCGGCATCCTGTCTACTTCCCCTCTAAAGTAGGGGGTGCTACCACACTTACCATCGGGATGCTGGCGGCCATAATACTGGTGTCGGAATCCTGACAGCAGTTTGAATCCTGGCACCAGAATCCCGACCGCCGGCATCCCGACAGTAAGTATTGGGGTTAGGGGAAGGGTTAGGTTTGGGTTGGGAGTTAGAGTTAGGCGCTGGGTGAGGGTAAAGGCTAGGCTCTGGGGGGGGAGGGTTAGGGTTCGGCTGCGAGGGGGTGGGTTAGGATTAGGATGCTTAGAGGAAGGATAGGGGAAGGGTTGGGGTTAGGGCACCTACATAGTTGGGTCAGGATTCTGTCTGCCGGGATCTCGTACCCAACCCCTTTCTAATTAACAATTTGGTTGTATATATCTATAATGTATAGGGATTAACAAGTAAACATTATCGATAAGGAAATTTCCTAGTGCAATAGACGTCCCCCTCTTTTCCCTTTTCAATACATATTCTCATGGTTGCCACCTTTTTCACTTCACCACCGCTAATTCCTTTATTGGCCTTGGAAGTGAAAATATATTAAAATACTTCCCTTTACTAATGCAGTCCTGCATTCTAGGCCTAAAACCACGTGGTATTGCAGTGTTATTGTTGGAAATATGTGTGTACAGGTTTGTAGGTGTAGCAGAGTTCCAGTACACACCAGCAGATTCCCAGAGACAATGGACAGCCTAATTGCTTAAGCAATGGAGTGGTTTTATTGGTGTTGTATGAAAAACAGCCTTACTCACTAGTTTGATGGAGCGGAGCTTGTGTGGAGCAGTGTGACATACAGCTCACAAGCCGGTTAGTGTATCTGCTGACCAGTTAGCGGTACAGGGATGCTGCAGGATGGAAGGCATTGTGGGTGGTGGTAAACCTGGAGTCTCTCTTGAGCGAAGTGGAAGACTACTATCTCCCACTGTGACACTCAACACAGTGACCAGATGGTGCCATACAGTAGCATGGCGTTTGCACAGTAGCGCTGTCCACTATATCACACTGCACCATGCCACCAAGGGGCAGATTCTCCGAATCAGAGCTACAACTGCCAGAGAAACTGGAGCATCTGTCATGCTGAGTGGACCTATGCTGGCAACGCGTGAGGTAGTTAGCTCACTTGGCAGCGTGTCCCTACAAAGAACTAACTGATTCATTTAATGTGGATGATGAAACAGAGGCAATCGCAGTTAATGATCATAGTGCCTCACCTAAGGTACTTGACTGTTCTTCAACTGGGGCACTGTCAACTACAGTAAATCCATGGCCGAGGTGGATGGAGATGATATGGCAGCTGTAATGGGACCTGAAGCAGGAGCAAGCGGAGAAGTAAAGGAAATAATAGCCCCATTGATGATAGCAGCAGAAGGAAAACAATAAAAGGAGCCAGAGAAGATGGGGCTTGCAATTGGGAAGACACCACTGAAACACCTAATGCCTGCAATAATTGTTGAATCAGGTGGTTCACAGGTTAATGACTAAGCTGCGTGGGAGAGTGTGCTGCATTAGGTGCAAGCTGAGCTATAAGAGGGGCAGTCAGCGTAGATTGTCCTGAAAGTAGGGGCCTGAGAGCACCTGCAAATGCAATTAACACGCTGGTGGCCACAATGGAATTCTGTCTTTGAGACAAGCTCCTACTAGTATTTAAAAGGCTCTAAGTGCTGCATAGCCAATAATAAAGAAATAGAGGTGATTAGGGAAACCCAAGTTTATACACCCCAGTACTCCTGCCTCTGAGTTTAAACTGCTACACTCTCAATGAATCACTATGCTTTAGTTAATTCATGCAAGCCCCCTAACACACAGTATATAACATGTAAAATAAACAAAAATGTTGCATACTCCATACTGCTGTAAATGTCAATCAGTTAGCTTGTATTTATTGTTTTAGAAATACTCTTAAAGCAAAGTTAAACAAGCGACAAAAGGCAACAAATGGAACTCATCCTGCAGCCAGGTCAGTCTGATATTTTTAGGGAAAGATGATACATGTTTCAGCACGTAAGCCTTTCTCTTGGGAGCCAAAGAAGTTAATATTTATAGCTTGGCTTACCATGAGAAATTAGTGAATCTTAGTTGATAGAATAAACACATAACTATTAGGAAATTAAATTAGAATGTTAAAATTAGGATTGTAATGAATTCAGCTTTCCCCTGAAAATCATGGATATACTCAACAAATCTGCCATAACGTGCCAATGAAACCCAAAAACAAAATGTTCAGATATTGACCATGAAGCACATAGCTAAAATCTCATTACAGTACAGCTCTGTTAAAAAGTATAGCTGCCAGACTCCATTATAGACAGCTAAAGCCCCTCCCCCCATGCTTAGGACAGGGTACTAGCGGGATCTGATACAGGTTTAAAGGCTGATTTTGCAGTCATTTGATATCACTGGCCCCACCTCTGGGTATAAATCTACTAACCAGAGAAGCAAGTCTCAAAGGCTGTCAGTCACTCTTTATTTGCTGTGTTTTAGAAGCACCTGCCTCATAAAGTGGCATTCAGTTGCAGAGGATTGAAAAGGCACAATATATACCTATTTAGTTAACTATATACAGTATCATTCAGCTCAGTAACACTGGTATGTGATTCAGCTCATTAACACAGGTATATAATTCAGCTCAGTAACTCACAGCTATGTTCCATATTAATGCAAAAGTGGATTTACTTGCTCTTTAAAGTAATGTTAAAGTGGAATAAATCTAAAACATAAAACACTTGCTTTAAAATATTTGTTCTAATATATTTGTGCATCCAAACATGTCGATGTAATACACAAGTAATTTACACTAGTAAACGAAACCGGGTCACCTAGGTCTGTCAGCTGCTCCCCACTCTGTCTCACTCCACCCCTCGCTCTGTCCTGCCCCCTTCCAGCTGTACTTACCCGTTCCCATCGCAAAGTGGTCTTCGGGCTAACGTCTGTCCCATGGCTTGCTGCAGTGGCAGTCGATAAAGCAGTATACCCTTCAGCTCCTAATGTACATGCATTTTGGAGACAGGATAGAGTATATACCTTAGCAGATTATTATAACGAGTATATACTTAGCAATTCTATAGAGTATATACCTTATCAGATTATTATATAGATTAATTTAAATAATTTCTTTAATTAGTTGAGTGACGACTGCCATGACGAACTTTATCAAATTGTTATTTAACTGTTATAAGACAAGTAACTGTTGTAATAAATGAAAAGGTTTTCTCTGCGTGCTTAATCATAAATATTATTATATGTAAACAAATAACCTAATTAATAAAAATCTGGTGACAAGCCTGTTTTTTAATTAAAGTGAGAGACTTGGGACGAGGGGTGGACAATATTAATATATAGCAGCAAATTCTGAATTACAACCTTAACTACAGCTGTCTTGATGTTTTCTGGCTTTTAGAAAGAAATACTCAACAATGTTGGACATAAATATACCCGTTCTCTGCAACGTTTTGCATAGGAAATAATGTAATATATAATCTTATATACATGAAATTAAAATGAATTGTATGGGTGCAGGGGTGTATCTATAATGGGTGCGATGCACATGGGCCCCTGGGTCCAGGGGGGCCCAAACCACACACCCTTCACTCATATTATCTAATACTTACCTCTCCGAGGTCCCATGTCGGGTGTCTCAGCCCTGCACAAAATGCCGGAAAATGGCCGCTGCGGCCATTTTCTCTGCATTTTGCGTATGCGCAGTGAGGAAGTCGCTGGGAAAACGGCAGCGGCGCCATTTCTGGGCACAGACTTGTGCCCAGGGCACAAACTAGTGCCCAGAGTCTACTGATGCTGCGGCTGCTGGCGGTCAGCCTTCAGTCTGCTGCCGGCTGCTGTTGAGAGAGGAGGGGGCTCCGGACGAGGAATGTACACAGGCCCCCTCCTCTCTTAATACGCCCCTGCTTATATTTGACAGGTATCTGGAGTGAGATGCAAAGGAAATAGTTTGAAAATGCAAGTATACTTATAGAAATACCAAAGACTCCAAATTCCTTCTCCATTGTGTGACCGATGCAGCGTTGTTAGCTGTGTTGTATACATCTATGGGGCCACACCACACCTACCTTGGCTATCATTATTAGCCCACAATTACATCACACAGACTTGACCTGAAAGTTAGCCGACGTTTGGACACCCAGTTACCCCCTTTCAGCTGTAAGTGGAGATCATGTGAGTGAATTGCGTATCACTCAGCATTGCCTGCACTCAGCTCCGGAACATGCGTAATGCAAAACCAGGCAAGATTCAAAACTGAATGCATTAACCTCTGCATCGGTGTGAGACAAAGGATGTAGAAAGTCCGGGGAATACAAGGTTCATGTCCGGTTTTTCCTATACAACAATATCTGTAATGCTTGCTGACGGTCAATTAAGCACATTTAATTAATGAACAAATGTTTTGCATAATTTAACATCTAATTGTTTTCATGCAGTAGATCATATTTGTGCATCTGCATACTTTTGTAATTATATTTCTTTTAAAGTATCTAGGAGGGTAGTGATGATCGTGGTGATATGTTACGTGACTTACAACTTCCAAGTGGACAGTTCCTGACCTAAGTGCTGTTACACTGCACAGGAAATGCCTTCTGAATGATCATATTTACTTAAAAATATATTTTTTTCAAAGTCTCAAATGCAGAGCAATCTAATTGGATTTGTTTGGGATAATGGAACATTAGTGCACTGTTAAAAAGTTAAAGTTAGTTCAATTACAAACATTTAGCATATCATAAACTTATCAGAGATAATTGGGAGGAAAGAGTTCTATACCTCCAGTGTTTCCTCTACAGAAAATTGTGAATTATCCAATTTGAAGTCAGTATTTTTTGTTAGATTTTGCATTAGATTTTGGTTCGATTTTGATTAGATTTTTCATGAAGGGATTTACTAAAGGCAAAATCGAATGTCAAATCCAACAGAAAAAGGAATTTGAAATGAAATAGAATTTCTGAAAAACATCAATGTTTTCACATAGAGGACAATAGGATCCCTTCATTTACTAACATTCGATTTGTAAATCGAATGAAAAATGAACTCAAACTCGAACTGCAAATTCCCAACTTAATGCATTCGTTTTCAGCATGATCAGTTCGATTTCACACAGACACATGCATACATCAGTGAGATGCATGCATGTATCTTACTGTAATAAAAAGCTTGTAAAGAGTTAATGCTTAAATAAAAATAACGTGCCCCCCCCCCTAAATACGCAACCAGCCCTGGACTTTTCATAGCCAGTCCTGGTTGTGTAAGTACAGGGAAAATATTGTGTAGGGTTCCCCTGTACTTAGCACAACCAACACCAGGCTTAGATCCGGTCCTGGTTCTGGAATTACAGGGGAAAAAATGCGTAGGACTCCCCTGTAATTTCCACAACCACCACCGGACCCTTTCTAGCAGGGGGGCAGTGGCGGGCTGGGCCGGGGGGCAGGGTGCCATGTGCCCCCCGGGCCACTCTATTAGCAAGCATTGTGGGCCGCCTACCTACCTCCTCCTTACATAGGGCCGTGGAGGTGGACCAGTCACCAGTGGGCAGCTCGGCTGCTTCCGCCGCGGCTGCGTTCTGATTTTGACAGTCGGAGGCAGCCGCGGTCACGTGCTATTGTAGTGTGTACTACAGGGCTACGGAAGCCCTGTAGGAACATAAGGCCTAAGGCAGGCACCAACCCCGGCCGTCCCGTCGGCGTCGCGCATAGGCGGCCGTCGGCTGTAGACAACAAGCGGCGGCGGCGGTGGCAGGGGGAGGAATGGTGGGGTCGCAGCCTCGCAGGGCAGCTATGGGGGTCACAGCGCATTAGCAGCGCCGCTTAATTGGTCAGTGTATGAGTGACTGCTATTGGCCGTGTCACCCAGGATCCCTCCCCCGGACCCAACAGATTTTTTTTTTTCAAAATAAAGATGTGTTGTATTGCAAAAATGGGAGCCTTATTTTAATAAGAGGCTCCCATTGCTAGTGATTTAAAAATAAATAAGCGGCCCTTCAGCTTTGGGACTACACATCCCAACATGCCCTGCAACAGTTTGGATACAAGACTCCTGACAAGGCATGCTGGGATGTGTAGTTTACCAGCAGCTATAGGGCAGCACCCCTGGTAGGACATGGGACTGATAAATAGGCAGGGCCATTGAAAGTCCACCCTTGGCTGCACCCTGAGAAAGAAAGAAAGTGGTGAGAAAAATAAGCAGGGGAAGAGGAGCTGAAGGAAAGAAGGAGAAGAGCCCAGTTAAAAGAAAAGAAAGTGGAGAGAGAGAAAAGCAGAGAAAAACAAAGAAGAAATAAAGGTAAGGGTATGTTTAGTATGGATTTGATGCTCTTAATTTTCGTTTGAAAAAAAAATATGGTGGGAGGATGTTCTTGTATGTAATATTTCTCTCTCTACATTGACCGTTGGGGAATATGTACACGGTGCTGCTAAGTGACAAATGCGCTTTAACCAGCGCTATTTTACACTTATACTTATGTATGTTAGCAGCGCTATTTTACACGTACACTTATGTATGTTAGCAGCGCTATTTTACACGTTCACTTATGTATGTTAGCACCGCTATTTTACATATACACTTATGTATGTTAGCAGGGCTATTTTACACATACACTTATGTATGTTAGCAGCGCTATTTTACACGTACACTTATGTATGTTAGCAGCGCTATTTTACACGTACACTTATGTATGTTAGCAGCGCTATTTTACACTTATACTTATGTATGTTAGTAGCGCTATTTAAAATAGCGCTGCTAACATACATAAGTGTATGTGTAAAATAGCGCTGCTAACATACATAAGTGTACGTGTAAAATAGCGCTGCTAACATACATAAGTGTACGTGTAAAATAGCGCTGCTAACATACATAAGTGTACGTGTAAAATAGCGCTGCTAACATACATAAGTGTATGTGTAAAATAGCCCTGCTAACATACATAAGTGTATATGTAAAATAGCGGTGCTAACATACATAAGTGAACGTGTAAAATAGCGCTGCTAACATACATAAGTGTACGTGTAAAATAGCGCTGCTGACATACATAAGTGTATATGTAAAATAGCGCTGCTAACATACATAAGTGTACATGTAAAATAGCCTATTTTACACTTAAACTTTTGTATGTTAGCAGCGCTATTTTACACGTACACATATGTATGTTATGTATATTAGTAGTGCTGTATGTTAGTAGATAACGTACAGAAAATAATTTTTCTCTATATCTACAAACATCTACTGATTTTGCCGTCACCATACTGTATATATTGCTAGAAAACAATAAGTGCACTTTTGTGGCTTATCGTTTTTCATATATTAGCAGGCTTACCTGCTGGCATGTACACTGTGCAGTGGTAGTGTCCGTGCCAGCCCAGTACATCTGCGTAATGTTTGCGAGATCTCACGTATGGGCATTGGTGCTAGCCAGGAGGCAGAATGCAGTGCATCAGCCTAATATTGATGTGCTACGGGACTTTTTTTTTTTTAAGGAAACCAGTGTTTTTATCATCATAGTGTTGTTTTCTATTGTTTGTATAACATTACTGTCAAACTCTGTAATCGGGATCCACATTTATATGCTGGTCTGCAATACACAGTTCTTTTTGGTGTTTACAAAATGATAGTTGATTCCAGGTTAAGAAATATGGAGGGCACCAAATCAAAATCGAAAGGGAAAGGTGGTGCTCAAAAAACTAGAGAGAAAAGAACCAAAGAGCGTGATTTGGCTGGAAAGGATCCAAAACAAATGAAACTGTCTTTTAGAGGGGTATGTTAAAAGTTAAATATTTAAAAATACAGTTTCAACTGGTTATGGACAAGTACAGGTTGAGTCTCCCATATCCAAATATTCCGAAATACGGATTTTTTTTGGCTTGACTGAGATAATGAAACTTTTGATTTTTGATGGTTCAATGTACACAAACTTTGTATGTCACAAATTATTAAAAATATGGTATAAAATTACCTGCAGGCTGTGTGTATAAGGTGTATATAACACAAATGCATTCTGTGTGTATATTTGGGTCCTATTCCCAAGATATTATGGTATGCAAATATTCCAAAATACGGAATATTCCGTTATCCAAAATACCCCTGGTCCCAAGCATTTTGGATACGGGAGACTCAACCTGTACCCACTTTTTTTTTGTAAGTGAAAATAGTTTAGTTTCAGTGGTTCCCAATCTTTCATGAATCACGGCACCCTAGTGTATCAGCATTTTTTTCACCGCACCCTTAGGAAAAAAGTTTTTTTACTGATAAATTTGTAAATTGGTCCTATCTGTCATCCTTAGGGACAGTTATGCAGTGGTGTACAGGTGTGTTTCTGATTGTCCACATGTTTCATGATTGGCAGCCACTAGCACTGCTGTTGCCTATCACTTTGACCATAAATAATTTGATTTGGTCCTGGACCATTAACCCAAGACACGCCTGTAAAAGATTTGCATTTCGCCAGGGTGCCTAGGCACGCAGCTTGGGAACCACTGCTTTAGTTGTTACTAGTATTTTCTGTAGTATTTGGAGGACATGTTGGATTTCATTATGCATTTTCCTTCAGTAAATGCATTCAATAGAAAACAATGTCTTCCGGAAAAATGTAACAGTGCTAGTGGAAATAGTCACTAGCAAGGTTAGATTGGCCCACAGAGGTACAGGGGAAATTATACCTGAGGGCCCCATGCCCTCCGCTAATGTCAAGTTCCAGACTGTGCATTCGAAGCATACTTTGTTACACTATTAGGTAGTCATTTTCTAGGTAGGGCAGTAACATGGATAACATGGGTGCTTGGTTTGTTTCTATAGAAACTACAGCAATATACACTTTTAAAATATATATATTTGTAAAGGAGTCAAGATCTTGCACTGTAGTATCCTTATGGTCTGCAGGCTATGACATTTCTAATGGTTAGCCAAGTGTCAGTGGTGGCTGGCAACACATCTTAAACATTGGCCCCTACCATTGCATTATCACGGTGGGCACTTCATGCCAGAGTCCGACACTGGTAACTAGGAATAATGGGTTCTGTTACCAGACCTATTTACATGCTCTTTGCTAATATTAAAAATGCTAGTACAATGCATGTCAAAATATGCCACTAGGTCTGAGGCCTAAGTGTGCATTCACTCTTATTATTATCGGTTATTTTGCGTATAAGAGTGAATATACAGCACACAATGGCCTGATTCAGACCCACTCGCGAGCGGCTGTCCGCTCGCAAGTGGGTCGATGTTATGCACTGAGCATGCGCACGACGGAGGGAGCTCCGTCGTGCGCATGCGCCAGACGCGACGAGCGAAGGAAAGTCCTTCGCTTGTTGTGTCCGATCAAAGGGGGTGTGCTGTCAATGTTGATTGACAGCACGCCCCCTTTGGTGGGCGTGCCGGGGGCGTGCCTCCCTGACGGGGGCGTTCCCACGGGAACGCCTCCCGTCAGAAGCCGGCCCACTGACATCGCTAGTGATGTCAGTGGGAGTGATTTTGGCTCTGATAGAGCCAAAATCACTCCGGAGCTTGCGGTTGAAAACCTCAACTGCAGGCTCCGGCTCGCAATTTCGATGGTCGCGATGGTCTCGACCATCACGGCCATCACAAAGCACGCTCGTATAGCCTGTGGGTGGTGACCCACAGCTATACGAGCGTCCAGGAGGACGCTCCATGAAAATGGAGCCAGGCCCTCATTCAGAGCGTGCGCTCTGCTTAGAGCGTACGGCTCTGAATGAGGGCCAATGTCACAGTTTTCCCTGAAAGCAGCTCTGACCTGAGTTTTCACCTACAGTCAAACAGTCCTTCCCAGGAAGGATCTAAGAGCTTTCCTGAGCCAGAAGTCATCACAATAGAGGAAAGACCTGAGTTGGACTTTGTTGAAAAATCTACTAGCCTGGCATTTGTGCTTTCTCCGTCAAGCTCTATTGCAGAAAAAATTGCATTTGTTGACCAGCACCCTTATCAACCAACTAGCATGGAATGTGACAACATTCCATTTAAAGAGGCAGATTTTTATTACCGGGAAAAAAAAAATGGAGACCATGTTAGGCGCTCTTGGCTAACATTTCACGTTAAAAATCGAAAAATAGAAGCATTTTTCTGCAGCATATGCATCGCTTTTCAGATGCTGCTTCGCCATTTGTTAGTGGTTGTACAAATTTCAGACACTGCCATCAAGCAGTAAATAAACATGAATCCTCAAAAAGTCATTGTGATGCTGCTGATGCATACCTCATTGTGAAGAAGAGCAAAGGCATTGACACATTAATAAATAAGGATCATGCTGAAAAGCGAAAGAAAGAAGTGCGTCAAAATATCGAAGTCATGAAGCGCATATTCGATGTGGTAAAACTTCTTGGGAATCAAGGTTTGCCATTTCGTGCTCATGGAACTAATGAATCACTGTACAATCTTAATAACAGTGAGATTAACCATGGGAATTTTTTAGAAATGATCTTACTTTTATCCCATTATGATGTCCCTTTAAAAAGTCATCTTGAAAAATGCATTCAAGAGAGTGAAAATAGAAAAAAACATTTGCAAGAAAGAGGAAAAACTGGAAAACAGGCTGTTGGCCGAGGAAGTCTCGTTACTTTTTTATCATACAAGACAGTAAATAAAGTGGTTATGGCAATTGTCCATAGTATTAAGAAACTTATAGTTTCTGAAATTGGTGCAAGAAGATTTAGCATCCAGATTGATTCCACACAAGATGCAGGAATAGTAGACCAAGCAACAATTGTCCTGAGGTATGTGAAAAAAGAAGAGATCCAAGAACGACTCATCTCTGTTCTCCCAGTTACAGATGCAACAGGTCAGGGATTCAATGAGCTATTGATGGCTAATTTTGAAGTGCTTGGACTTGATTATCATAAAATTGCTGGTGAATCATTTGATGGTGCAGCAAATATGAGGAGTTCATATGTAGGTTTACGAGCACAGATTGCTAAAGAAGTGCCAGATTCCATCTACATTTGGTGCTATAGTCACATCCTTAATCTATGCATCTCTGATTGTTGTGACGTACTGGAAGCAAAAAACTTCTTTGGCCTTTTAAATCGCATGGCATCTTTCATCGGAGATTCCCACAAACGAATGAACATATGGGCAGAACAACTTCATAAAAGACAGGGACAAGAGAAGTTTTTACGATTGCAAAAAATTGGTGAGACACGATGGTGGGCAAAGGAGAAGGCCCTTAATTGGCTATTTGGAGAGAAGCAAACTTTGTATTTGGATGCCATTGAGGTTTTATTTTCAATCTCACAATTGGGTAATTGTGATTCAAGGGCCACTTCTGGGGCTACAACACTGTATGAAAAGCTGTGTGAGTTCAAGACCATATTAACAGCAAATGTATTTATTCCTATTTTTGATGTGATTGGTCCAGTTTCAAAATATCTGCAAACTAGCGGCCTTGACTTCATGGTTGCATGGAAAATGGTTGAAAATGCCATTGACCAGCTTAAAAAAATTGAGTTTCATCAAATCAAAGACAAGGCTACACATTTTGCATTAAAAATGAATGATCTGATCAGCCGTAATGAAAACATTTCTTTCCTTGAGATTGAGACTGAGCTTCCAGTGAGAAGGGTTGCCCGAAAGAAATGAATGGCAGGTGAGGGCTCAGTTGATGAACGTCCAACAGATGAAATACAATGTTTTCGTGTAGAAGTCTACAGACCAATTTTTTATCAAATTTTAGCAAGTCTAACAGAAAGATTTTCAGAAAATAAACAGTTGGTGATTGACACACAGTTCTTGGATCCTCGATTTTTTGAACATATTCGAAAGGATTCACAACTACTTGAAGAGGGATCTCTTAAAAGGATTTCAGAATTGGCAAAAGTTAATGAAGAGTCTCTTATTAGTGAACTTACTAGTTTTGCAAACCTCTTTCCAAAACTGACAGGGCACTTGGATGAACCAAAAAGACAGGACATACTTCCAGAAGGAGATGGTGGGGATGAAGATGAATGGGGTGTACCTGCTGAAATAGAGGTTGACAGAACAAAATGCAACTCTTGTAAAAACTGCTTCCTCTGCTGTCACAAATTACTTCTGAAGCACAATCTTTATTCAGCTGCTTATGAAAATCTGTCTATGGCATACGAGTATCTACTGACTCTATCGTTCACGCAAGTGGCATGTGAAAGAGCTTTTAGTAAACTGAAACTCATAAATACAAGACTGCATGTTGCAATGGGACAAGACCTGCTTGAAGCACTTATGATAATGTCCGTTGAACGAGATCTTTTAGAACTAGTTCAATTTGATGATGTGCTGGAAATTATCCGTGAAAGTTCACCACTGATGAGGTCATTGTTAACTGTGTGAATGATCTTCATTGTTTTAATACATTTAATTCACAATTTTGCTTAATTCTTTTATTTAATGCAAAATACACAAGTTGAATAGTTTGCATCTGTACATAAGGCATTATGTGAATTATTGTAAAAATTAATCCTTAAACATATTTTTGGCATTATTTATTTTTATTATTTGCAATGTAAAATTGATAATAAAGTATCTTTGGGCTAATTATCACTAGGCCTATTTATTTTATTAATAAAGCTTTATTATACCAAACACCTCCATTTAAGGATGCGCCGTTACTTATGGGCAAGTGCCTTGGACTTGCCCCCCAGGCTAAAAGTTGCCAGCCAGCCCCTGCAGGGGGGTAATGTCTCAGCCAGGGAAACCCTATAACCGGGTTCCCCAGGCGAAACATTACTCCTAACCACTAGTCAGTCCAGGCTGGGGATCACTGGGGAGTTGAGGACACCCCCAATAAAGGTGCCCCCCTTTCCAGGGCACCCTAGGCCTAGGCTGATAGCCCGTGGCTATACCCACATCAACCTGGGTGGCGGGTTGATAGTGTAAGTGTAGTGTAAAAAAAGATAAGTGTAAACATTGTCTTTACGGGTAGTCAATGGTGGGAACCGCAGAATCACCTTTAGTAACCCAGCGGCTCTCACCATTGACTTCAATGGTGGGAGCCGTTCATTGGCTGAGAGAGGCGGGGGCTGACCTCTTTCAGCCAATGAATGCTCAGACACGGCTCTACAAAGGGAAAAGCTGCATTTAAGCTCTTCATTCGGGAGGTAACAACCATCGTGGTTGTTACCTGTTGCGTGGCTCAGGTTTTCTTGTTTTTTTATTTTACAAAGACCTAGGATGCCTACAGGGAGAAGTGGACCAGTCCAGGTAATGTAGGTGAGTATGTGTGAGTGTGTATGTATGTATTAAAACTATACTGTCACGGTGTGTGTGCATTGTGTTTATTTAAACATTTCTTTACAGGTGAACTACAGTTACCAGCAGGCCCTTAATGCCCCGCATGCTGGTACTTGTGGTTCTCCAAGTACCAGCATGCGGAGGAGGCTTGCTGGGACCTGCAGTTCTACTCATAAAGACAATGTTTACACTTATCTTTTTTTACACTACACTTACACTATCAAGCCGCCACTTTCTGGTTGTGAAAATTACATTTCCAAATTTTTTCCCCTGTAATTCCAGAACCAGGACCGGATCTGAGCCTGATGCTGGTTGTGCTAAGTACAGGGGAACCCTACGCATTTTTTTCCCTGTACTTACACAACCAGGACAGGCCATGAAAAGTCCGGGGCTGGTTGTGTATTTAGGGAGGGATCCCACGTCATTTTTTTTTAAGCATTAACTCTTTACAAACTTTTTAGATACATGTATGCATCTCACTGATGTATGCATGTAAAGTATCTGTGTGAAAACGAACTGCTCATGCTGAAAATGAATGCATGAAGCATTTCTATTCATTTGGGGCTTTGAAGTTCGTTTTGGAGTGGGATTTGCTGTTCGATTTGGACATGAACATGCAAAATCCAACAGCAAATCCCTTCTTAAACTGAAACAAGATCGAATTTGAGTTGAAAATCGAAAACAAAATCCATTCTTAGTAAATTTGAGATTTGCTAAGAGATTTTTCTATTCAAGTTCAATTCAATCTCAGGAGATTTCAGGGATTCATAAAATTGAATCTCTAATCGAACTTTATTAAATTTACCCCTAAATGTGAGTGAACATGAAACTACAAAGTTCTCCTGGCCTATAATAGGTTAAATCAGTTGGAACATACACATTGTACAGATATGCCCAGCTATATCCTTGCCGCTGGCATGGCAAATCTCGCCACGTATAGCGCGAGACGCACGCCCGCGAGCGGATATGCACAATGCGGATGCGATCGTGCCTTCATAGAAATGCTTGGTAGATAGCAGTGCACGCCGTAACGTATGCAGGTGCAAGGAATCGCATGGCGCAATGCGTGTGCACTTTCGTGGTGTGATCAGCCATCTGTACTAAAAGAAAGTAGAAAAAAACAAAAGAAACATGTTCAAAGTTATACTTAGAAGTTTTCCAGAAGGATATATTTGTTATTTTATTTTCAGCCCTCTCTTTCTTTTTTCTCTGCAGGATGGCATCCTGCTACCTTTTTCCTGTTATAGTCTCAGAACTAACAGAAGCATGATGAGTAAATATCCTTCCCATTGCTAGCAAACTCTCCGGATCAGACTCACACTGAAGAATTATTTCTCAGAGGAGGCTTCAACTATTCTTTCCAGTATGAAGTTAAAATTTGCTCCAACTCAGGGGTGTATTTATAATGGGTGCAGGGTGTGCAGTGCACACGGGCCCCATATGTTTTAATACTTACCCCTCCGAAGTCCCGTGTTGAGCTGCAGCGCTGGACAAAACACCTCAAAAATGTCATTTTTCCTGCGTTGTGCACATGCACACTAGGGAAATCGCAGAAAAAATGGCGGCTGTGCCGTTTTCCCGTAACCTGCACATGCGCAGTAGACTCTGGGCACCCTCTAGTGCCCAGAGTTTACTGCTGCGGTGACGCGGCTGGCCGCTGGGAAGAGAGGAGGGCGCCCCGGATGGGGAATGCATACGGGCCACCTCCTCTCTTAAGGCACCGCACACTCTGCACCCATGTACTCTTTATTCTTACCTGTCCATTGTCTCCATGGTGCTGCTCTGCAGCGCCGGGCCGCAAAAATCACTGGGAAAATGGCAGGGACCATTTTACCTGTGACTCGCGCATGAGCAGTACTGCTGTCCCCGGGAAAATGGCGCTCCCGGAGACCCGTGCATGCGCAGTAGATTCTGGCACTAATCCAGAATCTACTGCTGCACCCGCAGCAGCATCACTATAGAGAGGAGGGGGCCCGCATCGTATCCCTCCTATGAGCCCCCGTCTGCATGCGCAGAAGGACGCCAGAGGGGCTTCTGTGTGTTAAACCCAGAGGTCCCTCTGCCCAGCAGCATCGCAAAGGACAGCTCTTATCAGGAATGCGGTCCTTTGCTATATTCTTGGTACATACAGTACCACGGTAATGAACCACGGTATGTACCCGAGGACAGGCGGGATGTACCGTATCGCTAATGCGATGCTTAGTACATCCCGGCCTAATAACTCTTATATATGGTCAAATATCTCAATAATTGTTGTGTAATACTTTATAAATCTACAGCAGTTAGGGTACAATTTATAGTATAGTTCTCAATATTCACCTACAGCAGACTATAGCCTGTTAATCAGATCAATTTTAAACTCCTCCTAATACCTTCCTAGTTAGGGACGGATTCAATTAGGTTTGATAAGTGTTGTTTTTTTGAAAAATTATCGCATCCGCGATAATATCGTTCTGGCACCTGCGATTTTGCAGCAAATGATTGCACCCACGAAAATGGAATGAGAAACAGGCGAAAAGTTTTCACCATCTCAGACCAGGGGCGGGATGCATGATGCATCACACTCACGATGCGATGCATTCCGACGGTTATCACATGCATGCCGGCATTGGTAAAGCCGGTATGCATGACGATCCCCGCATAGGACCGCTCTGTCGGTAAGAGCGGCCCTTTGCGGAGGAGGGGCTTCCAGGCCTATGACCCAGAAGCCCCTCCAGCGTCCTTCTATGCATTCGCATTACTATGCATGTGCCGCAGGGGGTGCTGGGATTGGATCCCTCTATCAGCACTCTGCGGAGAGAAGCCCGTAGGCTTCTATGGGTAACGCCATCAGGAAGATGGCGTTACCCACCGTAGCCAAGTCCCGGAGTGTATAGCATTCCGGGGCTTGGTGCATATGAGCAATGTGGTCAAACCTGCATTTTCGGGGTTTTATCGTATTTCCCAGCTTGCTGCATCCCGCTCCAGGTGAAAAAAAATGCAAAATCACTATTTTTGCTTAAAAATGTGGGGATTTGTTTCAGAACCCTTTGGGCACTCCCCCTAATGAGAAATTACCCACGACATTTTTCGTAATTTGGCAAAAAATGACCGGTCAAATAATATTGGGTAAAAAAAAAAAACAATGAAAATGGGTTTAACGTATTGTATCTGGTATTTCGGGGGTCTACATGGATGCGTCAAGTGTTTAAAACATTGCACGTGGTTGCAGCAGGCGGTTTTTTTAAAAAATTTTAAAAGTGCCCTTTTACGACACGAAAATTTACTTGCACCCATTTTAACGTACCCACAATTTACAAGGAACAATAATTTCCTGGAAAAAAAAATAGCTTTCTATAATTTTTTTTTAAATTTTTTCAACCCTAAATACTTTTATTATGACCAATAATACACTTCTAAATTAATTTCCGATGTACGTAGCCATTTTTTGGGGTACAGACGCAATTTCCTGCATGTCCTGACTTTTTCGCCTATTTCGTCTGTTTTCTTTATTGCACCTACCTGTTTTCATCTGATTTTTTGGATCGATAGCGGGAGTGCTCATGCAAAAATTGTCCGATTTCACCGGCGAAATCAGACGATATTATCGCCACTAATTTAATACGGCCCTTAGTGGAAGACTGTTACTGGATTAATTACTCATGTGATGATAAGGCCAGTAACAGCATCCTGCTATCCACATAGCCTCTCACTGCTACACACAATCTAGTAGACACTGGGCCTGATACAGAGTAGTACACAAACCCGATGGTCTGCGTACTACTCCAATTGTCAGAGCCCTGTGCATGTGCAGGATATGTAATGCGCAAGTGCAGGTCTCCCTAAGTGAGATCTCTTGCAGTTCCCCCAAGCCATAGCCTAATTGACAGACTGTGGCCGTTTGGGGCAGGGAGTGGGCGGGGCCGGCCACCTGACACTCACATGTCAGGTGCTGTCACTGTGCAGCAAGCCCAGCTCCCATGTCCTGCTGTCTCCTTCCCTCCCAGAGAGGCATAGAAAAGCTCCGCCTCCCAGATAGGACGAGGAGCTGGCCTGTGTTGGGAGCTGCAAAATGAGAGGGTCTTTTTGTTGATGGCAGTGTTGTATTAAGGGTTCACAGGCTCCTGGAGATCATCTAACTAGGGATGGCCATAGGTATGGTATACCATCGATGGTGATGGTTACACAAACCATCGATGGACGGTAACTATTCAGATTGGTGCCATCGATGGTTGTTTTTGCGGCTGGTTCTGCTTCTTACTGAGGGCCCCATTTACTAACGAAGCTAAACACCAGCTGCATTTTTCATTTAGTATCACTGTTATACAAAAGAAAATTCCACTGGTATTTATCAATATTTACCCCTCCGGGAGCTCCAGCAAAGTCCTCCACATCTGCGAGGTTCTCCACTCACTTGCTGGCAGCCTAACTGCCAGTGACAGGCTTCTGTGTAATGCGCCTGCACATGTGCATGACATGGGGACCCGGCAGTGCCTGGTCGGCTTTCCGGGCCGACATATCATCCAGGACATATCGCGTAGTGTGTACCCAGCCTTATTTGCATCTCCAGGTCCATTTTCCTTTAATAACACATCCCTATGGTACTCATTTTATGTATCACTACCGACTTTAGTACAACACAGTGAGTATGCCACACCCCACATTGATCCATTCTATCTGTGAGACCACGTCCTCTGTCACACCCCAGGTTACCTAGCAACACAGTACTATACATGCCACATGCATACCTGGCTTCTAGTGATATACTCAACGTACTGTAGATTAAAGTTCTTGTTAATCAGATGTATTTGTTATTACTAGACATGTCTGTTTTATAATTATTTGTAAACATTAAAGGGCCTTAGAAACAGACAAACGGAATTCGCGTCTTTTCTCATTGCGCGTCTTTTCACTGCTGCACTCCTGACTTGTGACTGTGTACGTGTACAGGGCTGTATGTGTACATTAGGGGTTGGGTGTACGGTGCAGGGGCAGTTTTGTTTATCTTTCCCTAGGGCAAATCGATGTTTGTTGCTGCCTCTGGCTAAATGACCCAGATGTTGCACAGATCAAAAGTCACTGTCGGGTGTCTTCTCCAGAGCTGATTTCAGCAGCTGCCGGTAACTGCTTCTCCTCATGTGAAGGAGGGAAACAGCAAATTATCTCTGTCATAATGTCCATTTCTCAAAAATGTTTGTACTTTTTTTATCCTCATACAGTAGCTACACGTGAGACATTAGGTGTAGGGTTGGCATCGGTAGGTTAACAATCAATCGTCGCCATCGATGGTACTATTTGTGGTTAACCTCGATAGCATGAAACCATCGATGGTTTCACCCACCGATGGTCATCCCTGCTCTCTGACCCAAGGGGCAATGAAACAATTATGGTCGAGAGCGGATCGTTGCGGATCCCGACGGGGGGTGGAGCTGCACAGGGAGGAAATGAAAAGCAAATATCTACCGGGCTCTGTGCCGGATCTGACAACATAACGTCTATTGTGTTCCCGGCATAAGATTGCCAGACAGCTTGAAGCAATCTGATGTTGATGCTTTAGTTACATCAGCCACATGATAGAATGAGGAAGACGGTAAAGGTGCCCACACACATAGCGATGTGCTCACGATCAGCCGATGTGTACGATTTCCCTTGAAACTCTCCCCGGCAGCTCTGCACATGATCTGCACACGATTTGGTGTCCAATCTTCATACGATCTCTCCTGCATCCAGACTTTCACAGTGCATCGCTTTCCTAGATTGTCAGATCTGCCCTACAGCACGGTAGATCTGACGATGCGATGTGCGACCAGCGGGGACGCGCATCGCATCGTGATCATGAGTGGGAACTCACGATTTCCTCACGATTTTGGCATATTTTACACGATTTGTCATCACGATTTGTCAAAATCGGCCAAATCATGTAAAATATCGCTATGAGTGTGGCCAGCTTAAGGGTGTTACCTGGTATTATAATATATACCAGTTTTATACAGCTTGTTACAGGGCAAACCTGCACAAAGTAGATGTCATCAATATTGAACATTAATACATAAACGCAGAGTCCACAGGAATACTGTACCTAATTTTTTGTAGTTGAAACAGAATGTATAAACACAAATTCTAGATTGTCCCTGTGCTGTCAACAAAAGGTACATTTGAAAAGGTTAATATTTGTTTCCTTGTCTTTTCTATTATGACATTTAAAATTACTGTATATACAGATTATAAGGGAAATGGTATATAGGAAACAAGCATCAAATATAGAATATATTTTACAGAGGAAGTGCTTACGAATACTTTTCCTGTAACAAAAGAAAATATAGATACAAGGGGATAAATTTACTAAGATGGGAGTTCTATTAAGAAGTGATGTTGCCCATAGCAACCAGATTCTACTTCTCATTTATCTAGCACCTTCTAGAAGATAATACCTGGAATCTGATTGGTTGCTATGGGCAACATCACTTCGTAATAGAACTCCCATGTTAGTAAATTTACCCCAAGATATTTTCAAATGGACTGCTATTTGCCAAGGGCCTGATTCAGAGATGTATGCTAGCCCGAGCACACATCTCCCATTGTTAGAGGACTGTGCATGTGCAACCCTCCATTTGTGAATTCACTCGCTGGCCTTCCAGCCCTCTCTCTGTTTAACGTAATCTGAACTGGATGTTCCAGGGGGGAAACACCTCCCCTGCGACTGCTGTCTGACTCAGAGTTGCCTACCCTCCCGATTTTAGCGGGAGGCTCCCGGTTTTTAATGAAGCCTCCCGCTCCCCCGCAAACTTGACTTAAACTCACGTTTTTTAGAAGCAATGGGCTGCGCATGCGCGATTCCTCATTGTCGGGGACGGGCCTGCGGAGGGGACCTCATGACGTCACGACGGCCACTGTGGGGTTGTGGGTAGCGGTGGCGGCGCTAGTCAGCAGGGCGCACTGTGCACACAGAGTGCGCTTGTGCGCGGCAGCATCGTGAGGAGCGGAGCCTGGTAACAGCAGCGCTGCACTGTTTGGGACAGCAGCGCAGGTGTCGGGCAACAGTGAGTGGTGTGTGGTGGCCTTTTCTCCCCCCCACGGTGGCCTCACTAAAATGTAAGTCAAACAAAACTGTGTCATATATATATATGAAACAATTATGGTCGAGAGCGGATCGTTGCGGATCCCGACGGGGGGTGGAGCTGCACAGGGAGGAAATGAAAAGCAAATATCTACCGGGCTCTGTGCATGATGGGGCTTGGTGCTGAGGGCTTGATTCAGACCCGCTCGCGAGCGCTGAGCGCTCACAAGCGTGTCGATGGTGCCCTAGTGCGCATGCGCATGACGGAGGCTGCTCCGTCGTGCGCATGCGCGAGATCCGGCTAGCGACGGGGAAGCCGTCGCTCCGGGTCTCGCACCAAAGGGGGCGTGCTGTCGATGGTGAGTGACAGCACGCCCCCTTTGGTGGGCGTGCCGGGGGCATGGCTGCCAGACGGAGGCGTTCCCACGGGAACGCCTACCGTCTGGGTCTGGCCCCACTGACATCACTAGTGATGTCAGTGGGAGTGATTTTGGCTCTGATAGAGCCAAAATCACTCCAGGGCTTGCGGCAGCGAGACCCTACCGCAGGGTCTCGTCGCAAACCCGATGGTCGCGACCATCTTTTTGGCCGCTCGCATATGCTGTGGGTGGTCACCCACAGCTATGTGAGTGGCCAGGAGGCCGCTCCAAGTTTAGGTAGGATGGCCCTGATTCAGAGCGAGCGCTCTGGTCATAGCGTCCGGCTCTGAATCTGGCCCTGAGTGTCACAGGCATTATTAACTGCACTTTGAAAGAGCACTCACTGACAGCCAATAAATGGATGACTGTCAGTGAGTACCCTTTCAGAGTGCAGTTAATGCCTGTGACTGACTGGATATATCAAAATAAGGGAGCTCTAAAAATACAGCTGCCCCCTCTGAGCACATTTATTCAAACAGTAAACATTGACTACTATTACTAACTGCTTTGGGGCTCATTTACATATGAATATAAGTGATTTGTATGGCACGCCCCTCAGATGTAGCAGTACACGCCCACTTTACCGCCGCGCTCATAGGTGCTGCTTGTACAATCTCCCTGAAATGTTCTTTCAAAAGTAGGCAAGTATGGTCTGGCTGTGATTAGTATAGAGTTCTTATAATAGGAAGCCACTGCCAGTGCCAGGGGGGGGGGGGCAAATTTTACTGGAGGGGCTGACGCCAAACAGCCCCTTAGGTAAAATCCGCCAGCAAGGTAAAAAAAAAGAAACATTACAATCAAGAAGCACATATACAAATATAGCAATAAAATAAAGCATAATATATACATAATGGATCCACATAATGATGGGCCGGTGCTACTGTTAGGTGAACCTTGGAAACCAATGTCTATGAGTTGCCTATAACATTGAGTAACTGATTCAGTGGCTGACGTCAGATGCAAGTGGCCGATGTTTTAAATCAGTGCATGCATCTGAGTCACATTGTGCATGCATGCTGATGGCTATTGCTGGGAATGTAGAATGAATTTGGACCCTGAATCAAGCAGTTTCGGTGGGTGTTCCAGGGAAGTAACATGGGGGTGGCTAGCCAGACGCGGGTGTGTCGCAGTAGTGGCATCACAAGGGGGGTGTGGGCTGCACCCGGGTGTCACCTGCCAAGGAGGTGACACCAAGGTGCACGCTCCCCCTCAGTGACAGGAGCCGGGTGCTGCACTGTAGTATTAAACAATTGCGCTCTGTGACCCCCTTAGTACTGTGTGTGATGGATGGGAATCAGAAAAAGGATAGTCAAAAAATGGATGGAGTAGCAAATGAAAAGAATTGTGACTTTCTCACAGGAAATGTAAATATTAAAATGTACAAATAAATAAATGAATATTCTCAGATGTCTAAAACACAGTAATATTTGCAGTATTAATATGGCAAAAAAAATAGTGAAACAAAAGCAATAATGGGGATGAGGACGACCTCCCCACATAAAAAATAAATGAAAAGGATGCACATATATAAAGTCTGTCTGTATCGGGGTGTATATATCCTATACAGTGTGTGTGTGTGTGTGTGTGTGTGTGTGTGTGTGTGTGCGCACACTGCAGAACAATCTTTGTTGGTTACCTGTAGGAAGGTAATATTACTTGAGGTATTGTTCCATGTACTGGGGAGTGTGATACAATATGGAATGAGAAAGTTACACTGTGGCATCCCGCTAGTCAGTGTCTGGTTGCTGCAGGATGATTGTTGTGGATAAGGATGCCCGGGAGTGGATCTTCCTGGGGCAAAGAGTACGGGGGCCGGAGGATTCGGGGACAGGCATCTCACAGCTGCGCTGTCCAGCACCCGGTGTGCGTAGCGGCGCCCGTCTGAGAGAACAGACTAGCACCGTCAGCACACGTGAGGGCGGACTGCACTTGCCTGGGGAGGAGAAGTGACGGTTGTGGCTCGATGGAACCAGAGACCGTACTCCCCCTCCGGAACGAGACTTGCCTCCCTGCGACTCGACGGAGTCCCGCTCTTTCCCCTTGCCGGCTGATGTTGTTTGAAGTCCTCTTTCCTTCTGGCAGGTACTTCCCGGTCCCGTGGTACGTCCGCGGCTGTGAACTAGCCGTGTTGCGGGTGGATAATATTAAGTCCTGGTATGATGCTTAAGTTTTTGGGGGTTCGGAGATGTGTTCTGCAACACGTTTCGACCCTCTTGTGGTCTTCTTCTAGGCAGTGTAGCAATAGGTTTGTTTTGTATGGGGAAGCTGTAAGTAGCAGGACGAGTCCACGCCTCTCAAATGATAGGTTCTTCCATGTGTGCTGTGATTGGTGGGTGCTCCCAGGGTCTTCTGACTGGATGGGAGTCTTGTCAGTCATGGGTATGATTGCTTTGCTGAGTTGGTGTATTCATTCAAAAAGCATAATTGCTATGCCTAATGGAGACATAGAGGGTGTCTTTTTCCATAAGATAAATTATATGATATAGAATATGGGGTGGTTGTCTCTAAAACACAAAAGGTAGAGTAATTCTGATAAATCCCTGTAGTTTAAATCGGGGAATGTGGTGAATAAAAAAGTGGGATATAAGTGAATACAGAAAGTGTGGAAGGAATGGGGTATAAATGTATCTGTCCAGGTCGGATAGTGTAAATAAGGCTGTCACATAGTTTAATGTATGTGACTGCTTATGACTAAAGGTCCAATTGGTAAAGTTGAATTGGACTCAGCTGATGTTCTCATTTATTAATTAATATTGTTGCTAGTCACAGACAATCAATCTTATTTCATTGTCTCGATTGAGCCCCCGAGGGTGGAGGGTCCCCATGCTAATCATAATGCGTAATTCTTCTCTGTTTAGTTGTTTTGTGTAGTCGCCCTCTCTCCAGTTTGGTTTTACTAATTTAAGGGCAGTGAAATCAAGGACCGTGGGGTCTGACCTATGGTGGATTTTGAAATGTATAGAAATAGGGTGTTCCTCACATTCTTTCCTGATGTTCTGTAGGTGTTCGTTAATCCTTACTTTAAGTGGGCGGATGGTTCTCCCTACATATTGTTTTTGACAGGGGCATTGTAACAGATATATCACGCCTTTAGTGTTGCATGTTAGATTGTCTCGTAGTATTAAGTGCAGCACTCCTGACACTGTGAGGGAGCTGGCACTGCACACAGGACAGGGCAGTCCGCACCTCCTGAACCCCCCCGGTAAAAAGCACTGGACAACAGGGTTACGGGCCGCGAGGCCACACCCCTTCCTGCAAGGCCATGCCTCCTTCCTGTGAGGCAACACCCCATTTTTGGTGATAGGAACAAAATTGGCTGCACTCAATTAATCACACTTAATATGTGTACTATGAACCAGGCTTGAGTATAAAATGTAAAAATAATTTAATCAGACAATCTCATACAAACATATAGTATTCGGTACCTATGTGGAACATATATTTGTTCCTACTTTAAAATTACAAACATACATATACAAAACAAATAATTAGTATCAGAAAAAAAAAAAAAAGGAGATTTGATAGGTGTAATCAATTTTCCTGGTTAGGTTGTTACCAGGTAAAAAACAAATGTTTCTCTTATGTATAGATAAGCTGTATCTGTGGCAATTTTAAAGTTAGTGCAACAGTTTGATATATAGTTGCTATGATTCTGCAACATGCAGTGAGCTCACCCGATTTTCTGGCTGATGCGGCAGCCTGTGGTCTGCAGATCAAAAAATGTCAGTATTCCACGTATATTACTGTATAAATCCCGATGGCTGCAGCATATACCTTCATGTGCCCGTTAGTGGATAGAGATCTTTCTCCCTTTCATCGCGGGATCTCTCAGTGGTGTTACTCCACTCCGTGTCATGTAATGTATGGCTGCTGATGGAGCCGCCGGCCGGCTTGGCTGTACACTCACTTGGGAGTGGGTGCTTGTAGTCACAGTGGATGGACGTGACCCCCGATAGGGACTTCGTGCTGATTTGTGTGTTACCGGAATCCCTCTATTGGAGAGGGTAGTGAACTGTATAATGGTCTGGATATTGGGTCCGCTCAGAGTAAAGGAATTGTTGCTTGGAAAATCAGATGCCACAAGTCCAGCTGTATTTGCTCATTTGCTCAACGCGTTTCCGTGTGTCTACACACCTTCGTCAGGAGCATGCTGGGAAGGAGGGATTTAACCCTTTTATCCAGTTTCTCTTAATTAGTATAATGAGAATCATTATCAGCTGGAAAATTCAAGCAATGTCAGTCAGGTACATTTAATTTGATCCCTCATATATCTTGCACAGTTACAAGAGTTGTTTGTAATCTTTTGTGCCCATAACAGTTGTTGGAAAATCAGAGCTTATCTAAGATTATATTTTTATATGTGTGAAGATGATCTTAAGTTATTTCATCTGATTATATCATCCAGACATATTGTTTTATCAAATAAAAAACGATTTTGCTCTTTTGCTTGTATTATGATCTCACAACCCTTATGTGTTTATAGATCATGGAAACCATTACATAAATAAATTAATAAATAAAATAAATTAATAAAGAACAAGATATAAAGTAGAATAAGAAAAATGAAAAATAAAAAATATATGTATAAGAAGGACTTGTTGTATACTCTTATTTCTAAAGTATGGTTACTTGATCCCGACTTTAGATAAATGTATAAATAAACAATTTTATAATCCAAACATTTGTATATACAATTTCTCATCATCTCACATATATTTATTATTAAGGAAATTAGATGAGACAACAATAATAAAATATAATTAAAATATAATATTCGATAATATCTGTTATGTAGATTACACAATATATATCCAAATTGTGAAGTGTAAAAATTTAAATATAATAGAAAAACCATAAATGAGGTTTGTATTATGAGGTCACTGATTAAAGGGAATAGTTTTTCCTATGATGATGATCAGGTGTGGACATGTAATGGTCCCAAAAACCCACAGGGAACTGTAGTAGAATCAGGGGCTATATATCAAAATCCACCTCTGCCATCTCGTTAAGACCCTCAGGGTATAGAGTGCGCATTTTGTGAATCCAGTAGGTTTCTCGAAGACAAAGACGAGAATATCTGTCTCCTCCTCTAGCTGTGCTTGTTATGTGTTCTATACCTATAATTTGTATACAATTAAATTCCCCTTGATGTTTTTCAATGCAATGCCTCTAAACAGAATGTTCTATTTTTTTATTAATGACATTCCTTCTGTGTTCTAACAATCTATCTTTCAATTTGCGTGTGGTACGACCGATGTATTGTGCACCGCACTCGCATTGAAGGAGATATATTACATATGTAGGAATATTATATTTTAATTATATTTTATTATTGTTGTCTCATCTAATTTACTTAATAATAAATATATGAGAGATGATGAGAAATTGTATATACAAATGTTTGGATTATAAAATTGTTTATTTATACATTTATCTAAAGTCGGGATCAAGTAACCATACTTTAGAAATAAGAGTATACAACAAGTCCTTCTTATACATATATTTTTTATTTTTCATTATTTTTATTCTACTTTATATCTTGTTCTTTATTAATTTATTTTATTAATTTATTTATTTAATGGTTTCCATGATCTATAAACACATAAGGGTTGTGAGATCATAATACAAGCAAAAGAGCAAAATCGTTTTTTATTTGATAAAACAATATGTCTGGATGATATAATCAGATGAAATAACTTAAGATCATCATCACACATATAAAAATATAATCTTAGATAAGCTCTGATTTTCCAACAACTGTTATGGGCACAAAAGATTACAAACAACTCTTGTAACTGTGCAAGATATATGAGGGATCAAATTAAATGTACCTGACTGACATTGCTTGAATTTTCCAGCTGATAATGATTCTCATTATACTAATTAAGAGAAACTGGATAAAAGGGTTAAATCCCTCCTTCCCAGCATGCTCCTGACGAAGGTGTGTAGACACACGGAAACGCGTTGAGCAAATACAGCTGGACTTGTGGCATCTGATTTTCCAAGCAACAATTCCTTTACTCTGAGCGGACCCAATATCCAGACCATTATACAGTTCACTACCCTCTCCAATAGAGGGATTCCGGTAACACACAAACCAGCACGAAGTCCCTATCGGGGGTCACGTCCATCCACTGTGACTACAAGCACCCGCTCCCAAGTGAGTGTACAGCCAAGCCGGCCGGTGGCTCCATCAGCAGCCATACATTACATGACACGGAGCGGAGTAACACCAATGAGAGATCCCGCGATGAAAGGGAGAAAGTTCTCTATCCACTAACGGGCACATGAAGGTATATGCTGCAGCCATCGGGATTTATACAGTAATATACGTGGAATACTGACATTTTTTGATCTGCAGACCACAGGCTGCCGCATCAGCCAGAAAATCGGGTGAGCTCACTGCATGTTGCAGAATCATAACAACTATATATCAAACTGTTGCACTAACTTTAAAATTGCCACAGACACAGCTTATCTATACATAAGAGAAACATTTGTTTTTTACCTGGTAACAACCTAACCAGGAAAATTGATTACACCTATCAAATCTCCTTTTTTTTTTTTTCTGATACTAATTATTTGTTTTGTATATGTATGTTTGTAATTTTAAAGTAGGAACAAATATATGTTCCACATAGGTACCGAATACTATATATTTGTATGAGATTGTCTGATTAAATTATTTTTACATTTTATACTCAAGCCTGGTTCATAGTACACATATTAAGTGTGATTAATTGAGTGCAGCCAATTTTGTTCCTATTAGCTTTTGAAGTAATTGCACAAATTCTTCTCTTTGGCAGCAGTCTCTTTTCACACTTCAGATCACCTAGGAAGCGCTATTTTCTTCAGTTTTTTTTTGTATTTCCATTTTTGGTGATGCATGGCTCCGCCGCACGCATAGCATCCCTCCCCGCACCAGGTGACAATGAGAAGAGGGACGCCACTGTGTCGCAGTCAGCAACTGTGTTCCCAAAGGGATTGTGCAATGAGCCTGATTAAGCAAGGAACGTACGCTAGCAGCCGCACGCACCCATCCGCTGCGAGAATATGCTAATCACTGCATACGCACGGAGACCATAGCACAAGATGCAGACACCCAGCCCCATATTAAACCGCCCATCTCCCTTTACTCAAAGCCTGATCAGTATGCAATATAGCATACACATCGGTAACATCGAGAACCATAGACCACATTTGCATAATAGTGGTTGACAAGACCTCGCGCAGGATCTTGGCAACCTACTGTGTGCACGGAGTCTCATCACTGCGTCTGTCGCCATACTGGCTTAATTATGTACGCCCTAAAATGGCATCCCAACACACAGGCACCCCTGCGTTTGCCCGACCACTCCCTTCACCTCCCACAAACGGCACTACCTGTCAATCAATGCCGGAAGGGGTCTGCGGCATGCACGTTGCGTATAGTCTGCGCACGCTTACCCGATCGCACTGACTAGTTCCCGCATGCACAGTTCGATGCATACGCATTCGCAGTTTGGAAACATCAGTCAAGTGCGTGCGTTCTCTCCTGTGCGTTCCTTGCTGAATCATGTTCTATGTCCGATAGTGTGACCGATGGAGCGTCTTTGCGCACACATTAATAGATTAGCGAAACAGCCGGTGTGCGTCTCTGCAGAAGACCATTGGCTGTGGCATTAGCATAAAGTCGCAGACGCTGCTGCATTAGTGTGCGCCTGAGTGAATCAGGCCCTGAGTGAGTAAAAAAAATGTCACTCATCCATTCAGCCTTGATTGCTCCCCATATGGAGAGCCGGTTACTGACATGGATGACAAGTAGACAACAGTTTCTTACCTGTGACGCTGTCAGCTGCTCCTCAAAGTCATTTATGGTCTTGGACACTGGCGCTGGGATGTGATGTCACTGCTGGAGCAGTGCTGTATGTAGGGAATAAGTGCACTTTAATCTAGGTTTGTTCTATTTATACAGTGCCATTAAAAACTATGTAAGTGGGTGACTTATTTTAAAATAAAAAGCAAAAGCACAGTGACCCATAGTAACTAATCATTCACTAATTAAACTATTGGTAGCTAAGGCAATGTAGCTATTTTATTAAGGGCACCTGATGTGCCTGGATGGTCTGGGCATGCCTGCACTTGAGTCAGGAAAACACATATGCAATCTAAATATGCATCAAGGCACACAGAGGCAGGAGTATAGAAAAGGCACATTGTGCAAAGCAATATTATTATTTAAAAATAACATTACCTCCACACCTACCGCCACCAGGGGTACGGAAAGAGCCCTCGTGCTATAGGACATGTTTATTTTGCAGGCCCCACTCTCCTGGGGGAATCCATTGGCTAGGGGTGGTGAAATTCTAGTGACACTGGGGGTCTCCCCTCTCAAAGGCAAATGGCAGCTATTTAGAGATGGGGTTGGGCTTCTGTATATGTGATAGATAGATAGATAGATAGATAGATACACACACTGCGTACTTACAAACACACACACACAGCATACATATACACATATAGCATACACACACACATATAGCATACACACACACATATAGCATACACACACACATATAGCATACTTACACACATATAGCATACACACACACATATAGCATACACACACACATATAGCATACTTACACAAACGATGGGCTGAGGAGAGGAGGAGGCTGGTTGTTGGCGTTGGATAACAGATGGCATGTGAGTGGAGCTGCTGTGGCTGGGCTTGCACAGCAGCTCCCTCGGCCATCTGTATCCAGTTCAGACAGCCCTGCTGTACATACACAGCAGCTCTGAGCGTGGGCAGCCCACGCGCAGTGCAGAGACGGAGACAAGGCTATCTCCATCCAGGAGTAGGGGAGACCCTCACCTCAGAGGCCACCAACCACTTTAGAAGCATAATTTTAGTCAAATAAACTTTTCAAAATTCCTCCTAAAGTACTGCTCAGATTATCTGATTTATGGAGTACAAACATATGTCAAATAGACCACAGCGCTGATCACAGTGTAAAACACACACACAAAATAACACAGACCAGTTATTGGTGCTTCTGTGAGATCCTCTGGAACTCTGGTCAGCTCGTCTCCGGGTGCTCTGTGACCCTGGTCACCTGCTCTCTGCTATAGCTGACCGGAGTTACAGAGCATGACCCGGAGACCAGCTAGCCGGAGTCTCAAAGGACCTAACCAGAGCACCAATCATGGGGAAGGTAACTGTAAAGCTGGTTGGGAGAGTGGGGGAGCATAGGCACGTGGGGGGGATTGTGGGGTGGGCGATTGGGGGGAGAGACAGCGGCGCATGCGCAGTCACACTGTCAGGGTATTTTTTGTGAAAAATACCCTGAAAACTGTTTGATGGGGATTCGCACGGACAGAGCTTTCTTGCATGCTCTGTCCCTGAATGCGATATTTGATACATCCTTGCAATGTCAATGATAACACATTGGGGTTTTGCTGAGTTAGATGAATATTAATAAGCTATAAAAAACTTAATGTAAAATGGAGTATTTATCCCCATGTTCTGAATATGGACGTAAGCATATGCCTATATTTGGGAATGTGTGGTACAAATTTTACATTAGGCAAACAGGCATTAACTTTAACCATGTTGATTAACCCCTTTGCTGTTAAGGTTGAGTGTGACTCGTCCTTAGCACTGAACAGGTTTTAAATTTTGTTGAAAATGTCAATTAAAAGTTCCCCCCTTATAGCTGTTGTCGTTGGAGCTTGATGATGTCATCACCTGGCAGATGTGATAATCAGGGGTGCCAAGAGGGTGGGGTGCGGGTACTAATTACCCGGGCCCGGGCTGCTGAAGGGGCCCGCATCCAGCGCCACCCCCCTCCCTTTTAAATCACAGCAGCCCAGCTGTGTGCTGGGCTGTAGCGGGAGACTGCTCGCGGATGCTGGGCAGCAGCCACAGCAGTCTCCTATGCCTGTGGAGGGGAGTGATCATGCTGATCGTGTCCCCTCACGGCTTTGCTCCGGGCTGAGGGGCTGACATCACCCCCCTCTCCAGTAGCGGCGCTGAAATAATCTTTTTTTTTTAAATACAAAGGGAGGTCGTGGCCACGCCTCCCGCAATTAGGCCATGGTCCCTTCACCCGTGCCCGGCCGGCATCTCTACGCCCCTGTTGATAATGTCATGAAACCCCGTGCCTCCCATGTAAAACATACAATTTACAATCCAATTAATTAGGTAGAGACCATTAAAGTGTTTTACCTCCCACTTTCTGGCACCCATAGACTAAGTTTTACCCTCATTTGAAAGACGGGAGACCCCTATTTCAAATTAAATGTCCTCTGAGAAGTTATTGTCGGTTATCATGTGTGATCACCAGAGAACTTACCTATACTGCATAATTATCCATACTGGCCTCATTAAACTCAGGGCTACCCTTTTTTAAAAATGTGTCCTCTCTTTCAAATGATGTGGCCTCTTTGTGGTTATTAACTGATAATCACCTCTAATCACCAGACAATACCCACCCACACTTCAGAAATACTAGTAGAACTTACATACGGTGTTGGGCACTTACCATGTACAATTATCACCATCCTGGCACTTACATACTCAGGGGCACTCTTGTTTGAAAGAGAGAATTCCCTATGACAATGTGCCCCTTAGTAGCTATTTTCTGACCATCATCAGACAGTAACACCCTATAGTACAGAAAGCATTTAGGAACCCTAGATATGGGAAGTTTCCAATGCCCAGACTTCCCCCTTCCTGACATCAATAAACACAAAGAATCTTTTGATGGTGGATGATATAAACAGGGACTCTGAGAGGGGGGGGAGCGGGTACATATTACACGGGCCCGGGCTTCCTGAGGGGCCCGGGTTAACAGCACCGCCCCCCCCTCCCTCACAGCAGCCCAGCACACAGCGTGTGCTAAGCTGCAGTGGAGACTGCTCGTGGCTGTTGAGCAGCAGCCACAGCAGTCTCCTAAGCCTGTGGGGGGAGTGATCACACTGATTGCACCCCCCCTGGCTTTGAGCAGGGCTGAGGGGGCTCAGAGCACACCCCCTCCCCAGCGCGCAGCGCTGCAAAACTTTTTTTTTTGCCCGGATGGGGGCATGGCCACGCCTCCAGCGATTTTGTCCACGCCCCCTCTCGCGGCTCTCAGCTGGCCTGGATATATATATACAAAAATAATGCTTTTGGTTTGCGCTTCAAATAATGAAAATATATTAAAGAAAATACAAAACTCAGTTGGTGCACAAGCTGCTCCCCTCACAAAAATCCCCTATTAGAAGGATCAGGCAAAACACATAACAAATATATGAGAGAGGGTGCTAATAATGATCTAAAGTCTCTGAATAGTATTCAATCTCAATCTGTCCTTTTTGCAATTGAAAAAATTGGTAGAAAGAACTTCCTATGAAATATTGTGTAGTGGTGACCCACGGGTCTCGGTATCTTCTTTAAAACCGTATATTCCACGTTATATCCTTTCACTTGAAGAGGATCATCCAAGTATGTAATTGTTCTTAAGTCTCATAGATATTGGTTTAATCTTTTTTTCCCCAACATGTTTCTCCTTTTGGAGTTTTATCCTTCTACTGGAAAACAAACCCTCACACCAAGGGAAGACACCCAAAGAATAATAAATCAATAGTTCATATAAGCATGAATATATTTATTGTAGCATAAAATGTATCTTAATAAAAAATCTCTAAAAGATATTTTTTGGTAATAGCATATTAGTGTAATAATATGATAGAGCACAGCATTGTTTGTGGGTATATTGAGAAAGGTTTCCCCCACCTTAAACATCTGTAATCCACATCTGTGGGAATCCAAACAAGCGTGTCAAATCAGTATCAGTATATACTAGGGATGAGCGGGTTCGGATTTCTGAAATCCGAACCCCCCCGAGCACCCCCGATCCGAGTCAGGCTCGACTTTTCCCGCCTGACTCGGATCTGAAATCGAGGCAAAACGTCATCATCCTGCCTTCCGGATCTCGCAGGTTTTGGATTCTATAAAAGGTCCCCGCGTCGGCGCCATTTCTCACTCCGGCTGTGGACAGTGAGGAGGGAGGGTGGGAGCTAGGGCTGGCTGGGCTGTGTGGTGCTGCTGTTGTCCATAGGGGCTGTGACCACTCAGTCCATAGGGGCTGACTGGGCTGTGTTGTGTTGCTGTTGTCCATAGGGGCTGGCTGGGCTGTGTTGTGCTACTGTCATAGGGGCTGGCTGGGCTGTGTTGTGCAGTCAGTTGCAGTCATAGGGGCTGTGTCCACTCCAAAGTCTATAGGGGCTGGCTGGACTGTGTTGTGCAGTGTCCCATAAAGGCTGTAGTCCTAGAGGGGTGCTGTAGTGTTGTCCAGGAGGTGAACTGTGCATCAGGGGTGCTCCACCAAAGTGCACTCCAAAAAAAATATTTTTTTTGTGTTTGTGAAATGTGTGCACAGTAGCCGCACGTGCATCAACAAAGTAACACCAAGCGTGCGCCTGTGTCATAAGTAAAGGGCCGGCTGACTCATCTGTTAAAGGGTGGTGTAACCCCCAAAGTGCACTCCAAACCAAATAAAAAATTATTTTCTGTGTTTGTGAATTGTGTGCACTGTGGCCGCACGTGCATCAACAAAGTAGCACCAAGCGTGCGCCTGTGTCATAAGCAAAGGGCCGGCTGACTCATCTGTTAAAGGGTGGTGTAACCCCCAAAGTGCACTCCAAACCAAATAAAAAATTATTTTCTGTGTTTGTGAATTGTGTGCACTGTGGCTGCATGTGCATCAACAAAGGAGCAGCGCCAAGCGTGCGCCTGTGCCATAAGTAAAAGGCCGGTTGGCTCGTCCGTTAAAGGGTGCTGTAACTCCCAAAGTGCACTCCAAAATATATATTTTTTTCTGTGTTTGTGTATTGTGTGCACTGTACGTGCATCCTCAAAGCAGCAGTGCCAAGCGTGCGTCTGTCTGTTAAAGGGTGGTGTAACCCCCAATGTGCACTCCAACAAAAATAAAACATTTTCTTCTGTGTTTGTGAATTGTCTGCACTGTACGTGCATCCTCAAGCAGCAGCGCCAAGCGTGCGTCTGTCTGTTAAAGGGTGGTGTAACCCTCAAAGTGCGCTCCACAAAAAATAAAAAAATTCTTTTTTTCTGTCTTTGTGAATTGTGTGCACTGTAGCTGCAAGTGCATCAACAAAGGAGCAGCGCCAAGCGTGCGCCTGTGTCCCATAAGTAAAGAGCCGACTGGCTCATTTCTTAAAGGGTGGTGTAACCCGCAAAGTGCACTAGTCTCCAACAAAAATAAAACGTATATATCAATATAACATAAATGGAGGACCAAAATTTATCCGATAAATAAAATAGGGAAAGATCAAGAACCACTTCCTCCTAGTGCTGAAGTTGCTGCCACTAGTCATGACATAGACGATAACATGCCTTCAACGTCATCTGCCAAGGCCGATGCCCAATGTCATAGTAGAGGGCATATACAATCCCAAATGACAAAGTTCAGAAAAATGACCTTAAAAAAAACATTTAAATCATCTGAGGAGAAACGTAAACTTGTCAATATGCCATTTATGACACGGAGTGGCAAGGAATGGCTAAGGTCTTTCCCTATGTTCATGACTAGTGGTTCAGCTTCACATGACAATGGAAGCCCTCCTCCCACTAAAAAAATCAAACAAGTTAAGCTGGCAAAAGCACAGCGAAGAACTGTGCATTCTAAGAAGATATCACAAATCCCCGAGGAGAGTCCAAGTGTGGTGGCAGTTGCGATGCCTGACCTTCCCAGCACTGGGCGGGAAGAGGTGCCTCTTTCCACCATTTGCACGCCCCCTGCAAGTGCTGAAAGGAGCACCCACAGTCCACTTGCTGATATGCAAATTGAAGATGTCACTGTTGAAGTACAACAGGATGAGGATACTGGTGTAGCTGGCGCTGAGGAGGAAGTTGGCGAGGAGGATTCTGATGGTGATGTGGTTTGTTTAAATCAGGCTCCGGGGGAGACAGTTGTTGTCCGTGGGATGAAAAAGCCCATCACGGTAATGCCTGGGCAGAAGACCAAGCATTCCACCTCTTTGGTCTGGCAATATTTCTATCCAAATCTGGACAACAACTGTCTTGCCATATGTACCATATGTAAAGGTGAAATAATTAGGGGTAGGGACGTTAACCACCTAGGAACATCCTCCCACATACGTCACCTGCAGTGCGTTCGTAAAAAGTTACTGTCAAGTTCAGAAACTTTGGCTAAGACCGTAAGCAGTCCAGGGACACCTAAATCCCTTTGTCCTGTTGTATCCAAGCGCCTGCAAACCACACCGTCAACTCCCTCCTCGTCAATTTCCTCCTTAGTCAGGATCGGAAGTAGTCCTGCAGGCCATGTCACTGGCATGACTGACTCTCCTATCCGGGATTCCTCCGGAGGATCCTGCATTGCTACGCCTACTGCTGCCGCTGCTGTTGCTGCTGGGAGTCGTTCATCATCCCAGAGAGGAAGTAGGAACACCACTACTTTTACTAAACAATTGACCCTCCAACAGTCCTTAGCGAGGTGGATGAAGTATGACAGCAGTCATCCTGAAGCAAAACGTATAACTGAGGCCTTGACTGCTATATTGGTGTTAGACGTGCATCCGGTATCCGTCATTAGTGCAGTGGGATTTAGACAATTGATGGAGGTAGTGTGTCCCCGGTTCCAAATCCCGTCTAGATTCCACTTCACTAGGCAGGCGATACCGAGACTGTACAGAAACGTCAGAAAAAGTGTCCTCAGTGTCCTGAAAAATGCCGTTGTACCCAATGTCCACTTAACCACGGACATGTGGACAAGTGGAACAGGGCAGACTAAGGACTATATGACTGTGACAGCCCCTGGGTAGATGTATCACCTTACGCAGCAACAACAGCAGCGTCACCAGTATCAGCATCTCAGAAACGCCAGCTCGTTCCAAGGCAGGCTACGCTGTGTATCACCGGTTTCAGTAAGAGGCACACCGCCGACAACCGCTTAGAGAAACTGAGGGAAATCATCGCCCAGTGGCTTACCCCACTTAGACTCTCCTGGGGATTTGTGATATCTGGCAACGCCACCAATATTGTGCGGGCATTACATCTGGGCAAATTCCAGCATGTCCCATGATTTGCTCACACAATAAATTTACTGGGTGCAGAATTTTCTGAAAAGCGACAGAGGCGTGCAAGAGACGCTTTGGGTGGCCCGAAATATTTCTGGCCACTTTCGCCATTCAGTGACTGCGTGCCGAAGACTGGAGCGCCAGAAAAAACACTCTTGAACCTGCCCCGCCATCACCTGAAGCAAGAGGTTGTGACACGGTGGAACTCAACCCTCTATATGCTTCAGTAGATGGAGGAGCAACAAAAGGCCATTCAAGCCTATTGATCCACCTATGACATAGGCAAGGGAGGGGATATGCACCTGACTCAAGCGCAGTGGAGAATAATTTCCGTGTTGTGCAAGGTTCTCCAGCCCTTCGAACTTCCTACACGTGAAGTCAGTTCAGACACTGCCAGCTTGAGTCAGGTCATTCCCCTCATCAGGCTTTTGCAGATGCAGCTGGAGAAAGTGAAGGAGGAGCTAAGACGGAGCGATTCCGCTTGGCATGTGGGACTTGTGGATGAAGCCCTTCATTCGCTTTGCCAGGATTCCAGGGTGGTCAATCTGTTGAAATCAGACCACTACATTTTGGCCACCGTGCTCGATCCTAGGTTTAAAGCCTATCTTTCCAGCTGACACAAGCCTGCAGAGGTGCAAAGACCTGCTGGTGAAAACACTGTCAGCTGAAGCGGAACGTGACACGTCAACAGCTCCTTCTTCATTTTCTCCCGCAACTGGGGCTGCCAGGAAAAAACTTAGGTATCCTAAGCAACCCGCTGGCGGTGATGCAGGGCAGGCAGGACCAAGTTTGGACATCTGATCTAAACTGAAGGACCTGGCAACAATTTCTGACATGTCTACTGTCACTGCATATGATACTGTCACCATTGACAGAATGGTGGAGGATTACATCGGTGACAGCATCCAAGTAGGCATGTCAGACAGTCCGTACCTGTACTGGCAGGAAAAAGAGGCAATTTGGAGGCCCCTGTACAAACTGGCTCTATTTTACCTGAGTTGCCCCCCCTCCAGTGTGTACTTCGAAAGAGTGTTTAGTGCAGCCGGGAACCTTGTCAGCGAAAGGCGTAGGAGGTTGCGTCCACAAAATGTGGAGATGATGATCATAAAAATGAATTATCAACTCTTCCAGGGAGACCAGCCTCCAGAACGTACAGAGGGACCTGTGGTGGTGGATTCCAGCGGGGACGAATTAATACTCTGTGAGGTTGAGGATGTACACAACACTGAAGAGGGTGAGGAATCGGTGGATGAGGAGGATGAGGACGACATCTTGCCTCCGTAGAGCCAGTTTGTGCAGGGACAGATTCATTGCCAGCTTGTTTTGTGGGGGCCCAAACGAACCAATCATTTCAGCCACAGTCGTGTGGCAGACCCTGGCGCTGAAATGATTGGTTTGTTAAAGTGTGCATGTCCTGTTTACACAACATAAGGGTGGGTGGGAGGGCCCAAGGACAATTCCATCTTGCACCTCTTTTTTTTCTTTGCATTATGTACTGTTTGGGGCCTAGTTTTTCAAACTACCATCCTGTCTGCCACTGCAGTGTCACTCCTAGATGGGCCACGTGTTTGTGCTGCCCACTCGTGTCGCTTAGCATAGTCATCCAGCTACCTCGGTGCAACCTTTTGGCCTAAAAACACTATTGTGAGGTGTTCAGAATAGACTGTGATTTTAGCTGTTTTTATGCTTTTTTTAAAAAAATACAGATCCAAAACACAAAACCCAGAACCCAAAACACGGAAGGGTGGTTTTGGCAACACCAATCCAGATCCAAAACACAAAGAAAGATCCAGATCCAAAACCAAAACACGAAAAGTGGCCGGTGCACACCCCTAGTATATACGTGTGTGTGCGTGATAAATATAGTCATATAAGAAGAAATTAATTATTTTAGTTTCCATATTTTATTATATATTTGGAGAATTCAGTTTATTGCTGTTCTGGAACAGTGGATTAATGCAGAAGCAATAACACAAAGTATTTCTTGCTGGTGGTTAGAAAGAAAGAATATACACTTTTACTTTGTTTACTTTCTGTCCCAAAAAGTGCCCAAATAGTGTCAGCAGCAAAGGGGTTAACATATAAAATACATAAAAATAGGCATGAACAATAATCCAAAGTCATTTAATGGAAATGTCTGAAACAACATCAGGCACTTCCTTCCTAAGGGGACTAAGAGGCACATCATCATGTTAAAATGATTAGCAGTGGTAACTTTATATTGAACTTGCTGTGATAAACAGCGAGTTTGTAGAAAATATTGGGCCCATTCATCATCCCTCAGTTAGTTAAACATCACTTCTGAAAAGCTGTGCATGTGCCTTTAACATCCCGGGTATGCACAGTTTTCCAGCTGATACTACTGAACTGCAACTGGTTATGTGGGCGCTGTGGAGGGGCAGTAGTGGTCCCCTCTATACAGTGCCCCCAGTGGTGATCCCCTTTATGCAGTGCCCCCAGTGGTGCCCCTTATTCAGCGTCCCCAGTAGTGGTCCCCCTATGCAGTGCCCCCAGAAGTGGTCCTCCTTATGCAGTGCCCCCAATAGTGCCCCTGATACAGTGCCCCCAGTTGTGCCCCTTAAACAGTGCCCCCTATGCAGTGCCCCCAGTAGTGGTCCCTCTTATGCATGCCCCCAGTAGTGGTCCCCCCTATGCAGTGCTCCTTATACAGTGCCCCCAGTAGTGTCCCTTATATAGTGCCCCCCTATGCAGTGCTCCCAGTAGTGGTCCCTCTTATGCATGCCCCCAGTAGTGCCCCTTATACAGTGCCCCCAGTAGTGGTCCCCCTATGCAGTGCTCCTTATACAGTGCCCCCAGTAGTGTCCCTTATACAGTGCCCTCCTATACAGTGCCCCCAGTAGTGGTCCCCCCTATGCAGTGCTCGTTATACAGTGCCCCCAGTAGTGTCCCTTATACAGTGCCCCCTATGCAGTGCTCCCAGTAGTGGTCCCTCTTTGCAGTACCCCCAGTAGTGGAAATTTACAATTCACATGAAAAGTTGGTAAAAAATGTATATTAATTTAATGATGAATTTGCCCCTATATGACACATTTATGGGAAATATATTATTTAGGAGAAAACAAAAGATGAAAAAAAAAACTTATTAAAAGATAAAAACTTGGCCAAAAGCATTGAAACAGGTATTTCATGAACTCCAAATATCTCATGTGTTTTCATAGTAAGGAAATTGAGATATTAAATTTATACTGTAGACAAGTTGCAAACATTGTTAGTACAATAACTGTGCATAACACAAGCAGCAAAGGAATGCGCATTTCTGAGAAATATCTAACCATAGCTCTAGCATTCTCATATTTGTAGAAATGTGAGGATCCCTCTCCCAGAACCATCATTTTATTGTGAACATCCATTGTCTTTGCCTTTGATAGGTCAAATTTGAATCTGCTTTCGTGCTGCTGATCGATTGCAAATGCTGTACCAATATAATAATGCAAATAGATTGCAGCAGACACATTACTAATAGTACTTAATAGATCCGAATACTTCCATAAGTTTGAGGAAAAATAAGCACCCTGTTTAGTGATGGAATATTGCTAGTTCACGAGGGATTAAAGGAGACGAAGGGGGGCGTAGCCAGGATTGTGTCCATCAAAATAGTAGCCTATGGCAGTGACAAAGGGCCCTGCTATTCATTATAAATAGTCTGGAAGAAGAGCAGTCTTCCTCTTTTCCAGCTTTGGAACCAGGCTGGGCTAAGTATCTTCATTATAGTGCCATTTTCTGTGAATTTTCTGTCCCTCTATATTTTTCCATATGCAGCCCCCCCTCCCCCCTCCCTCCATCTCCAGCAACTTCTACCCCTGTGTCCATGCACCCTGTTGCCTCCTTTTTTCCCTCTTGCGTCCCCCCCCCCCCTCATCCTCCCTCCCTCTTCATGTGCAGCCTCTTTTCCCCCCTGGGTCCTTACGCACCAGGCCTTGGCAGGCAGTCTTTTATTCCCAGCCTCCAATGCCAGCGTCCCCCGCACCGCCCCCCTCCCTCCTCTCCTACCGCGCCGACCAGCGAGGTGACCGTGCTCCTTACCCAGCGGCCACGGCTTCCTGCAGGTGTGGTGCGCGGCTGGTGGCATGCCGCGCCTTCCTCCACCCCCTGCACACACGCCGGGACCACCAGCACTGGTGCTGTGAAGCCTTTTCACTGGCGCCGGCCCACAGGTGGGCTCCACAAGTCACCTGGGCACCCCTAGCCGGGCCGCGCGCCCCTCCAGTTACAGCTCCCCCCGGGCTCCATCCCACAGCCTGGCTCCCCACCCACAAAACCCCTGGCGGCCATTTTAGTCTCCGGCCATCAGTCGTGTGCTTCCTGATGGCCTCCGCCGTTAACCACCACCCCCCACCGCATTAAACACAGTTTTGGCCCCAGGGGACATGCCTATTGGTCCCTCAGGATCCTTGGCGTGCCGCCGGGTCTTACCCAACCCCCCTCCTCACCACCTTTTTTTTTAAGCAGCTACCATGCTGCATCAGCCCCACCTTGCCCCCCCCCTCTACAACATTAAGCTCCCTGAGATTTTCCCCCAACCGCCCCATTTCACATATAGCCCCCCAGTTTTCCCACAATAGCAGCCGCCCTGCATCTCAGCACTGTTATATACACCCCCCAATATGGCCCCACCACCAATGTTCTGCCATCCTGATCAGCTGAAATAGGTCATGTTCCATGCTTCCACCTCACATGTGTTATTTCAAGTCCCCAGGTTCCACAGGAGGGTTCTGCGGCTGTCCAGGATGTTCAGAAGGTGACTCAAGTCATGGTGGGCGCACCGCGCAGTGTGGGACAAGTGTTAGCGGGCAGTCGGTCAGGGCTGGGCCTTCATCCACTGGATCAAGTGAGCATGTTGTTCTCTTTTTGTGCAGCCTTTTCACTTTTCTTTGCTGTGTATAGCGATTCTTCCAGATACACTGTAGGCCCTGTAAGTTCAAGGCGTGTTTGCGGAAACGATTAAGGGTAAGCATAAAAGCCCAAAGAGACCTAGTACTAAATTAGCAGCTAGGGTCCTGGTTGCAGCGGGGGATGGTGTCCGTTGTGCAAACGCAGCTCTACTTCAGTGATTTGTGGTTAAAGTTATGGCAGCCCCGACTGTGTGGAATTTGTTATGCTCCCAATGTACTCTGATTTCAGGCAACAGCTTAGGTAAGGCGTAGTGGTTAGCATTCCTACCTCACAGTACCGAGGGCTTAGGTTTGAATCCCGACAAGGTCCTAACTATGTGGAGTTTGTATGTTCTCTCTGTTTGTTTCAGACGAAGGCCTTTTTGGCATTTGGGGTCGGTTACCATCATTCATACTTGATTTAGTTAGCTGCCTTGTTTGTATTCGCGGCGAGTTGTACCGGAAAACCCGGCCACGGAATAGATAGATGTGCTGATGGACATACAGTTTTTCAGGAGGAAGCAGGAAGCAGTGTTTCAGTTCATGATCCAAGGACGCAGAGTTTTTTGGTTGAAGGTTACTCGGCAGTCCTGCATAACTATGGGTTCTGCGATAGCCTGGAGGCAGCACTCTCCAGCCGGACCAAGTACCTCAAGTGCAGGGCGCGGGAAGACTAGGCGTTCAATAATGCCCAGTACAGCAGGGGGTCGGCGTAGGTCCATTAAATTCTGCATGCTGTGTGGTGACGGCCATCGGCCAGTAATATAGCGTATTGGCGGGGCAGGAGCAGGTCATGGGGCGAACGAAACGAGCAGCGAGGGGGTATTACATAGTGTTAGAGGGTTTTTAAGTTGGGTTTTCGTTTGCTCTTAACACGCAATATATGCGTCGTATTTCAAACGGAACCTTCAGTCCATGCGCAATCACCCGGAAGTCGTTAGGAGTAACTTAGTAGCGGAGGTTTGATTGGGGAACATGTGCGGCCCCTTGTATTGTCTTTTCCTGGGAAAAGGTTTTTGCACCTTGCCGTTGGGGTTTGTACCTAGGAGAGTGACGGGCAAGTTTAAGATTTATCCAGCATCTTTCCTACCCGGAACGGTGATCTATCAGTGACGCGTTAGATTCGGCAGTTTGCAGAGAGATGTACCAATCCTTCGAGCAGGCACTGGTGAGGGTGCAAAGTTTTGGCGAGCGAGCCCACCGGACTTTCCGTTTAATGCCGTTTTCACTCCGTATCTTTCCTGTGTAAGGGAATTTGAGTCGCTGGAACTCATTCTGCAGATAAGTTCTTTCCAATGGGTTGTTCTGCTTACTTTTCCTTTGTTGACTGTTGCAGCTCAATTTTGCAGGGGTGCGTGCAAGCACGTACACGTCACGGGGGGGGGCACCACAATTTTTTGTTTGCTTTATTGGTAGTGGGGCCAGTCGTTTGGTTTTAGTTTGCAAGGATTTCCTTTTCTTTACGGGCGTTTTTTATCGATTGTAGGCGTACCGGTTTCTCGTGGCAAAACTGAGGTCTCTGTTTACACATTTGTCCTAGCTGGGGAATAGATATGGACACTTTGCTAGGTCTTTGCCAATTGCCTTTGGATAAAGTTAATGAATAGGGGAAGTGTGACTAAAGCAATTGCAATCGCTTCTAGGCCATGAATTTTGATTATAGAGGAATACCCACGGACAGGAAATTGTCGTCGTTGGACCACGCCATAGCCAGGATTCAAAGTCTCACGAATTTTTCGCTTGTCTCGGAACTTGTAGAAGGATCTGCATTTGCGTTTGGTAATGTTTCGGGAGTTCAACGGAGTTAGAATTGGCTACCTGCTCAGGTGGACAATCACGGTTTTCAGTTGCTTGAGGACGCGTTTAGTTCCATAATTTTCAGAGAGTTATCGGAGGGCGACCATGCGCGAGAATTTGGCCGAATTCATGGATGTGGCAAAGATCTAACTGCCAGTATGCGGTTTTTGGAGTTTTTTCCATTTATGGTTGCAGCCGAAATCGGGGCTACCAGATTCGGCAGCCGGAGGTTTATGTTATGCAGAGATATTTTAAGTGTAGTTCATGTTTATCATTGGTTAGGGGGCTGAGGACCTCATTCAGACCCGCTCGTAAGCGGCAGTATGCTCGTTCCGAGCGATGTTCGCCCATCTGCGCATGCGTACGGTTTATAATACGCATGCGCGAACCAGTCAGTGCGGTCGAAAATCGTTTGTTCGCTATATAGCGAATGCCTGCTATTTTGAGAGACAGGAGGAGGCGTATGTGGGTGGTAACAGGGGAAGGTGCTTGAAAACGGGGAGTGGAGATCAGAACGCATGCGTGCTTAAAGGTCAAAACGGGCGTTTTATGGGTGTGCATAATTAATACAGCAGCATCATTGACCACGTCACCTGGTTGTTTTATAGTCAGAACTGCTCTCAATATAGTGGTAGGAAAAACCAGCCACAAGAATAGCAAGCAGTTCATACGCTGTTCGATGTACTCGATTAATCTATGAAATAGCGGACATGACGTATGATGCGAGCGGCCAGGGGGCGTATTTTTCAAATAAACGTCCGCATGTTTTGTTCGCTCGTTCAGACATGGAGGCGTCAACAGACCGCAAAGAGCGAACGGTTCATTTGAATAGCCACCCCCTTTTTCTGAACGAGCGAGCGCTAATAGCGTCTGGCTCTGAATCAGGCCCTGAGTCCCCTCCAGCTTTGCATTTGTTTTAGGCGTTCTTTCACCTCTTTGTGTGTTTGCGCGGGAGTATAGCTGTTAGGACACATCACGTTCCAGGAAGGGAGTGCGGGATAGCAGCTATCCATGTCTCGTTGTCCATGGATTGGGTTTCGGGGGCTGGCCTCCTCCTACCCTGGTCTTGTAAATATAGGATGGTGGTAGAGCCGGAATTTAAGTAGTGTGTTTGATGTCATTGGCTCCGCGTACGCTGAGTATTTAGTAGATGGCTTGTAATGTTTTAACAAGACTTCTTAGCTTACGAGGGCAAGGGAGGTTCACCAATCCAAGAATACCTGTTAGAATCATTTGAAAGTGGTGCAAGCAAAGTCGTTTCGGAGCATCCATATCTTCAGCTTGGTCTAGCGTTTTTTCTTATTTCACAAAGTTTCCTGGTCTGTCGGTCGTGAGCTTATGTTTTTTTATTAGCTTATGCAACGAGAGATAAAGGGTGGAGCGCCTCATTCTAAGTGATTTTGCGAAGACCTGTTGAGCTATCAATTTTAAAAGGGCCGACAGTTACAAGGTCGGTGATCACATTGGTTAATTAATAGACACAATTCTTTAATTTGGCATTTTAGTTAGCTTATTTAGCGATCTTTATAATTGGCTGATTGTTATCAAATAAGATGAGTCAGACACCAACGGATTGTTGTTGAGAATTAAGTTTTCAGTATAACATGTAATTGTGTCATATTCATTGATTAATAAACTGATCAGCTTGCTAAAGGGTGCTGGACCTCTATCCCAGCTCCAGCACACCCTTTCACCAACACTAGTCGGTTGACCATACGTTTGATAATTACGGCCCCCAGGCAGCCACGCTGGCTCCTGCATGTCACTCAGACAACATTATATACGTTTTACTTTACAACTGTGTGATTGATTTAGAGTTGCTGCTAGATCAGCGTGGCACACATTTGTCAGGATTAGGGCGGCAACCTGCAAGGCAGCTGCAGGTGCTTCCATTAACACCTTAAAGCATTTAGATCGATGGTGGTCGTCAGCCTACAAGAATTAGTTGCGTGGCGATAAGTTGCATAGTTCGCAGCACTTCTTGCGAGTTTGTTGGGAAACCCAGGGGCCTTATGCCTACTGCCACTATGGATTTTGAAGGGCTTTTCAGCTTTTGCCCTCAAAAGAGGTTTTGCTGTTTTTCACCTTCAGATGGGTCACCCAACTATTGTTTTCCTTCCCTTGGCTAGGCTGTTTTTCTATAAATTGTATTAGCCTATCCGGGCGTGAATAACCCCTTTTTTGCAGGTTTTATAGAAATGCTAACTGTCGGGTGTGGTTCGTAGGACATTCATGTATCTATTGCATCCTTTAGCATTTCAGGCCCCGCATTTATTAGGTACTAATAAGAATCAGTGGTTTAGTTTTAGGGGCACGCACTAGGGTGGCCTTTATTAGATCTTTATGGACAGCGGAAGCCAGAATTGGGACCCTGATTGGTGGTACATTTGGGGGGCAATGATCAGAGCACCAAAAGTTGTAGGCAGGTCAGACAGTCACTAATCAACAGCTTTTTCAACTGTAAGTATATTTCACACCATCAGGCATTTCAGGAAAACCTTACTTGGTTAAAGTTTTTGGGGGAAATTCAATTCAGCGACATGCTGAAGAGTCCCGGGAGGGAGCTGCCAAAGCTATTAATTTCACCATGCTGTTTACTTTGTCAGGATACTGTTAAGTTGGAGAATGCTGGTTCTCGCAACTTAACCTAGGTGTTTAGTCGCGAGAACCAGCATTCTCCGTCTAAAGTGCTGGCCGCATGGCTGTTAGCCAGAGTTATACATAACTCAGAGGAGCTATACATTAATCAATTGGCCAAAGTTGTCATGAATCATTTGCAAATATAGGTGTGTTAAAAATCCAACCACCCTTAATAGGGTTCTATTAAAAAAAACTAAAAAAAACTACTGTTGTACAACTACTATTTCTAGTGAGTGGCCCATAATATAGTGTTGTACTGCTATTATTTAGAGATAACGTCCCCTTCCACAGTTCGTAAAATGTGTGAAAACATTTTTTGACATGTCATACATGCTTAAAGCATTGCCATATCTGTAAATAAGAAGCAGAAGTTTAAGAAAGATTCTCATTGATTAAGAAATCCTCCAAACTCCCCCCAAAAAAACTTCAACAAACTGCAAACTCTCTCCTCTAGACTAGTGCAAACTCCTGGGACCTGAAGCCTCTACAATGAACATGTTTGGATAGTTTGGGGCATCTCTATTAGGGGCTTTGTGATGACAAAGTTGCATGTGCTCGCTTCTACCAATAGGAAAACGATCTATTTGAATTTAGACAGAAAAAATACAATGTGTTTTGCCAGCTATTTTCAATTGACACTCAAATACGATGGATAGTAAACAGTGGCGTAACTAGGGCAGGGCGAGCGGGGCACGTGCCCTGGGCACCGTAGGACAGGCGGCGCAAGGCCGGGCGCCGCTGGCAATGGTCCGGCCCAGTTAGGCAGTGTAGCGCAGACAGCAGTGTGTGCAGTCAGCGCTACACATTTACACGGGACCGGTGCTAGGCTTCCCTGTGACCAGCATCGGTCCTTTGCTGCACAGCCGAGCCCCTTCCCTCCCCCTGAACGCTTACCCAATAGCGCCAGGAGGAGGGTGGGAGACGGGCTCAGGCTGTGCAGACTCTCAAAGGCTGCTGCTGCACACACATCACCGCCGCGTGGTGGCGATGTGTGTTAACCAGCAGCCAATGAGAGTCAGACAGACTCTCATTTATTGCTGCAGCGCCCACTGTAAGAGCCACACTGGAGCTCACTCATGAGCTCCGCCTTCCGGCTCTTGCAGTGGGTAATGGGAGAGACGTCATCATGTCTCTCCCATAATGCAGAGAGCGCCAGGGAGGGATCACTGCTGGGGGCCTGCATAAGGGGGACCACTACTGAGGGCACTGCATGCGGGGACTACTGCTGGGGGCACTATATAAAGGGCACTGCATAGAGGGTACCACTACTGGGGGCACTGCAAAGGGGGACTACTACTGGGAGCACTATATAAAGGGCACTACATAAAGGGGGACCCCTACTGGGGGCACTGCATTTGGGGACTGCTACTGGGGACACTATATAAGGGGCACTACATAAGGGGGACCACTACTGGGGGCACTTCATAGGGGGACCACTACATGGGGCACTGCATAAGGGGGACCACTACAGGGGGCACTGAATAAGGGGAACTAATGAAGGGCTGCATAAGGGGGACCACTATTGTGAGCATTGCATACTGGGGGTACTGTATAAGGGGAACTCATGGGGGGCTGCATATGGGGGACCACTACTGGTGGTACTGTATAAGGGGCACTACTATGGGCCTGAATAAGAGGGACCACAACTGGGGACAATGCATACTGGGGGTACTGTATAAGGGGCACTACTGGGCTAAGGTGCTTATGGAAAGGAATGTTCAGAGTAACGATAAAGGGGTGAGTGTCATGTTGAAACGCCCCATTTTTAAGTGACCGCGCCCATTTTTTGCTGCGAGCGTCTTTGCCGCGCTCACATAGGGGGCAGGGGGGGCTCCATTTTTAAATTTGCCCTGGGCTACAAATACCCTAGTTACGCCACTGATAGTAAATACTGCTTTTAGAGCCTGCAAACTGCTGGCGATGTCCAGCGATTTGCAATAGAAGTCAAACTCAATACTTAGTAAATTTGCCCCTAAGCCCTTATATTCATGTGACTTTCTCACAACCTTCATTCACTTCCTCACTGTTTGAGGCCAGGATCTGTGAAACGCATTCCGATTACCCCACCAGTTAGAATTTCTTATAGTTATGCTTTATTTTGCATTTAATTTTTGGTTTATCCGATTTTATGCCTAAATGTTATTATATTGATGCTGTGGTGTTTTTTTTTAATTGTGGATCTATTTTTTTCAATTTACTGTCTGCAATAGTGAGAACTGTTTTTATTTATTATATTAACTCATTTATCCAGGACAGAAAATTGGATGCTTTTAAAATTCCACTTATAAATAATTTACCTTTATGTAACCTTTGGGTCATCTCCTTTGTTAAACATATTTGGTTAATGATTTTAAGGTTGTAATCAGTGGTGTAAGTTCATCCCAGACACACATATTTGCTCTTTCCATATGGAGGAGTAAGCGAGCACCTAGTCACAGTATTGTATCATAGACACCGTTTTTAAATATTGTGTTGTACACTTGCACACTCCCAGCACCGGAGAGTCCTTTTGTATATCTATCTGTCCCTCAGGGCTGTGGGAAAGCCTTATTACTCCTAAGGCTGCAGGTACAGGTTACCCTTTGGTTCCACCCATACCTCTTGAATGTCATGTATGATTTAGGCCAGAGGTCCCCAAACTCCGCCATTATAGTCCATTTTGTAAGGATATCTATGCTAAAGTCCAGATGGTTAAATCAAATTACATGAGGTACTAATTGACTCACCTGTGCTCAAGCATGGATATCCTTAAAGTGTGGACTGTAGTTTTGGAATTTGGGAACCTCTGATTTAGGCCAACTGTCAGCCAGAAGTAATACAAATGATTTGTTATGTACATGTGCCAGCTTTCATGTCTCTTTGGACTATTAAATAAAATTCTTCCAGAGAACAAAATACTTTTACTGTGGAACATTTATAGGTATTTGAAAGTATGAATATAAATTATTTTATCTTCAAAACAAACAAATCAAAACAGGACAAGACAAATTAGTAATTCACTTTTTATTACATTTTCACAGATGCCAATGATAAGGTCACTATTGCTGAAAAAGTAAACCTATTTGGGAAGAAAATATGTGTTTAGTGGTTGACTAAAAAATTATTCCCTTTCTTAATGAAAGTAATGTTTAAGCATTTCTTACTGGCATGTGAGTGTAGTCAGTTTCCTTTCAAATATGTCTGTATACAGGGGAGAAACTAGACCTATATGGGCCCCATAGCAGAATTTTCACTGTCTTCCCCTGCCATGTATCACTCAGTGTGAGGCGAGTGCTCAACTCCTGTGCCCCGTGGGCACTTCCAGTTTCTTAGCAGTGTGCTGCCGGTGCCCCCACTGTCCCGGCTTACTCCATCTCTCCTCATTAATGCTGGGAGGAGGCGTGGCTGTGGCCGGGGATATCCCAGCAAGCTCAGCATGGCTATGCCCCCTCACAGCATCATTGAGAGATTGAGTCAGCCAAGGCACCAGGTGCGCCTGCAGCAGCGGCGCACTGCTAAACTAGGAGAAGCCGCCAATGGCGCTCAGAAGGAGAGCAGCTTCCCTTGCCTGAGTAGTAGTAGGTGCAGTGCAATTGAGTGCAGGGGGAGGGCCAGGCTCTGTCGGCGGCCCAGTCCCCATACAAGCCGCACCCACTGCACCTAGTGTAGCTATGTCTATGTAATTTTCCTGAAGCTTCATGAAGCTCAATATATGTAGCATATGCAGTATAAACGCCAGCTTGATGCTAGTATAAAACAATAGTATATATATATATATATATATATATATATATATATATATATATATATATATACCTGGCTTACAGCGGAATATGTGACTGGACAGTCACTCTCCTGGAATTTGCGGAAGATTCCTGAATTTTTGGGTAGTCCCCCGCACCTCCAGAAGAGTGTCCGGATCTCCTGCATCCCATCCACTTACTAGTAAAGTGGGCAGGATGGGGAGATATTTGCCCGGAATCGCAGCACTCTATGGAGGGGGCGGGGCTAAATTATGCAAAAATGTGGCCTAATGTCATAGGAGCCTGGCCCCACCTCCCGAAGTGGCCAGCTAAGACTTCTCTCGGGCTTCTCCCGGAGAGGAGATATAAAAAGTAATTAAAGTACACAAGGAATTCACAATATAGTACTTTAATGAGGTGTCATATACATAATTGCTTGTTGACCTAAAGTCCATGTTGACATGCTGACTGTCTTCTATTCATACCCGCCCCTTCCCCAATTTGAGAGGCTCATCTCACCATCCCATGGATCTGGAGTATTGTCCTGATTGCGGGACAGTTAGGAGGTCGGATCTGCTGATGTGTGTTTCTTCAAAGCATACCAGTGGGCATTATTGAAGGGGCGCCCTAAGGAAGAGCTCTGAAGGCGGGCCAGTGATTCAGAGGAGCTGGCCACTCCCACTTTTCATACGCACCTTGATGTGAATTGGTTGTTTGTGTATAATGCACCGATTTGGGATATCAACTGCTGAGGGGGTATGCAGTCACATTGTTGATGGTGACGACACCAGAATTTTGACAGTCATGATGTCAACATGGTTTAAAATGTCGACATGATAAGTGTGGACACCTGGAAAATGTTGACATTGACAGAATGTGTCAAAACATCTACATTACTATTAGGGTTAGTGCAAGGATTAGAGTTACCATAAGGTAGAGATGAGCGGGTGCGTTTCTCCGGGAACCGGACCCAACCGAATTTTGGGGATCCGAGACACAGCTCGGATCTCCCTGCCTGCCCCGAATCCGTAATCGAGGAAAAACCTTGAAATCCCACTGTCGGGTCTCAAGGTTTTGCCTCGATCAACCATTTTACAAAGTCCCTTTAAATTCAATGGGCTTAACATTTATCGGTTGAGAGAGCCGAAAATACAGATTGGGCAGTGAGAATAGGCAAGTGCTGGAGGCATGTGCACTTGTGTAGGGGGCATTCAATTAGACACGAAAAGTCCTGTACTTATCGCATGCCGGACTTTTCGTCGACATCGCTGGTTTTACATGCGAAAAAGTATCGCGCATAAACGCAAACAGGCAAAAAGTGCTGTCAGATTTGGGGAAATCAGCCTGACACTCCCAAAAAGATGCACTAACATTCGGGAACATGGTAGATGCCCCCGAATAGCCCTGCTGAAGCTATTTGGGGTACTTAAATGCTCTCATTAGCTGCTAATTAGCGTCTTTGCACAAGTGATGAAGAATAGCTTTTAGCAGTTTTTTTTGGTGAAAATAACTAGTCCCAGCAAATTTGGGGTACATAAAAATTGGTGCAAGCATGGTTAAAAATCGCAAAAGTGAGGTTTTAAATAACGTGAAAAACGCACCTTCAGCAAGCACCTGCAATCAAAAAAAAACCTCCACCATACTTGCAGACCCCCCCCAAAGTCTATTTTGTTAGTGTTTAAGTTTGTACCCCAACTTTGTACTTTTTCAACCCCCTTTTTCAAAGTAAATTTTAGGGGCGTTCTTTTACATTTTTGGGGATTTTTTTTATGCAGTTTCCCCACTTTTGCACCCCAAAAGCGCAATTCGACAGATATTCATAGGCAAAATTTTTCTGCCGGGTACATTGCATTGCGTTTTTGCACCGAAGAAAAGTCGCAACAATTGAACACGGGGTTAAGTTTCTGCTGGCAAAATGACGTCACCGGCGAAACTTTTCAGCAGAAAATGGCTTTTCGCCGCTAATTGAATACGGCCCATATTGTTTTGAACAAGGATATTTCACGTACGAATTTTAGTAAATTTCTATTTTTTATTATTTTCTATTGAACATATTTGTGAGTTGGTTTGGCCTATATTGGTGAACAATATTGTGTGAGGTGGTCAAAATTGACTGGAAATAAGTAGAAATTAGACTAGAATAATACTGTAGGAACATATAAAGCTCAAATTATATGATTTTAGTAGAGATGTGCGCCGACCTCCGTGTTTTGGTTTTGGATCTGTATCTCCTCTTGTTTGGATCTGGATTGGTTTTGTCAAAACCACCCTTGCGTGTTTTGGTTTTTGGTTTTGTATCTGTATTTTTTCTAAAAAAATTCAGAAAAACAGCTAAAATCCCATCATTTGGGCCTGTTTTTGTTCCTACAGTATTATTAACTTCAATAACAATTATTTACACCCGTTTCCAGTCAATTTTGACCACCTCACAGCTCACAACATTGTTTTCATCCGGTTTAGGCCCATAATTTGCACCAAGCGAGCTGGCTGACTAAGCTATAAGAAACAGCAGTGGGCGGCACAAACACGTGGCAGTTCAACTTCCAACATGGCACATCAGGAAACAAATTTTTTTATTATTCAAGAGGCCTGAGGGAGTTGGAGTATGTATGTAGTTGAAGGCAGGGACAGGAAGGGTTGATTGGTAGTAAATTTAATTAAATTTTTTGATTCTGAAGTAAATTATGAGGGAGAAGAGGAGGGGAGCCATTTACAAAAAATATTTTACTAATTCACATCAGTACTTGCCCCAGAAGAATCCTTGAGTGCCATGCCTGCTGTTGCTGCTGGAAGTGGATTTTCATCTCAGAAGGGGACCAGGAACTTTTAGTAGTGCTTTCCAAAACAATTGACTGTTAAACAATCCTTTGCAAAGATTCCACTTGAAAAGCATTTCCCAACCTGTACAGGGAAATTAAAAAAAACATAGTTGGCTAATGGCCTCCAAACTGTTGTTGTACCCACTGTCCACTTAACCAACACAGATGGAGAAGCAGAACAGATCAGATTTAAGGTCTTACATTTGGTCTTTCTTGAGAATGCTGCGCCTGCTTCTGCTGCTAGGAGTGGATTTTCATCCCAGAAGGGGACCAGGAAGAGTGCTTTTTCAAAACAATCGACTGTTAAATAATCCTTTGCAAAAATTTTACTTAAAAAGCATTTCCCAACCCGTACAGGGACATTAAAAAAAACATACAGTAGTTAGTTAGTGGCCTTCAAACTGCCGTTATACCCGCTGTCCACTTAATCATCACAAATGGACAAGCGGAACAGAGCAAATGCAAGATTTCAGATTTAAGGTTTAAGTCTTACGTTGTGTCTTTCTTGAGAATCCTTGAGCGCCTGCTGCTGGGAGTGGATTTTCATCCCAGAAGGGATGAAGATGTTGTTTCTTCTTCCCAATGGAATCAGATCTGAAGAGATGTAAAGAGCTGTTGATAAGCAAATTTTCAGCTCAAGTTGCACGTGATGCAGCAATGGCTTCTCCTTCAGTTTCTCCAGCAAGTGCATCTGTTGAGAAAAAAACTAAACTTTCAAAACACCGACTGGTGATGCAGATGAGTCAATACAACCATTATTTGACATCTGGTCAGGTCAGAATTGCCGACAGTTAATGACACCTCTACCATGACTCCATCTGATACGGTCACCATTCAAAGAATGGTTGAGGACTATTTAAAAAATTTTAATGCTAGCATCCAAATAGGCATGTCAGACAGTCCATTTGACTACTGGCAGGAAAAAAAAGGTAATTTGGAGGCCTTGCACAAACTGGCTTTGCTTTACTTGAGCTGCCCACCCTCCAGTGTTTACTCAGAAAGAGTTTTCAGCACAGTCGGGAACCTTGTTAGTGATCGGCCTGAGACTACTTCCCCAAAATGTGGAAAAGATGATGTCCATCAAAATGAACCAAAAATTCGACGAGAAAGACCTTTACTGTCAATTACATGCAAAAATTACAGAGGTACCTCTAATGGTGGATTCCAGCTGGGACAAATTAATATTGTGTGAAGAAGATGATGTATCCATCACCCCAGGTTACACCAGAACCCAAGCCTATATTGTCATCCCATCCTGTGTTGTGTATAAATTACAGCTGCGCTCCCTGTTAGATTGGGGATTCATTGTCCACTTTAGTGGATGTGTGCTCCATTTGAGTCCATGTGACCACACCCCCTACAGATCTTCTGACCTGGAGGAGCAGCTGCATTGGAATATGGTTGCATGGAGTTGCCCCTCTGACTCGCTGAAAGTCAGGTAGAGGGGCCATGGGTAGGGCGTAGGGACACTATAATCAGAGAACACAGTTTTAGCTGCTTTATTCCATTTTTTAAACCATATCCTCTATTTTCACCTTTTGAAAATATGTTTATGTGAAACTCAGCTGAGGCGTTTGTGATGTCATTATGTGTAATATATTATGCACGTTATTTAGCACTTTGTTGTGGTCTTGTAGTCGGCGTGTAGACTAATCATTTATTCATGATTGAGGAAAGAAGTGAAAAGTTGCATTTTCTATTGCTAACTTTGTGTTATTAAATTGTTATTAAATTCCCCTTAGTGTCACAAGATTTTTTTCCACTTACAGTGTGACAATATTTTTTACGAATACACCCCTGCAGCCCCTGCCCTGGATGGACAGAAACCCCTGGATGGACACAGCAGCCCCTGCCCCTGGATGGACAGAAACCCCTGGATGGACACAGCAGCCCCTGCCCTGGATGGACACAGCAGCCCCTGCCCTGGATGGACACAGCAGCCCCTGCCCTGGATGGACACAGCAGCCCCTGCCCTGGATGGACACAGCAGCCCCTGCCTTGGATGGACACAGCAGCCCCTGCCCTGGATGGACACAGCAGCCCCTGCCATTGTGTAAGCGTAAGGCTGCTCAGAAATGGCAGCCCTATCTCCGTAGCCGAGGCCAGTAGATCTGCATCCAAAGACGCAGACACTGGCCTCTGCACTCCCACAACAGCGACACCTCCATTTGAGAAACATCAATCATGCTACAGCTTAGGGGGCACTGCAAGTACAAGATCTGCACAAGCATAGTACAGACCCTGCACACATGCAGATCCAAATCACTGGAGATATATGCAAACCATCGGGTTAGCGTACATCTCTGAAACAGCCCCTTAGCCCTCCTGCTTCATAGAGGATTATCTATCTATCTATCTATCTATCTATCTATCTATCTATCTATCATCTGCACCTCACACCTGGGCCTCACCGTCCTGTGTCTCCAGGTAGGCCTGGGTATGTGTATTTGTGTCAGTGTGTGTGTGTATCTATGTCAGTGGGTGTGTATATCTGTGATGGTGTAGCTGAGAGACGACGCAGGGGGCGAGGCAATGGTGTACTATGAGAAGACGCAGGGGGAGATTGTGTGGCTGAGAGATGATGCAGGGGGGAGGCAATGGGGAAACGAGTTTGATTGAATCGCTATTGTATGATGATGACCTTCTTAATATTCCTGCACAAACATGCATCTTCCGGATGATGTGACCTACATGAATAGTGAATACCGACTGAAAATGCCATCTTCACAAGGAGGATACATTTCAGAGGTTCCACATTGTGAGAAACTACCGTATAGGTAAGGTGCATATAGAATGGAAAGGAATGTTCCCAGAGTGACGAGAAATGGGTGGCGTGTCATGTTGGAATGCCCCGTTTTCAGTGACCTCGCCCCTTCGGTATTTGCTGTGTGCCTGCGGCGTGCAAATATATTCTGCTATGTGTTTGTGTGTGTGTGTGTGTGTGTGTGTGTGTGTGGGGGGGCCCATTCTTCAACTTGCCCTGGGCTCCAAAGACCCTAGTTACACCACTGCCGGTAACCACGCGGAAACACTAGTTTCCGCATATTTTAGTTACCGGCCATTCATCATTAGGGGTCCGATAGGACCTCCTGATATTCAGCAAACTCCCAAAATATGTTGGAGTTTCCTCACAAGATGATGATTAGGCCCCTGTGACTGCAGATCAAAACTCTTTATATTTCCCCAAGTGCTGGCCAGGTGAAATTAATACACAAAAGAGACAGTTATAAAGTGCACTTCAACTGAAAGTAATAAGGAAATAGCACTGAGCAACAAGAGACAGTCCCACAGTGTAGCATTATTAATGTCCTTTACAAAAAACTGAAATCATCACATTTCAAAGGAGAGGTCACTGTCACACAGTCATATTTCAGTATTATAGGACCTCTTTTAGGAGGTCAAAGAGCTAAACTGCTTAGAAAAATACATTCATTGCAAGAAACATTTATAATATTGCCAAGATTTTATTCTTGTGCTGGCTGTATGACGTTATGTACTCTTACATTATTGGTATCTATCTCACTCAGCTAAGGCATTTATATGCTGACATTTTTAAAGCAACATAAACAGTAGCACTGGTGACTCGCTGCCAATATAACTGGTCTGTAACAATTTACTCCCTGTGTGGCCGCTTTCCTCCATCTGTGAGATGTACGGTTCTGGCCAGCAGATGCACGGAACAGATCAGTCTCGTCAGAGTGTTGTGAGAGTGCAGCCTTACTTTAGAGCTTGCTTGAGGCGTGTGGATGGAGATGACATGTATCAGGCCCATACTGTGTGTATGTATGTATATACTATATACAGTGTGCATATATATATATATGTGTGTATATACTGTATGTATATATATATATATATATATACACAACATATATATGTATACTATAGTACCTCCAAAACCTTACAGGATACAGTCAGTGCTCAGAGTCTTGTTAATAGCAAACTTTATTTCTCTACGTTTCAGGTGACAAAGGCCCTTTTGCCATCTCGATGAAAAAGACATGTGCAATGATAATGCACAATGGGTGCGCGTTGTAACCAGAACACATAAGATCCGAAAAAACATATATATTTAATTAAAAAACATGTAATTTATTACACATAAACTAAGAGACAAAGTGTCCCTCAAAATAAAAGATTAATAAGAAGCATATACTGTACATAAAGTATCCAGAATAATAGTAAAAGTCTTAATTTAAATGGAAACAAATTGTCAAGCAGTGTCTTTATCTCCATATAAATTGGAGAAGAGTAGCTGCACAGTATCCAGATTATAATTAGAGCACATGTAAAGGATTTTGTTACCACATGCTGGTATAACTGGAGCGGGGATAGTGAAATCAATGTCCCAGATATCTGTGTATCCTGGTGGGTATCGTCACCGCTGTTGCTCCTTATAGATTCATCGCTAGCGGCTCTTGTGACTCAGATGTGCCTGTGGTTCATAGGAAAAATATCCCCGTGATATTTGGATTTTTTTGCAGCTCAATGTAGAAAACGGCAGGCTTATCAAAAGAGGAGCAGTCTGTTCTTGATTTTGTTTGGCCCCCCTCTGCCGAGCCGTAACTCGCTGATGAGTTATGACCGCTTCTTGACTGAATAAACATCCATATATCAAAAACGGGTCCTTTGAATAAAAATTCCCTAACGCGTTTCTCCATCTTGTTATAGTGACGGTTTCCTCAGAGGGTAAGTGTATAGGATCTGTTAATGGACCCCTTTATATACTGGACTTAATCAGACACATTTGTAAATAATCAAATTAATTAGCTTCACATACAGCAGTCGGAACGCGTATGTCTTTGGACAGTGGTATAAGAACAAAAACTTAAAAATACAACATACATAAAATAACTATTTTGTGTATATATATATATATATATATATCTAACAATCCCAGAGGGGTCCACACTCATGAAGTCATATATAATATGCTGGGGTGACAACCCAAAAGAGGACAAAATTATGATTCTCTTGAATTCAGAAAAATCAGCCACAGGGGTGCACTCACCAGTCTTCCAAAACTATATATATATATGAATATATGAAAACACATAAATAATTCACATATATATAATAAAACACATAAATAATTAAATAATTAAGTGGCATCCTCTAAGAGGCAGGATTAACATATTTACTCAGAATATAAAGAGTGGATAAAAATATCCTTATTCCTCTAGCAGTAACCCATATATGCATCCAGGTTCAAACCTAATTTATTTTATTTCAAGTTTTTTATCATTTTATCCTTAACTTTTATCACTTGATTGGTTCCCTTCCCTATTTTACTTAAACCATATATGGAATCTCCTAACAGAGTCAAATGTAACTAAATAATGATTACATAGCCCAATAGTTTAAATCATAGCTCAGACAACTCATTTTCAATGCTGGCGCTGTGGCTCAATGCATAGGGCGCCAGCTTAATCCAGGTTCGAATCCCAACATTAAACCCAGGTGATAATTACTTTTACAATGTTTATATAGAACACCCTGGTAATTAAACAATGTACATAATTTATTATAGTTTATTTATATTTATATTATGTCTACTTAGATCTTTAAACATTCTAAAATTGCTCATCATTTAATAACATTGTAGATCTTATTTATTATGACACAGAATTATGACACAGAATTATAACGTAATGGGCAAGTGTATAAAAATATATAAAATATATCTAAAGAAAGATATCGGACCTATCTCCAATATCCGGAGTATAAAAAATTAAAACCGTTGAAACTAGAGCAGATAGCAGTAACCCTTAAGGTTAATATAAAGAAACAATCAACTAAACAATAAATTGTATAGGTCTAGGATGGCAAGTCAAATGAGCTTGTCGGAAGATATTGAAGAACCATCTAATTCGTAGTGCCCAAAACCAGTACCGGCTCTCCTTTGGGAACAAAAGCAGAGTCTAATAGTGGTGTAGGGCAGTCAGACAGAATAGTCCCCAATCAATAAATGTTATTCAGTTCTATATTTTCATTTTCATTTAGACCATTTGGTATCAGAGACCCCCAGTGTAAAAATCCAGAATGTCTCTCGTCTGCACAGGAGACTGAACCTGTCCCCACCCCTTTTGGTGGGTGGTATGTGCTCGATCCCCTGAACAGACAAAACCCTCATATCATTCCTATGGTACATGGATACATATCTAGAAAGGCTATGTTGGCAAGTACCCTTCAACACATTCCTCCTGTGCTCCTAAAATCTTGTATTTAGACTCCTAATTGTCCATCCTACGTATTGTTTACCGCATTTGCAAGAAATTAGGTAAACAAGATAAGTGGCCCGACAGTTAATAAATTTCTCAATCACATGATTCGTTCCTAAAAGAGACGAGGAGAACTGCGTACTTCTATTCTTAATAAAATTACATGTCTTCCCACATTTATAGCATCCTTGTGGTCTAGATTTTAGCCAAGTGGAGATGTCAGTTCTTTGTATAATCGCTGAGCCTTTATAAAAACTTGGGGATAAATATGACTTAAGGCTTCTTGCTTTACGGAAAATAATTTTGGGCTTATCGCCTATATATGGTGCCAGAACTCTATCCATCTTAATTAGGGGAACGTTTTTTCTCATTATATTTTGTAATTGCCTCAAGCATCCATTATATTTCGATATAAAAGCTATAGCAAATGATTGTTGTGAATTAGATGATTTTTCCAATTGTTTTTTATAGACTAACAGGGAGGGTCTACTGACAGCTGCCACCTCCCTGTATGCACTAGCCAGTAGATCTTCTGGATATCCTTGTTCCAGAAAAGCTACAGCATGTATCAGGCCCATACTGTGTGTATGTATGTATGTATGTATGTATATACTATATACACTGTGGGCCATATTCAATTTGAGGTAAAAAGTCTGTTAATTGATTATCGCTGATGACGTCATTTTCGCCTGTTTCAATTATTCCCATATTCAAAAATGGGGATAACTTTTCTCCATGTAATACATGGCGAAAAAAAGAGCAGATTTGAAGTTTAGGGGTGCAGGCTTAAAAAAAATAGCCTGCAGCCCTGGGAGTGTCCCCTAAAAGTAATCTGTGTCAAAAAATGTTGTCAAAATCCTCAGGACACCCCAGAAAATGTACTTACAGTTTGGGGGTGAAAAAAAATATATAGGGGAACAAAGTTTTAAAGTAGTGAAATTGATTCAGGGGGGGCTCCCAAGTATGCGGCAGGTGTTTTCTAGAATGCGGCTGGTAGCGGCAGGTGCATTTTTTAAGAATTTAAAAATATTACTTTAGGGACTTAAAAATATGATTGTATCCATTTTCATGTACCCCAAATTTGATGGGAAGTTATTTTTCCCCCCCCCAAAAAAGGAAAATGCTATTCTTCACCTCTTCTTCACAGGCGCATTTATGCACCTGCCGCAGCTATTTAAAAACCCGACTTACCTTCCGCAGGCCAAAACGCAGGTACCCATAGTGATTTCTCATGTCAGACCGTGCTGGATATGAAATAAGAGGTGATATAAAATATTGAAACAATACTTAATCCTTTTAAAAGGTGTCTAAATTGTCTTTGTCACCCACAGTCTTTTTGTGCAATTTCAAACAATCACAGAGGGCTCCATATGATGCATATGTGGAGAAAACATATAAAAAAAGAGACAATTCTTAATGAAAATTAAAAATAAATATGAAAACTTCATCTCAATTTAGATCAGGATATCGTAGGTATTTTGCGTACCAAACTCACATGACAAAGTGTGAGTCTGTATATATCTGGGTATCTTTGTCTTCCCACTTTGTATATTTACAACACGTCTAATTGAATAGGTAATAAGCCCACACAGAAACGGTACTGCGAACCTTACTCACGTTCAGTGTACGCTAACAATGCCCGTAGTGGTTTCTTTTTAGATAAATTTTTGACAGTGAAGTCCGGAATCCACTATCTCCTCCAAACAGGAAATAGTGGATACTGGACTTCACTGTCAAAATTTATCAGGTCGTGATCCTTCATTTTATGTTTTATGTCTTGTCTTTTGCAATAAACTACTGTTTAGCTACATATATCATCCTTTTCCTTTACATGATGAGGATATATGGCTGAATGATGAAAAACTGATGGGACAATGAATGATATCTAAAAAGAAACCACTACGGGCATTGTTAGCGTACACTGAACGTGAGTAAGGTACGCAGTGCCGTTTCTGTGTGGGCTTATCACCTATTCAATTAGACGTGTTGTAAATATACAAAGTGGGAAGACAAAGATACCCAGATATATACAGACTCACACTGTGTCATGTGAGTTTGGTACGCAAAATACCTACGATATCCTGATCTAAATAGAGATGAAGTTTTCATATATATTTTTATATTTTCATTAAGAATTGTCTCTTTTTTTATATGTTTTCTCCACATATGCATCATATGGAGCCCTCTGTGATTGTTTGAAATTGCACAAAAGGACTGTGGGTGACAAAGACAATTTAGACACCTTTTAAAAGGATTAAGAATTGTTTCAATATTTTATATCACCTCTTATTTCATATCCAGCGCCATCTAGGGGCACAATAAGATTTCTATCATACTGCATTTTTGAGTTTAGTGAGACTCTTGTTTTGTGCCCGCTGCAGGTGTTGCGCACCATATACGTGGCCTTTTTTTCTTGCATCTCATGTCAGACCACCTTTAGGGGGTCCAAGGATGATTTCCTGAAAATTGATAGGACTTTTCCGATACTTACCTTTCCGCCGGGTCCCATTTTCGCCGGATCCAAATTAGATACGGGGATAAGCGGGCACACGCCCGATACTTTATCCCAGGAAAAACCAGCGATGATGGTGAAAAGTCCGACCTCTGACTTTTCGCCTCAAATTGAATACGGCTAATATATACGTATGCTATAGTAGTTCCAAAACCTTACAGGATACAGACGGTACTCAGAGTCTTGTTAATAGCAAACTTTATTTCTCTACGTTTCAGGGGACACATGGCCTGATTCAGACCCGCTCACAAGCGCTTGAGCGCTTGCAAGCAGGTCGATTGCAGGCTCTGCGCACGTATCTATCCTATCTATCCTATCTATCTGTCTGTCTGTCTGTCTCTCTGTCTGTCTGTCTATCTATCTATCCTCTGTTTTATGTGTGTATATATTATGTTTATATGCTAGTTTTGCCCAATTCAAGACTTACCTCACTATGGGCCTGATTCAGCAAGGATCGCTATTCTGCTAGAACGCACGCATCGCACTTACTAATATTAGCAGTGAAATGCAAATGTTTGCAATCGCATTGCGATCACAGCTTACCATAAGGACGCCCACTTCCCCTTACACACATCCGTATACTTGGGTAACATAGCAAAACATCGGACCCATACGCACAGTTAAGGCAGGTCAGTCCTCACTCAGGAATTGCTAACTTCAGCACACGCTATGAGGCCTCACGCTGCGTATGGAATTGCAACGCCGTCCCAACACACTGGCACACCTGCGTTCAGCCGACCACAGTCGTGCCCTTAAATTAAGCCGCATCTAAAAAAAATGTATTTCTCCATACAGACTTCCGGAGGGGGGGGGGGGGGGGCAGGGTGTTCAAGGGGCTACACCTCAAAAGCTATTAGAGGTATGGATCTGAAATTTGGCATGGCTGGTTAGAACTGCTCTATGCCAAATTTCAGGGCATAAACATAAAAACTGTCACTTTTTTCTGACATTCTCAATTAGGAACACTTTTCTGCTGTAGTCTATGGGGAATTTTTGGGAAGGCAAAACTCAGGATAAGGGTGGAATTTAGACTTGGGGTTTGTTTTATTAGGTAGCTATTGTGCCAGGGTACATTTGCTTTTTTTAATATTGCTTTTGCTGTGGAACTAAAAGTACCAGCAAGCCCGTAATGCCCCGCATGCTGATACTTGTGGTTCTCCAAATACCAGCATGCGGGGGAGGCTTGCTGGGAACTGTAGTTACACAGCAAAAGCCAATATTTATATTTTCATATGCACCACACTTTACATAATCAACCCGGCACCCACTGCCCAGTAGCGTTCCCGCTAGGCTGTTTTAGCGGGGCGTGGCGCCCTGCCCTCCTTCTGGAGGGCAAAAAGCACCCTGCCTTCCATATGGAAGGCAAAAAGTGCCCTGCCCTCACAGCCTGCGGTCGCCCAACATCTATTCTCACTGTCGGCAGCCCTTGGGGGCTGCCCGGTGTGTCCGTAAGTCACGGGCACGCCCCCAAGAGTGATGAAAAGGGGATGCGTCTTATAGACATGCCCCCTTTTCAATGACCACACCCCCTTTTCGGGTGCGCTCACCTTTGACGCGCACATGGAAGTGCCCTCTCTAGCTCCGGTGCCCTGCCTGCCGCCGGAGCTAGAGTGAACACTAGCCCAGGGGTGCTGGGGATAGCCCCAGCTATCAGCCTGGGGTGCCCTGAGGGGGCACCTTTATTGGGGGGGTTCCCAACTCCCCAGGGATCCCCGACCTGGGCTGACTAGCGGTCAGGGGTGATGCTGCGGCTGGGGGGCCCAGTGAAAGGGCTCCCCTGGCTGTGGCATCACCCCCCCGCTAGAAGAAGTCTGGTGCTGGTTCCGGTAAATACAGGGGGACCTTACGCATTTTTCCCCCTGTATTCCCAGAACCAGGACCGGCTCAGAGCCCTGTGCTGGTTGCGCTACATACCTACGTCATTTGTCCCCCGTATTTTGGGAACCAGGACTATTTCTGAAAGGCCTGGTGCTGGTTGTGCTTAATACGGGGGACCCCTACGTCGTTTGCCTCCTGTATTTAGCACAACCAGTACTGGGGCTCCAAAGCCCGGTGCTGGTTGTCTTCTAGGGGGCGTGGCTATGCCATCACACCCTGTGGTATTCCATCACACCCTGTGGTTAACTGCAGATTCAGCACTCTCACTGAATGAGATAGCTGTCACTCACAAAATGGTGGAGCTGCTAATTCACAGAATTGTGTGCTCATTGGAATACACACATGCAGTCTATGCAACTGAAGTTTGAGCAGTTATGTGGCTACCACATCCCACTCAGTGCCCACAATCTTCCCATTTGATCACCAAAACAATCTCACTGGCTTCCAACCCCTTCTCACTGCATACATTTATCTAATTTAGAATACACGTTCAGCTCCCTAATTTTTTAAAATATCATACTCTGTCAATGCATGTACACTTTCTTCCTCTATATGCCTCCATGCTGCTATATATTCCCCAATCCCTACTGCTGTGTGGTCTCCCAACTGTGATAGTCTGTGTTTCCTCATCCGCACCAATGTTTTTCCCCAGCTGCACCGCCCTGCATCCATGCCTTCTCCACAGCCACGTTGCTATCTTTCTCTCATCTGTGGCACTCTTTCTTCCTCCATCTGCACTACTCTGGTCCCCCAACCATGCAACTCTGTCTCCTCCCACCACCCGCACCACTGTCTTCCTCCTCATCCACACCAATCTGTCTTCCCCAATCCCTACTGCTGTGTGGTCTCTGAACTATGGTAGTCTGTGTTGTCTCATCTGCACCAATTCGTCTTTCTCCATCTGCACCACCCTGCATCCGTGCCACTCTGTTTCCTTCTGCACAACTGTCTTCTTCTTAGCCACGCCGCTGTCTTCCTTTCCTCTGTGGCACTCTTTCTTCCTCCATCTTCACCATCTGTCCCCCCCAACTGTGCAACTCTGTCTCCTCCCCCCACCCGCACTACTCTCTTCATACCCATCTACACTAATCCGTCTTCCCCAAACCCTACTGTTGTGTGTTCTCCTATTTGTGCTAGTCTGTATTCCCTTATCCACACCAATCTATCTTTACCCATCTGCACTGCTCTGTCTTCCCATGTCCATGCCACTCTCTTCCCCCATCCACGTCACTGTCCCCCCAAACCATGCCATACTGTTTCCCACCATCCGCACCAGTTTTCCACCCATCTGCATTACTTTGGCTACCCCCCCTGTACTGCTTAACCTTCCCTCCTCTGCACGCCTTTGTGTCTCACCTATCCATGCTGCTGTGTCTCCTCTCCCCATCCACACCACTTTTATCCCATCTGCACAGCTCTATTTTCTGCTTTGACCTCAGTTGCATAGACTGAATGTGTGTGTTCCAATGAGCACACAATTCTGTGAATTAGCAGCTCCACCATTTTGTGAGTGACAGCAATCTCATTCTGTGAGAGTGCTGAATCTGCAGTTAACCACAGGGTGTGATGGCATACCATATCTGTATTGCGCAAGGAACACATCCATTAAAGTGTCAGCTTTAATGATCGTGATTTCATTGCTTTTTGAAGGTTGAGTGGCAGAAAATCAATAGGTTTTGTGAATTTTCAGATCATGTCTTAGCAGCCTTAATGGGACATGTGAAACCGTAAGGTTTTTTGTCTATGGATATATATATATATATATTTACTAGCCACCGCTTTTGCCTGGGTTTTTTTTCTATTTCCTCTATTATCGGTTTCTATATACCACCTTCATCGCTTCTCCTCTTGCATGTTTATACCACTGTGCATGCACACGCCAGCTGGGGACACTACATGTGTTTTACAGATAACGTTAGGAGGAAAGGAGGGGGGGGGAGTATGGGAGAAGTGGGTACAGAGTGTGTGTGAAGTTTTTTTTCTTTTCTTTTTCACATAAATCTCAGTGGCATGAGCGCGTATGCCATGCACACAAGCTCCAATGTGCGTATATGTTCACACTATCTGTTGTCATGAGGTCTGATGGAGGGGAACTAACTGCTTTCAGTGGTACATTTATCAGCCTTGGTGTAAATACCCCTCAGCACTAACATGTAATTTCCCACTGATTTCCCACATGTGTATCTGTGTGATATCAGTCAGAAGATGATGATGTGGGGTATAGGACAGAGAGCTGATGTGAAGCACAGCCATCACCAACTGCCACCCACATGCCACATTTACATGTAACCAACATTGTCCATGGTCAGGTGGCCACTGTATGGCCGGGTATAAAACCCCAGCACACGGCAGTATCAGTGGCACTCTTCAGCAGAAGCAGTTGCTGACGCATGAGACAGGCCCCACAGGAGAGAACTGCAGACTATTGTACGCTACTAGCGCCTCAACACTTACTGGAGCTCAGCGCACAATCACATCTGTGCTTTTTCTTTTTGTCTGTTGTGTTTTGTTAGTTTGTGCACCTACCTTTCATTTTATTTGGCACTTTATCAGTAGCTACAATGAGCCAGCGGGAGTTAGCTCAGCTTATTGGAAAGGAAGGTAAGAAAAATGTTCAGTAAGTTAAATCTTAGACCAGTTTCTTTAGCAGTTGTCCTTTGAAGTGGGAGAAATTCTGATAGTGGTCTTTGGATGGTGTCCCTGTGTTACTGGGTGGCACTTTCCATGCTATTAGTCAGGTACTGATCAGGAACCGCTAAACATTTGGGGCCTGCATCCATACACTTATACTATTGCAGCTCGTTTTTGAGTTGTAAGTTTCTTAAGATAATATATAAATCATGTTATTGCTATAACTCATATTGTATACTAAGTTACTAACAATATTTGATCTTTGTGTGTCACATATGGCTATTTGCTATATCTACAATATATGAATGTCTTTTTAGATGGAGCAAACCAGAGCATGGCTGGAACATGGCTGAGGTCAGGACGCCTCAGACCACCAGCTGAAAGAAGATCAGCAAGAAGAGTGAGAAATGGAGCATCCTCTGGAAGAGCTGGGAACGAGCCAACTGCCAGCCAATATCAACAGGTTGCGCAGAATGCAGAACGTCTCATTCTGGACACCATCCTGAGGCTCATTCTGCCGCGTCTCCCCACATACAGCAGGCCAATTGTTGGAGGAGAGGAAGTAGAGTTCTGCGCCATTTGCATCTCCGAGATTGAAGTTGGAGCGGAAATGGCCGTATCATCCTGCCAGCATACCTTCCATGTCCCTTGCCTGACACACTGGCTGCAGATTAACAAAATTTGTCCTCTGTGCCGCAGGCGATGCTACGACTTGGAGGTTTACTCACATCTTATCTGAGGGACACCAAACAGAAGAAGAAGACTCAATATAAACACCAAAAGTCTAAAGTGGTGAGTTTGTTCCTTTTTTTTATTAAATCAATAATTTCTACACATTTACACTTTTTCTTTTTTTGCTGTTCTTTTTTATTTTAATACAGGTGGATCTATGGAGGGTTACTTTGTTTTCTTGATAATAAAAAATAACATACTTTATACATTTTTCTTTAAAATAAATCTGTGTAAAATTACATTTACAGAACATACAGTACAATATTACAGTCACTGTTTTCTCCCTTCTTTGAGGTGATCCATTACATCAAAACTGTCATGTTCAACTGTCATCCAGCTCCAGTAGGTGTTTGGTTTGAGTTATTAGAATCACTACCAAGTATGGTAACAAACATTGCATAAATAATTACTTAAAAAATTCACATAAAGGCTAAGCTATGTTCACTGCCGCATTAATAACAGGGCAACTGGGGCAGTCATCCAGGGGCCCCAACACATAGCTGCATCACCAGCATGGGGGAGGGGGGATACTGTGGCATATGTGACCTGGGATTTCTGTGTGGCATAATGTGAACTGGGAACACTACAGTGTGTGTAACACATTTGTGGTGCTGGGAGTATTTACTCATTATACTTTTTAATAACATCGCCAACATATCCAATTTTATTGATAGGTGCCCAAACAAGTTCTTTGCCCCATGGCCCTCACAAATGTTCATCCAGCCCTGGCCATCTACATCTAAGGTAGTTGCAGATATACAATTTGAAAGTCAATGCTGACTCTGACTTACCTACAACACAAAAATTATTTTCTGTCTACCACTGCATGCTGGATCTTGTTGTTCGGTCGGTAGGAACAATATGTATTTTAAATTGGTGTAGCAAATTTAATAGGCTTTTTTTTTGACTGGTCTACACAGAGCACTCAAATTAAACTACTAATATGCATTGTCACCACCAGTGGCATTTTAAGAGAGGAGGGGGCCCGTGTGCACACCTCGTGCGGGGCCCCCTCCTCTCTCCCTGGTGGCTGGCAGCCGACTGATGCGGCTGGCCAGCCACCGGAGCATTAGTAGACTCCAGGCACTAGAGTATGCCCGGAGTCTACTGCACATGCGCAGAATGCCGGAAAAATGGCCGCGGCGGTGTTCTGAGCAGCAGTGACACCCGACACGGGACCTCGGACAGGTAAGTTTAAAAAAAATATGGGTGCAGTGTGTGTGTAGCGGGGCCCCCCTGGTCCCGGGGGCCCGTGTGCCCCGCACATACTGCACCCATTATAGATACACCCCTGGTCACCACCCTCAAAGACATTAAGCCATTTGTCCAAAATCACGATTCCCTTTCTTTTATTTTCTCTCTCACAGGAACTGAGGTATCAGTGACTGGAAAAAGAGGACCCGAAAAAAAGAGAAGATATGTATTGATCAAAAATATCTGTTTGTTAAATATTGTTATTTCTGTTTCTCTGTTTGTTCTTATCTTTTCTTTTTTCTCTTTTCCTTTTCCCTTTTGCTATTCTATATTTCTGCCTTATCTTAATTTTCTGTTTTACATTAACTATTTTGACTTTATCTTTCTTCTCTCTCTGGAGTCTATTCATTAATACTTAAATATCCTTGGAGGTAATTAGGTTTAGAACTCGCATGGAGTTCTACCTAATTACCGGAGGAATTCATCATTCCTCCTCTCCATAAGTGCTATTCCGAAAAGCTGTAATTTTTGCAATAACAGCTTTTCTGAAAATAGATACTTTTCCCTGCTTCTCCTACCTTACCACAGCTGCGGTGATTGAATATAAAATCTTATGTCCCCGCACCCCCCCAACTACCTGGCCGGCTGTCAAAGGCTGCAGCCACAGACCCCAACCTTCAGCCCGGCTCCGGTGTGCATTGGCTACAAGTGGACAGGACGTCCAGGCAGAAGGGGCTGTAGACTTAATTTTTTTACTTTACTATGGCCCTCATTCAGACCCACTCGCAAGCGGGCGCACGTACGTTAGGCGTACGTACAAAATTATTTAAATTCAATGGCTCGCTCGTATTTTCGTTCGCATCTAAAATTCCTCCCTAAACTCAGGCGACCCCTCCTCTAACTAACGAGCGTGCGAAATAGCGAGCGTACATCCCCGAAATGGCTTGAAGGGAACGCACGCACAAGTGAAACCGGAAGTGGCCTTGTCAGATGTCGATTACCTGCTCCTTTATTCTGCCTACCTCCCTCAATCGTATCATGCCAATCAATGTATCAATTAGCTTAATTGTTTGTTTTTTTTCAACACAATGCAAGAAACTTTACTCTTGTCCGTGTTTGTGTTTACCCGCAGAATACGTACGGATGGAACATTCGCTTTTATTGTTCAAAAAACATGTGAACCACAATTAAACAATTGTTCTATTGCTGTGGATCCCCGCATATTTTCCGGGGTTCATTTCATTTAAATTTGCAAACGCATGTCACTGCATCAAGCCTATCATAACTCTCCAGAGATTTCTGGCCCTGTTGAACACATGACTCATACACTAACCAATAAAATTGCTCCTGTTAATTTCCAAAATACATTAGCCAATCAGAAATTTTTTGCACACTTTATCAAAAATGTTTTGTATGAAAAACTCCATTGCCATCATGAGAGCCTCCGCATTCACCAGGCGCGAGCTGCTGGTGCTTACGGAGGTGATGGATCGCCGTATCACCAGCCAGACTCCACCCATCACCAACCGGCAGAAGCGCTCCGCGTATGCGGAGGCACGGTCCCGCCTGCGGTCCTTGGGTTCACGCCGCAACATCGGGCAGCTGGAGCGCAGGTGGTCAGACTTGCAACGGCGAACGCCCTGCTTGCTGGCATGCTTTCGCATGCAGATCCTGGAAAGTAAGTGTTATGTATTGTGGTTTTCATGTTTGTGTTTGTGGGGCAAACTGCGTGTGCATGTTTTCCTGTCTGTCCTATTTATTATTTGTCCTCATATCTGCGTGTGCATGTCTTCCTGTCTGTCCTATTTATTATTTGTCCTCATATCTGCGTGTGCATGTTTTCCTGTCTGTCCTATTTATTATTTGTCCTCATATCTGCGTGTGCATGTTTTCCTGTCTGTCCTATTTATTATTTGTCCTCATATCTGCGTGTGCATTTTTTCCTGTCTGTCCTATTTATTATTTGTCCTCATATCTGCGTGTGCATGTTTTCCTGTCTGTCCTATTTATTATTTGTCCTCATATCTGCGTGTGCATGTTTTCCTGTCTGTCCTATTTATTATTTGTCCTCATATCTGCGTGTGCATGTTTTCCCTCTATTTCTGTTTTTTTCATTCTACTCCTATTTGCATGTTTTTTGTTGGTGGTTTTTTTTTTTTTATTTGGGCCCCGGATTTGCCCAGAAACTAACCTCAATTTGTTTGACATATTTTAGGAGGACAGCCAAGACTACGCCGTCACCGTCCGGCCAGACGGCGTTCCCGGCCACTATCCCCAACCCCCAGCCAACACTCCACCCCAAATATTTCCCCTATACCCCACTCCTCCCCAGCCTTCCAAGACCCTCTCCCGGAACTGTCGGGCCTCCTTCCCCTCCGTCCCACTTCCCCCTCTCCTCCACCCACCCCTCTTCCAATTACCCCCTCCTCGGAGTCCGTCATTACCCCTCCCCGTTCTTTGGGGAATGAAGGCTCCTCCGAGGAAGAACATGGAGGGACTTCCGGAGCTCCCGTTTTGGCTCCCGGTATGTTTTTCTTTCACATTTTTTTTAACCACAAACTGTTTGTATGTAATCATGTGTCGTGCCTTTATTCGTGCTTGTTTGGTTTACTTTTGGTGATTTAGCAGTTTGCCTTTACCTCTTCCTGCTGATTTCAACATACACATATCACACCTGTGGGAATTTGTACATAGGCCTTGTATTTTTGGCAGCACCCCCTTTTTGTTTTGGTTTTTTTTTTTTAGGTTTAGGAGTGATTTCGTTGTGTTTTTGTTTTTTTAATGTGGATTCCCTATTGTTTTATTAATCCACACACTTTTCTCACCCACAGAGGAACAGAGGCGTCGACAAGAGGTGGACGAATGTGTTGGCCAGATGCGCCAACATGTCATTGGCATTCTTGTGGGCCTTGACCGTCTGTCTGGCATCCTTCGCCAGTAGTTTTTTTTTGTTTATTTTCGTTTTCTAAATAAATTTTTTAGTTCTAATATACGTTCTGGCTCATTCTTTTTTTCCAAAACAAAAATAGTTTTCCCTGACATAAGTAGACTGTTCCTGCAAGGATTTCCCTTTTTTAAAAGTTAGATTGTGTTTTGTATTTGTATGTTAAACAGCCACAAGAAACACATAACAGTAACAATGTCATTTCCCTTTTTGGGTGTAGTGTCAATTAGATATTTCGACATTTTACAGGTTCCTAGTTGGTGTGCAAGCTGCTTAGTCCAATCTTCAAAATCCAAAGGTTTGGACAGGCTTCCTTTTGGTGTGGGTTGGGAACCTGAAAACATATTTCAGTTTACATCAACTGGTGTCAGTACTGGATTACCCCTTAGTCAAATGTAAGGTGTGTTAACCTGGTTACACTTGCTGTTAACGTCCACAAAAAGGAAGACCATTTCACTCTCCAAACATTTATTCACAACATAAATGAGAAATCAAAGTGGTCACTCCCAAAAAAAAAAAACAGTGATAATCTCAAATACAACACATACAAATAAAATATTTAAATAAAAAAAACAATCAAGAACTGGTTGACGAAGGACCATGCCAACATGATTCCACAAACATGGCGTTGCGATATGGGTTCCAGAATATATGCCCAAAATCACCAGATCCAGGTTTGGTAAGGGTAGCAGGAAGTAGTGCGCGTTGGAGTGGCAAAGATTATGTGAACAAACAGAAGATGGTGAAAAAAATAAAAATAAATTAGATGTTCGCAAACAAACACATTAGGTATAAACACTGTAGTTTTGGTCAAACTTACCTAAAAAATCTGGCCACCACATCATCGCGTATGGCCCCCGCACATACTGACCTCCGACCAACCTCGGGGGGGCCATCCTCAGGTAAGGCATCCTCTGGCTGCATTGGGACACCACTCCTTATGGCGATGTTGTGAAATATCCCACACAGGACCACAATTTTCGACACCATATCCGGCAAATACATGAGCTCGCCACCAGAGCGGTGGAGGCATCTGAATCGGCCATTTAAAAGGCCGATACAGCGCTCCACCACTTGCCTGGTGGCTGTAAGTGCGGAATTATACTCACTTTGTGGGCCTGGTGTGGGAGCCAAATAAGGAGTGAGCAGCCAGGACATGCAAGGGTATCCACTGTCTCCTGTGAAAAATAAGAGACAACATCAGGAACACTGTGTATCAAGCTTAACATTGTTATGTACTAAAGGTCTCCACTTACCCAGAAGCCACGCATCACCAGCTTGTAGGTTGGTTAATTTCTGCCATATCCCTGATTGCCGGATGACGAAGGAGTCATGTGCACTTCCTGGTAATTTAGCATTCAGGGACAGGATCTGGAGGGAGGCATCACATACCACCATTACATTCAGGGAGTGATAGTGTTTCCTGTTTCTAAATATTGCCTCCAGCCGTGCTGGAGGCTGAAGTGGTATGTGAGTACCATCCACAACCCCTATGATGTGTGGGAAGCCAGCTATTTGGTAAAAATTGGCCTTGGCCACACTAAGGGCACCCATATCCAAAGGCATTTGAAAAAAATGATGGAGGTGCTTGAAAAGTGCCTCCATCACTGCCCTCAGGATCCGGGAAAAGGAGGATTGGGAGATGCCCGCCACTATTCCCACCGTTGTTTGAAACGATCCTGAGGCACAGAAATGTAACACCGCCATAAATTGCGTCAGTGGTGGTATTGCTGTTGGACTGTCAATTTGCCACTCAAGATCACTTTCTATTAATGAGAGAGTGTCTATGATGATTTTGGGAGGTAGACGGTAGCGTCTTAAAACCTCATCATCGGGCATTCCAAAAAGGGTGACACGTGTTCGAAATATCTGGGGCCTTGCATGCCTACGATGCCTACGCCTGAGATGAGATTGAGGTTGGTCGGCTTCCGGGAGCATGGCCAGAACAATCCGCCCCAGATCAACCTGAAATTCAAAGATTTCAAAGTAAGGCTTTTGACCCACCCCAAAACTATATTAAAACAACTTAGCTTGATGATACCATCCATTGCTGCTTACATGCCGGGGTATTGTCATGATACGTCCAAACTGAAAATAAACACCAAAATTACTTGACACATTTCACTCTGTGCATTTTTGTTTATAAATTTTGTGCTAGACCAAAGTTAAAATATGCCAAACACCCATTTAGCAAAACCGCAAAGCGACATTTAACACAGTACATCAAAACGGGTCGAAATGTTGGCTCAAAAAGCGAAAGATAAACCACCAAAAAGTTAGAATGATTATTAAGCTGTTTAAAATGCGCTAATTAGTTCGCTAATACAAGTCACAAGAGTAACTACTAAAAATGCGCTAATTAGTTCGCTAATACAAGTCACAAGAGTAACTACTAAAAATGCGCTAATTAGTTCGCTAATACAAGTCACAAGAGTAACTACTAAAAATGCGCTAATTAGTTTGCAAATACAAGATAAAAAATGGACTTACCAAGAGCAAATATCTAAGATGCAAAATCAAAAGGTCTTTGGGGTCGAAAATAAACAAAATCTAAAATAGAAGAAATTAGGGATCCAAAAATTACAAAATATACGAAACACAATGAAACAACAATTGAACAAAAGTTAGACTTCACAAAACTTACCAAATCAAGAAACGAGGTCCCAAAAATATAAACCAACAAAGATAACGGAAAAAAAAACGCAAATCTAACCAACAAACGAATCTCCAACCTCCAACTCCTTTCTACGCAATCAATAAACTCCAGCCAAGATAACCTCTAACAATCCAAAAACGCCACCTCGACTTGAGACACACCAAGCCATAAATAGTGTTTCGTTTCCCGCACAAATTAAGGAGGGATCATAGGGCCGCACAATCAATGATGCGGCCGCAAAATAAGGACGCATGTATAAATACGTCACGAAAACACATTCAAATTCTGGTGTATTTCTTGTTTGGACCTCAGACATGGCGACAGACCAGGGAAAAAATGCCCAAGAGTCAGGCGGTAAGTCTTTCATGCATTTTCTATCAACGATTAATTTGAAACATAAGATTAGGCAAGTTGTGATTTTGTGAATTCTGTAAATTTACACAAATAGGTGAGGAGGATGACATGGAAGAGGCTGCTGGGCCCAGTATTCCGGCCAAAGCGGCCAAAAAAAAAAGGCAGCCACATTTCACAAGAAAGGAGATGGAGGTTTTGATCCAGAAGTGTGTGGACATCCTGCCACAGGCAGACAGGAATATGAGTCTAAGCCAGAAGTGGAGAATGTGGGAAGAGGTAGCCGTTGCTGTCAATAGAGTGGGTGATTATGTCCGTCTAGCCCGGGATGTCAAACGGTGGTAAGTAAACCCTTGCCCCCCCTAAAAACAAACCCCATTTTAAACCAAAGGATAATGGCTTCCATTTTTCCCCACAGATGGGGCGACTTCAAATATCGCCTAAAGCAAAAACTCGCGGACAGGGCTAGGCATGCAAGGGGGACAGGTGGGGGTCCCACCCCTGTGTCATTGGAGTTGACGGATTTAGAAGAGCTGGCACAGGGGTGTGTGCAGCCTGTGGAGGTGTTTGGCGTGTCCAACATGGATACGGACATGCCAGACTTTGCGGCTCCTCATGTTGGCCCAGGTAAGTATTGTGATGTCACCAACTCTGAAATGCTATTGTGCCAATATGTAGATTCTAATGTGACTCTTTTCTCATTTTTCCAACAGAGACACAGGCGGATGAGTCTGCTCCAGAGGGAAGCCTTGGCCGCAGAATTTCTGCTGGCTCTGCAGGGGAGGAACCAGTACATTCGGCTGAGGACCCTGCAGAAGCCAGTCCAGGGCGTGCCCCCTCGCAGGCAGTGGGCCTCCTCACAGAACTCAATTTAAAATCGGATTTCCATACGGAGATTCTGCAGAGGATGGATGCCAGTCTGATACGGGTGGCTGAGGCCCTGGGGCAAAATGCTGCGGCCAACGTGACCATTGGTCAGGCCCTGGCGGAAAATACCAGGGCCAACATCCGCATCGCCGATGCCCTGGAGCAGCTCGTTCGCCAGCACATGGTGGAGCCGACCTCCCTTCCTGCCGGAACATCAGGATCCTCCACCTCTGGCACAACATCAGCCAATCCTCCAAATGTGCCTAGCCCTGTGCCTAGTCCAGAGGCCACAACATCTGCCTCTGGACAGGCCAGCCCGATGGCATCCCGGACCCGGTCTGGCGCCCACCCTCCCCCATCCAAACGGGCGAAAAAACGGTGACAGCAATGGCGACTTTTCCCACACTCCTTCTGTGCTTGGCTCATATTCCTTTCTGGTCAAAACTTCCCTCTCCTTTCTTGTGAAATGTTTTTAATTTATTTTTGTACGTTTATGTTAGCAGTTATTGATTATTTATTTTTGAATAAAAGTATCTTTGCCAGAAAAAAAGAAAACAAAATATTATGCCAATTGGTTTGTGTTTAAACAATAAATTTACGATAAAAATCTGACATTGTATTGTGACATTATTGTACAAATGGGTTACATTTAATCCTGGCCCTAAAGGCAAAAAAGGACACAAAAAACCATTTCATTTGTAAAAAAAAAAGGCCTCTTGAAGGAACGTTTAAAAAATCACATAATGATGCAAATTCCACATTAAAAAAAAAAAGGGGAGCTAATTAAAACATGATGACATTATTGTCACAATAGGCCATAAACAACAAATTGAGGCCAAAAAACCCCCCAAAAAATGTACGCCAATTGATTGTGTAATCCTGACATTAGCAGGTATGATTTCCACCTGCGTACGGTTTTGTGCTATCCCAATAAACTGCTTGCCAAACACATACCAAGCCGGTTTTCAATACAACACTAATTGCTTTTGTGACCACCCGCGATTAATCGCTGCAACATCATGGAGTCCCGGGACGGAGGAGAAGGCCATCGCCAATGTGGTCGAGTAATCCAGACCCTAAACTGTGCGAGCATTTTGAAGGGAAAGAGGATGTTCCAGTGACGTATGTGACGGTCCGAACACATTTGACGTTCGCATCTGCTAATGTATGTACGCCCCAAAAACGCCTCGCCACGCCTGCGTTTTTGCATCTCCACCCCCGTCAACACCCAAAAACGCCCTGTTCTGTCAATCACATTTGACATGTCACTTCCTGTACGCTATTTTAGGAACGAGAGAAAAAAAGCTCGCAATCTGCCGTACGCACATGCGCAGTGTAACACCGACGCATGCGCGGTTAGTCAACATCGGAACGCAACGAGCGTACTGTTGGTAACGTGCGGCTCTGAATGAGGGCCAATGTTTTTCCTTGCCGCAATGCAACTGCCGAGCAGCGTCTCCCCTCCGTTCCCTGGTGGCACTTACAAATGCTTCTTTATTTAACTGTTTATAGTAAATAAACAGTTAATTGAAGAAGCACTTACAAGTGTCATTGGGGAACAGAGAGGAGATACTGCCCAGCAGCAGCATTGCTGTGGGGAGAACACACAGCTGGAGCCTGAGAAGGGACCAGGAGAGATGGAGGGAGCCGAAGGAGGACCTGTGTAGCTAAATGCAGGTATGTATATCCCGCTGCTAAAGCCTTACCGGGGCTGTACTCCACCTGAGAATGGCGTACAGTAACACCATCAAATTCCGAAAATACATCACTTTTGGAATTTGAAGAATAGCCTAATTTCATCAACTGTAAATTAACACAGACGGACTCAACCAGGAGATATCAGTGATATCTCCTGTGTTAAGTGTGTTAATGAATACTAAAATAACGGTAATTAAGGAAAAATGTCCTTAAAACCGTTATTTTAGTGTTGATGAATAGGCCCCTCTGTGGCTGCCTTTTCCCCCTTTTAACATCTTGGGAAAGGCCTGAATGGACCGAAGGGGTGGGGGGCAGTGCATGCACAGTATGGGCAGCTGCGCATCTGGCCTTGGTTCTGGCCAGTTCTCCTGAACCTGTTCCAGCTGTTAATGCCTTAGTGGCAGCGGCTGGGGTTTTGACGCCACTGCTTTCAGGTTTTACCCAGCAAGGTGGCATTTAGTGCGGCTCCTCAGGTGCGCACAGATACTGCATCCTCCCTGCTTAATCAATTGAAGGGTTATCTAGCCCTACTATCTGGTCATTAATTATCTGCTCTGGGTATTTAATGTCCATCTGTTTCTGGTGCGCAAAGTGTGCGATTGTACTAAAGAATTTGCGCTACTACCAGGTGGCCAGGTTGGATGGCTCTAATGGGAGCAATTCGAAACTTCTGCAGCTTAGGCAGGTAAACATGCATCAAGTTTGTGTGGAGCCTTAATACTAAGGGAAGTTCATTAGTAAAGTGTGTTTTAGCCAGAGTCTCATATTTATCTGCACTGTATGGCTGGGTTGAAGCTTTGAAGTCCTTTTTGTTTTCAAGAGCTTTGAATGGTTGGTCCAGGCTGGCACCTTCCATTGTCGATCATAGGCATCCAATCAATATTTTGCTTTTACCCCATTTATTATGACAGTTTATTATTCCAATTATAACGTTTTGTTGTTTACATTTTTTAAATGTATTAATTCAACCCGATGATATTATATGTCACAGCATTCCTAGACTAACCAGGCCAGTAAGGGGCATTTGCTTTCACGATGACCATGCTCTGACAGTAAGGCTTGTCCGGTGACCTTTGGCATGAGCCTTTTTGTAAATAAGAGTGAGGCAGGAGGGAGCGCAGGTGATGCATTTAGACAGGTCCCCAGTTACTAATGTACAAGTTTTGTCAGGTCTTTAACGCTGCCTTTCCCCATTAGGGTTTTCTCTGGGTGAGTTTGGCATTCACCTATTTCGTATAGGAGCTGATACTTTAGCAGCTTCCACGGGACTTTCTGATGTGGAGATTCTATCTCTGGGATAGTGGCATTCATATGTATTTCATCACTATATTTTCTCAGGTTTATTGGTGTCTTTACCTTCTTCATAGCTAACCGGAGGCTTAACTACTTGCTGACATACTGTGGTGGTCCGTGAGGAGTTTTGTTATTCCCCGGGGGTCTAATTGGCATAACAATTAAATATATAATGGCGTTATTTAATATACCCCGGGGTTTTTTATATTTTTGCCTCAGTTACCTACTCTTCAATCCACCACCCACCTCCCCGTCTATGTCTTTCTTTGTGTTGAATGCTTGTTTGCATGATTGAGGCTGCTTTAGTTGCTCTTTTTCTATTGTAAGTTGCCCCTTTAATTGTGGTGGTGTGGTTTCTCCTTTAAATTTTTAGAAACTTAATTTTGTTGCTGTCACCTATAGAATTCATATGTGGTGGAGGTTTTGGTATTCAGTGGGTGTGAGGCGGAGTCACTGCATCTTTGTTCCAGTTTTCCCTCCCGTCCTAGTTTGGGTTTGATCATTGTGGCTGTGTATGGCAGTAAGGAACGGTAATCTGGTTGTTAGAGTTAAGCATTAAGCTTAGTGGGTGAGCTCTCCTTGTATGGGGACACATTGTAGGCCCATTGTCCTGTCTGGGGAATGGCTGGATGGGTGGGCTTTATGGTAAGTGGGGAGTTGAACACCAATGTTTGGCTTTGTGTGCACATTGTTTCCATGTCCGTCCTTTAATGCCACCACCAATTTGACTTATTATTTGTCAATAAAATCTGACATAATTTTAACGCCAGCACTGTTGTCTGTGTTTTATTTATATACTGTATGTGAGGTTGCTCATTGTGACAATCTAGGTCTAACACAAGAAATACACAGTGTATTTATATGAAATCAGTCATATACAATATGTATTACATTATGTGGTAGAGGAGCTTTAAACGGCATTAAAGCATGAAACTCATTTTTTCTTCCAGTTTAAAAGTTCTAAAAAGATCACCCCCCATAAAAAGTGAAATGATTGGTTACTAATAAGTGCAGGGCCATCGCCCAAGGCACAATGCCCTGGGTGATGGCACGGCTGATACCTCAGCCCACTTGATGTAGTGCTGGATTATGGCTATACGTGCGGCACACCTGGCTGTGACTGTCCCCAGCTCCCCGCCTCCAGTTGTTTATAGTTAGGAATGAGATTGGAGACAGAGAAGCCTTTTATTGCAAAGAGGGTACTGCACCGTGGTAATTCCTCTTCTCCATACATTTATATAAATGATACAGTATATAGGACATGGGACACTTCTTATAATATGCATTTAACTGGGGGATACCCACAAATATTAAGGATCCCCAGAAGTTAAGGAGGATCCCGAACTCTAACGCCATCTGAAAATGACATTATCTCATAGTAGCCTATGGGCTCCTCTAACACAGATCCTATTGGCGAGGGATCCAGTGAATCCCAAACCAGAAAGCAGAGTGATAGTATAACCTATCACTCTACTTCCAGCTCTTCGCCGGGACAGGCAAGAGCTTGTTACTAAATTCATGCAAAAATTAATTTTCATTATCACGTTGTGAATTTAATCATTAATAATTTATCATATCCACATTAAAAATGCTTTTAATAATTAGGGCCCATAGGAAGGGATTTTTGTAATTTTACTGCCCTCATTCATCTGGACAGTGGCATCTGTGATTGCTAGTATGCAGGTACACTTACCTGCCAGGAATGTCAGGAAATCTCTTCCAATAAGAGCTGTCCCATGCAAAGAGAAGACCTCTGTTTTTATGAGTCCTGTTGCGCATGGTTGGCCATCACAGCCTCCTAGCATTCTACGGGGACTGCTCTGATATCCACTGCGGACCATTTTCTATACGTATGGTGAGCCATTTGTGTTGCAGTAAACCTCCTGAAAACTGCAGTTTCCAGAGGTTTTAGCGTTTTATACATCCCGCTACTTAGTAGCTTGATAAGAGCTGTTCTAATGCTTGCCAATTAAAGTCTTTATATATAGGGAAAATTTATCGTCCTTTTTTCTTGTTTTACTAGATGCATTTCCAGGATGCCCTGTATTTTTTAAGAAGCTTAGATGAATATATTTTCCCCTAATGATGCAGTTATGGGCTTCCCAAGTGGTGACATTCAACATGTTAGGGGAGTTATTTGTCAATGGAGGCCTCTAATTGGGATTTACAGAAGGAATCTTGCAAAATATGTTTTCTTGACATGCGTGTGTGTGTGTGTGGTTAGCTCACACTCCCATGTGCATAGAAGCCTCCAAGATCATAGAAGCCTCCAAGATTTGGCCAGCTGGTAGATGTGCAAATGGCACCACAGTGATTTCATAGAGTGCGTCTTAGGGCCGCGCTGAAGTAGTCTAGCACTTAATTAGTCCAAAACTGAAGTTACAAATGAAAAACACTTTCCTTTATGGATTTGATTTGCTCCATCATCCTGCTTAGGTATGCCAGCCGGGTGAGTAGTTGGGAGCGTACAATTTAAAAAATTTAATTCATTAATTAAATATTTTATACTTAACTAGAAAGCCTCATCGATCCTCAAGGGTGTGGGGTATAATATTGGATAGTGATAATACTGTGTCTTAAGGCTCATACACACTAGATGTGTGTGATGAACAATATTTGACATGGTGGGCACGCCGATGTCAGCCACGATGTACAACGGCATGGGGGGGAGCAGGGCCATGTTGCATTCGGCAGCATGGCATCGTTAACGATATCCCCACATTGAGCTGCATGTTCGGCCGACTGGGGATATCGTTAACGACCCACGGGAGCGCACATCATTGATCGTACATTGCGTACACACTGGACAATATGAATGATATATCATTATCGTCCATATCATTCATTAGTATCGTCTAGTGTGTACGCGGCTGTAGAGAATAATATGGTAACCGTTTTATTTTTTTCCAACCTGGTATTTAATTTAAAAAAAAAGGAGTATGACGATAATGGCAACAAAACATGGAGGGAACCAACTTTTTTTAATGAGGATACAGTATCTTAAATAAAAAACAAATATACAGCATACATGCCTACTCTCCCGGAAGTCGTGGGAGGCTCCCGATTTCTCCGGTAACCCCCCGCGCCCCCCGATTTCTCCGGTAACCCCCCGCGCCCCCGATAGAGTAGCTATTTCTCCTGCATTCTGCCCACTTCCTAGTGAAGTGGGTAGAATGAGGAGAATTTCTGCGCCGATCGCGGGTCCCCGTGTAGGGGGTGGAGCTTAACGGCACGATTCTTCAAGAAACGCATAATTTAGCCGTGCCTCTATTTAAATTTGTGGCAATTTACAGTGAAGGGGTGGAGTCTAATGACGCAAGCCATCTGGCCCCGCCCCCATCACAACCCACCTACTTCTCCTCACGGAAAGGAGAAAAAAAAAAGTAGGAAGGTATGATATACAGTATTCCCTCTGGGTGAAAGGTAGTGTATTGTATGAGTTATTTTCACCGGACATTTAGGCCCTTAGCTATCAGATACTTGGGTATCTAGTATGGTGTTAGGGATTGATACAACAAGAGCACAAATAAAGACATTTCCAGAACCTGAAAGAATGTATCATGATTGGGCAGGTGGGGTAAAGGAGAAGAAAAAGGGGAAAGAAAGGAAGTTTCAGAGAGATTGAGGGAGGAATACAACCCCAATAAGGAAGCATGTTAACAAATACATGTGCAGTATCTCTAGTGACCATCTAGTGACAGGTAGAGTGTATACCATATGTGGATAAGAGATGTAGGTGACTTCTCATGCTACTATTGCTTTTCAGGTGAGATTTCAGCATGGATAACATCCAGTATTAAACAGGATTTCAATATTATAAAATATTTAGACATTAAGACACATAACCAGAAAAGGCTGTAATGATTCAGGGAAAGTCAGAAACCTAATAGTATTATCATTATGATTATTATTATGAATAATCTTTATTAATAGAGTGCCACATGTGGACTGCAGCATCATACGGAAGGCAAACAATAAGACAGTACATGCTAAACAGTACAAAACAGTAAACAGTACATTGCAGTAAAAACAAATACAAAATAACACTCCCAATCCAGCTATGGATGCAAGGTGTATACAGGAAAGTACATCTGTACCCCTTAGTGTAGGAACAATTAACAGGTTTAGAGCTGCTAAACAAGGGGGGAAGGCAGCGAAGCAATGGTGCCTGGGGGCAGTGAGCCCATGGGGAAGTGTAGTGTGTAGCTGGTGTGCAAGAGCAGTAGGTAGAGGACCCTGCTCATAGGAGCTTACAATCTAAAGGGAGGGTGTAAGACAAACAAAAGACACAAGTAGTGAGCAAGTGTAAGGGGAGCTTAGGGTAGGAAGTGAGAGTGGGAGAGATGGTGGAGTCAGGAGGGTGAGGTAGGCTATGTGGTGACAAGGTTAGGTGGTGGACAGATAAGCTTGTATAAACAGGTGGGTTTTCAGATCTCATTTGAAGTTATGCAGGCAGGGGGGATAGTCTGAGAGAACAAGGGAGGTTGCTCCAAAAACAGAAAACATTGTAACCAAGTATAATGTGACTTCCCTGCTAGTTTATAGCTACAGGGCAAAACTAGAACTATTGTACACTAGAACACTGAAGAAATTGTAGGGGGAAGGATTAAGACCCTGTTTAAATTTAAGAGAGGGATTTCTAAGGAAAATATCAGCTAGGGTAAATCTGTACAGATCAGCATTAGCCACAGGTCTTAGTTTTTAGACAGTCTGATATTTTTGCCATGGAGGGCTAGAAGGAGAGGAATGGCAAGAGAAGAGTTATGAAACACCCCTGTATATGTATAAGACACCTAGAGCCTCCTACTCAGGGTTGCCAAAATTCTGGCTGCCCCTTCCTGGAGGAAGCAGCCAGATCGGCATTTGCAGGGGGCATGGCCGGACAGGGTTTGTGGGTGGAGCAGGGGTGTGGCCACTTGATAGCGCCATTTTTGCCCTGCCCCCACTACACAATGCCGAGATTACCGGCATTGTGAAGCAGGGGGTTTCTCTTAAAACCGTGGAGGGGGTGGCGGGGGGCGGATGGGTCGGCAGCTGCCGGGAGGCTTTCCTGCCTTTCTGGGGGGCCGGGAGTGGCACCCAATTTTCGAGAGGCTCCTGGCTGAATCGGGAGGGTAGACAAGTATGACTCTTCTGCCTATAACAACCACCCATTGTTCCCATAGAGTTGAATACACTCAGCAGCCACGAGGACTTAAGCTCAGGCAGAGGGGGCTTATACAATACAAGGGTGATCACAGAATATTGGATATAGCAGATACAGATACTTTACAGGGTCAGGGAAATTGCAGAATCTGAACCAGCATCCACAGGGTTAATTGCAGGACAGTTAGTCTGGAAAACAAACAGGTGAATTGGCAGCCAGCAACAATAATCCACACAGCAAGACTTGCAGGTGTAGCAGAAGCACAAAATCCAAAACAGCATATATATATATATATATATATATATATATATACACTTCCTGATGAAAATCGGGTTGATTGAAACGTTGAAGAATACACAGAGGTTTACTTAAAACAACTTTTATTGTGTTTTATTGGGGAGTGCCGCCGCCATACTGCATCTATATATGTATTAATTGATGTTATTTTGCACAAAAAAAAATTTATTTCAAAATTCATTTTATTTAGTTACAAGGCACCGCTATGGGGTCAAACATGGCACCCAGCTATGCAAATTTATATATGCACAGTTATGAGTTATCACATATTTTGAGTAACAGCCTGTTTGCTAAGTACATTGCACTGTATACTTGTTTTATAGACGATACTTTCTTTATTTGGACCGGTGATTAAGCAGTTTTGCTTGAGTTTGTTTCTTTTCTCAATAATTTTACCAGCACTATCAAGGTCACATGTAACAGCAGCCCACATACAATCAGTTTTTTGGATGTAGCTATATCCATTCGAAAATAATTGCTTTGAAACTGAGGTCTTTAAGAAACCAACAGACATCAATACAATATTGCTTGCAGAAAGCTTTCATCCCAGACCCCTAAACCGTGGTTTACCGTTTTTCCAGCTACTGAGGGTGACCCGGATCACCTCTGACGGTGACAAATTACCATTGGCACTCAATAGAATGGGTGAGGATTTTATCCAAAGAGGTTACTGTCAAAGAGAAGTGGATGAAGCCATTCAGAGATGCCTACTTCTTGATAGAGAAACCCTCTTTCATTCGGGAAAGGCCTATTCTAAAGAGGATCGTGTTGTGTTCCCGACTACATATTCTATATCCTCACATAAAATGTGAGATTCCATTTTAAAACACTGGCACATTATTAGCACGGATCCAGTGCTAAAAGATACCTGTCGGAACAAACCCCTTTTCGCATATAAATGTAGCAGCAATCTCAGGGATCAAATAACTATTGCTGATGTAAGTCCTGTTGCGACCATGGATTACTGGCTGTCTTTGAAGCCTGGCTCCTTTCGCTGTGGTAGATGTGTGAACTGTCGCTATCTTTTTAACTGAATATAAGTTCATACACTTTATCATCGGATGCCATGTGAAAGCAAATTTACTGTATATGTACTTATTTGTCCGTTAGAAATTATACGTCGGAAAAACCACACGTATGTTAAAAAAATGTATAGCAATGCATCGCTCTTCCATCAAGAAGGCATTAACTCTAGTAGACCAAAGCACACCACCAGTGGCGAGACATTTTGCAGAATATGGTCACTGTATGAATGAATTTCATTTTATGCCCTTGGATCAAATTAAACCCCTTAAGAGAGGAGGAGATCAGGGCAAAAGACTACTGCAAAAAGAAAGCAAATATATATATAATCTGGGGACCTTGCGTCCAGCTGGTCTTAATGAAGATTTGTCATATAATGTTTTTTTATGATGAAGTGATGTGGTGGATACTGCCAAAGAAATTAGAATTTTATGTGGCATCTCATTCAAGAGAGTGTGGTTTATACGCTCTTTTCTGATTGTATGTTGGGGTGCTTATCTTTGTTCAATTATACTCTTCATGCATTTCATGTATTTCTTGTATTAGAACTTTTTTTCCTCCTTGTTTATATATTTACTTTTTGCTTTTTATTTATTTTTTGTTTGGTTGGTCACTTTTCATTGAGATATTGATTAATGTTTTGTTTATTTATGGAGATTCTTTTTCTTGCTTGCGTGAGTTATTTTTCCTTCTTTTTTTATGTTGTACTTAGGGTATGACTGGTGCCAGATAGACCTTATGCTGACCACTGTGCCAATTCTAGTTCTTGGCTGACATGTAAATTAGTGAGTGTTTATAGCTAGAGCTTCTAAGTTACCTTGGCAACCAGCTATTATCTGACGCAGTGACGGAGCTGTGCGGCGCCGCTGACTGGATGATGTTGGACGCTGGTGCCATTGCTATGGTAACCTTTCCTTGCTCTCCCCAGCTGGTCAGCTAATGGCGCAGATTGGGCGCTGCTGATTGGTCGGTGGGGAGTGGGGAATGACGCAGCCCCGCCAGGCAGACCGGATGTGTGTGTCTCAGAGAGGGGACACTTCCAGAATGCAAATTCAGGTGGTCAGCATGGCGTTATACAGGTAAGTGGTCAGTCTTTGTTCTATATTTTGGCGCCAATCTCCCTAATTAACTGGTGTCATTTTTATTATGCTCACGCTCTTGATGAAGGTGGTTTACTCCAAAATTGCCGTCAGGCCAGTGGCAATACTTATATGATGCATGATGTCACAGGGCTGCTGCTAAGAATATGTGCCTTTATTTCATATGTGACATGTGCATATGCCTATTCTATTTGAAGATGACGCTGATGACACTGCTTAAATGCAGTTTATTTACTAAAAAATCTTTTTCATTCATTCAAATGGTGGTGGGCTGGTGTCTTGCTCACTTCTTTTGAGGCTTACAACTGGTATATGAATGTATGTGATTACAGCATCCAATGCTATGCTATAAGTGTGTGCGGTTTCTCAAGTCTTCCTTCCACACAGTGTTACTGCCTGGTCAGTTCCATGTGCATCACTGGGAGTGAATGCAATATAACAGGAAATGGAACCAATGCAACCATCCTCTTAATTGCAATACAGCTGAACTGCATACACACTGAGTAGATTGCAGACTGGCTGCAGCTGAATGCTTCCACAATACTGACAGCTTCTCTGCTGCCTAGCAACAGCCAGGACTTGAAACTGCTAAGGCTGTCAGAAATCCTGGTAGCGGATTGTGACAATAGGGCATATTCAAATAGACGCGAAAAGTCCCGTACTTTTCGCATGCCGGACTTTTCGCTGTCATCGCTGGTTTTCCATGCGAAAAAGTATCGCCCGCGTCCCCGCTTATCCCGATATTCAATTCCAAAGGACGCGAAAACGGCACCCGGGAAAACGCAAACAAACGAAAAGTGCTGTCAGATTGGGGAAATTAGCCTGACACCCCACAAAAGATGCACTAACATTGGGGATCATGGTAGATGCACCCGAATAGCCCTGCTTGAAGGTATTTGGGGTACTTAAATGCTCTCATTAGCTGCTAATTAGCGTATTTGCATAAGTGGTGAAGAATAGCATTTAGCAGGTTTTTTTGGTGAAAAGTACTAGTCCCAGCAAATTTGGGGTACATGAAAATGGGTGCATGCATAGTGAAAACTCGCACAAGTGTGGTTTTAAATAACGTAAAAAACACACCTTCATCAAGCACCTGCAATAAAAAAAACCTCCCCCATACTTGCAGACCCCCCCCCAAAGTCTATTTCTCTAGTTTTTAAGTTTGTACCCCAAATTTGTACTTTTTCGCCCGCTTTTTCAAAGTCATTTTTTAAGGTGCTCTTTTAATATTTTTAGGATTTATTTGACAGTTTACCTTTGGGGACCTGTCCAAAGGGTGCAGGGTGGTTTCCCCACCTTTGCACCCCAAAACCGCAATTCTGCACTTTTTTCCGACAGCTATTCATAGGTGAAACTTTTCCGCCGGTTACATTGCTTTGCGTTTTCGCACCGGCAAGAAGTCACCACAATTGAATACGGGGATAAGTTTCTGCTGGCGAAATTACATCATCAGCGATATTTTTTAAAGCGAAGACGGCTTTTCGCCGCTAATTGAATACGGCCCAAAGAGTCTTGACAATCACAAAGGTTGATCATCTGTAGTCCAAGTGTGTCATGAAAGGGAACAAAATTCCTTGGGATCTGAAATATAGCTAGCTTGCCATTACGGATAATGGTATTGTAACAGGGTTGGGGAACCGGCACCATCTCCTGGGGTAGATGGCACTGCACAGCAGCTGAGAGATCACACGTTGGTTTGGTGCAATGGTTTTATTATGCAGCAAAACAAAATAACAAAAAAAAACACCTTGCCATCTGGTACTGTAGTGTGTGGAACGCATTGTGACTGCGGCTTGGAAGTAATGGTCAGATGTATAGCGGGACTTAAAAAAATATACACACTGAGGTTAGTAATGCACTTGGCACTTTATGTGCAGAGTTTTTGTTTGCCAGTCAATGTTTACAAGAAATATGGTTACTTGGCTGGTTCCACCCTCTAACAAGGGAAGGAGGCAGGAACAAGGAAATGCACTATAGATATCTGGTTCCTGAGCACACAGGTACACATTAAAAAAAACCTGTATGGTTGAAACGTGTTGGTGTTTTACATAATTGCTGACACTGTGGACCTAAGAAAGGAAGGTGATATTGCTTAATAAGGGGAACAATAATTTAAATGCCCCTATGCTGAATGTTGTGCCTTTCCTATAAGGTCATTTGTGGTACGCAGCCATTTTTATTACCTGTGTTTGTATTTTATCGATTGTTTGCCTGTTTTAATAAATGTATAAGGTTTTACACTATGCCATCCCCTTTATGAATATATTCTGAGGTGCACTGTCACTGTGGGGGCCATTGTGTTGAACAACTGCTTAGGAACCAGAACGTTTTACTATATTTTTTGAACTTGACGGATTGGAGTAAATAATTTCTGCTGACCCGATTCAGATACATGGAAGGAGGACGAATTTTCTCTACATCAGTGACTATATACTTTTTTTATTTTACCTGTTTGGATTTTTATTGCTGGACTAATAGAGCATCTTTACACTTAGGTATTATTTTACCAATTTATGGTGGGTGCCTGACCCTAGTTTTAGAATGCTCGAATATATTTTTCCTGTTTGTTTACATTGTTTTGTGATTGGTGATTATTCTGACCCTCATTACACGTAAGCAGTGTGTAACTATTCCGATAGCTAAAGTTCATCTCTTAATCCACAGACAATTAGGTTTTTGGAACTTTGTACTTTTATTAATACAGACTGCACTGATTGTCTATATAATACAACTGTGGTTCTGCAGAGTAGATCACTGTACTTGTGGTAACAAAATAAAATAAGAGAATAAACAATGTGAGGTAAGAAGATATAAGCCTTGTGGGGTACAGGAGACTTGCACAGCTCCTGTCAGCATCTCATACACAGAAACTGCAGTATGATAAAATGGAGGACTCAACCCTCTGACCTGTCACATGGTAAAAGGTAGCCAGGCATTGTCAAACAAATGCAGATCTGCACAGAACAGAGTAGACTTAACTAGCAGAGTACAAAACATAAGCTTGTCACATAAAATCACCGGCAAGACTATATGAAACAATATTAGAAATGCTGTGTATACAATACAGTGATTATCACCTACATTTGAGCTGCACTTTCCTATGTGGATCACAAGAGGGATTTTACTATTTATATTACCTATATACAAACCTCCCAACTGTCCCGCATTTAGCGTGACAGTCCCATTTTTCTGGGACTGTCCCGCTGTCCCACCCGGGGGCCACAGTGTCCCGCAGGGGGGGGAAGTTGGGGGAACCATACACCGCTGCTCTGCGTAGCAAATCAGCGGGTATGCAGAGCGAGAATAGATGCTGTGCATCTAATCATAGTACGGGGGGAAGCCCGGGGGCAGCCCAGCATCTCAGAGCTACTGGGCACCCCCCTTACTGATGTAAACGGGGGACGTATCTTTAGGCTATGCCCCCTTTACGATCAGGCCATGCCCCCGGAAGTCCAGGATCTTGTGAGACAAATGTTGGGAGGTATGTATATATAGATGAGATATCTATACAGTATATATCTAAATAGCTATACATACTGTAGTACAGGGGTCAGGGAACTTTATTACCTTTTACCACAAAATATATTTAGATACGCCGACGTTACCCCCTTGATTTGAAAGGAAAGAAATCATATAGTAGTGCCCCCATATAGTGCCCCTGTAGTAGTGCCCCCATAGTTATGCCCATGTAGTAGTGCCGGGCTGGAGGTCACTGACGCCAGGTGCAGTGGGTGCGCCGCTGCACCTGGCGCCAGTGACCTCCATTCCTGGGGGTAATGGATGGACGGCCGGGCAAGCAATGATTCATATGCATGCCCGGCTGTCCGTCCATTACCCCCGGGAATTTCATTTTTACCCCATGTGGGGTAATTTACCCCTGTTCCCCTACCACTGCTGTAGTATAAAATAAAGTCTCTGGTAGGCGTCTGTCTGTTTGTTCGGGCTAATCTTGAGAACCACTGGACGGATTTGATACAGTTTTCACTATTCTATAGAGCATTTGTTGAGGAAGGTTTAGGTGTATGAAACATTCATGTATGACAAAAGAGAGTGAAGCAACTCAATGAAAAAATGGACGTCCGAGCGCTTTCTTGGCTTATGCTGTCTGAACTGTTAAAGATATATATAACGGTCTTTATTTTATACCATGTAAAGATTGATACATATTATTCGGTTTCTCCAGAAAATTTGATATAAGCCCTGTGTACTGGTACACAATTTCAGTTTTTTCATTTTGCAACGTTCCTATTTCATTTATGTGAATAACGATTCTTTATTGTCAGACGAGTCTAATTCCCGGTAAGAGGCTACTTTGGCATGGCAATAAATGAAGTGCAGGGAAAGACACTTAACGTGGCTGGAATTGACCTAAGTGGAGACTGTTTTTCTCATGGACAACTTTACAAGGCCCTTATGCGTGTCATGTCAAACCTAAATCTTTTCATGTTGCCGTCAGGAGGAAATATGACCAATGCCATCTGCAAGGCAATCTTATAAGACCTCAGTTAAGAAAGACTATCGGCCGTGAATTCCTGTGCGAAGCCGGGGCAGGTCGCTAGTATATATATATATATATATAATATATATATATATATATTTCAATTCAAATACCTGCAATTGTCTTTCACAGTGTGGGTCAGGGCGGTTCTAAGCAGTCATTGCCCAGGCCACTGGCAAGTCTGTGAATCACTGGGCTCAGTTTTCTCCCTCCAGGCTGCCGTTGTCTCTGCTCCCTCACAGTCACAGACAAGGATGCCCAGGCAACAGTGTTTTTACTCTGCAGCGAGACTGCAGATGGTGAGAGTACATGCCGAACACCAAGGTGCACTGCAGCTGCTTTTCTTTTTTACACTGTGGCGTGCTCCTCCTGGAATGCCATGCTCGATGACCTCACGTCACACTCGGCATTCTGGGAAGAGTAAGCACAGCTTACTTACGTATTCAGACGCTGACAGACTAAACAGCGCCAGAGTGGTGACTGCGGCTGCGCCCACCAGACCACAGCGTCCTGGGAACTAGCCCTGTCTGCCCATTCCTTAAACCTCCCCTGGTTGTATGGATTTATAAATGAGCACATTACACATTTCCTTTTGTCTTGCCTATAGGAAAATTAATAAAAACCCTTTTTGTAAACTTCAGATGTTTTTTCTTTTATTCAAATAAATTGTTATTAAAAATGAATACTCTATCATTAGTTAGGAGTTGAATAAAGTAAACAAAAGCATTAACTTGCAGGATCACTTGTTGACATTTTTGAATGTACTGTATACAATTTCTGAGAGTGTGAACCAATGTCACTAATAGAAAGTGAAAATAATGTAAACATTGCAATTATGGCTCTGTAATCCAAACTGATTCGTTTTGACTGAACACTTAAACTAAGACCTCTTTTCCCCTTACCTGTGTGCCATACTTGCTTACTTTTGCACTCTCTCCTCCGGAAGAAGCTCAGGGGAGAGATGCAGCTGACTGGAGGTAGGGGCGGGGCCTGGGTTTACACATCACTGTGCCCCACCCTCTCACAAGGAATGTTGCGAATCGCTGTGCACCCATCTGCCGACCATCGACCCGCTTGCGCGCGGGTCTGAATGAGGCCCCATTACTTTAAAGAGATTACAGAACCACCTTCAGACAGGATAGTCAAAATGCAGATGGGCGAGAGGCCGTTTGTCTAAATACCGACCTCTAATTACCGATGTGGGACTAAAGACAGGCGTCAAAATTCCAGTGCCCGTCTAAATCCTGATGCCAACATCTAGACAGACGGCTTCCTGAATGAATGTAAGCCAGGCAGTTTTAGCGCTTAGCTGCGTGGGAGGAGGTTCAGGTTTAGGGACCCCTGGGGGGACTTAGGGTTAGGCACCACCCTGTGAGGATTAGTTTTATGGTGCGGGGAGTAGGGGTTAGGTTTAGGCACCCCTGGGGGGAGGTTAGGGTTAGGCACCACCCCGGGAGGGATAGGTTTAGGGTGTGGGGAGGGGGGTGGTTAGGTTTAGGCACCCCCGGGGAGGAGGTTAGGGTTAGGCACAACTAAGGGTGGGTTAGCGGGGGAGATGGGAGGGTTAGGGTACTTACCGGCCCCAGTTGGGATTTTCAGCGTTTGGGCTTGCGGCGTCGGGATTTAGTCAGACGGCTTCCCGGCCGTCAGCATTTCATACTCAACCCTATGGATACCCCTCAATCGCTATCTAGCGCTGCAAGTCGCTATAGTGAAATAATTGCTTTCCAATCCAATTTTGGTTCCAAAGCACAAAAAGTTATATTATGTAAGAAAAAAGTAAAACACGCTTTGATCTAAACAATTAGCACAAAAAGCAAGTAAAATACAAGGTACAGCCGATACATACGCTAGCGCTCTGGTTCCAGTTCTCAGTCATCAATCCTTAAGCCTGTGGTCATCTAAGAAGGGAAAATGACTCCCTTATGGTGTCCAGAGCAGTAGCCTATATACCTTACAGGTCACAGATAAAACAATAGAGACAAGCTGGAATGATTCCATTGGTCCTTGCTCCTGGTCATTCTGGTCATTGGTTAGTTCATACGGTGTCTTCAGGGGTATGTCCTAGTTCTCCAACAGTTGTTTTGTGTAGTTTCCCGCCGAAGAACTGGTTAAACTGACTACAGACACTACATACAAAATGTTAACATGCTAACCAATCACTCTCTACAGTTCGTAACTTGCGGATGAATGATGCGATCTCCTTGCCGATAGAACCGGAGATCTGCAAATGAACAGTGATTTAATATAATACCAAACATGACATGTCTACTATGTTCTAAACCTTAGATCTTATTTAAGTACATATTACATCATAATTACTTGTTAAAAAGACCTTTAACTCTCTTTATTAACTTATTGTAAATAGGAACCATTATATACATATACATTCGCATATGTGCGTCTGTGCATTGATGTAAGCAATGTTCATATGTATGTATGTGAGGACGCACGTGGGTGTCTATGTGTATGCACGACCGTCTATGTGTAAGTATATACAAGTCCATGTGTGTGCGTTATGTGAATCAGTGTATGTGTGTGGTGGGTTCGCAGTTGTGTGCATTGGATTGCGCCGACGCAAAGTAGCATCCGATTTACCCTTTATCAGACAACAGACTACTAGATCGTCAGATAATAATTGCAAGCGGTCATACTCAATTATTTGAGTTCGACAACCCTTTCAGACAGAGGTAAGAATTTGGGGTGTTTTTATGTGTTATCTGTGGGCTGGGGTGCATATTATTATAATACAGGGAGGTGGGTAGTATACAGTAGTAATATGCTTGGTGGGAGTGTAGTATATGGGGTTGTGCATTTCAGTATATTGAAGTTATTTGGGTGGAGGTGGTTAACATGTAGATACAGAGCACTTAGGACTTAGGGGATATATAAAGCAATCCCAAAGTGTGGCACAGAGGAGCCGGGACATAAGTGACAGGATGGGGGGAAGTGGCACAGAGGAACTGGGATATAGGTAACGGGGGGGGATGTGGCACAGAGGAGCCGGGACACAGGTGATGGAGTGCGGGTATCTGGCATAGAGGAGACAGGACACAAGTGACGGGATGGGGGGACGTGGCACAGAGGAGCCAGGACACAGGTGATGGGTTGGGGTAATGTGGCACAAGGAGTCGGGACACAGATGACAGGATAGGGGGATTTGGCACAGAAGAGTCAGGACACAGGTGACGGGATAGGAGGACATGGTACCGAGGAGATGTGATTCAGGTGATGGCATAAGGGGACAAGGAACAGAGGAGCCGGGACACAGGAGACAGAATGGGAGAAAGCAGCACAGAGGAGCCGGGACACAGGTGACGGGTTAGGAGGACATGGTACAGAGGAGTCTGGATTAAGGTGATGGCATAAGGGGACATGGAACAGAGGAGCCGGGACACAGGAGATGGAATGGGAGAAAGCAGCACAGAGGAGCCGGGACACAGGAGACTGGATGGGAGAAAGCAGCACAGAGGAGACGGGACACAGGTGACGGGATGGGAGGACATGGCATGAGGTGCTGAGATAAAGATGACACAGGTGACGGGATGGGTGGACGTGGCATGAGGTGCTGAGATACAGATGACACAGGTGACAGGTTGGGGTGATAAGCTAGCATTTTGCCTGAGGGGTCTAGAAATCTTGCACAGGCCCTGTCCTTATTTACCAATTTATTACAAATGTAACAAACTATTTTTCATTAGCATACTAATCTTCATCTGTAAATGTAATGTACGGTAAATTGAAAGACATGTGAAATAATTTTTTTAACTTGTAATCCATGGAAATTGTTCAATTCTGTCCTGTGGGAAATCTTTATCTGTAATTGTAATTGACAGAAAATGTAATCCCATGTGGATTCTCCTTAAATTCATGAGAATTAACCATTCTTGTTATGAAAGCTAAATGTGTATTCACTAACATATGTTTAGTGACTCTGGAAATGTCATGAAGGTTCCCCTTGAGACATGTGATTGCACGTAGATAGAAACTGGTGTATTAAGCATTTATTAAGAACTTAAATGATGATATTCCTTTTCAACTATACAGTATATGTAGCATGGGGTGGATACGGGATGCCGGTGCTCGGGATACCGGCGCTTGGGATGCCAGCGGTCAGAATCCCAACCCTGGCATCCCGACAGGGTTTGGATAACGCCACCTGTCGGTTGGTATCTTAACTCTCCCCCTCTCCCTACCCCTAACTCTCCCCCCCTGTGCCTAAACCTAACCTGACTTTTAACCTTTACTCTTCATAATAGGGAATGGCTCTCTCGGTGGTCTATTTTCTTTTATGTATTAATGTAGTATTTTTAGGCTAGAACTAGAAGGAGTCCTTGACAAAGGCGGAAGCTGAAACGCGTTGGAGGACATTACACACACCAAGTCAGGCACGTGTCTCCAGCTGTTTGCCCACACCAGTAAGACCTGCTTTTCCAGCATATGATAAGGCAGCCACAAGGTTTTACCCGGATCGCGTACATCCCAGACGACACCCGAAGGAAGGTAATAGCCGGCAAGGAGAAGGAGCGGCCGCCTGGCAACCACTGAGGGAGGTAAGTGTCCTGTTTATTGGAGGGGCGCAGCGGTGACTGCTTAGGCTTACCGGAGCTTTTGCTGCTGTGTCCCCTCCAGTCAGACGTGTAGGCTCCCTCCGTGTCCCGTGACGCGGGTGGGCGGCTGGCTCACCCGGCCTGCACGCCCGCGCCCACATACACGGCAAGCCGACAGTCACGTCCAGGACCTAGCGCCCAGGCACCAGAGTGTGTAGCCGTACTCCCTCTCCGGGAAGACACCCCCGGGGCACCTACCTGTAAATCATCAACCAGCGGGACGCCGCTGCTACGTTTTTTGAGACTTTGGAACTAACATTCAACTATTACTGCTTGGTTCCCTTTTTGCCTCATCCCCAATCCCTCTACACCTGTGACCCACCGTGGTCACTATCCATACAGCTGATCATTATCAGTACATCTGACCTATGTTATGTCATTCATGATTTGTGATTTATTGTTATTTTGTTTGTGCCACAATACCACATACTCACTATCGTTACTGCATTAGTGAGGTCTTTCTGTGGTTTCATGACACTAGTGCTGGAATATTTTTCCTAATTTTTGATACAGTAAACATTGATATGTTCATAAATACTCCATTGTACTGTTGCATTAATTGACATGCACAATTGGATTTAACCCATTAGAGCGATTTTCTGTTTCAAGCACACACTGACTGCACATGGTGTAGCGCTCCGAATTTTCCTTTGTTATTTACATGGTAAGCTGCCAGGCCACTTCATGGCTTCTCTGATATTGGTAGTCCCTACTCTGCATGATAACAGTACCCACTCTGGGCCATGTAATTGTCTGTTGTAAGGCCTCATGATAAAGGCACATACAGAAATACATCCAAATTGAGAGCCAGCTTACCTGGGAGTCACCCCTGAGAACTTCAACTAGCACTACAAGAACCAGCATGCCCTGCAAATGCTGGTTCACTCATGCCTCTCAAAACAGCAAACATAAAATGGAAGCTGCTCAAATCAATTTGGCGATACTCTTCAGGTGCATGAAGGGGAGGGGTCATACTAAACAGAAAGGGGAGTATCCCCTAGATCAGGGCCGCAACTAGGGGGGGCTGGAGGTGCACGTACACCGGGTGCACCACTGCTGCCGGCGCCAGTGTCCTCCAGCCCGGCACCACAGGGAGACTCCAAGCCAGACGCTCGCTGAGATGTTATTACCAGCGGGCGCCCGGCTCCTTCTCTGCAGCGCCGTGCTAGCCAGAGGCTGGAGTTCTCTCCTGAACTCCAGCTTCTGGCTCTCCCCACAGACACTATGGGAGAGACATAATGACGTCTCTCCCATAGTTCCGAGGAGCAGCCGGACGGACCCGACGGCGGCAGTCACAGGAGCGGGGTTTAAGATAAGTATTTTTTGTGTGTGTGTGTATGTTGCACTACGGGGGCATTAACAGGGGGCACAGGGGGCACTACAGGAGGACTACAGTGGCCTTACCTACAGGGGCATTACTAGGGGGCTCTACATGGGCATTACGAGGGGGCTCTACAGGGGCATTACCAGGGGGCACTACAGGGACATCACCAGGGGGCTCTACAGGGGCATTACCAGGGGGCTTTACAGGGACATTACCAGGGGCTCTACAGGGGCATTACCAGGGGGCTCTACAGGGGGACTACAGTGGCACTACCAGGGGGCTCTACAGGGGCATTACCAGGTGGTATTACCAGGGGGCTCTACAGGGGCATTACCAGGGGGCTCTACAGGAGGACTACAGTGGCATTACCAGGGGGCTCTACAGGGGGACTACAGTGGCATTACCAGGGGGCTCTACAGGGGCATTACCAGGTGGTATTACCAGGGGGCTCTACAGGGACATTACCAGGGGGCTCTACAGGGGCACTACCAGGGGGCACTACAGGTGGCATTACCTGGGGGCTCTACAGGGGCATTACTAGGGGGCATTACTATTTGGGCACTACAGGAGCATTACCATATGGGCACTACAGGGACATTACTATGGGGACATTACCATATGGCCACTAGTACAGGGGCATTACTATAGGTGCACTGCTGAAGGGGGCATTACTATGGGGGCACTGCTGCAGGAGGCATTATTATGGGGGAATTACCGGGGGGGGCGCCAAATTACTGTCTTGCCCTGGGTGGCAAAACCCCTAGTTTCGGCCCTGCCTAGATACCGCAAGATTGTAAGCTCCTAAGAACAGGATCCTCCACCCTACTGTCTCACAGCCCTCTTCTCAAGCACATCATTGACAGCCTTCACCTTACCAGCTTTATTGTGTATGGAGAATTCTGTTGCTATGTGTTACTTGGCTCTGTTTATATTTTGGTTACTGTACTGTAAAGTAATGTTCTGTGTACCCTATATGGTATGTATGGTGCTGTGGACCACTTGTGGCACCCTATAAATAAAATGTAATAATAATAATAATATCCCCCAGCACACTAAATTATACCTGCAAAAATACTTGAAAGCTATATGGTAATAGAAATTCAGAGCTATTTGTTGCATGCATTTGCAAGTACAAGGTAAGCTGACAGGCCACTTCATGGCTTCTCTGATACTGGCAGTCCATACTCTGCATGATAACAGTACCCACTTGAGCAGCTTCCATTTTATGTTTGCTGTTTTGAGAGGCATGAATGAACCAGCATTTGCAGGGCATGCTGGTTCTTGTAGTGCTAGTTGGAGTTCCCAGGGGTGACTCCCAGGTAAGCTGGCTCTCAATTTGGATGTATTTCTGTATGTGCCTTTATCATGAGGCCTTACAACAGACAATTAAATGGCCCAGAATGGGTACTGTTATCGTGCAGAGTAGGGACTACCAATATCAGAGAAGCCATGAAGTGGCCTGGCAGCTTACCATGTACTTGCAAATGCATGCAACAAATATCTCTGAATTTCTATTACCATATAGCTTTCAAGTATTGTTGCAGGTACAATTTAGTGTGCTGGGGGATATCTAGGGGATACTCCCCTTTCTGTTTAGTCATATGACATACCAAACAGATGCAGAATTTTATAAGAAAAACAATGGTGTTCTTCGTTTTAACGTATCTTCATTCATTCTCAAGTTTTAACTGAGTTTTCTTTTGCAGGTAGTGACATTAATGTCAATGGGACTAACACAAACAGAACGTGTTAAGATTGTCTTGATATCTGGATAACGAAACACACGTGCTAATGAAGATGATTTCAACCAACATCACCCAAATAGGCCACCCATTACGCACAGTGCAGTTGCCAAACTCCTTGCCAAATTTAAAGAAACCAGATCAGTTGCAGATAAACCAAAAAGTGGACGACCAAAAACTGTCACAGATGAAGCAACAACAACTGCTGTGTTGGCATCATTTTCAAAGAGCCCACAAATGTATCACTCGTTGTCTGTCTTGGGAATGTGGGGTTAGTCGTACGGCCATTTTGATAATTTTGTCTACACATAAAAGGCACCCCTACAAGATTCAGATGTTGCAACAACTGACTGAGGATGACCCAGACCATTGGGTGGAGTTTGCACACTGGGTAACAGAGCAACCTCAACTGAACCCTCATTTTTCACAACAGGTATTGTTTAGTGATGAGGCATATTTCTTCATCAATGGTGAGGAACACCAACAGAACCAAAGGTACTGGTCAGAGACAAACCCTCACTGGTTGAATGCCGGTAGGGTTGCAGCCTCGGCAAAACAGTTGGTATGGTGCGGTTTGTGGGGTACCCATATTGTGGGACCATTCTTCATTGATGAAACATTAACAGCAGCATGTTACAAGAGGTTGTTAGATGAAGAGACTTTTCCCTCATTGTTATCACAGAATGGGTTACATCCTAATTTCTTTCAGCAAGATGGTGCCCCACCTCATTATGGACTCATTGTCAGGGAATATCTTGATGTGCAGTGCTCCCAAAGATGGATTGGCCATAATGGTAAAATCCAGTGGCCACCAAGATCCCCAGATTTAACTCCGTTGGTTTCTTTCTGTGGGGTTACCTGAAGGAACGTGTTTATGCTGTGAAGATACAAGATTGTTATTATCTGCAACAACAAATTGCTGATGCTTGTGCTCAGTTTCAGTCAGACATGTTGGTCAAGGTTCATCAGGAATGGGAAAAGAGAATAGCCTTAACACTGCAACATGGTGGAACGCACTTCGAACATATCCTATAAACTTTATGTTAAAACTCGAGAATAAATAAAGATACGTTAAAACAAAGAACACTATTCTTCTTATGAAATTCTGCATCTGTTTTATATGTCACATGACGCTTCCCATATGTGTAGACACTGGATTAATATTACTTACATTCACCGATATGCACCGCTATACACAGGGCGCGATTTGCGCATGCGCGGTACAGGACGCGCAGCATCTTGGGATACATCTGACGTCATAGATGACATCACAAAGATGGCCACGGTGTATTGCGCATGCGCAAAACGGCGATTGGAACCAAATTCATTTTTTATAGATTACCTTTACCTAGAGTATATAAAGGGGCACTCCTGAACCCCTATCCTTACCCCTGAGGAAGTCCAAAGGACGAAACGCGTTGGGCACTGCCAGCCTCTCACAAAAAGACTCTTTTGAAACTACCTTGCAGATAAGCACTTTATATTTATTTATTCCTTGTATTTATTTATTGTTATTTTTTCCCTGTGATATGTAATAAAGCCCCCCCCTTTTTAATACCACCACTGATGATGGGTCTTTTTTGGTTTAAAGCCCATCACCTTTGGAGACGCCTGGGGCAGGAGACAAAAAAGGGGAATTTGGATGACCAATCAAGGACTTATATATACCTTTTTACAAGAATATATCTGGTACGCAGACTTACTAATACCAGCATGTTTGTATAAATAAATACTACACTATATTATTCTTCTCTCCTATCTGGCTCTGAGCCTTTTTTCCACTAAGGTCCTCTCTGGTACCAGAAATCCGGGTCCAGCATTATCCACATCCATCCAACAGAACCTTCAGATAAGCCTTAAAGAATTACTATTTGGTACGTACACCACTTCTTGAGCATGGGCACTTTTGTTATTACTTTTATCACACTATTTGGCGCTTTTCCTTTCCACCCCATTTTCCAGATTACTACTCTTTTGATTGCCACACAGACATACGGAAAGGACAGCTGCCTCCCCTCATTTGAAGATTTAGTGACTGATTGGACTTTTTTAAGACACTTGTTTCATAGGACACTTTCAGGACATCACACCGTGCGCGATCTAAGAACCACCCCTTCCATATATATATATATATATATATATATATATATAAAATTGTTTTTCTATTGCTCCACCAACAGTTCCTGAACCAATTTACCAGAAAAATAGCCCTGTACACATTATTAAGGATATTGAATTAGAACCTCTATACACTCCTGCCTATACCTTCTAATATCCTGCCTATACCTTCTAATATCTTGCCTATAAACCTCTAAGGATGACGCTATTTTGCGTACGCAGTCATATAGTAAATAAAGACTCCAGACCTTTTACCTGTGGTTCCAAAGCAAAAAGTGATATTTCAAGTAAAAGTATAGTCAGTTACACGCTATGATCTAAGTACAATTTAGCGCAAAGATTTATACAGACCCAAGTACAGTTATACATATGCAGCGCTCTGGGCCAGATGTAGGCTTTAGCAAGAAACCCCCGTCTATCAGCATTCAGCAAGAAGACTCAGACTGGGGTCACAACACACACGTTTATACTCTCACAGAAACAGACAACACAATAGATAGGCTTGTCGCTGGTGCCATTGGTTCCCAGGAGGATGCATCTGTTGCAGAGCATTTAACAGGTTGATTCAAATAGACACAGTCCAGCCTCTAACAACTGGTTGTCTCTGGTTTCCTGTTCATGCACATCCTAACAGTTGGTCATATAATGTACATTTCGGTGCTTTAAGTCTCTGCGGTCCATAAGTTGAGAATGCATGTTGCGATCTTCACACTGATGATATTAAAATGCTGTTGAAAGAGTGCAGATCAGTATAATATCAAACATGACTTACTTATCATGTATTAAACCTTAGCTACCAAATAACCTTTATTTCTCAGCAATTATAATAAATGAACAAACTTGAATCTTATACTTTAAAGCTTATGAGACCTTTTATGTGAATATGTGCTGTGTAAGTATTTGGGGTTTGATATAAAGATGCTAGTTAACTTGGGGCAGATGCGTGCGCATGAAGCTAATAAACAACGTTTTCATACAGGATCTTATGCATTCGCTAATATGCGACTAGTTAACAGCGCAATTGTGCGTATTAATGTGTGTATGAGAAATGGTGAAAGATGCAATCGCATGATGCTAATAGTAATATCGCCATATGTACTTAAGTGTGAGTTTACCTAAAATGGCGTTTGGGCGGCCATTCGCAAAATGGCGTCTTGCGATCTCATTTTCTAAAATGGCGTCTTGCTGCCAGTCGCAAGATGGCGTCTTTACGATCTAATTTTAAGCTGATCTTGTCTCAGCCAATTATCCAGCTTCGACAGTCCACCCTTTGATAGCGAACAACATGCTATCACAATCTGATTAAAAAAATTAATTTAGGCTTACATTTATATATTATTTTGTGTTATTATGGGATGGCATAAGGTGGTTCTTAATCCATCAATAATGTGTCTCTGAGTGGGGACATAAAACTACTATTATACGCACACCGTGGTTCTTGGAAGATCATGTGAAAGGTGTGGGGATACACCAGTCCTATAAAGGCAGTCTTGAAGGGGAATTTGAGACTTTACATTATCTGAGGTGTTTTAAAACTAACATTTCAATAATACATTTTATGCAGGTCTAAATATAATACATTAAATGATGGTATTTCCTAGTTCAGGGTTGTAATGCAGTTCTATATTTACCTCGGTATTCATATTGTCATTACTGACCACCATCATAATTCTTTCATTTTACTTTATTTTTACATTTTCATCACTTCAACACAATAGGAACACACCGGACACATATGCCAATTATTATGATGACAATCAGTATAAGGATCAAGAATTTGCCTATGCTGGCGATTACTTCCTGGACCCATTCCCCTAGACCTGAGAACCATTTCACTGGATTCAGCCATGAAACCCATCCTTCTATGTTCTTCCCTACTTCAGTCACTGAAGCATTATAGTTCTTACGAAACTCCCATTTTAGCTGCAGAATTTCATCCATCTTCCGGTCTATCAAGTCTTTGGGGTCGCTGGTATCATTGGTGACATACGTGCAACATTTTACTCCAAATTGGGGGGCCAAAGTTACGCAGTACCCTCCAGTAACAACAGTTAAATAATTTAACACTAGCCTGTGTTGCACCAGTTCTTTCTTGTACGCTTGCAATTCTCTCCCTGTATACCTGAATGTGTCATCATACATCTTGGTGATATTATCTATCAATTTAGCAAGTTCATGAATATATCTAAAATTTAATGTACCCCAAGCGATCCTGGTGGGATCCAGTGTGACTAAAACTTGGAAGCCAGTTGTCTCACTAATTAACTGAGCGGCTTTATGCACGTCACCAGGTATCATATTTCGTTTGCCTCTGTGTCCATACTGCGTGCGAAGATATGGTGATGGTGTGTTTTTATGGATACCGAGCATTTCAACATGTGTGAGGGTCATAACTTCTGGGACTACTCTTCCCAGGTAACACAAACCTTCGGAACTCGGGGAGAGCCACTTATACGCCTTTCTTCCACATATAAAATACACAATATCGGGGAGAACATAAGGGATGGTATGCATCATTACATTAAACACATTTCCCTTGCAAACAAACCTATCTCAGGCTCTTCCATCTGGTATATGCAAGTTTCTGGTTGTATTATTTTATCACAATAACCATCTGGTACCTTACCAATAATTTCTTTGGTGGAACTCAATGTATACCGGTACCTAAAATGTTTCCCACTAGATTTAATTGAGCGTAACAGATCATGGTTTATGGACTCATTATCAGCTCTCTGTGAGAAGGTCATTGTCTGATTATTCCCCGTCACTTCCCAACTCCCGGGTTTATTGGGGTTGGTTATGTTTAAACACAAAAGTGATCTATCTACTTGGAATTGATAGAGTTTAAAATGAGGTGGTTTGGATGAGAGGAATTTTCCATCCAATGTTTTCCCTTTTTACAATTCTAAAATTTCCGTGATATTCAGTGGAAATGGCACCAACCCTACATTATGCTGTCCCTGTGGCACATGTGAACACACCCAGCAATCAGTTTGATTTAATATTTTGCCTACCATGCTATGATAAGGCAAAATATTAGGATACCCACCCCAGTACGGGTTATATTTAGGCTGGCACCGTTGAATACAGTTCTCATCAACTAGGGACCCACAAAGCTCACAAATACAGGAATCTTCAGACAATAAACTTCCACACCATCCCCGAGTATCCAGAATAACAGCTCTCTTAACAATAACAGTACTAAGATTAGTCAGACACTCCCCTGATTGGCATAGCAATCCTCCTGATTCCACTCCATCAGCACTGCCATCAGCTCCCATCTCCTCAATTGGTCCCCCATCACAGAAATTGGATATCCCAGAACCAACCAGAATGGTGAACACTCTAAAAGAGAATATGAAAATGAACACAGCAGGCCCGTCCATTGCCACAACAAGACCTGCAAATTTCTTTTAGTTCAGGTATCTCACTACGACCTTTTCAATCCTCCCGGAACAAGTTCGCGATCGACAGGTCCACGCTATCAGCCTTGTCTCCGACTTGTTTCCCCACCGGTTGACTGACCTTTTTGCAGTTAGTGGAATGGACCCAGGTATCTCTCTCAGCCACCTTCAAAGATGTAGTACTTGTCAGCAGCATCTGGTACGGACCTTCCCACCGATCAGTCAAACAACCTGAATGCAAGAAATTTCTGATCATAACATATTCTCCTGGTTCAACATCATGACAGTTAGTTTCAGGCGTATCGTTGGACAACAATTTCAGTTTCTGCTGTTGCTGTTTTAACTGCTTACTCATTGATATAAGATACCTTACAGTTACCTCGTTGTTACCTTTCAAGTCTTCCTGTGGACTTATAATCAAATGAGGTTGTCTACCGAACAGTATTTCAAAGGGAGACAGATTTAGAGGTGGTCTGGGAGTGGTCCTTATACTATGTAGAACCAATGGTAACGCTTCTGGCCATCCTAGTCGAATCTCTGCCATGATTTTACTTAATTTATTTTTAATAGTCCCGTTCATCCTCTCTACCTTGGCGCTGGCTTGTGGTTGGTAGGGGGTGTGAAGTCAGCTATTAATACCCATAAGCTTACACATATTTTGAAAAACATCACCTGTGAAATGAGTACCCCTGTCACTCTCGATGATTTTAGGGATACCGTACCTGCATACAAATTCCTGAACTATTTTCTTGGCAGTAAAGATCCATCAGTCGGTGGAATGTGGGATGGTTCGGTAGGGATCGCTTTCCCTATGTTCTTCCTCAAGCAGGTCAGACAGGAAATTGCTCTCTTTTCCGCTTGGGAAGAAAAACCTGGTGCGCACCAGTTTGCCTTCACCAATTTACACATACCTTGTTTTTCCCAGATGAGTCAGACCGTGGGCTGCCTCAGCCAGGCTGGGGTAATATGCTTTGGGGGCTAATGGCTTACCTTGTCCGTCCCTCCAGAGCCCGGAGGACTCTTGCCCACATCCCTTGGATTTCCAGATGGACTTTTCCTGGATTGAACACAAATTTTGCATCTCAGTTAATTTCAGCATATCAATTGTTTGGAAAGACATAATTTGTTCAGTTGGAGAAAACATTTTTAACCCTGCTGCCCATTTTGCAGCTTCATCGGCTCTGTTGTTGCCCAGTGACACCGGATCATCCTCACATGTATGAGGTTTACACTTAATTAATGCCACCGCTTTGGGCAGTTGGATTGCTTCTAAAAGATGTTTTATGTGTCGGGAATGTGCAACTGGTGTGCCTGCTGCTGTCATAAAATTTCTCAGACGCCATAGAGCCCCGAAATCGTGCACCACCCCAAACGCGTACCTCGAGTCAGTGTAAATGTTAGCAGACTTGCCTGCTGCCAGTTCACACGCTCTAGTTAGTGTTACTAACTCTGCCACCTGGGCTGAGTGAGGAGGACCAAGAGGTTTAGCTTCTATGATGTCTGTGTCATTTACAACAGCATAACCTGTACATAATTCACCTGTGTCTGTTTGTGTATGACAACTCCCATCCGTGTAAAAAGTTACATCTGCATTCTCTAAAGGTGTGTCATGTATGTCAGGTCTAGCAGTAAAGGTCTGATTCAGATTCAGATACAATCGTGTGCATCATTATGTCCGCTGAACTCACCTCCCGCCAGCAACTCGTCTCCTTCCAACCTTTGTTCATCATGTTGTATATATGGTAAATACGTTGCTGGGTTCAGCGTGCTGCAACATTTAACAGTGATGTTTGCAGGTGCAATTAGAGCTAGTTCCCATTTGGTAAACCTAGCTGAAGAGACGTGTCTGGTTTGAGCAGAGTTCAGCAGAGCAGATACAGCGTGGGGAGAATAGATAATCATATCATGACCCAATACTACGTCCTCACTTTTACTCACTAACAGAGCAGTAGCTGCTACACTTCTCAAACAGGTGGGGAGTGATCTTGCCACAGTGTCCAATTGGGCACTGTAGTATGCTACGGGCCTACTGGCATCACCATGTTTTTGTGTGAGGACACCTGCAGCACAGCCATTGGCTTCCGTACAATACAAATCAAAAGGTTTTTCATAATCAGGTATTCCCAATGCAGGTGCTTTTGTCAGACTGTCCTTAAGATTAAGGAAAGCCTGCTCTGATTCCTCTGTGTGTATGACACGATGGGGCTTTGAGGAAGAGACTAAGTCCTGCAAAGGCAAGGCCAAAATAGAAAAACCTGGGATCCACATTCTACAGTATCCACACATTCCCAAGAAGGTATGAATTTGCTATTGATTCTGCGGCAGTGTCATGTTTTGTATCATTTGTGAAATGTTGTAACCCCTGGGTTAGGCAGTGTCCCAAATATTTTACTCTGGATTGGTGCAGCTGTAGTTTGTCCTTAGCAACCTTGTGTCCTGTATGCGAGAGATGAAGCAACAAAAGTTTAGTATCATTCAAACATGACATAAACGAATCAGAACATAGCAATAAATCGTCCACATATTGAATTAGAACAGATTCATTGGCAGGTTGAAAAGATTGTAAACAGTTGTGCAAGGCCTGGGAGAAGATACTGGGGCTGTCTATGAAACCTTGGGGCAACCGTGTCCATGCATATTGTACACCTCTGTATGTAAATGCGAATAAATACTGACAGTCAGGGTGGAGAGGCACAGAGAAGAAAGCAGAACAGAGGTCAATGACAGTGAAATGGGTTGCGTTTGGAGGGATCTGCATAAGAATGACAGCTGGATTTGGCACTATGGGGAATTGGCTCTCTACTACATTATTAACACCTCTAAGGTCTTGTACCAGCCTATAACCCTTCCCACCACTCTTCTTCACCGGGAAGATGGGACTGTTGGCTACACTAGCTGTACGAATTAAAATTCCCTGTTGTACTAATCGCTCAATTATTGGAAAAACCCCTAATTCTACCTCCTGTTTTAGTGGGTACTGGGGAATTTTTGGAGCTTACCTACCGCCTTTTAAATTTACCATTACGGGGGTTACGTTTGCCATTAATCCAGTGTCCTGTCCATCCTTAGTCCAAAGGGAATCTAGAATTTGGGACAACATTTTATCTACCTGAGATGGATTTTCATTTAAACTGGTAGAGTGGTACATTATCCTTTGGGGAGTGTCTAACATATCCCACACCACGTGCGCAACTCTTTCTGGGATATCTAGAAATACACCATCAGGGGTGCAATATATGACACATCCCATCTTACATAACAAATCTCTACCCAGTAGGTTAGTAGGAGCCACAGCAGCCAGAAGGAAAGAATGCCTGGTATGCAACGGCCCAATAGTAACCTCTGTGGACTTTGTTAAAGGATAATGTTGCACTTTACCTGTTACACCCATTGTTGGTACTGTCTCGTTGGTCACCTGTAAATTAACGGGAGATTTTATCACTGACCTGGTCGCCCCTGTGTCTACAAGAAAAGGATATTCAGTACCAGCTACATCAACCATCATGACCAGTTCTTCCCTAGTACTTCCCGTTAACCTGACTATCTGTAGACTACAGGTATGACCCCTGACCCCTAGCGTTGGCTACCATTCTCCAATAAAGCATTAACGGCCACAATTGGAGCTGGTGCTTCCTGGATATTTGCTGGCCCCTGTGCATAGCCCTTATGGGGATATGCAGGTTTTCCCTGATTTGAGGGTCCTACCCTTTTTACTCTGCAGTTTCTAATTAAATGTCCTTGCTGGTTACAATTAAAACATGTTCGTGGATCGGATGAAGACACGGGTTGTTGTGAGGTTTGAGCAGGGGGAAAAGGTGATGGATATGGGTAGGGATATGGAGGATAAGGGTATTGTGGGGGATATGAAGTTTGTGAGTAGTATGGGACCTGTGGATGTGTAAGATTAGTAGAATAGAGCTGTTTGCTGTTGCGTGGAATTAGTGAGGGCATATAACTGTTCAGGTGTAAGTGTGTGTGTAGATGCAAGTGTGTCTACTGGCTGTGATGTTACCATCATTCCTTCCAGAGCCTGGATACTGACAGCCATTAGTTTTTCGCCCTGGATCTCTCTCTTCTTTGAGATGTTCTTATCATGTTCTATGGCAGATTCTATGAGGGTATCTATTGTGACTCCCCTCCAGCCAGGTTGTGAGGTCTCAACCCGAGTCTTTAAGTTTTCTTTAAGACCATCCATGAGTACCATGACGATCATTCCCCTGTGGTGAGTTCTATCTTTAATATCTTCTATCCCAGTGTACTGGGTGATAGCCCGCAGAGCCCGGTCGCAATAATCTTCTGCAGATTCACTCTCCTTTTGCTTTATAGTGAAAATTTTGTTCCAGTTAACTACTACTGGGAAATATATACCCAATTGAGTTACAATGCGGGAAATGTTACCTTGGTTTACTTGGTCTGTTAAGGGAACGTCACCATCCAATACACAATCCGTGATAAATTTTGTCACGTCGGTATTGCGTGGTAGACAGGCCCTTAACACCACACGCAAATCTTTATTAGTTGGCTCATGAGAACTACCCAAATTCCTCAAAAATCTCTGACATTTGGCTAGTTCCTTTTTGGGATCGGGGAAATCATTTATGATGGAATTCAGTTCTGCTCTTGTTCAAGGACAATGCATTACCACTTCCCTCGTGGGCACTACACCGTTCGCATCTGCATTTCCATTCGGAACAGTTATTGGCCGAATGGGATGCAGACCGGTAGCGCTGCTATCTTTGACCTTGTTACCTGGCTGGGGGTTTAATCTGCTGTTACGTATGGTATTAACGACTTCCTCTATGGGTGCAGAGGTGGCTAGCACTTCCCTTACTGTTACCGATGGAGATGGCGGCACCACTCGTGATTGTTGTGGTGCAGCATCTATCATATGCACAGCATGGGAAATGGCAGACATTACAATAGGCTCATCATCCACATCATGAACATTTTCTTTATGGTTGCTTAAGAGAGGGTACAAATTGCTTGTTACATTTTTATAGGTATTTTTGATAACTGTACATGCACCTCCATCCAGATAAGGTGGAGGTGGTGCGCGTGAACTGCTGGCAATACTTTCCACAATGCTACCTTGCTGCACGTGCGCGCCATTTTGCGGCTCGCCCGCATTGCAATTTAGTGTCGCGGATGTATTCTCTGGCAATGCGCTCGCAACGCTAGTTTGCGTCGCTTGCGCATTTTTAAGCCACGCATCCTCTTCATGCTGCCACAACTTTAAACATTCAGAATATTTTACCTTTTTCTCTCGGTAGCGAATCAGACTGATGTGATCCCGGACATTATCTAATAAATCTTTATCAAAACTACCAATTCTGGGAAACGGTCTAACACTCTTCATCGTCATTTTAAACCATACATCACAATACCTTATTGCATAAGTAACGTACTTTGTATGCATAATACGACGGGCCGATCCAAGCGGCGCTTCCATTAGCAGCACATCATTGTCTAACATCTCTATTGTTTGCATGGCTCCCATTCTGAGACAACTCCTACGTTTTTCAATAAATATTTAAACTGGTGAAAGACAGTCAAGATACTTTCACTTACCTGTGGATGATTTAAACGGCAGCGCCCACACACCTGTGAAGATTTGAAGAAGGCTACTCCACACACCCGGATAAGATTTAAGAAGGCAACTTCCACACCTATGGAAGTTTAAGTTGGCTACTTCCACGCACATCTCTACAACAAAGACAACATGTACACCTGCTACTGTGTATAGAACGGTAAGCTGCTTACCGAGCGGCTAGCACTTAGCCCTTAAAGGTCATATGGTACCTCTAACTTTAGGGAACAAGTTACCCCTACCAACAAATACTCACTGTTACACACTTTTTTCCTGCGCAGAAAAATACACGTTAACCCAGATAGTGACAACAATTGAAAAGAATGTAAACCTCAACGGCTTTGTTTACACATGTGGCAGCACAACCGGAAGTACGTATACACTATTGTGCGACCAGTCGCATACACAATAATGCGACTACCACACAATAGTATGACAACCTTTAGCTGCGTACACAAAAGTGCGTCTTGACTGTGTGCAAAACTGCGACTCAGCCACGTGCTCAATACTGCGGCACCCATCTAAACATAAGGTTCTATCAACAAAGGAAAACAAACTTTTTCCTCTCTTGACCCTGGATTCTAGTCAGCATCCCTGGCTCACACGAAAACGGGTAGCGATTTCTCAGCACCAAGCGGTTGCAGCTAAACCCTGCATGTGGCCATTCCACCCTTTGGTGAGATATCAATAACTGTATGTATTGTGTGAGTAGGTAAGTGACTTCACTATGAGCCCCCAACTAAGGATATTGAATTAGAACCTCTATACACTCCTGCCTATACCTTCTAATATCCTGCCTATACCTTCTAATATCCTGCCTATAAACCTCTAAGGATGACGCTATTTTGCGTACGCAGTCATATAGTAAATAAAGACTCCAGACCTTTTACCTGTGGTTCCAAAGCACAAAGTGATATTTCAAGTAAAAGTACAGTCAGTTACACACTATGATCTAAGTACAATTTAGCACAAAGAATTATACAGACCCAAGTACAGTTATACATACGCAGCGCTCTGGGCCAGATGTAGGCTTCAGCAAGAAACCCCCATCTATCAGCATTCAGCAAGAAGACTCAGACTGGGGTCACAACACACACGTTTATACTCTCACAGAAACAGGCAACACAATAGAGAGCCTTGTCGCTGATGCCATTGGTTCCCAGGAGGATGCATCTGTTGCAGAGCATTTAACAGGTTGATTCAAATAGACACAGTCCAGCCTCTAACAACTGGTTGTCTCTGGTTTCCTGTTCATGCACAACCTAACAGTTGGTCATATAATGTACATTTCGGTACTTTAAGTCTCTGCGGTCCATAAGTTGAGAATGCATGTTGCGATCTTCACACTGACGATATCAAAATGCTGTTGACAGAGTGCAGATCAGTATAATATCAAACATGACTTACTTATCATGTATTAAACCTTAGCTACCAAATAACCTTTATTTCTCAGCAATTATAATAAATGAACAAACTTGAATCTTATACTTTAAAGCTTATGAGACCTTTTATGTGAATATGTACTGTGTAAGTATTTGGGGTTTGATATAAAGACGCTAGTTAACTTGGGGCAGATGCGTGCGCATGAAGCTAATAAACAGCGTTTTCATACAGGATCTTATGCATTCGCTAATATGCGACTAGTTAACAGTGCAATTGTGCGTATTAATGTGTGTATGAGAAATGGTGAAAGATGCAATCGCATGATGCTAATAGTAATCGCCATATGTACTTAAGTGTGAGTTTACCTAAAATGGCGCTTGGGCGGCCATTCGCAAAATGGCGTCTTGCGATCTCATTTTCTAAAATGGCGTCTTGCGGCCAGTCGCAAGATGGCGTCTTTACGATCTAATTTTAAGCTGATCTTGTCTCAGCCAATTATCCAGCTTCGACATTATTGTTAAGTTGGCTCATATTCTACTGGTATTTCTTCTGGTATTGTCGTATTTTGTAAGACAATAGCCTCAGTTTTATCCACGGGGCGTACGACTATTTTCTCATATCTGCTCCAATTGATGAGGGCTTCTTGTTCCCCCTTTGACAAGTTTGATCTAATCCTGCTATTTTCAGCATTAAATTGATGACTGAATCATCCAACAATTTTGTGAAGCACTTCAGTGAGACATTAGTGAAACCTGGATTCTTTCATGACAAAATTGTTGAATTGGAGCTACATTGTTCTTTTATCCAATGTTTTATGTACAAAATTTTCTTGTAGCCATAGCTTACGGCCAAAACACTGTAAATCAAGATTCCAATTAAAATCGCAGGAATAATTAGTCCTAATTCATCTTTAGTGAGTGTTCTGCATCATCTCCTTGTTGTCAGCCGGCCTACCCCTCTTGTTTTGATCCCCCTCCATCCTAATATAGAGTCTACTGCATTTGGGTTTGGGATTTCGAGTCATGCCCCTAAAGGGAGCTACTGTGAAGTGGGTCCTTCATCATATCACTGTCGCTTTGGGAAGTTTGCGTCTCAGAAAAATGTCCTTGTCCACAAAATGCCCTAAAAAAAATGACATGGTTATTTGGGCTGGATGCGTCTTTAGATGTGCCCACTCAATATATTTCATGAAATAGCTTTTTGTGTATGTATCTTTACATAAGTATGTTTGGGTCAAAATTGTATCCACTTCTACTTGAGCCCCAAAGTGTGTCTGCCTGCACAGTCAAGGACAATTTTTTTGTACAGAAATACAGTAGGTACAAAATAGGCACAAGTTTAAAAAGGCAAAAATGCATGCCAACTTTTTCTTTACGCATTTGGATTTGTAATTTTCTAAATAAATTTCCCCAAAAGTAATTTCCTAAAGGGACAAAAATAAATTCTTTATTTAAACTCAAACCTTCCACATACTGTTATCTTTCTTTTATTCCTTTACTGTTTATTTATCATAATAGATTGTTTATTTGTCTACTAGTGGTAGGAAGTTGATTCAACTAAATGTTAATAAACACAAGTGCACACAATACAGAGATGCAGGGATAGCAGCAGAAGTGGAAATAATAGTTGAGGATGCAATGGAAAATCATGAAGAAACATAAGTTCTTTCTATCAGGACTGCATAACATTTTATGTACAACCAATAATTAAATGCCATAATAAAACTCCCCTTCAACATTTCATCCATCATTAATACTTAAAACTAGACTAGGTCTTCCCGCCTTGTTTGGATCTCAAAACGAGGCAAAACGTAATCTTCCCGGCGTTGGATCTCGTGTTTTGGATTGCATAATAATGGCCCTCCCTGCTGATCGGGTGGCATTTCACACTGGAGACCGGAGGCAGAGGGTGTGGGTATAAGGGCCCTTAGTTTTACTAAATAAAAAAAAAATGATTAGGAGCACTGAAGACAGGGGCACTATATACTGTGGGCAGCACTCTGTGAGGCACAAAAAAATGGCATAGAAGTGGACTGCAGCACTGTACTCTTGTTGTTTGTTGCTAAAAAATTTCTTCTGGGGCATTATTTTTCTAAAAAGAAAAAAAGATTAGGAGCACTGTGTTTAATGGGCATTGATTGATGCTGCAGTACTGTGAGGCGCAAAAAATGCCACAGGAGTGTACTGCAGCACTGTATTACTTAAAAGGCTACTCGGGCACTTTTTATAAACCAAAATAATATATATGTCATCATCATTACTATTAGTGTGCCAACCGGCTTATACTAGGGGCACTGTGAGGCAGTTTGTTGTGTGTTTAGGCACCATTAAAAAATATACAAATATAAAACTTGTGTGTTAAAAAATATAACATCATTATTAGGGTGACACCCGGCTTATACTAGGGGCGCTGTGAGGGAGATTGTAGTGTGTTCAGGGTCTTCAGGCACTCTTAAAATTTTTTATAATATTAAACTTGTATAACATCATTAAGGTGCCACCAGTGTTGTGTGTTCAGGCACTGTTATCAAAAATTAAAATGATAAACCTTGTGTGCTAAAAGTATAATGTCATTAGCGTGCCACCATTACTAAGGGCGCCGTGAGGCTCTGTGTTGTGTGTTCAGGCACTGTTATCAAAAATTAAAATGATAAAACTTGGTGCTAAAATATATGTTTGACCATTACTAGGGGCACTGTGAGGCAGATTGTTGTGTGTTCAGGCACTGTTTTCAATATTTAAAATGATAAAATATGTGCGCTAAAATATATAACGTCATAAGGGTGCCACCCTTGTACTAGGAGCGCTGTGAGTCGATGTGGATCAGTCAATAAAAAAGCAGGAGCAGCAACCCAGTACTAGTGCTGCAGCTGCTGCCAGCAGTCATGATTGTACTTCAACATCTACTAAAGGTGGTCCAGGGGAAATAAAGTTTAAGAAAGAGCACTTGAAATCTAAACAATATTTCACAATGTTAAAGAATAAGAAAGAGAAAATGTACTGCCAAAAAAAGTAAAATTGCCAACACTGACAACTTTACCGTAACTCAATCTGACACACTAAGCATCAATAGAATGGTGGATGATTAATTTAATGACAATGTTCAAATTAACATTTCACACAGTCCCTTTGAATACTGGGAGAACAAAAAGGCAATTTGGAGCCCCTTGTACAAACTAGCTTTGCTTTACTTAAGCTGTCTACACTCCAGTGTGTAATCGGAAACAGTGTTTAGCACAGCTGCTAACCTTGTGAGTGATCGATGTAGGAGGCTACTTCCTAAAAATTTTGTAAACTGAGGTTCATAAAAATTAACTAGAAATTCTATGCGGAAGACCTTTACCGGTAATTATATGCTTCTGTAATGATGGATTCCAGTGGTGATGACCTAATATTGTGTGATGATGTTAACCCTGATGAGGGTGAGGAGGATGAGGTTGGTAATGACATCTTCCCAGTGTCGAGATGATTAACAATGCTTTTAGCCACCTTAAGCCCATTGGTAGCTGCACTTCAGCCACAAATGTGGCAGTCCCTGTCGCTGAACTGTTTGGTTTGTTAAAATTTGCATTTTCTTTTTAACATCAATAGTATTTATTAAGAAAATGTTTCAAATACAGAAATCCAAAATATTCAAATACAACTTTTTGTATATTTAGAAAAAGGGAAAGAAAACAAACAGAAGAAAAAAAAATGTGGGGGGAAGGTTGAGGGGGGGGGAGAAATAAATAAAACAGAAAATTAATGAACAATGTCAAATAGAAACATCTGGAGACACAGTGAAACACATATACAGCATGTGGGTAATATCTTACCAACAAATAGAACAAACTAAAATCCGAATTAGGTATCTTGCTGTGGAAAAACTTGGGAATCTGGAATAGGGGGACTAGGAATATGGATCTGTTGAAGGGCACCAGCTCCCTCAGTGATGTAAAGATGCCAAGACATTCATTTCACCAATGGAGAATTAGGTGAAGTAGAGTAGGGAACATCATAAATCTCCATTTCAAAATTATACTGAATTTTTGAAAATACTCGAGATATAATGGGGGGAATTCGGAGATGTCCACAATTGGGCCAGTGTAGCTCTAGCCACCAGCAAACTTTGACCTGTCATATAACATTCACTTTTAGGAATAGAACGGGGACACCAATTAAGCAATGCTAGAACCGGATTCGGATTAACTATCATACCAAGAACTTTAGACAACAAGTCAAATACCTCAATCCAAAAACCTCGAAGGATTGGGCAATCCCAGAAGACAGGAAAAATGGTACCCTCCTGAGAACACTGGACCTCATTCAGGTTGAGCACTCGCAACCGAGTCAATGTTTTGGTCCTGCGCACGCGCAGTGGCCGCACTGCATGAGCACAAGCCCCGGAGCGAGAGAGAAACTCTCTCACTCCGGAGCTCTCTACAAAAGGGCCGGCTGTCGATGTTGATTGATAGCTCGGCCCATTTTGTAGGCGGGGCAGGGGGTGGCTACACAAACGGTGGCGTTCCTAATGGAACGTTTGCCGTTTTGTGGGCGGCCACACTGACATCAGCAGTGATGTCAGTGAGGAGTTTCCTGCTCGATCAGAGCAGGAAGCTCCCTGGGGCTTGTGGTTGCCGAGACCCAACCTTAGGGTCTCATCTCAAGCCCCCCCGATGGTCGCGATGGTCTTGACCATCGTGACCATCACCCTGGTCAGTCGCTAAGCTGTGGGTGGTAACCCACAGCTTAGCTAGCGACCAGGAGGCCGCACTAAAAAAAAAGAAGCGGCCACCCTCATTCAGAGAGAGCGATCGCTTCTTGCGACTGCCTCTGCATGAGGGCCATTGTTTCCAGCAGAATTTTGAGTAGGAAGACCACATTTTGTGCAATTTAATTGTGGTGAGATAGAGTCTATGGAGTCGTTTAAAATGCATCTCTATATGATTGGTACACCTAGATATGTGAAACAAATTAGTATAGATACTTTCCCATTGTAGTGGGGTAAAAGTATGCTGCAAATCCAATTCTCATTGGAGTTGCATTGTAGACTTGTTGGTAGCTGTAGACTGTATAACCACATACCAATAAGAGATATTCCCCCTAGAGGTTTGTGAAGATAGTTTACTCAAGATCAATGGAGGAGGTAGGGACAATGCTTTGGGTAATTTATGCATGTTGCAAAGCCAAAGCAGATCTGTTAGAGGGAATCCCGCCACTGTAGTACGTTCTAGGTCAACCTGGTGTTTGACCCCAGGGGGCAGGAACCAGTTGTGGAGATGTGCCAGTATACATGCTGATGCAAGGAAAGGTCGGGAAGCTTCAACCCACCATATCTTTTTGGAAGAGCCATCTTATGGGCCACCAACCGTGGGGACTTGTTTTTCCAAACATATGATAGGATTAATTTTTTTAACATCATTAAATAACGGGAAGGAAAAATATAAGGGATAGTTCGAAATAGATACTGTACATTAATTTGGGAAGTAATGTCATTTTAAAGGCAGCGATGCGTCCCAACCATGATATCTCATAGGAACCCCAGGTGCGAGCTAGCGCAGACATATGTGTAAATAGTGGTGGTAAATTAACTTCAAAAACATCTTTAACATGGGTTGGAATCTGCACACCAAGATAAGTGAGAGACACAGTCTTCCAATTCTAAGGAAAATTACGTTTGAGAAGGTATAGTACAGACGAGGGAATATTGATTGGGAGGGCATCGGATTTAGATGTATTTAGTTTGTAAAAAGAAGGTGCAGTAAAATTATCCAAAATATTATGTAAAATAGGTAAAGAAGTTTTAGGTTTGGTAACACATAGAAGGACATCGTCAGCAAAGAGGCAAAGTTTGTGAGGACCACTCTGAGTGGGGTAACCAGGAAATTCTGTAGAGTCCCTGATTTTTTTGGGCTAGGGTTCCATAGCAAGAACAAAAATGAGGGGGGGAAGTGGACAACCCTGCCTAGTGCCATTAAAGATGGGGAAAGTGTTGGAGAGGAAGTCATTGCTAAAGACCCGAGCAGAGGGGTGTTGGTACAAAGCCATTATTGAATCCAAAATGGCGCCGCCAAAACCAAAGAGAGACATTGTGTACTTCATATAGTCCCAATTAAGTCTATCAAAGACTTTCTCAGCGTCTAAAGAAAGCAGGATGAATTGTTTCTGAGACTGAGACAGCAATTGAATTATAGTAAACACTCTGCAGGTATTATCAGAGGCTTGTCGATCCAAGACAAAACCAAGCTGGTCGAGGTGTATAAGCTGTGGGAGAAGGGGGGAAATTTGATTTGCTATAAGCCGGGCAAATTGACATCCGTATTTAATAACGCTATTGGTCTATAGTTTTTAACATCTGAATGGTCTTTACCTGGTTTAGGAATAGTAACTATTTGGGATTTAAAAAGTTCAACAGGGAAACGGCCTAGTTTAGTAGCATCGTTAAAAAGGTTTACTAGAATAGGAGCCAAAACAGCAGAAAAAGAAGTATATAAGGAGTTAATAAAGCCATCGGGGCCTGGAGCTTTGCCCTTAGGGAGAGTTTTAATAACATGCTCAACTTCCTCTAGAGTCCAAGGGGCATTTAGTGAGGCTAAATCTTCCCTAGACAAAGATGGCAACTTCAAACTAGAAAGAAAAGAGGAAATGGTATCACTAGTAGGTTGTGGGGTTACAGTGTCAGACGGTAAATCATATTGTGCAAAAAGGTTGGAAATATGTTGGGGATTAAATGTCTTTTTATGCTGGCCATCAATCAAACAATGGATTCTATTTCATGCCCGTTATCCACGTAACCTGCGAGCTAACATTCTACCCACTTTGTTACCTGCTGTATAGAATTTTTGCCTACTTATAGTAAGGGCTGCCTGCATACGACCCATAAAGAGTTTCTGCAGCTTTGATCTAACTGATACCAGCTACTTTTTTAATTCCCTAGTGGGATGTCTTTGATTTTGAGATTCCAATGTAACCAGTTGGGATTCTAAATCTCTCTGTAAACATAAATATTGTTTCTTTAAACGGGCCCCCTGTTGAATGGCTGTACCCCGCATCGCAGCTTTTAAAGCACACCAGTGGGTAAAAACAGAAGTATCCTCAGGAGAGTTAGTGTCGGTATATTGAGAAAGGGAGGCTAAAAGCACCTGGACTACTTCAGGGGACTGAAGGAGGTGATCAGATAACCTCCATTGCCGAATTGGGGAACCAGACGTGGATAAGTTCCATATCCGTAGTAAAGGGGCATGATCTGACCAAGTAATGGGTAGAATTTTAATAGTATGAGTAAGCTGGAGGGTCCCCTTATCAGCTAGAATAAGGTCTATACGTGAGTATGTATTATGAACATTAGAAAAGAAAGTATAATCTCGGACGTCAGGGTTTTCTCTCTGCCATACATGATATACATCGAATTCAGCAAGCAATCTTTTAAAGACTGTTGATGAACCTAGATCCCCAGAGCATACATCAAATCTAGAAGTACCAGATCTATCAATGCGAGGATCAGGGGCAATATTAAAATCTCCACATATCATAAGGGAACCTTTCTGAACTCTTTTAATCTCAATAAAGACCTCTCACAAAAAAGAGACCTGCCAGGAATTTGGAGCATATAGGGAAACCAAGGTGACCTGGGTATTGTGAAGAGTTCCCACCAGTATGAGATATCTCCCATTTTTGTCAGCAATTTTGTTAGAGAGGGTGAAAGGCGAGTTAGCGTGAAATAAAATAGCAACTCCATTTCTTTTAAATGGTCCATTGGCTGTATAGCAAACAGGATATCTAGCATCTTTTAACACAGGGGAATTGAGGGCAGAGAAATGTGTTTCTTGCAAAGCCACCACATCAGCCTTATGGGCATGAAAAGTACTTAATGCTAAACACCGTTTATAGGGGAGTTTAGCCCTTTTACATTAAGTGAAAAAAGATTAACCATAAATAATACTTATAGAATGAGGCAGGTAATTCACTAGGCAGAACCCATATAGCAAAAATGAACTCCAGAAAAAACAAAAGGAAAGAAAACACAATACAAAAAAAAATCAGAACAACAATAAGGGAGGGAAAGGACACCAAGGGACAAAAAAAAGCCAAGCAAGCCCAGTATATCAGGCAGAAGTATTTGCCACAAGGAATTAAATATGGCAAAACTAAAAACATTGGGGCAGGCCGGTGGCTGGCCAACCCATACGACGAGGTGAGAGGGTAGAAGGTGCGGCGCTTGACAATGGTGGCTGCCGAGAAATCAGGGAACAATTGTAGGTTTCCAAGGATTTCAAAGTCCGAGTCAGCCCTAGCTGCTTGGAGGATAGCCTCTTTGACGTGATAGAAGTGGATACGCAGAAGAGTATCTCTAGACGCAGAAGGCGGTAGATTACGGGGTTTGGGAAGACGGTGGATCCGGTCTATGAGTAGATCAGATTCAGCCGAAGATGGTAGGAGTTTCCAAAATATAAACAAGGCAAAGTCTTGGAGCTCTGAATTTGACACTAATTCCGGGATTCCCTGAATTTTAATGTTGTTGCGACGGGATCGATCTTCCAAATCCGCCAACTTGTCTCTCCACCACAGTGGAATCGTGAGCAGTAAGGAGAGTGTTATGAGAAATCACAAGCTCCTCCATTTTTGTTTTAAGATGATCAGTCCTGTCCCCTAAATCAGTTAACTCTCGCTTGGCATCTTGTAAATGCAGATTGCATATCCGTCATGAGATCCACCCAGAAGGACTGGAGCATTTGTTGCATCATCCGAGCTGTCAGAGGAGTATCATCATCCCTTGAACTCGGCTGGGTATCATGAAGAGGCGAGCCAACTGAGGGTGACGGAGCAGGAGATGATTTGCGAAGGTCGGCTGAACCTGTAGGAGAAGATTTGTTAGCGGTTGCAGATCCACGAGGCTGAAAGCAAATTGGTTGAGTCAAAGGAGAAAACTTCTGCTGTTTCTTAGGAGCCATGGTCAGTCACAACAACCAGTCTGACATTCAGAGATCAGTAGGATGAAGGTTAAAAAAACAGCAGCTAAAGAGGGTTCACCAAAAAAAAAAAAAAATGTTGCATGGGCAGGCGAAAGGATATTATTTACATGGCATTATTCGGGAGCATACATATAGCAGGTGACCAGGTTAGCACAATGAAGGGAGCACAAATCACTGTACCTATAGAGCCATCATCCAGGAGCAGCAGTAGGGAGAGAAAACAGGTACAATTCTGCAAACTTTTATATGGTGAAGGCAGCCCTGAGTATTTCAAGAGCACTCTGGGTCCTAGAGAACAGTGAGCCACAGCACAGCTGCAGCCCTGCTCTCTCCAAGATGGCAACCGCCTGGAGCCCAGTACAGCCGGGCATGTAATGGGGACTTCACCTGCCAAATCCTGGAGAAGGCCACCAGGCCCAACTGTACGCAGGGAGCAGCGGCAGCTGTGTATAGCGGAGGCAGGAGGACCATGACAACAGCGGGTCTAGCCGCCTCAGATCAAGCGGCGGGTCACGCAACCAAATCGAGGTCCCGGCTCCAAGTCTTGGAACAGGCCGCAGCAGAGACCAGGCATACGGAGGGTCTGGGACAGCTGTATATGGTACCCGTGGGTTGTGCTGACGACAGGAGCCACCCAGGTATGTGAGGGACGAGCCCAGGCAGGCCACACACCGGAGGGAAAATCCGGTAGCAGGAGCTCCCAGAGGAAACGTCCGTTCCCAGCAGTGTCCAGGCTACACTCCTCCTGCATTTTCTTTTTAATATACAGTACAACATAAGGGTGGGTGGGAGAGCCCAAAGACAAATCCATCATAGACTGTTTTTCTTTTTTTTTATGAGATGTAAGTTTTGGGGGCATTGGTGATGGTCTTTTTTGCATAGACAAACATTTTTATTGGTTATTGCTCTTCTCAAACAACTAATTTGCAACACATTTTTAACCTGAAATAATGTGGTGCCTCACGAAATATTAAATAAATGAACTGAATTATGAAGCATATTTAGTATTATTTAGTAATATGAACAAGAAGATACAAGGATACGTCTCAATTTATTTTTTTAAATTCATCAATCGATCACTCTTTTTTATCTGCCTTCCACTACATATTCCACCTCTATTTCCCTGTACTGCCTTGGGGCCTCTGAGCTAGTTTCCCTCATACGAAGGCTCTCTAAATTTACTACAGGGGTCGTTAACTAATTAGGAAGGAGGCGGGGAGGTGGTATGGCTAGCTTCTTTTGCAATCCTTGTCAGGAATCCACAACAACAATGTATTCTTTTATGGCCTTTTCTCTTCTCACTTGCTGTAAAACAGATCTCACAAGGCCACTTCTCAAATTAAATTTCTTAATTGATCAATCAATCAATGCTTTACCTGCCTTCTGCTACATACATCATCTCCATATCCCTGTACTACTCTTGGGCCTCTGAACTAGTTCCCCTCATAATTGTGCTACAGGGGTTGTTATCCATTTAGGAAGGAGGGGGGTGGAGTAGTATGGCCAGCAACTCTTGTTATCCTTGTCAGAAATCCTTGGCTATATTAACAACAATGTATTCTTTTATGACCTTTTCTCTTCTTATTTGCTCACCACATGAGGGTAGTTTTGACATAAGCAAAACCATAAGCAAAACCAAAACACGACAATAAATTAGAATCCAAACCATGGGGGTCCACACACATCTCTACTTAAAACTAACCACTTGCAATAGAAAACTATGTCACCTGTTATAAATCATATCTAAAAGGTTGTAAGATTCACGGTTACTAAATTAAAAAAAAAATCACTTACAGTGTATTTCTAAAATATATAAGTAGTAAAATACAGAATGGCAAACATATACACTATGTAGACAAAAGTGATTGGACACTGACAGCAAATAGATCGACAAGATTTTATTGACGTCAGTACTTTGTAGGTCTACCATGTGCAGTGATTACTGCAGAAACCCTTCTTGGCAAACTGTACACAAGTTCCTGGACAACAGGAGGTGGTATGTTTTTCCATTCTGCCTTAAGTACAGTGACCAACTGTGACACAGAAGAAGGTTGAGTCGGCCTAAAATGCACCCGTCACTCCAATTCATCCCAGAGGATGTCAATCGGGTTAAGATCTGGACTCTGAGTTGGCCAGTCCATCCGGGTACCGAATTTTCAGAAATTCAGTCCAGCGTCTCCCTGGAAACATGACAGGTGGCATTGTCATCCTGATAAAAACATTTGTTGCTTCCACAGAACTGCAAGTACATGGGCCTCCCTACGAAGTGTTCTTGTCAAAACCGCCACATTAGTGACCATTTGGAACTCGTGTGCAATGGTATGCATGGTGCGCATTTCACTTGCGCTGAGGTGTCCAATCACTTTTGTCTACATAGTGTACATTACCATATCCTATTGACCTGTTATACAATTTATATCACAAACCAAACAATTTAATAATCATACCAAAACAATAAACCAAATTAAGGTAAAAAGAAATAACATACAATTCATATTATGAATGACTAATCACATTATGCTCACCCAAGTCCTGACTCCACCATCACGTAAAGCCCAGGTGGATGACTATGCAAAGCACTTGTGTTGACAAGACAGAAAGACATATTGCAAATGCAATTTGCTTTCCACCATATTTAATCTTAGTTCACAGACCCCTATACCTGTAATACTAATTTATAGCAATTTTAAAATTACCTTCATTTATAAGATTTGAGGCACATAACCAGGGTTATAGGGAAATCTTTCAGACCCTGGCACTTGAGGGCATGGCCAAGTTTGTGTGGGGCTTAGCCATGCCCCAATGTGGCCTAGGCTCCCAGTGGCCCTCAGACAGGCCTGGGCCCAGTCACTTTATACCTGACAGTCTATTGGCACTCCTCTGAATATTTGTAACATTTATTACAATTTAAAATTTGTTTAAATTTCAAATGTTAGAATCGTAATATCTGCAATTAATTGGTACTTGGAAAAGCATCCTATCATACATAGGGCCTGATGCAGAGTTGCAGGATATGCTGATGATATTCACGCAAACGGCTGATGTTTTTTCTTCTGCGCATATGCCTGAGTCGCACCTCGCATGCGTCCCCATTTTGTTTGTACAGAGTCAACGGAGTGTCACAGGCGTGCTGCTCAAAGCTGTTGGGTACAAAGGTGCTGAACCGCTCGCATGGAAGGCCTGACTCAGACAGGAGGAGACACTGCACCAGTCATATAGCTGGTGTAAGTTTTGATGGTGCGACCGATGGTGCTTCTAAAGACACACCAAGCTATATTTCAGCATCTATGGAAGCTGATAGTGGGCGTCTCAGTCTCCATGAAAGGAATTTGTACCGGCGTTAGCATAAAGACGCACACACAGCTGTAAAAAAAGACCCAGAGTTAGCCCCATAAAGTGGAAACATTTTACGTGAACCAATATTATAATTGAAATTCTGAGTAATTGCCACAAATAGCTCTATTGACTGCGATGTCCCTGGGCACTTTTAGAACCTGTGCCACTCACTTCATTATAATAATACGGTTTCTGGGTGTTTTGTGTCCCAGTATTGTTGGAGATTAACTGCACGTGCACCGTCAACTGACAGCCATTCTCGATTCAGATCACTGGTCCCTACTGGTTTATAAGGGATTCTCACCTAACAGTCAGTGCTAGGTGATTGCTTTATGATCCTTGCATATGTGCACACCTTGTATCTTGAAATGTATATCTGGGCATATGGCTTACTGTTTGACTAAAATTGTGCCTGTTCCATTGCAGTTTTATTTGAGTACCGAATTGGCTCTATATAACTAATCTAACTAATTTACTGACAATTGGTTTTTAAAAACTGCTCTAAAAAATGTTGATTTTTTTTTAAACAAAAACATATTTTTAATAAATGTATTTCAATATTTTATAAAAAACATGCCCTGCCTCCATAAACCCACATTGTAGCATTAGCTGTACCCCCTTTCCCAATGGCAGTAGCACTCCCAGTAGTAATAGATCATCATTGGCTAGTGGTAATAGCTACCCAATGCCATACTTCCACATCCCTCCAGTGTTTACCAGTCCCCATTGTGACATTACCCCCTCTCCCTGTCATGCGTCAGCAAATAAGTATTGAACACCCCTCCATCCCCTCAGGGAAAAGAGACGTTTAATAAACTCCAAAAGTAGAAACACTATACCTTAACATTGAAAATGTTGTTGCAAACAGGCTGCTGCAATCCAAAAACCAGGGGAAAAAATGTGGAAACACTGGATCACTTTACCAGGCCAATGTAGAAATTCCAAGACAACGGATGCAGAGAATAAGTTCAGTCCTTTGCCAGTGACTCTCCTCAGCTTCAGTGTAGAGCAGGGGTGGGGAACCTTTTTCTGGTGAGAGCCACTTTGATATATATAACATTATTCATGGGCCCGGTGCAGGCCACGCCCCCTCCATGTGATGTCACACGGGGACGGGCCACAATCGACAGTGATTACAGCAATGCCTGGAGCATCCTGAGGATGGTGGTGAAAAAAAAAAGCAAAAATAGGCGACAAATTTAGGAATTTGTGTCTGTACCCCAAAAATTGGCTGACATACATCTGAAATTATTTTAGAAGTGTATGATTGGCCGTAATAAAAGTATTATGGAGGCTTAAATTGCGTCGGTTGAGGGTAATTTGCGTATACGAAAAAACGTAAAAAAATTATAGGAAGTTATTTTTTTAGGAAATTGCTGTTCCACGTAAATTGAAGATACGTTAAAATGGGTGCAAGCATATTTTCGTGTCATAAAAGTGCAATTTGAAATTTTTTTAAAAAAGCGCCTGCTGCGGCCAAGTGCGATGTTTAAAACACTTGACGCATCCATACCGCCTCCCAAAAAACCAGACCCAATACGTTAAACTGTCGTTTTTCGCCAAATTATGCAACTTTAAAAAGAAAAAAAATTGGGTAATTTATCATTTCTGGTGTCCAAGGGCTTCTCAAAGGAATCCACACATTTTTTGTCAAAAATAGGGAAATAGGGATTTTGCATTTTTTTCTCCTGGTCTTAGGTGGAGAAAACTTTTTGTTTTTTGTCAAAGATCGCCGGAAATATATATATTCTGTGGCTGGCTGGCTTCACCTGATTTTAATCAGCCACATGACCTGTGGTTATACAGTGAGATGGAGCAAGAGAGAGATCTTAGAGATTTTAGCATCCCAGGGATACATAACATAAATTGCAAACAGAATTACATAAAACATCACATTAACTAGACATGTATTAGGTGGGTGGGCGGGCAATAAGCGGCCCTCCAGTTGCTGTTGAACTACACATGCCAGCATGCCTTGCCACAGTTTTAGCATGGTCAAAAAGCAAAACTGTGGCAAGGCATGCTGGGATGTGTAGCTCAACAACAGCTGGGGAGAAGCTTATTGCCAACCCCTAGCACTGATCCATGTGTTTGTGAGTGTAATATATATCATACTTGCCACCTCTCCCTGATTGTAAGGGAGACTCCCTGATATAGTAGTAATCTCCCTTTATATATATATATATAAAAAATAAAAAAAAACAGAGTCTGCAAGTATGTCATAAAATTGATTTACATCCAAATATACTGGAAAAAATCTACTTGTTGATGAAAATAGTTTTAGAAAATACATATAGCCATAGGGATCATTGTGCCTTATAACCAATGCAGGGAAATTAAACTAATGATCCAATTTGAATGAACAGTATATATATATATATATATATATATATATATAATAAGTAAAGTGCTTGTGGAGCATCTGTATTGTGCACAACACAACAAGCAAACAGTGATTAAATAAGTTGCATGTGCTTATATATAGAAAGAGTTTACATTTTTTTAAACTTCGATGACAACAAAATATCAAATGTAAAAAGATTTGCCTTCCAGTAAGGAAACAAAAGCACATGTAAAAGAACAATAGCTTGGTTCATTTTTTAAATTATTATTATACAGACATGATTTTGTTTATTTCATACCATTCACTAGTGACAGTTGTTACTAAGGAATTTATTTTGTAGTCACAATAAGATATCTGTGCACATGGATTAGTGTGAACAATGGCCCTCATTCAGAGCCGTACGCTCTGAGCAGAGCGCACGCTCTGAATGAGGGCCGCCCTCCATGAAAATGGAGCGTCCTCCTGGACGCTCGTATAGCTGTGGGTCACCACCCACAGCCTATACGAGCGTGCATTTTGATGGCCGCGATGGTCGTGACCATCGCGACCATCGAAACTGCGAGCCGGAGCCTGCGGTTGAGGTTTTCAACCGCAAGCTCCGGAGTGATTTTGGCTCTATCAGAGCCAAAATCACTCCCACTGACGTCACTAGTGATGTCAGTGGGCCGGCTTCTGACGGGAGGCGTTCCCATAGGAACGCCCCTGTCAGGGAGGCACGCCCCCGGCACGCCCACCAAAGGGGGCGTGCTGTCAATCAACATCGACAGCATGCCCCCTTTGATCAGACACAACGAGCGAAGGACTTTCCTTCGCTCGTCGCGTCTGGCGCATGCGCACGACGGAGCTCCCTCCGTCGTGTGCATGCTCAGTGAAGAACATCGACCCACTTGCGAGCGGACAGCCGCTCACGAGTGGGTCTGAATCAGGCCCAATGTTTGTAATGAGGCATCTTATACCCCTTTTACACCAGAGCAAAAATATGGGTTTTTGCTGGGTCTACCCGGGTTGCAGCTCAGTGTAAAAGGGTCCCTGAAAAATAACCCGGGTTAAGTGATCCGGCAATCCAACCCAGTTAGCTACCAGGGTCGGACGCAGGTTGTACCTGGGTAATGGTGCAGTGTAAACGGCGCAACCCGTGTTATCCGACTTGGGTCATGCCTAAAATGAGCTGTTTGGTGTTTGTGGAGCAGTCACCTCCCACTTTTTATGACCTCACAAGTTTAGCAGGGCAGACCCGAGTTCAGTATGAACGAGGCTGACCTGAGAATAACACAGATAGATGGTGCTGTGTAAACGGTGTCTGACCTGGGTCTGAGCTGGGTTGGAACCATGGCCCTGATTCAGAGATGGACACTCTTTCAGAGCGCTCTCTCTGAATCAGGGCGGCATTTTTTTTCTTTTTGTGCCGGCCTCCTGGGCGCTCGCTAAGCTGTGGGTGACCACCCACAGCTTTTGCAAGCGGCCAGGTGATGGTCATGATCGTCGCGACCATCAGGCTTGCAACGAGACCCTTGTGGTAGGGTCTCGTCCATCACAAGCCCCAGTGGACTTCCTGCTCTAATAGATCAGGAAGTCCACCTACTGACATCACTAGTGATGTCAGTAGGGCCGCCCACAAACAGAAGGCATTCCCTTGGGAACGCCTCCGTTTGTCCAGCCACCCCCTGCCTGCCTCCAAAACAGGGTGAGCTGCCAATCACAATCGACAGCCATCCCGTTTTGGTGCGAGACTCGTAGCGACGGAGCAACCGTCGCTGGCCGGGTCTCGTGAATGCGCATGACGGAGGCGGCGCATGCACAGGGGGTAAACATCGACCCTCTAGCGAGCACATAGTGTTTGCGAGCGGGTCTGAATCAGCCCCCATGTCTGAAAACCCAGGTCGGACCCAGGTTTTTGGTGGAAAAGAGGTATAATACTGATTAACATGTTACTGTATGTACATGGGTATGTAGGCAGTGGCACTAATTGTTTGCTTGTATTAACGGCCTTAATTGGTTTAATCAAATGATTAATTGAATAAAGCAATCTTAGCAGTGGTGCAAGTATCAGTTGCCTACCGATGTATACTAACAGCAAACTATCAACATCAGTGGGATTCATTTTGATAGCACATATGTGTCTATGGGCCTGAGTTTTGCGCTAATGCTGCTGCTGCTGCATCTGTGTATGCAGCTGCTGTGCGAAAATATGCAAATGTCGCAGCCGTCTGGACTTGCATTGAGACGACCACCTACAGCTTTGCAAAGCATCTGCGTACAAGGACGCAGCATCCTTCGCAGACCAATCGATTATCACTGTTCTGAGTAACTCTTTAGTTACTGAGAATGTCTGCTGGAACTGAGATTTCAGAGTTCTATTCACTGTATACGGGATTGCAGTGTCCGACACGCCCTGAAAACAGACGTTTTACCTGCGTTCTTTGATGCCACTCCACGTCACCTCCAACAAATGCTCCCTGATAGTCAATCACACTGTGAGTAAAAAGTCGCATTCACAGTGCAACTTAGACTCATGTGCAGTTTACTGATATTGTGTACATTTCTGAATCAGGTCCTAGGTGTGCTTCTTTTCGGATTTGCGCACACACACAATTAAGGCTGCTGGGCTGTGCATGTATGAGATCTGAAAATTGCATATTACTGACTATCTCCTGCACACGCAGTTGAGGATGTGACATACATGCCTACTTTTGAAAAAACATTTCAGGGAGATTGTGAAAGCAGCACCTATGAGCGCGGTGGTAAACTGGCGTGTACTGCTACATCTGAGAGGCGTGTCATAAACATGACTTACATCCTAATGTAAATTAGCCACAAAGCAAATTGGAGATGAAATTGGAGATGAAAACACACTGATACTTCTCAGAAAATATATGTAGCCATAGGGATCATTGTGCCTTATAACCAATGCAGGGAAATTATACTAATGATCCCATTTGAATGTATATATCTCTGTTTTCTCTTTTATATAACAGTGTCATAATGGGGGTAAGGTGAAATGAGGGAGATTGCTAGACTCTTCAGGGAGACAGGGAGATTGCTGCTATTTCAGGGAGACTCCCTGACAATGAGGGAGAGTTGGCAAGTATGGGATGTGACCGTTCACAAGTGTGTTCATATTTGAATCAGGTCCTTTGCCACTGAAGTTCTACCTTAGCAAATTAGGTGACACAAAACTAAATCACCTGTGACAGTAATTATATGAATATAATGTCCATGTGTAACGATCTGTAGAGGTAAACTGGAAGTATTGTAGATTCCAGAAACATTGCAGCACAGTTACATTAGCAATAGTAACCCATACTTGGAGCACTTTTGATGCTGATCAGTCTATAGCTGTTTATTTTTCACTACATAAACACCAAGTCCATGAACTCTGTGGAATGGTACAAAATCACATTTCAGCTAACAGTAATGAAGCAGACAGAAATATTAGATGCATTACATAAGAACAGGTTGAGAACAAAGCAAAGATTTTGTTGGTCTGTTAAGCACTTCATGAGAAATGTATTATATGTATGATAGGTTATTCGTTCAGCAAGGTTATTATGAACAACAGATTGATTTGTGATATCTACTAGATATAAAGGGGCTCATGCTTAGAGCTATTTATTATCTAAATCGCAAGCGCAAAATTCAGTTTGAAAAAAGGCGCATTTAGCTTAGCATGCAAGCTAAATGCACAAGATGCACAGAACTCAGCAAGGGTGCCATATACACCTGCGTCCAGGGGTGAAACTAGGTATTTGAAGGCCCCATAGCAATAGTTTGTAAGGGGTCCTATGTACCACCCAATGGTGAAAAATGTGTATAAGACGAGGGGCAAACACAGGATTTTTACAGGTTTTTTTTTACACACACACGCACTCATGCACGCACGCCCACTCTTGCCTAATGCTTGGTGTTTGTCAGAATTTGTGGGTTTTTGTTTGTCCACCCGCCTCTTGAGGATGGACCACAAGTTCTCAATGGGGTTAAGGTCTGGGGAGTTTCCTGGCCATGGACCCAAAATTTGTATATTTTGTTCCCCGAGCCACCTAGTTATCACTTTTGCCTTATGGCAAGGCATACTTGCCTACTATCCCGATTTGGTTGGGAGCCTCCCGAAAATCTGGTGCCGCTCCCGACCTCCTTGGAAGGCAGGCAAGCCTCCCGGCTGCCGCCGACCCCTCCTATTCCTCCTGCAATTACATGTAAAAGTCCCGCAGCGGGGGGGGGGGGGGGGGGGCGGTGACACGATTCACGCAGAATCGTGGAATTTTGGCCACGCCCCCTGCTTCACAATGCCTGTATTATCGGCAGTGTGTAGTGGGGGCCAAAATGGCGCGATCGCGTGTCTCCGTCCCCCGCCCCGCCAGCAAACACTCGTCGTCTGGCCGGCCTTTCCCCCCTGTGCTAACACCCCCCCCCCAGTCATGCCGATCTGGCTGCTCCCATCCGGAAGTCGGCAAGTATATGGCAAGGTGCTCCATCATGCTGGACAGGCATTGTTCGCCACCAAACTGAACCTAGCGGGTCATTCGGGAGGGGGCAGAGCCAAATGATGCGAATCTAATGGAATTGCATCATATTGCCTCTGCCTCCTCCCGATCGACCCTTGAATCGCGGCATTTTGCAGTGAGGGGACAGGACTTAAGAGCATGATGCCTGCTCTCGAGTCTGTCAGGGGGGCTTATGGGTACTCAGAAATTCCTCCCTGCATGTGCTACTGAACACATGTAACTTGACAAGGAAGTTGCCAGCTCTGGGGCCCGTAGCAGCTGCACTCCTTGCACCTACAGTATGGTAGTTACTCCCATGCCTACATTACTCCAGGAGAATACAGTAGTATATGCTCCTGGTTTATGTTAGGAGATGAGACTTCACAGTGATAGTAGTAAATGCTAAAATCATAGTACACAATGCATGCATAATATAATATAATTAGGGGTGAGCGGGTTCGGATTTCTGAAATCTGAACCCCCCCGAGCCCCCCCGATCCGAGTCCGATCCGAGTCAGGCTCGACTTTTCCCGCCTGACTCGGATTCTGAAATCGAGGCAAAACGTCATCTTCCCGCCTTCCGAGTCTCGCGGGTTTTGGATCCTATATAAGGTACCCGCGTCGGCGCCATTTTCTCACTCGGCTGTGGACAGTGAAGAGGGAGGGTGGGAGTTAGGGCTGGCTGGGCTGTGTAGTGTAGTGTAGTGTAGTGCAGAGTAGTGTTGTGCTGTGCTGTGCTGCGCTGTGCTGCTGTTGTCCACTACTTCAAAGTCCATAGGGGCTGGCTGTGTTGTGCTGTGCTGCTGTTGTTAATAGGGGCTGTGTCCACTACCTCAAAGTCCATAGGGGCTAGCTGGACTGTGTTGTGCAGTCAGTTGTCCATAGGGGCTGTGTCCACTCCAAAGTCCTGTGCAGTGTCCCAGTCCTAAAGGGGTGCTGTAGTGTTGTCCAGGGGGTGCTCTGTCCATCAGGGGTGCTCCCCCCAAGTGCTAAAAAAATAATATTTTTTTTGTGTTTGTGAATTGTGTGCGCAGTAGCCGCACGTGCATCAACAAAGTAGTGCCAAGCGTGCGCCTGTGTCATAAGTAAAGGGCCGGCTGGCTTGACCGTTAAAGGGTGCTGTAACCCCCAAAGTACACTCCAGTCCAAACCAAAAAAAAATTATTTTCTGTGTTTGTGAATTGTGTGCGCAGTAGCCGCACGTGCATCAACAAAGTAGTGCCAAGCGTGCGCCTGTGTCATAAGTAAAGGGCCGGCTGGCTTGACCGTTAAAGGGTGCTGTAACCCCCAAAGTACACTCCAGTCCAAACCAAAAAAAAAATTATTTTCTGTGTTTGTGAATTGTGTGCGCAGTAGCCGCACGTGCATCAACAAAGTAGTGCCAAGCGTGCGCCTGTGTCATAAGTAAAGGGCCGGCTGGCTTGACCGTTAAAGGGTGCTGTAACCCCCAAAGTACACTCCAGTCCAAACCAAAAAAAAAATTATTTTCTGTGTTTGTGAATTGTGTGCGCAGTAGCCGCACGTGCATCAACAAAGTAGTGCCAAGCGTGCGCCTGTGTCATAAGTAAAGGGCCGGCTGGCTTGACCGTTAAAGGGTGCTGTAACCCCCAAAGTACACTCCAGTCCAAACCAAAAAAAAAATAATTTTCTGTGTTTGTGAATTGTGTGCGCAGTAGCCGCACGTGCATCAACAAAGTAGTGCCAAGCGTGCGCCTGTGTCATAAGTAAAAGGCCGGCTGGCTTGACCGTTAAAGGGTGCTGTAACCCCCAAAGTACACTCCAGTCCAAACCAAAAAAAAAATTATTTTCTGTGTTTGTGAATTGTGTGCGCAGTAGCAGCACGTGCATCAACAAAGTAGTGCCAAGCGTGCGCCTGTGTCATAAGTAAAGGGCCGGCTGGCTTGACCGTTAAAGGGTGCTGTAACCCCCAAAGTACACTCCAGTCCAAACCAAAAAAAAAATTATTTTCTGTGTTTGTGAATTGTGTGCGCAGTAGCAGCACGTGCATCAACAAAGTAGTGCCAAGCGTGCGCCTGTGTCATAAGTAAAGGGCCGGCTGGCTTGACCGTTAAAGGGTGCTGTAACCTCCAAAGTACACTCCAGTCCAAACCAAAAAAAAAATTATTTTCTGTGTTTGTGAATTGTGTGCGCAGTAGCCGCACGTGCATCAACAAAGTAGTGCCAAGCGTGCGCCTGTGTCATAAGTAAAGGGCCGGCTGGCTTGACCGTTAAAGGGTGCTGTAACCCCCAAAGTACACTCCAGTCCAAACCAAAAAAAAAATTATTTTCTGTGTTTGTGAATTGTGTGCGCAGTAGCCGCACGTGCATCAACAAAGTAGTGCCAAGCGTGCGCCTGTGTCATAAGTAAAGGGCCGGCTGGCTTGACCGTTAAAGGGTGCTGTAACCCCCAAAGTACACTCCAGTCCAAACCAAAAAAAAAATTAATTTCTGTGTTTGTGAATTGTGTGCGCAGTAGCCGCACGTGCATCAACAAAGTAGTGCCAAGCGTGCGCCTGTGTCATAAGTAAAGGGCCGGCTGGCTTGACCGTTAAAGGGTGCTGTAACCCCCAAAGTACACTCCAGTCCAAACCAAAAAAAAAATTAATTTCTGTGTTTGTGAATTGTGTGCGCAGTAGCCGCACGTGCATCAACAAAGTAGTGCCAAGCGTGCGCCTGTGTCATAAGTAAAGGGCCGGCTGGCTTGACCGTTAAAGGGTGCTGTAACCCCCAAAGTACACTCCAGTCCAAACCAAAAAAAAAATTAATTTCTGTGTTTGTGAATTGTGTGCGCAGTAGCCGCACGTGCATCAACAAAGGAGCAGCGCCAAGTGTGCGCCTGTGTCCCATAAGTAAAGAGCCGGCTGGCTCATTTCTTAAAGGCTGGTGTAACCCACAAAGTGCACTACTCTCCAGCAAAAATAAAAAAATATTTTCTGTGTTTAGCCGCACGTATATATCAAATCGATATAACATAAATGGAGGACCAAACTTTCTCCGATAAAAATAAAATAGAGAAAGATCAAGAACCACTTCCTCCTAGTGCTGAAGCTGCTGCCACTAGTCATGACATAGACGATAACATGCCATCAACGTCGTCTGCCAAGGCCGATGCCCAATGTCATAATAGAGGGCACATACAATCCCAAATGACAAAGTTCAGGAAAATGACCTTGAAAAAAACATTTAAATCAGCTGAAGAGAAACGTAAACTTGCCAATATGCCATTTACGACACGGAGTGGCAAGGAACGGCTAAGGTCGATCCCTAGTATGTTCATGACTAGTGGTTCAGCTTCACATGACGATGGAAGCCCTCCTCCCACTAAAAAAATCAAAAGAGTTAAGCTGGCAAAAGCACAGCGAAGAACTGTGCTTTCTAAGAAGATATCACAAATCCCCAAGGAGAGTCCAAGTGTGGTGGTGGTTGCGATGCCTGACCTTCCCAGCACTGCACGGGAAGAGGTGGCTCTTTCCACCATTTGCACGCCCCCTGCAAGTGCTGAAAGGAGCACCCACAGTCCACTTGCTGATATGCCAATTGAAGATGTCACTGTTGAAGTACAACAGGATGAGGATACTGGTGTAGCTGGCGCTGAGGAGGAAGTTGGCGAGGAGGATTCTGATGGTGATGTGGTTTGTTTAAATCAGGCTCCGGGGGAGACAGTTGTTGTCCATGGGATGAAAAAGCCCATCACGGTCATGCCTGGGCAGAAGACCAAACATTCCACTCTTTGGTCTGGCAATATTTCTATCCAAATCCGGAAAACAACTGTCTTGCCATATGTACCATATGTAAAGGTGAAATAAGTAGGGGTAGGGACGTCAACCACCTAGGAACATCCTCCCTTATACGGCACCTGCAGCGCGTTCATAAAAAGTTACTGTCAAGTTCAGAAACTTTGGCTAAGACCGTAAGCAGTCCAGGGACACCTAAATCCCGTTGTCCTGTTGTATCCAAGCGCCTGCAAACCACACCGTCAACTCCCTCCTCGTCAATTTCCTCCTTAGTCAGGATCGGAAGTAGTCCTGCAGGCCATGTCACTGGCATGACTGACTCTCCTATCCGGGATTCCTCCGGAGGATCCTGCATTGCTACGCCTACTGCTGCCGCTGCTGCTGTTGCTGCTGCTGGGAGTCGTTCATCATCCCAGAGAGGAAGTAGGAACACCACTACTTTTACTAAACAATTGACCCTCCAACAGTCCTTAGCGAGGAGGATGAAGTACGACAGCAGTCATCCTGAAGCAAAACGTATAACTGAGGCCTTGACTGCTATGTTGGTGTTAGATGTGCGTCCGGTATCCGCCATTAGTGCAGTGGGATTTAGACAATTGATGGAGGTAGTGTGTCCCCGGTTCCAAATCCCGTCTAGATTCCACTTCACTAGGCAGGCGATACCGAGACTGTACAGAAACGTCAGAAAAAGTGTCCTCAGTGTCCTGAAAAATGCGGTTGTACCCAATGTCCACTTAACCACGGACATGTGGACAAGTGGAACAGGGCAGACTAAGGACTATATGACTGTGACAGCCCACTGGGTAGATGTATCACCTTACGCAGCAACAGCAGCAGCGTCACCAGTAGCAGCATCTCAGAAACGCCAGCTCGTTCCAAGGCAGGCTACGCTGTGTATCACCGGTTTCAGTAAGAGGCACACCGCCGACAACCTCTTAGAGAAACTGAGGGAAATCATCGCCCAGTGGCTTACCCCACTTAGACTCTCCTGGGGATTTGTGATATCTGACAACGCCACCAATATTGTGCGGGCATTACATCTGGGCAAATTCCAGCACATCCCATGTTTTGCTCACACAATAAACTTGGTGGTGCAGAATTTTCTGAAAAGCGACAGGGGCGTGCAGGAGACGCTTTGGGTGGCCCGAAAAATTTCTGGCCACTTTCGCCATTCAGCGACTGCGTGCCGAAGACTGGAGCGCCAGCAAACACTCTTGAACCTGCCCCGCCATCACCTGAAGCAAGAGGTTGTGACGCGGTGGAACTCAACCCTCTATATGCTTCAGAGGATGGAGGAGCAGCAAAAGGCCATACAAGCCTATACATCCACCTATGACATAGGCAAAGGAGGGGGTATGCACCTGACTCAAGTGCAGTGGAGAATGATTTCCGTGTTGTGCAAGGTTCTCCAGCCCTTCGAACTTGCCACACGTGAAGTCAGTTCAGACACTGCCAGCTTGAGTCAGGTCATTCCCCTCATCAGGCTTTTGCAGAAGCAGCTGGAGAAAGTGAAGGAGGAGCTAAGACGGAGCGATTCCGCTCGGCATGTGGGACTTGTGGATGAAGCCCTTCATTCGCTTTGCCAGGATTCCAGGGTGGTCAATCTGTTGAAATCAGACCACTACATTTTGGCCACAGTGCTCGATCCTAGGTTTAAAGCCTATGTGGTGTCTCTCTTTCCGGCCGACACAAGCCTGCAGAGGTGCAAAGACCTGCTGGTGAACACACTGTCAGCTGAAGCGGAACGTGACACGTCAACAGCTCCTTCTTCATTTTCTCCCGCAACTGGGGCTGCCAGGAAAAAACTTAGGTATCCTAAGCAACCCGCTGGCGGTGATGCAGGGCAGGCAGGACCAAGTTTGGACATCTGGTCCGGACTGAAGCACCTGGCAACAATTTCTGACATGTCTACTGTCACTGCATATGATACTGTCACCATTGACAGAATGGTGGAGGATTACATCGGTGACAGCATCCAAGTAGGCATGTCAGACAGTCCGTACCTGTACTGGCAGGAAAAAGAGGCAATTTGGAGGCCCTTGTACAAACTGGCTCTATTTTACCTGCGTTGCCCCCCCTCCAGTGTGTACTCCGAAAGAGTGTTTAGTACAGCCGGGAACCTTGTCAGCGAAAGGCGTAGGAGGTTGCTTCCACAGAATGTGGAGAAGATGATGTTCATCAAAATGAATTATCAGCTCTTCCAGGGAGACCAGCCTCCAGAACGTACAGAGGGACCTGTGGTGGTGGATTCCAGTGGGGACGAGTTAATACTCTGTGAGGATGAGGATGTACACAACACTGAAGAGGGTGAGGAATCGGTGGATGAGGAGGATGAGGATGACATCTTGCCTCCGTAGAGCCAGTTTGTGCAGGGACACATTAATTGCCAGCTTGTTTTGTGGGGGCCCAAACGAACCAATCATTTCAGCCACAGTTGTGTGGCAGACCCTGGCGCTGAAATGATTGGTTTGTTAAAGTGTGCATGTCCTGTTTATACAACATAAGGGTGGGTGGGAGGGCCCAAGGACAATTCCATCTTGCACCACTTTTTTTTCTTTGCATTATGTACAGTTTGGGGCCTAGTTTTTCAAACTGCCATCCTGTCTGCCACTGCAGTATCACGCCTAGATGGGTCACGTGTTTGTGCCGCCCACTCGTGTCGCTTAGCATAGTCATCCAGCTACCTCGGTGCAACCTTTTGGACATAAAAACACTATTGTGAGGTGTGAGGTGTTCAGAATAGACTGGAAATGAGTGGAAATTAAGGTTATTGAGGTTAATAATAGCATAGGAGCAGAAAAACCTACAAATTCTGTGATTTTAGCTGTTTTTAAGCTTTTTTTCAAAATAATACAGATCCACAACACAAAACCCAGAACCCAAAACACGGAAGGGTGGTTTTGGCAAAACCAATCCAGATCCAAAACACGAAGAAAGATCCAGATCCAAAACCAAAACACGAAAAGTGGCCGGTGCACACCCCTAAATATAATACATGTCTGGGCAGTGCTATTAATAACTAATAAAGTCACATTTTACAAGTAAAAGGAAATTTGAACAAGAGGCAAAGTCAAAATCAAAGTATCAGGTTGAAATTAATACACAAGTCGCCTTCAATTTTGAAAAATCAAGGGCCTGATTCAGAGATGGACGCAATGTGACTGTGTCTTTATGCTAATGCCGCAGCCAATGGGATTCATACAGGGACGCCCACCAGCTGCAGCATTAATCCACCAATTTGCATATTAAGACGCACCATCAGCCGCATATCGGTCACAGCATAGAACAACCAGCCCTTCTGCGGCACAGAAGTGCAACTACGGAAAAAGACGCAATCTCTGACCGCGACATGCCCGCGTATGGCTAGCCACTCCCGTTACCACCCTGGAGCCGACTGAAATTGCCTCTCTTTCTTGTCTAAATTAGTTCTGCCGCTTTTGGCAGTAACCATCGGGACACATGCGCAGTCCAAAAAACATCGCTGCTATGGCATCGACTTAGTGTGCCCCTCTGAATCAGGCCACAAATGAGAGCTTTATTGTTGCAGAGCAATTACAGAGGTCACAGTGTTAATATGAATGGATAGCAGCAGCCATATTACTACAGTCTGAGTAGAAGTGGGAGGGATGCAGATGCAACCAATCAGAGGTGGCCGCAGATCACCATCATCAGTTTGCATTCTGCTCCGGGGTTCGCGCATCTGCAAGTGATCTGCCTCCCAATAGGCACATATGTGTCTCTCTTATGGTCAGCATGGGATGCATTTTATGTGAACACACCCTTAATGTACATCAGCAGCGCCTACACACCCTGTACAACCACACTTCTGCCTCCCTAAGGGCAGGGGGTTGTAAGCAGAAAATGTATCTCAGGGCCTCTGTCAGAGATGGATGCAGTGCCGATGTTTTCGCAGTTGAGCGATTATCGGTAATCTGCACGTATGCGTCTGAGTCCCACCGCGCATGTGTCAAGTTTCAATTTCCTTGTCGCTCGCAGTTAGGATTTATTTGCAAATTGATTGACAGGCAGGGACCATTTACGGGTGGTGATTCAAATGCAGGCATGTCTGATCGCTTTCAATTATCAACTATGTCAATCATTCTGCGGCTTTTAAGGGCACTGCAACCGAGGTCGCAGGACCTGACCTGCACATACGCAGTACGGCTTCTGCTCAAGTGCAGATCTGCAAACATCGAACATTTTTGTAACTATCGATTTTACAAGAATCTGTGAATCGGGCCCTTAGTTGTTATTATCATATCCGATTTGCATGCAAAATGCAGGATTACCTCTCTACTCAATCTGTATTCTGCTGTTGAATTTATATTAAGTGCTGTGGCTATAAAAGGAAAATGGGTGGACTTATTTTATAAATGGCTAGCAGATCAAATATTAGAAAGGACTAAACACCATTTCACAACTTGATCTTCTGTAACTTATTTCCATAGCTGAAAGATGTCAAGAAGGGTTGGGTATGATATCCCGGCTGTCAGGATGCTCCTAGTCAGAATACCGACAGTGGCATCCCGACAGCCAGAATCCCTGCACCAAAAACCTAACACCCCCTCCCCGGTGCCTAATCCTAACCCTCCCCCTAATGCCTAACCCTAACCCTCCCCCTAGTGTCTAACCCTAACCCCGTTACCTAACGTTACCCTCCCCCTGCACTCCGATACTTACCTTCGGGATGTCGACGGTCGGGATACTGGTGCCGGGATCCCGATCTGTCGGGATTTCGGCGCCAGTATTAAGACCGTCGGCATCCCACACGCCGGGATGCCGACTACATTTCGTCAAGTATACAGGATTCTGGTGTTGAGCACCTGTTATATACAGTTATCATTGGTTAGTTATATCTGTCCTTCATATAAGAATAACAAATGCAACATGGGCCTAAGAGAACAGCTGTACTCGCTGCCTTCTATAATCCGTGCAAGGTAAACACTTGTTGTTATCAAGTTGCCAGGGATACCTGTAATGTGGGAACGTGAAGCACATGTCCGCATAAAGCCTGTATTCATTAGGGGTGTGCACCGGCCACTTTTTGTGTTTTGGTTTTGGATCTGGATCTTTCTTCGTGTTTTGGACCTGGATTGGTTTTGCCAAAACCACCCTTCCGGGTTTTGTGTTTTGGATCTGTATTTTTTGGGATAAAAGCATAATAAAAACAGCTATAATTACAGAATTAGTTTTTTTTTTGTTCCTACACTATTATTAACCTCAATAACATTAATTTTCACTCATTTCCTATTCTGAACACCTCACACCTCACAATATTTTTTTTAGGCCAAAAGGTTGCACCGAGGTAGCTGGATGACTATGCTAAGCGACACAAGTGGGTGGCACAAACACATGGCCCATCTAGGAGTGGCACTGCAGTTGCAGACAGTATGGCAGTTTGAAAAACTAGGCCCCAAAAGGTGCTGCGCCGTGATTTATCGCGTCACCCATCGACTGCTGCTGCTGCTGGGCACACAGGACAGGACTCAGGAGAGAGATGGGTGCCGCCGAGGCTGATAGAACGATGTTCGTGGGGAACTCAGAACCCAGGGCCACCAAGGAGATCCTGTTCAAGCTGTTTCTGCAGGCTGGTCCTGCAATTAACGTTAAAATTCCAAAGGACAAGGATGAAAAGTCGAAACAATTTGCTTTTGTCAATTTCAAACATGAGGAGTCTGGACCTGATTCAGAGCTGCTCGTAAGCGGCCGCTCGTTCATTCCGAGCGATGTTCGCACATCTGCGCATGCGTATGGGTTTAATGCACATGCGCCAACCAGTCAGTGTGGTCGGAAATTGTGTGTTCGCAAAATAGCGAATGATTGCTAATTTGAGTGACAGAATGAGGCGTTTGTGACTGGTAACAGGGGAAGGTGCTTGAAAACGGGGAGTGGAGATCCGAACACAGGCGTGCCAAACGGTCAAAACGGGCGTTTTAAGGGTATGCATAATTAACAAAGCAGCGTCATCGACCACATCACTTGGTTGTCTTTTAGCCTGAACTGCTCGCATGATTGCGGTAGGAAAATGCAACCACAAGAATAGCAAGCAGTTCATACGCCTTTCGATGTACTCGATTAATCTAATAAATAGCGGAGATGACGTATGATGCGAGCGGCCAAGGGGCGTCTCTACAAAATAGCGAGCGCATGTTTCGTTCGCTCGCTCAGACAGAGGCGTCAACAGACCGCAAAGAGCGAGCGCTCAATTTAAATAGCCAGCCCCTTTTTCTGAACGAGCGTCCGCAAATAGCGTCCGGCTCTGAATCAGGCCCTCTGTTCCCTATGGAATCAGTTTGTTAAATGGAATCAAACTCTTTAGGAGGCCGCTGAAAATTCAATTCAGATCAGAAAGCAGCCATGGCTCCACAGAAGCAAATAGCACAGCCTACTCACCACAAGGAAATGGCAGTTTTACTGGAAACAGTCCATCAACACATGACCGCAGACATGATGGCAATGGGGAGTTCACAAAATACTCTTAACTTTCACCTCCTGTTCCAGAGATCCTACTCTTCTCCGGACAATCTTCAAAGACAAGCAATGATGAATAACTTCTATAGGTCAGAAACCCCTCATGGATCCAGCACAGCAATGATGGCCCAACCCAGTTACTCGCCATCATATTATCCGCCTCACCAAAGTTGGTACAGTCACGGATCCGATCATTCTCCCCCACACAGATATGATTCCTCTTCCAGCCACCAATCCAGTAGAAGCCACAGCTCTCATTCTTATCAACAGGAGAGTTACCACAGTAGCAGAGACTAGGGATGTGCAAACTTGGATTAGTTTGGATTTTCCCGCCAAGTTCAGATTTTTCCCGCCAAAAATCGGGTCTCAGAAAGAGGCAAAACATCATCTTTCATGGACAAACATCATCTTTCATGGACTTTTGTCCAGGACAGCCCCTGTAAAAATTATTTTGATGAAGGGCAGCGTACAACCCACAGGACAGCCCCTGTAAAAATGAGTTTGATGAAGGACGGCGTAAAACCACTGTAAAAATTACTTTGATGAAGGGCAGCGTACAACCCCTGTAAAAATTACTTTGATGAAGGGCAGCGTACAACACACGATAGCCCCTGTAAACAATAGTTTGATGAAGGGCAGCGTACAATCCACAGGACAGCCCCTGTAAAAATTAATTTGATGAAGGGCAGTGTACAACCCACAGGACAGCCCCTGTAAAAATGAGTTTGATGAAGGACAGCGTACAACCCCTGTAAAAATTACTTTGATGAAGGGCAGCATACAATCCCTGTGAAAATTACTTTGATAAAGGGCAGCGTACAACACACATGACAGCCCCTGTAAAAATGAGTTTGATGAAGGGCAGCGTACAATCCACAGGATAGCCCCTGTAAAAATTAGTTTGATGAAGGGCAGCGTACAACACACAGGACAGCCCCTGCAACAATTATTTTGATGATGAAGGGCAGCGTACAACCCACAGGACAGCCCCTGTACAAATTATTTTGATGAAAGGCAGCATACAACACACAGGATAGCCCCTGTAAAAATTATTTTGATGATGAAGGGCAGCATACAACCCACAGGACAGCCCCTATACAAATTATTTTGATGAAGGGCAGCTTTTCACACTGGGGGTGGGTGAAGAGAGCACCCCTGAAGGACAGAGCACCCCCTGGACAACACAGCACCATAGCCAGCCAGCCCCTATGGACAGGACAACAGCCAGCCCCTATATGGACAAGGACAACAGTAGCCAGCCAGCCCTATGTAATTGTATATGGACAACAGTAGCCAGCCAGCCCATATGGACAGGATAGCAGCCAGCCCCTATATGGACAAGGACAACAGTACCAAGCCAGCCCCTATGATTGTATATGGACAACAGTAGCCAGCCTATGGTCAGCAACAGCTCCCAGCTTCCTCCCTCTTCACAGTAGCCAGCCAGCAGTACTTTATTATTTAAGTAGTAACACACAACACTGAGTGACAACCAACAGCTCCCAGCTCCCTAACTCTGTACACTCCACAGCCGGAATGAAAAATGGCGATCACGGGACCTTTATAGAATCCAAAACCCGCGAGAATCCGAAAGCGGGATGATGACATTTTGCCTCGTTTCGGCAACCGGGTCTGGCGGGAAAACCCGAGTTGGACTTGGTTCCTGGCTCGGATCGGGGGGGTTCGGATTTCGGAAATCCGAACCCGCTCATCCCTAGTATTCATTCATCTGCATAGTTACCGCATCACTGCTTTGTCTTTGGACGCATCATCGATGCTAACATATGCTAATGCCGCAGGATACGTCTTGTGTAAAAAGACGTCTCCTGCTGGCTTCTGTGATCTGCTGCTAGGTCCAAAGACGCAGAATCAGATCACTCTGTGTGAGCATCGGTTATCTGGGTAATCTTCAGCTTGCCCAGGATGGATGGTGTTTTCACGCAGCTGAAGCCAGTGCAGTTATGTACAATTCTGATGTAATGTAACCACTGGTTAATTATAAATGTCAAATAGACTATGTATATATTTGTGTGGTTAACATGTATGTTTTATTTATAGAATTATTCAGTTCTTTAGATATGTCGTTCTTTAGAAACAACTGGTGTTAGACATTTGACAGTGAATAGGTGAACGAGGTGACAAGGCACTAGACTATGGACAGTACTGGAATCCCCGGGCGCTGCAGGCTATGTACAGTATAGTTGCTTGGAGGCATGAGACAAGAGTAGAAGAGATTCGAGGCATTAAGTTGGGAGAGATAAATAGCGATCCCAGCCTTCACCCGGCACAATTCACTTTCACCGGCACCCCGACCTCCTGACCACCCGAGGGACACTGCGACCGTGGGTGGGGCAGCGTGACAGTCTCTGAAAAACAAGACTGTCCCACTAAAATCAGGAAGGTTGGGAGGTATGTATATGTCTACAATAATTTATTTAACGCAACTATGAAGGGCATTAGGTCTACTGTGATGGCGCTTAGCGGCTATGGTAATTATGGGCGTCACAATTAATGTATGGTGCGACACATAATGGACGGGCAGTTAGGCTGTGCACAGTTCTTTAGCAGGGAGGGGTGGCAATTTTTATTATGTGACATTTATAGCCCTTTCACACTGCCATCAAATAACCCGGGTTACTGTGCAGTGTGAAAGGGCCCAGTCGAAATAACCCAGGTCGAGCGACCCAGCATTTCAACTCAGGACGAGCAGGGTTGAACACGAGCTCAACCCGGCTCGTGGTGCGGTGTGAACGGGTAGCCCGGGTCCCGGTGACCTGGGTCCCATTCACTGCATAGGAAGAGCCGACACTTGGAGATGATCTAATCTCCAAGCGCCTGCTCAGGTGATGTCATCGACCCGGAATTATTGCCGGGTCGGGCTGCCAGTCTGAAAGGGGTCTCAGGCGGGTCGCACCCGGGATCGACACATGTACAAATCCAGGGTGCAACTCACCAATTGCGATTTGAACGAGGTGTTAGTGACATATGACTGTATGGTTGCATGCTATGTTGACTGCGCATGAGCAGTGCTCTTCCATCAGTAGGCAAACCGTACCAGTCCAGCTGCTCTGGACTACACATGCTACCATGCTTGTCTGTGTGGTCCCACAGCAGCTCTCAGTGGGACACCATCTTGTACAGTACATTTGTGGCACTCCAGCTGCTGTGGAACTACACATGTCAGCATGCCTTGCCTCAGTCATAGCATGCCCTAACAGCGCATCTGGCATGTGTAGTTCCACATCAGCTGAGTGCCACAGGTCATATCTTGATATGAAAATTAGGCAATGATCACACAATTTGGCTGACATGCGTCTAACTCAGTGATTCCCAAACTTTTTTGAATCACAGCGCCCTAGAGTATCAGCATTGTTTTCATGGCACCCTAAGTTTAAGTTTGTTATTGAGAAAATTCAGACAAAAAATAAGTAAAGTAGTAAAGTAAATTGTGCTTACCTGTCATCCTTAGGTTCAGTTATGTGTTGGTGGACATGTTTGTGCTTCTGTTTGTCCACATATTTATGTTACATTGGCCATAAATAATTTGATTTGGTGCTGGACCACCAACCTGAGGCACCCCTGCAAGTGTCCCAAGGCACCCCAGGGTGCTACGGCACACAGTTTGGGAACCACTGGTCTAACTGATTACGCATGTGCTGTGCACTTCTCTCAGTGGGACACTATCTTGTACATTTGTCCACTATGACTGGTCACCATTATTTATTTTATCTATGTCGATATTATATATGTTGACATTTTAACTGTGTCTACATTTTGGTTGTCGACATTATGTCTGCCAACATTTTAACTTTGTATATTTTGACTGCTCTTCAATAAATACAGACAAGGATTAAAAAAATAGGTATAAGGGGGTTTGAGGTATGGCACTCTGGCACTCCTAGGGGAAATGGATATAGGTATATCTAGCAGCCTAAAACCACTTAGATCCTTTTAACAAAAAGGACCAAAAATGAGACAGAAGAATATCAAGGGGAGTGGTTTTTTTTGCACTAACCCCTATATACGGTGTAATGTTCATCAGTAAAATATAAAATACATGTATAAAGAAGACCGATGACAAATGTAATAATCCAGCAAAAAATTCCCGGCAGCGGCAGCCCGACACTGGAACAGATCCTGGCAGCGACAGCCCGACAGCGCTGGAAATCCTGATCGTCCTTAGGTAAGTATTAACTAACCTAACCTATGCCCCTAACCCTAACCCTCCCTTAGGGGTGCCTAACCTTATCCTCCCCCCCAAGTGCCTAATCCTAATCCCCCTTCTAAGTGCCTAAACCTAACCCCCCTTTCAACGCTGCCTAACCCTAAGTCCCCCAAGGGGGGGGTGCCTAACCCTAACCTCCCCCCTGGGGTGTCTAACCCTAACCTTCCCTCCCCCTAGCCTAACCATAATCTCCCGGGAGGGTGCCTAACCCTAAGCCCCCCCCGGGAGCCCTAAACCTAGCCCCCCCCCCGCGGCTGTCCGCTCGCGGCGCCAGGCATCTCTTCGATCGGGATGCCGGGTGCCAGTCTCCCAGCGTCGGGGAAATGAGCAGCGTCTACATCTGTTGGTATGTCGTCAGCCGGCTTCCCGATTGCATCCCATAAAATTTACTAAATAGTCACTGGATGAAATGGTTCATACCATAGGGTAAACATGGGGCCCCTTGACCATCCGGACCTAGGACATCCAAACAATATTTCAAGGGGATAGAGATGTGGGCCGCAATGCTTATACTTAGTAGTCCAATTCCAGGGTACACACAGTCACAACTTCCAACACGTTTTGACCGGCATCAGGGTCTTTATCAAGGCATGTCTATGGTGTGACTAAATGGGGCTTAAATACCTATATGGTGATTCACTTCCTGTTAAGGGCCTCTAATCAGGAAATTGATGATAGACTATGATCTTCTCAATAGAAATACTTGTAAAATAGTGGAAATGAGCCACAAACATAGGGCTGCTTCATCATAAAAGAACTGGGGCTCAAAGTTACATATTAAAGGAGAAAATCAATGGCCTGGATCGCTGGAACGGAAGTGACATCACTTCCAGTTTTCGTGTGCATCCCGGTGGTAAAAGGTTTCCCCTTCTGTATTTAGTTGGTTCCTACCAGCATAGCGGGACTCGGAACTTCTGGTAGTCCCCGTGAAGGCTTATACGCTGGTCTGAGTTCTGTCTTTTGAAGGTTCCTCCCCCACCGCCGATCACGCTACTTCCGGTTTCCGACAGAAGTGAAGTTCTGAGTTTCCTTCCCCTCATTTAGCATTTCCAGTCACATTGAGGGGATGGTGGTATGGTGTGTTCATTTTACTTGAGGGAACCCTTGCTGGCAATGAATAATTGCAATATATATATGACGTATGAAGGCATGGTTTTTCTTCCAGCGGTGCATACAGAAAAGGGGCAATAAAATAGATGTGCATTATTGATCTTATAACTGTACTTCTAAGATATTAAATAATTTTTTATACATTCCTGTTCTGCACAATGATGGTGGTATAGTCAAAGTCAGAAATATATTTTTCCTTATGCATTAATACTACTCCCCCACCTTTATCAGCCAGTTTAACTACTATGTTTTTTATTTACCTTATTGTTTTCATAGCTCTTCTCTCTTTCCTTGTTAAATTGTTGTTGACTTTGTATTTTGATTTTTTTAGCTTGTTTTTCGAGATCGTCCTGAATCATCTGGGAAAAGTTTCAATAAAGTTTCCTTTCATATGGTTTGGATAGAAGTGGGATTTATTCTTAAACTTGGGTATTGGTTCCTCTTTTACTGTTCAATCACTGCTATTTTCCTTTTTCTTCTTATGAAAAAACTTTTTTATAGTTAGTTTCCTAACAAATTTCTGCAGATCTATAAACATCTCAAATGGACTTACTTTGTGGGTCGAAGCAGATTTAAGTCTCCTTTTTAATACTTTACTTTCATCCTCATTTAGAACCTTGGAGCTAAGATTGAAAATCTTTGTTCCCTCTTTCATATTATCGTTAGTCTCTGCAGACTTTAAAGATGTGGGGTTGGATTTATTTCTAGAAATGGAATTAATCTTTCTTTTTTCTATAATAATTTTCCCCCCTCTAGTTCCCCTTTTTCTGTTTTTTCTATAATGTCACAACTTCCTGAATGGATGACTGGCATATCTCCTGTGATGAGGTGAGAAAGGTTCATCCTGTAGTGATTCATATCTATTTCTGAGGGGTATTGGTTTCTCCCATCTGTAGTTGTTCTTTCTCACATTCATCCAGGTTCTCTTTGGTTGTTGCCACTCTGTTTGTCTGAAGCTTTCTGTCACCATTTACCTCCATAGAGGAAAAATCACGCCTTCCTACTTCATGTATATATTGGAATTATTAATTTCCAGGAAGGGTTCCCTCAAGTAAAATGGACACACCATACCACCATACCCTTAATGTGACTGGAAATGCTAAGTGAAGGGAAGGAATTGCGGGATGTCACTTCCGGCAAAAACAGGAAGTACCACGATCAGCGGGGGCGACCTTCACAAGACAGAACTCAGACTACTGGAAGTTCTGAGTCCCACGATGCTGGTAGGAACCAAGTAAATACGGAAAGGGAATCCTTTTACCACCGGAACCCACATGAAAACTGAAAGTGATGTCACTTCCGGTCTGGCGATTCGGCCATTTATCTGATTTTCTCCTTTATTATGTAACTTTGAACCCCAGTTCTTTTATGATGAAGCAGCCCTATGCTTGTGGCTCGTTTCTTCTATTTTGCAAGTATTTCTATTGAGAAGATCATACTCTATCATCATTTCCTGGATAGAGGACCATAACAGGAAATGAATCACCACATGGGTATTTAAGACCCATTTAGTCACACCATAGACATGCCTTGATAAAGACCCTGATGCCGGTTGAAACGTGTTGGTGGCTGTGACTGTGTGTACCCTGGAATTGGACTACTAAGTATAAGCATTGGGGCCCACATCTTTATCCCCTTGAAATATTATTTGGAAATCCTAGCCTGGATGGTCAAGGCCATGTTTATCCCTATGGTATGAACCATTTCATCCTGTGACTATTTAGTATATTTTATTCCCTTAGTTAGTATATTTTCCCTTAGTCATTTTACTACAGTTTCATTGTCATATGTCTTTTATTCCCTTTTAAAAGGGTAATTGTTTATATATTTGATTGACATTTTAAGTGTTTGATTCCCTTTTTAGAGGATATTTCTGCATATTAATAAATTTTTTTTTTGCTATCTGTCCTTTTACATAAATTTTATATTTTACTGATAAACATTACACCATGTATAGGGGTTAGCACCAAAAAAATACTCACCTTGATATTCTCTGTCTCATTAAGGATTTAAAAAAGGTCATATAGCTTATTACCGCTAAAAGTTCTAGAGGGCATAATACTATGCTTCAACACATAGACATTAAGTCACCTCATCTGATGTTTTTAGCTACCTAAATTGCAATAAGAGTAACAAGGGTTATAATATACTAACTGTCGAAGCTGAATAATTGCCTGAGACAAGTTCAGTTTAAAATTTAATCTCGACGACGCCATTTTGCGACTGGCCTCAAGACACCATCTTGTGAATGGCAGCAAGACTCCATTTTAGAAAAGAAAGCTTACACAAGCGCCATTTTGTCAAACATACATAGTACACAATCCACAGTGCAAAATTGCTAAAAGTAGCAATTTTGCTACTCACAACGCAAAGTTGCTAAAAAGTAGAACGAACAGCTTTTTCACAATCTTCCCCAAACACCTACCGACGGTGTTTAGCAGACATAAAATAACTTTGCAACACATTAAAATCACCACAAACATATTTGAGCAGTAGCAAAGTAGTGGTGTTTTCCCCTGCATTCACATTAACACATACACGATGTAGCAAAAAGTAGCAAATTAGTGGTGTTTTCCCTGCACTTCATGTTAAACATAGGACAACGCAAAATAGCTATTTAGACGCACAGCCAGCTTTTTAGTGATCTTTCCCAAACCCATACTGGCATGCTCACACACATACACAGAAGCCTTTCCAACTTAGTGCTGGTCGCTAAGTGCCCCACAGACCCTCAAACGCATAACACAATTTAATGTCATTTCTCCCCGCATACACATTTAAAAGCAATGGTCCCGCAGCACGAAAGGAATGATTATTATTTGGTTTAATCGCAATGTCAGCATATGAAGAAATTAATGTTTTCTGTAACTATGGTTTAGTAAATGGCAAATGGACCGTGATTGGTGCCGTACTGATCTACTCTTTTCCCACAGCGTTCCGGTGGCATCGGTGAGGAGATCAGAACATGCGGCTATGAAATATGAATGATAGAGAGAATAACTTCTTGAAATGTTGTATGCCATAGTTTAGACTAGATTTATTATGCAGCGGGAAAGTGGACACAATCAGGCTGTTAGAGGCTGGTTTGAGTCTTTGCACTGACCTATGAATTGTACCGTAACGGAAGAAGCAAGAAGAGGAACCAATGAGAACCTGCCAACGTATTCTATTGTATTGCTTATCCCAGTACGGGTATATATGTGAGTGCTCTGAAACGAGATGCCAGTCTGCGGTGGTCCTGTTATGCTGTTTCGACGAAGGTTTCATTACTGATGCCGGTATCTGGTCCCAGAGCGCACGCGTATGTATTGACTGTACCTTATGACCTAAATGTTTGTACAATTTAGTTTGCGCTCATTGTTAGATCATAGCGTGGTAACATCGGTACTTTTACCTGAATAATAATCTTTAGCGCGTTGGACCGCTATTCCACTGTCTTAGAGTCTTATTAATGGTATATTTAAAACACAGCGCTAATTAGCGACACCTTATGGTTTTAGGAGGTATAGGCAGGTTTTGTCTTAGAGGTTCTAGGCAGGTGAATCTTAGAGGTTTATAGGCAGGAATGTACTAAAGGTTCAGTTGCACGATTCAACAGTTGGGGGCTCGTAGGTTTATCACGTTATCTGATACACGGTAACACTCGGTCAGTTCCCTCTCAGCAAAAGGGTGGAGGCGCCTTTTGAGAGATGCATTAGTCTTTCATTACCACAGTGTTGCTGAGAGCGTACTGCCGGTTATTGTGTAGAGGAAGCGCTGATCAGAATCCAGGGACAAGGAGAGAAAAGTTATTTTCTCTCGTTGATAAAAGTTTAGAGGGAGTAGCATAATAGCGTTAAGGCAATAACATGTAGGTCTGGTCGCATCACTGTGTATGCGACTAGTCGCACAATTGTGTACACGTACTTCCGGTTGTGCTGCCACGTGTTTGAACAAAGCCATTGAGGTTTACATTTTTTTTCTATTACCAATATCTGGGTTAAACGTGTATTTTTCTGCGCAGGAAAAAAGTGTGTAACAGTGAATATTTGTTGAACAAAGTTAAGGGTATCGTATGATCCTTAAGGGCTAGGTGCAAGGGTTAGACTAGTCGCTCAGTAAGCAGCTTTACCATTCTATACACTGAAGCAGGTGTACATGTTGTCTTTTGTTGTATAGAGGTGCGTGAGAGTGGCCGACATATAAACTCTCATAGGCTTGGAAGTTGCCTTACTACATCTTATCCGGGTGTGGAAGTTGCCTTTTTCAAATCTTATCCAGGTGTGGAAGTTGCCTTACTAAATCTTATCCAGGTGTGTGGGCGCCGCCGACTTAAATCGTCCGCAGGTAAGTGAAAGTATCTTGATTGTCTTTCACCGGTTTAAATTTTTATTGGAAAGCGTAGGAATTGTCCCAGAATGGGAGCCATGCAAACAGTAGAAATGTTAGGCAATGATGTACTGCTAATGGAGGCACCGATCGGATCGGCCCGTCGTATCATGCATACCAAATACGGTACTTATGCAATAAGGTATTGTGATTTATGGTTTAATATGACGAGGAAGAGTGTCAGACCGTTTCCCAGAATTGGTAGTTTTGATAAAAATGTGTTAGATAATGTCCGGGATCACATCAGTTTGATGCGATCCCGAGAGAAAAAGATTAAATATTTTGAATGTTTAAAACTGTGGCAGCACGAGGGGGAAATGTGGCTGAAGGAGGTACCCGCGACGCAAGCAGGCATCACAGGCACAGTCTCGGGCAATGCGCCGGTGACGCTAAATAGCGCCACAGACGCATCGCTTGATAGCACGCACGCACTGCAAGGTAGCGTCGCAGAAGGTAGTACAGATGGTTCACGCGCACCACCACCACCCTATGCGGATGGGGGTGTAGGTGCAGTCAATGAAAAAAAAAACCATAAAAATGTAACAAACAAATTGTACCCTCTCTTAAGCAACCTTAAAGAAAATATTTATGATGTGGATGATGAGCCTATTGTAATGTCTGCCATTTCCCATGCTGTGCAAATGATAGATGCTGCATCACCACAATCACGGGTGGTGCCGCCATCTCTATCGGTAACAGCAAGGGAAGTGTTAACACACTCTGCACCCATAGATGAAGTTGTTAATACCATACGTAGCAGCAGCAGATTAAACCCCCAGCCAGGTAACCAGGTCAAAGGTAGCAGCGCTACCGGTCTGCATCCCATTCAGACAATAACTGTTCCAAATGGAAATGCAGGCGCAAACGGTATAGTGCCCACGAGGGAAGTAGTAATGCATTGTCCTTGGACAAGAGCAGAACTAAATTCCATCATAAATGATTTCCCCGATCCCAAAAAGGAATTAGCCAAATGTCAAAGATTTTTGAGAAATTTGGGTAGTTCACATGAGCCCACTAATAAAGATTGGCGTGTGGTGTTAAGGGCCTGTCTGCCATGCAATACCGACGTGACAAAATTTATCACGGATTGTGTATTGGATGGTGACGTCCCCTTAACAGATCAAGTAAACCAAGGTAACATTTCCCGCATAGTAACTCAATTGGGTATATATTTTCCAGTAGTAGTTAACTGGAACAAAATTTTCACAATTAAACAGAAAGAGTGAGACTGCAGAAGATTACTGCGATCGGGCTCTGCAGGCTATCACCCAGTACACTGGGATAGAGGATATTAAAGATAGCACTCACCACCGGGGAATGATAGTCACAGTACTTGTGGACGGTCTGAAAGAGAGTTTGAAAACTCGGGTACAGACCTCACAGCCTGGCTGGCGGGGACTTACAATAGATACCCTCATAGAAACCGCCATTGAACATGATAAGAACATCTCCAAAAAGAGAGAAGCCCAGAGCGAGAAACTGATGGCTGTCAGTATACAAGCTCTGGAGGGAATGACGGTAACATCACAGCCAACAGACACGCTTGCACTTGCACACACACCCACTCTCACTAACCCCACTCAACAACAAAAGCAACTCTATCCCACTAACCCGATGCAACCACAGGTCCCAGGCTATCCACCAACTTCTTATCCCCCACAATACCTTTACCCTCCCTATCCTTACCCATATCCACCACCTTTACCCTCTGCGCAAACCTCACAACACCACATGTCTTCACCCGAAATACGAACATGCTTTAACTGTAAACAAACAGGACACTTAAGTAAAAACTGCACAGTAAAAGGAGTAGGAATCCCACATCAGGGAAAATTTAGATATCCCCATAAAGGATATGCACAAAGGCCAGCAAATGTTCAACAGGCACCAGCTCCAATTGTAGCCGTAAATGCTTTATTGGAGAACAGTAGCCAACGCTAGGGGTCAGGTCATACCTGTAGTCTACAGATAGTCAGGTTAACGGGAAGTACTAGGGAAGAACCGGTCATGATGGTTGATGTAGCTGGTACTGAATATCCTTTTCTTGTAGATACAGGGGCGACCAGGTCAGTGATGAAATCTCCCATTAATTTACAGGTGACCAATGAGACAGTACCAACAATAACAGGTAAAGTGGAACGTTATCCTTTAACAAAGTCCACAGAGGTTACTATTGGGCCGTTGCATACCAGACATTCGTTCCTTCTGGCTGCTGTGGCTCCTACTAACCTACTGGGCAGACTTGTTATGTAAGATGGGATGTGTTATATATTGCACCCCTGATGGGGTATATTTAGATATCCCAGAGAGAATGGTATACAAGGTGCGGGATATGTTAGACACTCCTCAAAGGATAATGTATCCATCTACAGTTGTAAATGAAACCCCATCACAAGTAGACGAAATGTTGTCCCTAATTCCAGATTCCCTTTGGACTAAGGATGGACAGGACACTGGATTAATGGCAAATGTAAGCCCTGTAATGGTAAACTTAAAAAACGGTAGGCAAGCTCCAAAAATTCCCCAGTACCCACTAAAACAGGAGGTAGAATTAGGGGTGTTTCCAATAATTGAGCGATTGTTACAACAAGGAATTTTAGTCCGTACAGCTAGTGTAGCCAACAGTCCCATCTTTCCAGTGAAGAAGAGTGGTGGGAGGGGCTATAGGCTGGTACAAGACCTTAGAGGTGTTAATAAGGTAGTAGAGAGCCAATTCCCCGTGGTGCCAAATCCAGCTGTCATTTTGATGCAGATCCCACCAAATGCAACCCATTTCACTGTCATTGATCTCTGTTCTGCTTTCTTCTCTGTGCCTCTCCATCCTGACTGTCAGTATCTATTCGCATTTACATACAGATGTTTACAATACACATGGACACGATTACCCCAAGGTTTCATAGACAGCCCCAGTATCTTCTCCCAGGCATTGCACGACTGTTTACAATCTTTTCAACCTGCCAATGGATCTGTTCTAATTCAATATGTGGACGATTTATTGCTATGTTCTGACTCGTTTATGTCATGTTTGAATGATACTAAACTTTTATTACTTCATCTCTCACAAACAGGACACAAGGTGGCTAAGGACAAACTACAGCCGTGCCAATCCAAAGTAAAATATTTGGGACACTGTCTAACCCAGGGGTTACGACACCTTACAACAGATAGAATACAAGGCATACAAAACATGACACTGCCGCAGAATCAACAGCAAATTCGTACCTTCTTAGGAATGTGTGGATATTGCCGAATGTGGATCCCAGGTTTTTCTTTTTTGCCTTACCTTTACAGGAATTAGTCTCTTCCTCAAAGCCCGATCGTGTCATACACACAGAGGAATCAGAACAGGCTTTCCTTAATCTTAAGAGCTCCTGCATTGGGAATACCTGATTATAAAAAACCTTTTGATTTGTATTGTACGGAAGCCGATGGTTGTGCTGCAGGTGTCCTCACACAAAAACATGGTGATGCCAGTAGGCCCGTAGCATACTACAGTGCCCAATTGGACACGGTAGCAAGATCACTCCCCACTTGTTTGAGAAGTGTAGCAGCTACCGCTCTATTGGTGAGTAAAAGTGAGGACGTAGTATTGGGCCATGATATGATTGTCTACACTCCCCATGCTGTATCTGCTCTGTTGAACTCAGCTCAAACCAGACACGTCTCCTCAGCTAGGTTCACCAAATGGGAACTAGCCCTAATCGCTCCTGCAAATGTTACTGTTAAACGTTGCAGTACGCTGAATCCAGCAACATACCTACCATATGTACAACATGATGTACAAAGGGTGGAAGGAGAAGAGTTGCTGGCGGGAGGTGAGTTCGGCAGACATAATGATACGCACGATTGTATGACATATCTGAATCAGACCTTTACTGCTAGACCTGACATACATGACACACCTTTAGAGAATGTGGATGTAACTTTTTATACGGATTGGAGTTGTCATAGACAAACAGACAAAGGTGAGTTATGTACAGGTTATGCTGTTGTAAATGACACAGACATCATGGAAGCTAAACCTCTCGGTCCTCCTCACTCGGCCCAGGTGGCAGAGTTAGTAGCACTGACTAGAGCATGTGAACTGGCAGCAGGCAAATCTGCTAACATTTACACTGATTCGAGGTACGCGTTCGGGGTAGTGCATGATTTTGGGGCTCTATGGCGTCTGAGAAATTTTATGACAGCAGCAGGCACACCAGTTGCACACTCCCGACACATAAAACATCTCTTAGAAGCAATCCAACTGCCCAAGGCAGTGGCAGTAATTAAATGTAAAGCCCACACATGTGAGGATGACCCGGTGTCACTGGGCAACAACAGAGCCGATGAAGCTGCAAAATGGGCAGCAGGATTAAAAATGTTTTCTCCAACTGAAACAATTATGTCATTCCAAACCGTTGACATGCTAAAATTAATTGAGATGCAAAATTTGTGTTCAATTCAGGAAAAATCCATTTGGAAGTCCAAGGGGTGTGGGCAAGAGTCCTCTGGGCTCTGGAGGGACGGACATGGTAAACCAGTAGCCCCCAAGGTATATTACCCCAGCATGGCTGAGGCAGCACACGGTCTGACTCACCTGGGTAAACAGGGTATGTGCAAGTTGGAGAGGGCATACTGGTGCGTACCAGGTTTTTCTTCACAAGCAGAGAAGATAGCAATGTCCTGTCTGACCTGCTTGAGAAAGAACATAGGGAAAGCGATCCCTACCGAACCGTCCCACATTCCACCGACTGATGGACCTTTCCAGGTGATACAAATTGATTTCATCCAATTACCACCCTGCAGGAACCTTAAGTATGTATTAGTGTGCACAGATGTATTTTCTAACTGGGTTGAGGCCTACCCAGCGGCCACTAATACTGCTGCATTTACTGCCAAGAAAATAGTTCAGGAATTTGTATGCAGGTATGGTATCCCTAGAATCATCGAGAGTGATAGGGGTACCCATTTCACAGGTGATGTTTTCCAAAATATGTGTAAGCTGATGGGTATTAATAGCCGACTTCACATCCCCTACCGACCGCAAGCCAGTGCAAAGGTAGAGAGGATGAACGGGACTATTAAAAATAAGCTAAGTAAAATCATGGCAGAGACTGGACTAGGATGGCCAGAAGCATTACCCTTGGTCCTACATAGCATAAGGACCACTCCTAGACCTCCTCTGAATCTGTCCCCATTTGAAATATTGTTCGGTAGACAACCTCATTTGATTATAAGTCCACAGGAAGATCTAAAGGGTAACAACGAGGTAACTGTAAAGTATCTTATATCAATGAGTAGGCAGTTAAAGCAACAGCAGCAGAAACTGAAATTGTTGTCTAATGATATGCCTGAAACTAACTGTCATGATGTTGAACCAGGAGAATATGTAATGATCAGAAATTTCTTGCGTTCAGGTTGTTTGACTGACCGGTGGGAAGGTCCATACCAGGTGCTGCTGATGAGTTCTACATCTTTGAAGGTGGCCGAGAGAGATACCTGGGTCCATTCGACTCACTGCAAAAAGGTCAATCAACCGGTGGAGAAACAAGTCGGAAACAAGGCTGATAGTGTGGACCTGTCACTCACGAGCTTGTTCCGGGAGGATTGAAAAGGTCGTAGTGAGATACTTGAACCGAGAGAAATTTTGCAGGACTTGTTGTTAAAATGGACAGGCCTGCTGTGTTCATTTTCATATTCTCTTTTAGAGTGTTCACCATTCTGGTCAGTCCAGGGATATCCAGTGTCTGTGATGGGGGACCGATTGAGGAAATGGGAGCTGATGGCAGTGCCGATGGAGTGGAGACAGGAGGAGTGCAATGTCAATCAGGGGAGTGTCTTTCCAATCTTAGTACTGTTATTGTTAAAAGAGCTATCATTCCGGATACTCGGGGAAGGTGTGGAGGGTTATCGTCTGAGGATTCCTGTATTTGTGAGCTTTGCGGGTCCCTAGTTGATGAGAACTGTATCCAACGGTGCCAACCAAAATATAATCTGTACTGGGGAGGGTATACTTTAGAAGATTATCACAGCATGGTAGGTAAAGTGTTAAATCAAAGCGATTGCTGGGTGTGTTCACATGTGCCAGAGGGACAGCATAATGTAGGGTTGGTGCCATTTCCGCTGAATATCACGGAAATATTAGAATTGCAAAAAGGGAAAACATTGGATGGAAAATTCCTCTCATCCAAACCACCTCATTTCAAACTCTATCAATTCCAAGTAGATAGATCACTTTTGTGTTTGAACATAACCAACCCCAATAAACCTGGAGGTTGGGAAGTGACGGGGAATAATCAGACGATGACCTTCTCACAAAGAGCTGATAATGAGTCCATAAACTATGATCTGCTACGCTCAATTAAATCAAGTGGGAAATATTTTAGGTACTGGTATACATTGAGTTCCACCAAAGAAATGATTGGTAAAGTACCAGATGGTTATTGTGCTAAAATAATACAACCAGAAACTTGCATATACCAGATGGAAGAGCCTGAGATAGGATTGTTTGCAAGAGAAATGTGTTTAATGATAATGATGCATACCATTCCTTATGTTCTCCCTGATAATGTATATTTTATATGTGGAAGAATAGCGTATAAATGGCTCTCCCCGAGTTCCGATGGTTTGTGTTACCTGGGAAGAGTAGTCCCAGAAGTTATGACCCTCACACATGTTGAAATGCTGAGTATACATAAAAACACACCGTCACCATATCTTCACACTCAATATGAACACAGAGGCAAGAGAAATATGATACCTGGTGATATGCATAAAGCCGCTCAGTTAATCAGTGAGACAACTGGCTTCCAAGTTTTAGTCGCCCTGGATCCCACCAGAATTGCGAGGGGTACATTAAATTTTAGATATATCCAAGAACTTGCTAAATTAATAGATAATATCACCGAGATGTACGATGACACATTCAGGTACACAGGGAGAGAATTGCAAGCGTACAAGAAAGAACTGGTGCAACACAGGCTAGTGTTGAATTATTTAACAGCTGTTACTGGAGGGTATTGCATAACATTGGCCACTCAATTTGGAGTAAAATGTTGCACCTATGTCACCAATGATACCAGCGACCCTAAGGAGGTGATAGACCGGAAGATGGATGAAATTCTGCAGCTAAAATGGGAATTTCACAAGAACCATAACGCTTCAGTGGCTGAAGTAGGGGAAAAGATAGAAGGATGGGTGTCATGGCTGAACCCAGTGAAATGGTTCTCGGGTCTAGGGGAATGGGTCCAGGAAGTGATCGCCAGCATAGGCAAATTCTTGATCCTTATACTGATTGTCATCATAGTAATTGGCATATGCGTCCGGTGTGTTCCTATTGTGTTGAAGTGTGGAAAATGTAAAAACAGAGTGAAACGAAGGAATGAAACTGTGATGGTGGTTAGAAATGATAATATGTATACCGAGATAGATACAAAACTGCATTACAACCCTGAGCTAGGAAGTACCATCATTTAAATGTGTAATATTTAGACATGCATAGAGGATATTATTGAAATGTTATTTATAGAACACCCAGAAAATGTAAAGTCTCAAATTCCCCTTCAAGACTGCTGTTATAAGACTGGTGCATTCCCACACCTGTCACATGATCTCCCAAGATCCGCGGTGTGCGTATAATAGTAGTTTTATGTCCCCACCCAGAGACACATTATTGATGGATTAAGAACCACCTTGTGCCATCCCATGATAACACTAAATAATATATAAATGTAAGCCTAAATTAAATCCTAATAGCAGATTGTGATAGCATGTTGTTTGCTATCAAAGGGTGGACTGTCGAAGCTGAATAATTGGCTAAGACAAGTTCAGTTTAAAATGTAATCGCAACGACGCCATTTTGCGACTGGCCTCAAGACACCATCTTGTGAATGGCAGCAAGACTCCATTTTAGAAAAGAAAGCTTACACAAGCGCCATTTTGTCAAAAATACATAGTACACAATCCACAGTGCAAAATTGCTAAAAGTAGCAATTTTGCTACTCACAACGCAAAGTTGCTAAAAAGTAGCACGAACAGCTTTTTCACAATCTTCCCCAAACACCTACCGACGGTGTTTAGCAGACATAAAATAACTTTGCAACACATTAAAATCACCACAAACATATTTGAGCATTAGCAAAGTAGTGGTGTTTTCCCCTGCATTCACATTAACACATACGCGATGTAGCAAAAAGTAGCAAATTAGTGGTGTTTTCCCTGCACTTCATGTTAAACATAGGACAACGCAAAATAGCTATTTAGACGCACAGCCAGCTTTTTAGTGATCTTTCCCAAACCCATACTGGCATGCTCACACACATACACAGAAGCCTTTCCAACTTAGTGCTGGTCGCTAAGTGCCCCACAGACCCTCAAACGCACAACACAATTTAATGTCATTTCTCCCCGCATACACATTTAAAAGCAATGGTCCCGCAGCACGAAAGGAATGATTATTATTTGGTTTAATCGCAATGTCAGCATATGAAGAAATTAATGTTTTCTGTAACTATGGTTTAGTAAATGGCAAATGGACCGTGATTGGTGCCGTACTGATCTACTCTTTTCCCACAGCGCTCCGGTGGCATCGGTGAGGAGATCAGAACATGCGGCTATGAAATATGAATGATAGAGAGAATAACTTCTTGAAATGTTGTATGCCATAGTTTAGACTAGATTTATTATGCAGCGGGAAAGTGGACACAATCAGGCTGTTAGAGGCTGGTTTGAGTCTTTGCACTGACCTATGAATTGTACCGTAACGGAAGAAGCAAGAAGAGGAACCAATGAGAACCTGCCAACGTATTCTATTGTATTGCTTATCCCAGTACGGGTATATATGTGAGTGCTCTGAAACGAGATGCCAGTCTGCGGTGGTCCTGTTATGCTGTTTCGACGAAGGTTTCATTACTGATGCCGGTATCTGGTCCCAGAGCGCACGCGTATGTATTGACTGTACCTTATGACCTAAATGTTTGTACAATTTAGTTTGCGCTCATTGTTAGATCATAGCGTGGTAACATCGGTACTTTTACCTGAATAATAATCTTTAGCGCGTTGGACCGCTATTCCACTGCCTTAGAGTCTTATTAATGGTATATTTAAAACACAGCGCTAATTAGCGACACCTTATGGTTTTAGGAGGTATAGGCAGGTTTTGTCTTAGGGGTTCTAGGCAGGTGAATCTTAGAGGTTTATAGGCAGGAATGTACTAAAGGTTCAGTTGCACGATTCAACATAGCTGTTGCCCGACGTATTGCCCACAATGAAATTTCTTCTGCCAACATTACTTTTATTTGAGGTGTTCTAGTGGTATTGCTTTGCATAGGGACTCTGTCACGGGAGTGGCCTACGTGACCAGCAGCACTATACAGACTGGTGGCAGCAGCACCTTCACCCAGCACTCACACCAATGTCACTGTGTGCCCTGTGCACAGACTGCTATGTCTATCCTATTCAAGTGAACGCTGGCCCAAAGCACCTCTTACCGGCCACGTGCATGGTGCCACACCTATATCTTGTATTGATGATGTCAATAGATTTTGTTTTTGTTATTGCACAGCGTTATCTTGATGGATCGAGATGAAACAAATTGCAGGTTATTTTTAGGCGCTTCCAGTACAAAACGATGTAGTTCTCATGAAAATCAGTTCAGTGATTTTTGCGCCAACTTGGAACAAACAGACACACACTACGTTCTAATTATATAATTAAATTAGTACAGATTAACCACTTAACTGGTTTATAATTTTTCCAAAAACTACTCAGAAATTGTCTGGGTTTTTTTATGATTGAATTCAGTTAAGAACATCTATTAATAACTTATCCAGCACAATTTTATTTTAAAAAATATATATATTTTTTTTAAACATTAATATTGATTTTTAACATATCGCAACATCGCATTTCCCCAGTCGGGTATACACTAAGGGCTGCTTTATTTAGATTTCTCCGGCGGCTTCTCCTTTCTACAGCCGCCCAGTGGGGTGTACTGTTGTGCTGACTGATCAGCAGTGATCGGCTGCACGGTAGTCACTGGATGGGGGAGGGTACAAGGATGCAGAGCGGCCAGGTGGACCCTCTGCTTGTGGCGGCAGCTGGAAGATTGTCATCCAGCTGTCACCCAGTAGGCGTTTCTGAATGGTCACATTTTTTGCAACCATGTCAGGTAACGCACACCGTGGAGTGATTCTAAATGATGTGAGCACGCCATGCAAGTGGTTATTTCCTGCTTATAAATTGCTAGGAACCAAGTATAATCTCAAGCTACAGCAAAAGCTAAGTACAGTACTCAGCAGCTAGATAGGTGACTACAGACACTATCATCAGCTCGCTTTAAACTTTATGGACCTTAGTGCCGTCTACTCAGTTAACTTCTAAAGGACCCTCTCAGCCCTGGCTTGAGTAAATACATAGAGTGCACAAGGGGTAGACGAAGATCTCAAATAATTCTGAATTGAAAAAAACTGTGCTGTTGCTTTTGTGTGTGCGTGTGTGTGTATGTGTGGGGGGGTGATTGTTAAGAGTTGGGGAGGTGATGTGGGTAGAGAGAAGCTACTAATGGCAGACTGTGCGATTTTTTTACACAAGTAGGGGACTTTAAATTAGCCCACATAAAGGGAGTTAAAGTAGTTTTTGGGGAGATAAGATTAAGATTTAGGGGTAGATTTACTAAAGCTTCTATAAATTAAAAGAGTTGTTCCCGATAGCAACCAATCAGATTATAGCTATCATTTCTCTATTGTATCCTAGAAAATGATAGACATAATGTGATTGGTTGCTGTGGGCAATACCTCCACTTGTCTGTTTTAGAAGTTTTAGTAAATCTACCCATTGGAAAGCTCCATGCAAGATAATTTAATTGCTGCAAAAAATGCTCTAGAGAATGAAAATGTTGTTTCACGGTCAATGATATGGTAAGGTTGTAACATTTCCATTGTTATTATTTAAAGGGTTTGATTAAGTGGAGCTGAGTAATAACTAACCTTCAGGGGATTACCCCAAGCCTGCCCCTGGGGAACAGAGACAAAGAGGCTTGGGTAGAGGCATTATTTTACAACCGTAAGTAACTGTTGTCTAGGAAATAGCAAGGTTTCCCGTTACACTTAATTTTTTTTTAACTAACAATCAGAATCTCTGAATCATTTTTAACCATAATTCGAAAAGAGAACTAAGGTTCTGATATAGCAAATATAAACATCCATAAAAAATAAGGTTCTTACAAGGGTCTAACAAATAATCCCACCACAACTATTTTGAAACTGCCACTTGGCAGCTGACACACCAATAACTTCTTGCTGGAAAAACTGCTTTTTTTTGTTCATGTCACAAATAACACAGAAGCCTTTTGTCAGAATGACGACAGGTGACCCTCATTCTACCTAGACATAGCTCAGCTGCCTAGTGACCGGGCAACTAGCTGGCATCAATCACCCCACCCATAAGTACAGACAGTGGACCTGATTCAGACCCGCTCGCTAAGGCGCGCTCGCTCGCTGTGAGTGATTTTCGCCCATCTGCGCATGCGTATAATTCGCAGTGCGCATGCACAAGCCATTCATTGCGATCTGATTTTTGGTAGCTCATAAACCACTATCAGGTCGCTGCTTTGAGTGACAGATAGAGCCGTTTGTGGGTGGGAACAGGGGAAGGTGCATGTGACTGGGGAGTGGTGCTGTGAACGCAGGCGTGTCTGCCCGCCAAAACGCTGTGCATAATTAGTAGAGTAGCATAATTGTACATGTCGCCTGCATGTATTTCAGCCCGCACTGATCGCAGTGCTTGCGGCGGGGAAAGGCAACCCCAAGGGCTGCGAGCAGCTCCGATGGCTCACAATGGTCCCAATTAATCATACATTTCCCGGAGATGACGTGTGTTGCAAGTGGCAAGGGGCCGTCTTCAAACACTTGCGATCGCACTTTGAGGTAGGTTGATAACACACAGTGGGTGTCCTTCCGCGACGCAGTGTGAGCGCTTAATTTACATATCCGGACCATTTTTGCCAGCGAGCGATCGCATCTTGCGAGCGGGTCTGTGTTTTATCTGCCACCCAAGCACTACAAAACAATCACACAAAAAAACAAATCAATTCCAACCGTGTTGTGTACCTACTGTATGTGTCTGTGTGCTGCAAGAGAAACCCAGAGGGAATTTAACACCTGCTTCTTGACAAAGCAGCCCAGGTGCAGATGAAGCATGTTGAAGTTACAGGTGCAGTGACTGTAGTCACATCACCCATTCTAAGCTGTGTTCCCAGATCCACTGCTCGTATTGAGCTTACTACAGGGGCATATCCAGTTCCCTCTGTCGACTGCTAAGTTTTGTGCTGAAGTTCAGCCACTCCACGCAGACTGTCAGGCTGCCACATTGGCCTTTACTCCTTGTGCAGACGCCATACCGAGGTTATTGCGGCTTTCCCTGCCGCTAAACTATATATATCTGTCTGAGCTTTATTACTGATGCTGGGAGAGTCTTAAGACTGGAGCAGTTCCTTGCGGTGAATACCACCCATGATTAGTATCAGCGCCCATTTTACGGATTTTGATCCTAATAAAGACAGTATCTGTATGATTTATAACACTGTTTACTGCCGGTAAACCACCATCCCCAGGACTAGAGCATAAGGATTTACCGGTGATTCGTTTACAGACATTTCAGGGAAATGCAATCATTTAACTACTGGAGTTACCTCAATTACCTTTTATTCTCCTGCGGTTCTAAAAGCTGTGAAATATTTCTTTGTTTATCGGTGTGGTTTTAGCAGAACAACAGTTTCACTTATTCTATCCAACTGTTCAGTGTCACATTTCTGCTACAGTCTACTGCAGTGGCAAACGCAGGATTTTGAAAGGGGGGTTTCCAATACTTGGTTACAAAATCAATGGCAAAAAATCTAACCACATACAGGCAGCACTCCTCGGGTACTCAATAATCAATACTCAATAATCCAAGCTTGTTAATCCATTACTGTGCAATGTTGCAGATGAATTTATTACATATTTCGTCAATGCCTTGATGAAATATGTAATAATTGCATCTGAAACGTTGCACAGTAATGGATTAACAAGCTTGGATTATTGAGTACCTGAGGAGCGCTGCCTGTATGTGATTGTATGTTCTGCTCAGGGCCGCCTTCAGGGGGGGACTGCCGGGACTGGAGTCCCGGGCCCAGACACTTAGCAGAAAAGGGGGGGCCCGCTTCTGCCACCCGCTCCCACCGCGCCCCCTCCCCGTCGTTTCTGGCATTTTTTTCTTATGGAGAGCAGCAGCAGCAGCACTGCTGCTGTCTCCATCAGTTTAGATTGGGCCGTTGAGCTGGAGGGCACTAGGATCCGCCGCGGCAACATGCATGCGCATGCGCGGCAATGCAGGGACTCAGCAGAGCAGAAGGCAGTGCTCTGAAGCCGGTAAGTTTAAACGAGCTGCCAGTGGTCTAGGCTTTGCCTGTGAGAGATGGGGGAGGTTCAACACACAGCCAAGGGGGTGACACCAAAAGCTTCAATAAAGAAAGCTCCCAACAAAGCTCCCAAGAAAGCTCCCAACAAAGAAATATTTCACAGCTTTTAGAACCGCAGGAGAATAAAAGGTAATTGAGGTAACTCCAGTAGTTAAATGATTGCATTTCCCTGAAATGTCTGTAAACGAATCACCGGTAAATCCTTATGCTCTAGTCCTGGGGATGGGGCCTGGCTGGACACACATCTGGGGCCCGGCTGGACACACATTAGGGGGGCCTGGCTGGAAACACATTAGGGGGGCCTGGCTGGACACTCATTAGGGGGGGCCTGGCTGGACACTCATTAGGGGGGCCTGGCTGGACACTCATTAGGGGGGCCTGGCTGGACACTCATTAGGGGGGCCTGGCTGGACACACAGAAGGGCGGCTGGCTGAATGAACAGAAAGGGGGCCTGGCTGAACACAGAAGAGGGCAGGCTTGATGGTGGGTGCCCTACCGATTTTTTTATGTCCCAGGCCCCACATTTTCTGATGGCAGCCCTGGGTCTGCTTAGTTCTTAGGAACTGCACCCCGGGTGTTGAACTTTTATTTGGAGTCTACTTGACTATATTTATATGGAGATTTTCAGCTCCTTGAAGAAATAAAAAGGCGGCACCGCAAACATACACAGTGACATATACACGCACACACTGACACAGACCAGTGGCGTCACAAGGGGGTGCGGCCCGCATCGGGTGTCACCCTCCAAGGGGGTGACACCAAAAGCTTCAATAATGCCCGCAGCCCACCCCCGCCGGGCTACCACACTCTGGCCGGCACTCCCCCTGCATGCACTGCCACCATCACAGCAGTCCGCTCCCCGCTACCTTCCGTGCCGTGGGGGGGGAGCGGGGCGCATTCAGGGTGGTGGATCATTTGTTCGCTGCGGGCTCCCGGTCAGACTAGAGCGAGGACCAGGGCAGCAGGAAAATGGTCTGTCACTCAGCCCCACCCATTGCTCCTCCCCGCAGCATTGCCGATCTCTTTCCCAGCCGTAACAAGAAGGAGCCAGCATTTGTCTATCCTGGGACAAAGGGGGAAGAGTGGGTGACGCCTGCATCGCTATCACAGCAGGTGAGAGTGTGGGCTGGGGGCCATTAGAGAGCACTGCTGCAGGCACACACTACCTGGTCACATCCACTGGTCTACCCTCATTTAGGGACCAGGAATGCTCTCAGTGTGCTTTGAGATCTATATAATCTTCCCTGTTCACTATGCCTCTGCCGCGGGAGTTCACCCCTCCACTATTATTCCTCCTCTCTGTCTCTCTCTGCTTCCTTACTGGCCAGAAGGGGACTTGTGTGAACCGCATAGGCACACAGCCCAGGAAGAATACTGCAAGTGCAGCATAGTAATTAGTGCAGTTATCTCCCCCCCTATGTCTGCAGTTCTGTGTTTTGGCCTGATTCAGCAAGGATCGCAATTGCAAAGTTGCACACAGACAGCTTTGCAATTCCGTCGTTGCTATGATGCAAATGCAGCAGGAAGTGTATGACACCCCCTGCTGCATTTGCGATCCCAGCACTGCGACGGAGGATGCAGGCTGGGATCACCATCGCGACCGTCGTGGTCGATGGTCGCGATGGTGGACAGCGCCAGGCCTACAGCCAGCTGAGTAAGCCTCAGGCTAGCTGGCTTGCGAGCCCAGGATACTGCGTTGATCAACGCAGATCCTGGGCTGGCCAATCCCAGGAAATGGGGCGGACATGCCCACGATTCCGGGTACGCTGGCCACCCCATCCTGCTCCTTAAAAGTCTCTGCCTGTCAATCAGGTAGAGGCATTCAAGGGTGTGCATGCGACTACGCAGGACCCATTCTACGCACCTGCAGAATGGGTCCTGCGTTTGATTATCAGGAATCTGCAATCAGCAAGTGCACTGTGAATCAGGCCCTTTGTCTCTACACTGTGTAGCTTAGTATGTGTGCCTCTGTTTCCCTCCCCTCCACATGGGTGATAGTGCCTCTACCCCTTCCTCTGCCCATGAGTGCCTCTGTCACACACTCCACACCCCATGTGTCCCTCTGCTTTCTTTTACCCACCCATGTGTGTCTACCTGACACTCCGTTTCCCATGTGTGCCTATGCCCTTCTGTACCACCTGCCCCTCCTCCACTCCACATGTGTGTCTCTGCCCCTGTAAGTTTTTTCTTATTATTTTCACATTATCCCATGTGTTCCCCAACCTTCTTCTCCTATCTGCTCCCACCATCCACTTTGCTATTATTCCACCAGACTACAACTTGTCTTCCACTTTTCCCCTCTTTATGTGTTTCCATCCTCATCTTCTGAATGTTGTACACAGAACCATGGAGGTTGGCTGCTGATCAGAAGAGGCATGGATGAACGCAAACACAACCAAGATCAATGCCACATAATTGAACCTAAGGATGGCAGGTAAGCACAATTCTCCTTTATTAAATCACACAGCACTCCACGCTAAACCTTTGCACTCACCAGGCCTTGGAAAGGGTGCTTGAGGGGGTCAAGGGATGGGGCCCTGCATGACCCACTTATACTGGGCCCCATTATGCCTGATAGTAGCCCTGGGGCGAGGTGCGGGCAGAGTGGTGACAACAGTATTTTGGTCCAGTCCATCCTCTCTTCTCTGCCCAGGACCCAGAATGCAGGGCATTCTAGGAAGAGCACTGTAGTGTGAGTGCAGAACCGCACCTTGGTACTGATCTTTTTTTTTGGTGGAGGGGGGGTGTCACCATGAGTTACAGCACCGGGTGACACCAACCCTAGTGACACAGACACACTGACACAGACACACTAACAAACACACTACACTGACAAAGCATATTGTGAAGAGGGGGCGGAGCCACGATGACGCGAAGGTGCGGTCCCGCCCCCGGCTCCACCCCCAATGAGAAAAACCTGACCGGCCCCGCCCCAGCTCCGCCCCCAATGGCCGGCCCCGCCCCTGCTGCTAGCCAACAATCAGCTCCCTCCCGGAAGGCTGGAGCTGATTGTCGGCAAGTATGTGACACATACATACACTGACAAAGACTAAACACACACACTGACAGACACTGCACTGACAAAGCCTATACACACACACACACACTGACAAAGCCTATTCACACACACACACACACACACACACACACACACACACAGACTGACACACACACACACACACACACTGACAGACACTGCACTGACAAAGCATATACACACACACTGACAGACACTGCACAGACAAAGCCTATACACACACACACACACACACACACACACACTGACACAGCCTATACACACACACACACACACACACACAGACAGACACACACACTGACAGACACTGCACAGACAAAGCCTATACACACACACTGACAAAGCCTATACACACACTACAAAAAAACAAGCAACAGTGATCTGCAGAAAAGAATAATGATTTTGCCTTAAATTGAACTGACAAAGCCTATACACACCCACACAGAGACTGAAACACACACACTGACAAAGCCTATACACATACACACACACAGAGACTGACACACACACACACACTGACAAAGCCTATACACACACTACAAAAAAACAAGCAACAGTGATCTGCAGAAAAGAATAATGATTTTGCCTTAAATTGAACTGACAAAGCCTATACACACCCACACAGAGACTGACACACACACACTGACAAAGCCTATACACATACACACACACAGAGACTGACACACACACTGACAAAGCCTATACACATACACACACAAAGACTGACACACACACTGACAAAGCCTATACACCAGGCTTGCATACCCTCCCGATTTAGCCGGGAGCCTCCCGATTTTCTGGTGCCGCGCTCCCGGCCCCCCGGAAAGACAGGCAAGCCTCCCAGCAGCCAGCAACCCTCCCGACCCCCCCAGAATAAACTAAAAACCCACACAGCGGGGGGGCCGATGACGCGATTCGCGCTGAATCGCGTCATCGTGGTCCCGCCCCCTGCTTCACAATGCCGAAAATAATGTCATTGTGAAGAGAGGGCGGGGCCATGATGATGCAATCATGTTGCCCCACCCCCGGCTCCACCCCCAATGTGCCATGAATGACCAGGCACGCCCCCTGCTGTTAGCCGACAATCAGCTCCCTCCCAGAAGGCAGGAGCTGATTGTCGGCAAGTATGCTATACACACACACAGAGACTGACAAACACACTGACAAAGCCTACTCACACACAGACTGGCACACTGACAAAGCCTACTCACACATACACAGATCACCATTCCCCCACCACCACCATCGGCTCCCCCCACATGTAAAACATTACACCCACCTGTGGTGCAGCTCTGGGAGAGAGCGCTGGTCACTTTCACGTAGCAGGATCCGATGTCTCAGCCTCCCACAATGCCGGTGCGCGGTGCCCTATGGGAACTGCCCGGGAGGAGCTGTGCGCAAGAGCTGCAGCTCCCCCTACAGGCAGCTCAGCCAGGGACAGATGCCGGCTCACGTCTTTACACCAAAAAAAAATATTGTTAAGCTGCGCTGCGATGGAGTGGCGGGCAGGGGGAGTTTCTAGGTACTCGGAACCCCCCCCTGCGTGTGCGGGTGTACTGTACACTGTAAAGCTTGGTACACATTGGAGTGACCGGCAATCGTTCTGACTTTCCCAACAATTTCCCTTGAGCTCAGGACAAGTGATATAGGGGCAGATGTATTAACTGCCAAAGCGGCATTAGGGCACGTTATGTGTGCTGATACCGCTTCTCCCCCATGTATTAATGGGGTGCTGGGCTGTAATTGACAGGTAATTATCTACAAAATAGTAGCACCTCTGGGCAGGGCTATACATGAACGGTCAGTTTGCCTGATCGTTCCACCCGCTGCAGCCATCGATATCGACAGCTACAGCTGGCGATGCCCTATCCCCAAAGCAGGAACAGTGCTGTCCCTGCTGCAACTGCTGCCAGCTCCGGAGCTGCATGCAAGATCTCGGGATGCTTGCGAGATCCCTCTCATGCTCAGTGGAGCCGGCACTAGGCTGATGCGCTGTGGTCTCTAGCAGGGATCGCCGGGGGGGGGGGGGGGGGAGTTTTCACTGCCCCGCTCCGGCTGATGAGATGTTAAAACATCTAATCTTTAAAGCTTCGTGCTTCACCTCAGTAAAGAGGTGAATATATCTCTCCCTTAGGGCGTACACACTGCAATCTTGCCAAAGACCGAATGATATATCATGTATCGTATTGTTTGTTCATGTACGACTTGTCGTTGCTCCTGTATACACTAGAACAACCATCTTTAGTCTTCAGAACGACATATTGCCTGGTCACCTAGGTGATGTGAACCATATCGATAGCGTTATTGCTAGGTTTGATGTGCAGCACGCACAATCAGCGACCGTCGCTAGCGACAAGCTGGAGCGCGCAATCAAGCATACACACTAAGCGATTATGAGCCGAATTCACTTTGGGAGCGAAAAGTCCAGCATGACAACATCTGAGCTTTTCTGGGGATAAAGTATCGGGCGCGTGCCTGCTTTATCCCCGTATTCAATTTAAAATGTGCGGAAACGGGACTCGGCGAATTGGGATCTACGGAAAAAAACGGTAGTTTTCGGGAAATAATTGTAGGACCCCCCTAAAGATGTCCAGACATGGGGGATCACTATGGGTACCCCCGTTTTTGCCTGCAGAAGAAAGTCGGTTTTTTAAATAGCCGCGGCAGGTGTTTTTTTCCCGTCATTGTGATGCAGAAGAGCACTTAGGTTTTTTTTTTTTTTCATTTTTTTAAGTGGTCAAGACCATCGCGACCATCTTGTTGGACGCTCGTATATGCTGTGGGTGGTGACCCACAGCTATACGAGCGTCCAGGAGGACACTCCATTTTAATGGAGGTGGGCCCTGATTCAGAGCGAGCGCTCTGGTCAGAGCGTCCGGCTCTGAATCAGGGCCATTATCTCCACTTCACCCCTCCTCAGGTTATCTGGTAAAAACCTTGGGGTAGACATGTACCCTTTTCACATCGCTATTGGCAGGTCGCACCCGGGATTTGTACACGTGTCGATCCCGGGTGCGACCTGCCTGAGACCCCTTTCAGACTGGTGGCCCGACCCGGCATTAATCCCGGGTCAATGATGTCACCCTCATCGCTGCTGAGCTGGCGCTTGGAGATGAGATCACCTCCAAGTGCCGGCTCTTTGTATGCAGTGAACGGGACTCGAGTCGCCTCGGCCAAGGTTACCTGTTCACACCACATTGCGAGCCGGGTTGAACTCGTGTTCAACCCTGCTCCTTACCTGAGTTGAAGTGCTGGGTTGCTCGACCCAGGTTATTTTAACTGGGCCCTTTCACACTGCACAATAACCCGAGTTGCTTCGCGTTCATGTGCAGTAACCCGGGTTATTTGATGGCAGTGTGAAAGGGGTGTCAGCAATTAAACTTTTTATTTAGGAGATTTTTCAAGTTATAAACTTCTGTATGTAACTTCTGCAGGAAGCCTGATAGTCTAAAGCAGGGTTGCCTACCTTTAATATTCTCTTCCCGGGAGAAGCCCGGGTAAGAGATGCAGCAGGGGGCCGACGGGGGCGGAGCTTGACGATTTGCTTCATTAAGCCCCGCCCCCTCACGGTAAAATTGCCACGATTGGGCACAATTTACATAGGGGGCAGGGCCAAATGCTGTGATTCATGCAGAATCACAGCTTAAGCCCCGCCCCCTTCACGGAGACCCGCGATTGCCGCGGGTATTCTCCTAATTCTGCCCACTTCACTAGGAAGTGGGCAGAATGCGGGAGAAATGCCTACCCTTCCGGGGGTGCGGGGGGTTACCCGAAAAATCAGGAGGGTAGGCATGTATGGTCTAAAGCTATACGAAGTGTGTACCCACTGACAGAACAAAGCAATGTAGTGATATACAGTACTGTGTGCGCCGTACACACTGCACAAACCGGTGTACGTCCGTGCAGTATATCGTTGCATGCTGCGTGTTGCAGCATGGCGTCATTCATTGCATTGTCCCATCTGCTGTGCAGCACAGCAGATGGGACAATGTGATGAACGACAACTGTGCATGTGCACAATCAGACGTACACATTGTACGATCCGTACTATATATCATTCCAATCCTCATTAAATGATATATCTTATGGTGTTTACCCAGCTTTAATGTGGCTTGTCACTTGTGATATGTTGTATCCTGGAGAGAGGTAAGGGGTAAAGAGAAAGGTGTGATAACTACCGTATTATAGCAAAGCTGAGTGTTGTTGGCAGAAATTAGTGCTACTTACTAATGTGTTTTGTTTATTGGTTGTGGTGATGGGGCTGCAGTTAAGTCAATGGGGGCGATTCAAATCTTCTGCTGGCGGCTTTATTTTTAAGACGCCCGATAGAGCAATTCAATTGAGGCTCTGTCAGGGAGCGATAGCCGCCGGCGCCGGCATTTCTGCACGCACTCAGGGGTGCGTGAACAGAAATGTGTCTGAAACACCCTGGTTAGGGCGTGCTAACCGCAGATAGCGCACCCTAACCAGGAATTAAGGCGGGTTTAGCTGTTTTAGATGGCTTAACCTCGTCTTTTAGGTGGCGAAGAGGGTGATAATTAATGAGCGCCCAGAACAATTGAATATCATACTGGGCGCTCATTAATTATCACGCCCAAAAAAACATTTGAATCGCCCCCAATATGTATTATTTTCTTTTTTTTAAAAAAGAGCTAGAACAAGTTTGAAGTATTAGGGTATATTTACTAAAGTGTGGGTTTTAGAAGTGGAGATGTTTCCCATAGCAACTAATCAGATTCTACATAACATTTATCAAGCACCTTCTAGAAGATAATAGCTAGAATCTGATTGGTTGCTATGGGCAACATCTCCATTTCTAAAAAAGTGCACTTTAGTAAATATACCCTTTAGTAACAAATAAGACACCATGGACAAACAAACATTTATGTTAGTTAGGTAATTACAGGAAGATGAATTCTATTTGACTTTTTTCTTTCCTAGAACTCTTACAGTCAGTATGATATATAATAAAGATAAAAGTGTTGACACATTACATCCTGTGCAATGCTGATTATAGCACTGGGCTCATAGGCAAACGCAGGGGGGGTTTCCGTCTGCCTGGAAACCCCCCTCCCCAGTCCACACCATGACCACAATAGAAATAGTAATATAATAGAATTTTACAAGTGCTGCATGTTATTCTCAGTATTACAAATGAAATAATTAGCAATACCTGTGGATCTTTTCATATGTATCAGCTATTAATAAATAACCGGTGCATCAACTAGGAGATCTGGAAACCATGCACTGTTAGGGATGTGCTGCTATAGAGCCCAATATGTACATATTTGTCCAGGGCAGTGCTAGGTTATTCTGCTGCTCCCAGACTCCCGGACTTGCTCTAATGCTCTGGAATGGTGCACACATCTAAAATAAAAGCATTCAGCTCAGGCAGGATGGCCCTACTGCTACATCTAATGACTTACTGTGATCACTGGTCCTGTACATGCTGGAATTATGACACACAATACACTTTGTATGACGCATATTAAAGCTGGATAACTGGTAACTCTGCCCTCTTCATGGACACTCATTCTAAAATCAAGCATTTGGAAACCCCCCTCTAGAAAACCTGCATTTGCCACTGAGGCTCTCAGTTATAATCTAAGGGGCATTAATGATGCCAGTAAATATTTAAATCAGTGTCGGACTGGGGCATGAAGGGCCAACCAGGTAATGTAGAGGTAAGGGCCCTAGCTTGAGGGGCATGGCCATCACAAAGGGACAACTATTAAAGAGTACATAGTCAGTCTGGAAAGAACAGGGCCCCTTTACAAAGAAAGGAACAGGGGTGTCAGGACAGCCCATTTGATTGGCAGGAGGGACAATATTCATGGAGTTTCTATAGAAACAAACCAATGACCCAAGTTAATCCATGGTCCTGCTCCACCAAGTTAGTGACCCTCTAGTAGAAAAACAATGTATAATTTGAGTGCACTATCAGGAACCTGACACCTAGAGGAGGGGCCCACAGGGAGTGAAGACCTCCGGGAATTTCCCCTGTACACCGGTTGTCCAGTCCAACACTGTTTGCAATATTGTTTCATCCAACCAAATCATTGCATATAACGTTTCAGATCTCAAAGTTAAAAGTAGAATTTAAATCCCATCTCTCCTTTATTCACAGGTAAAACCGTCTTCATCTTATATATCTGAGTGTTTCATATCTCTCTGGCTACACTTTTCATACCTCAAGAGAGTTTGTTTGTCTGCAACTGTGATGCTGTCTATGAAACAACACTCCCTCTGTTAATTAGATTGCTGAACATAATGATAAAACACACATTCTCCCTGTGCCAGATGATACAGGGTGTAGTATTTAGGAGCATGAATTTCAAGACCAACAGTCGGGAGGAGGCGGAGCCAATATGACGTGATTTCATTAGAATTGCATAATTTGGCTCCACCCCCTCCCGATTGACCTGTGAATCACGGCATTTTGCTGCAAAGGGGGAGTGGCCAAATGACATGGTGCCAGCCTGCCAGGTCTCATCCTTATCGGGTCTACAACCCACAGCTGCTGCAAGGTAAGTGTGTGTGTAATACATGTGTATGTGTGACATACAGTAGGTGTGTGAGTATACACAGTATATATGTGTGTGTGTGTGTGTGTGTGTGTGTGTGTGTGTGTGTGTGTGTGTGTGTGTGTGTGTGTGTGTGGAATCCCCCCTGTAAAAATCCTGCGCTTGCCCGTTTCCCTCCCCCTTAACACGCTACATGCCTTCGGGATGCCAGCAGAAGGGATTCCGGCGCCAGCATTCTGAGTACCGGAATCCTCGCAGGCGGGATTATGACCGCATCCCAGTGTAACCTATGTAGTGACCTAGATGGCTGCCTCACCTGGTACTTTTAAGGGCAGGATGGTCACTATTAATTTTATCCTTGTATGTCTTATTTACAAATTTCTTATTGCGCAATTGGTATGATGCGGCCGGCGGTTCGATTCCCGGCAGTGCCTAGCCGACAAAAGCAGAGTTCCCGGCAGCGGAAGCCCGACAGCGCTGGAAATCCCGATCGTCGATAAGGTAAGTATAAACTAACCTAACCTAACCCCGCCACCCCTATCCCTCCTTAGGGGTGCCTAACGCTAACCTCCCCCCCAAGTGCCTAACCCTAATCCCCCTTCAAAGTGCCTAACCCTAACCCCCCCCTTCCCCGCTGCCTAACCCTAAGTCCCCCCGGGGGTGCCTAACCCTAACCCTCCCTCCCCCTAGCCTAACCCTAACCCTCCCGGGGGGGGTGCCTAACCCTAAGTCCCCCCCGGGTGCCCTAAACCTAACCCCCCCCACGCGGCTGTCCGCTCACGGCGCCCGGTATCCCTTCGATCGGGATGCCGGGCGCCGGTCTCCCGGCGTCAGGGAAATGTCAGGCGTCTACATCTAGATGCCTGGCATTTCACCCTCGCCGGGATATGACAGTCGGGAAGCTGGCTGTCGGTATTAAGGCAGCCAGTTTCCCGATTGTATACCCTTATTGCACAATTTAACCAATGTAGTGTACCCAACCTGGGACTCTAATGTGTAGAATGAACAAATCATGGGTATGATTCATTTGCAAGGATCTCACCTATTATTTTTATCTCCCCATTATGTGTCATCTCTTCCAGGCATTGCCTATTCTGTCCAGTGTATTCCTATGTAGCAGAGTTGCCTACCCGCGTTTCGCTGGAGCCTTCCAAATTAAGGTGGGAGCTTCCGCCACCCCGCAAAGTAGCCTAAATCCCCCACATTCCCACTGCCCCATATAAAAATCCAGACTGCGAATGCGCGAGAAGGGGGCAGGACCTGAATGCGTGAAGGTGCAGGGGTGTACTTAGCATGGGTCACTGGACTGGTGCAGAGAGGCAGGAGTGCAGCTGCTACTGGCCCAAAGGTCTCCTGGGCCCGCCTTCCACTGCACACAGACTGCTGAGAGAGACTGATGCTCCCAGCATTCCCTGGCCAGCCAGTAAAAGGAGGGAGGAGGAGCTGACGCTGCAGGAGTGAAGAGCTGCGTGAGACTGTGTTTATTTATCAAGCAGTGCAAAAATTAGTGAAGCGGACCAGTGGAGAAGTTGCCCATGGCAACCAATTAGCTTTGCAGTAACATTTATTAAGTACAGTCTATAAAATAATAGGTAGGAGCTGATTGGTTGCCATGGGCAACTTCTCCACTGGCCCACTTCACTAAGTTTTTCACTGCTTGATAAATAAACCATTCAGTGTTAAGGCGCATATCCACTACACGATATTAATGGATGATTGAACGATAATGACATCGTTATCGTTCAATCATTCATTAATCGTGCAGTGAATATGCCGGCAACGACCATGTGCGCTCCTGCTGGTCGTTGTCGGCATCTGTCATCGCCTGAACATACTGCCCAACCTGACGATATCGTCAGGTTGTACATGTTCGGGGATGAGGGAGGGTGCCTGCACTGAACGACATATCATTCATTGTGGGCACATTATCCACTGCACAGTATAAGGAACGATTGAACTATAACGATTTCGTTATCGCTCAATCGTTCTTTCATCGTGTAGTGGATATGCACCTTTAGAGCTCACTGCAGCTTCTGTCATATCTATTCATGTCAGTGCTGCGGGAGAGGAGAGGGGGAAGGGAGATCTATGTGTGTGTGCAAACCTGTATTATGTTCATACTATCTGTAAAGCACGTTCAGTCCTATTGGAGAAAAGCACTATATAAATAAAATTATTATTATTATTTAAACTGAACAATTGTATTTTTAATGCAGATCCGTGTGCTTCCATATTTCTGAACGGAAACCCAGTGATGTCATAGATGGATGTTACCAGCGATATCCATAGATATAATAGAGGCCTAGATTGATGGTGGAGAATAGGATGCCACCCCAACACAGTATATTTATTTCTGCAGCACATGTACAAACAAGTATGTTTCACTGCTTTTCTACAGGCAATGAAATTCAGCTCTGCAACAGAAACAATATCCTCCTATCTGCAATCTCAATTCATAGTATACAAAGGATGTGTTTTCACAAATATTATAAAGATACAGAATCCTCCTTTGCTATGTGACTGATGCAATTTAGATATACACAGGGGTCACATCACTTAATATCTTTGATATAATCTTTGGTGTAACTATGAAAATACTTAAAGAACTAAAGGTAAAAATAGCATTGTAAGAATAAACATGTACAATCTCATCAGATTGCTGTGGTGACATGCATGGGTGAAACCACCTTTTTTTGTAAATCAGCAGATTTTCTATGATTCCGAGGCCTCTAATTCACAGAATGGAGCATAAAGAGTTCACTTCTAATGATAATAAGTAAACATATTGCGCCTAATTCAGCAAGATACTCATTTGCTTATACGCACCCAAACGGCCGATTAATTTGCACTGAGCATGCGTATACATCGCAGTGCGCTAGCCAGACGCTGCGATCAGGACTGCGAGGATACACAGACCCATTGCAGAGTGAGTGACAGGAAGTGCCGTTTGTGGGTGGTGATGGGGGGGTGGTCGGGCGAACGCAGGCGTGCCAGTGCGTTTCAACGGTGTTGCATGGGCGTACATAAATTAGCCACTGCAATACCATACGCAGCCTGAGGTCTCATAGCGTGCGCAGAAGTAAGCAATTCCTGAGTGAGGTCTGACCTGCCTTATCTGTGTGTATGGGTCCGATGTTACTTGATGTTATCGATTGTTTCGCCGTGTTGCCCTACTATAGGGATGTGAGTAAGGGGAAGTGGGCGTCCTTATGTCAGGATGTGATCGTAATGCGAATCCAAACATTTACATGTCACCGCTGATATTAGCAACTGCGCTGCGTGCGTATAAGCAGAACAGCGATCCATGCTGAATCAGGCCCTTTATCAGGCTTTGAAGGTTGAGTTGGATACCCTTTGTTTGTGTTGAAGGCACCAATAGGGTGGTCTCCGCCCGCAATGCATGTGCTGTGTTTGAGTTGGTGCATTGAAGTGCTGCCCTGATTACTGGATGTCCTTTCTATGCCACTATACAGTTTACCTTCTTGTCAATCTTTTCAATAAATGGCTGAATTTTTTTAATCTGTTTCTATCTCTGTGCTATTATTTTACTTTAATGGTTTATGTGACTCAGACACAAGACACACAGCTGCCGTTAGTAGGTTATATAAGATATAGATGATTGATTTGGTGTAAATAGAACTGCAAAATTAATTTTAACAGAACCTTGGTGCCAGTTAGTACTGTAGTAACGCATCGCCTGAGTGAGAGGTACACGTGGTTGAACATTTCAGTGCATGGATGGACAGGGGCTGCAAAAAAGCCCTGGCATGAGTCCCTGATGCGCGAGCTGTAGGTGCGCAGTTGAAAAGGGGCGTGGCTTCGGCAGATGGGGGTATGACCTCACCACACTGGGTTATGGTTTGGCTGCACGGGGCATGGCCTCGCCGCACGCCCCATCTCTCAGTATCCTGGAAGAGCAGTGCACCGGGAACTTTCGTTATCATGCAAAGAAAAGAACACTTTTCACAATTACCACGTGATTTTTAGTGTGGGCACAGTGATCATTTGCTATTAATGTTTTTGTTTTTTATATATATATCCACCTCCTACAAATTTATTAATACTATTTGGATCCTGAGTTTATATTGTTCCTTCAAACATATTAATTATTTTTCCATATTATTGAGAGATTGATCCAGGGGTGGCCAACCAGTCAGAGTCAAAGAGCCCAAAAATATCTGTAGGTATGTCAGAGCCGAGACTGTGCGTGTGCCAAAGGCGCACGT